>JAITYX010000096.1:0-1200000 GCA_021018815.1 Talinum fruticosum | reverse complement strand
TCGATATAAGTTCGGATGCGGAACAATTGACGGATGATAACATTGATGATTATTGAGAGTGGACGGCTATGGCCTAGCGTTGATGGTGATGGTGGATGATGCGGGTGACGAGAAATAGAGTGAGTGAGTGAGAAAATGTGATGAGAAGGAGCTGGTGAAAGAGAGAATTTGTGAGGTGATGGGCTGCCATCAAGCAAAAGGTAGCATATGTTGTGGTGATCGTGTTGAAGATTGGTCCCCGAGAAAAGAAGAGGTGTGGAATTATATGTAGGAGGGGCGTGAGGTGTGAAGCCGGGTGAGCAATTGTGTCATCTCCCCCTCCTTGTCTTCTAAGTCTCATCCTTTTCATAAAACTTTTAAGGACTCGTCCTAGTGGGTTTAGTGAAGATTCGGATTCTACACTTCTATGATTATGAGTACTATCAAGGAATCAAGTACAAACTTCATCTCTTCTAAGTTTTGATTTAAAGTCATTCCGAATATTATAGAAACTTTTATGAGTGTTACGAAACTATTGTATATGTTTTCAATCGATTCTGACTTACTCAAAAGCACAATCTTGTTACTCGATAGTTCTAAATTACTCAAACATCACTCAGATTTCACTTAGAATTATCATATGGTCAAACAATCTCAACAGCGCTTTCAAACCAAGTTCTCATTTCATATTCTAAGTTCAAGTGAATTATAGTATTAATTCAAATTTCTAAGTCAGCATGTGTGGATTGAATATGTCTAGATCAAGTACTCTTACTTTGATATTCTGTCTAACTTGATCTTTCTCTAAGGCTGACTTAGATGGAATTTGAGTATAATGAATATTAGACTCGAAATTTCCATTCTTCAAGGACTCGGATAATTATGCACTTAATTATCTTAATTAAATTATTATCTCGTGTCTAATCTTAGTCCAAAGTATTTTATACTTTGAGAACCAAAATTGGGGTACTTTTATAGGTTATCTAAACGAGATTATCCTACTTTTGAATTACAAAAGTAACCGGCTTCAAGATGTCAAATCGCCAGCAGACAAGACTTTTTCTACTTCGACCAAGGCCCAAACACTCGTGTCGGGGTTGTTTGATTCCTAAACTGGAAATATTCAACGCTAAGCTCAACGGTGGCTTCAAGTCTACTTTTCGGACACCACCAATGGAATGGGACATCCTAAGGAGTCAAGAGCCGTTGCATAACGTTCACATCTCAACAGATCTTTTCCGAGTGGCTCGGAAGAAACGTTACAACGGTCACGAGAGGACTTCTAATCGAAGATAGTCACAATCGCTAATCTGTTTGGTCAGCTATAAATAGAAGCCACTTCACAACACTTGAAGATTGCTGAACCTATTGCTCAAATCATATCTCTCCGTATAATACCCACTCAATCTTCATCTTACAATTCCAAGTCTTTACTTAACACTTTTCCGAGTTGTAAAGTCTTATAATCATTCACAAACTTTCTTTCTTACTTTTTGAGTAAGGTCCCTTGACCGAGTTGTAAGGGTTAACTCAGCTCGGTTGTCCCTAGCTGTAAAGGTTATCTTAGTTAGGAAGTACTAGATCGGATAAGGGAACTTATGAGTCTAGGAAAACTTTGTCAAGAATTGTCTAAGGGAGCAATTCGGTTGAGTTAGTCTACTGTATTTTGTGGATTCAAAATAGTGGATTTAACTTGGTGCTTGGATTAGCACTGGCTGTGGTTTTCTACCCCGGGAGGGTTTCCACGTAATTCGAGTTCACTCTTTTCGAGCCCAATCTAGACTCGGACAGACCTTAAAGTTAATTTAAACTTTAGCCCTCCATTTATTGTTTAAATTTCCTCATCACCTTATTCACCCCACGTAGCGTGACTAAGACTCTCCAAGAGCAAACCTTCATTTAGGAATATGATTATTACTCCTTATTATTCTCTTCAAAATAGGACTTCATAAAATAAATATTCTATGAATCATTATTTTTGATCGACTAGAAATATTATCTTGAACACTTGTCAGTAGTTAAAAATTCGACTTTTTACGTCCTTTCTTCTCTTTTCCACTTTATTCGATAATTAGCTAAAAATACACAAAATAGAAAAATTTAGTCAAAATAAATTATATAATATAAATTAATTAACTACTAAAAACGTATATAGAATGTGACTTAACAAATCCCCCACACTTAGACATTGGACGTCCTTGTGCAAATAAATCTAAAGACTCGACCTAAATTTACGTTTTTCTTATAAAGAGACACCTAAAACATTTTGATGAAAAGTTTGACAAGAAGTAAATTAATTAACTACAAAAACATTTTGATGAAAAGTTTTTCTTATAAAGACTCGAACAATTTAGATAATCTAAAGACACACAAAATATACACTAGGTTTGTCTTGCTTCAAAAGCAGTTTGATAAAAAGTTGTCTTTCCCAAGCAAGTGAAAACCTAACCACTGAATTGTCGTCGGAGTGTTTATTCATCAACCTCGCAATATCTCTTTTATTAAGCAATAAGATCAAAAATTATCCATTTTATTCAAACATGCATTTACCGATGAAGAGATCTAAAAAGTTTTAAGATGGGAAAAATTAAGGTGCGATACGAGTTATAGAGACAACTAAATTAGCAGAGATAACTTAACAAAAATAGATAAACTTGTCTTGTAAACTTTTAGTTGAACTTATTTTCCCTTTTTTTAAAACTCCAGTCAAGTACATGTTCGAGGTTCAAGAAGAAAAACTCCAGTCAAACTGATTTTCCCTTTTTTTCAAGACTGTCCAAGAAGAAAAAGGGACGAGAAAGAAGAAGAAGGGTATGATCCCCACATGGAGTGATGAAGACTCATTTGAAGAAGATGAAGAATCGGATGACTCAAAGTGTCCGAGAGCTCTATCGGACTCGGAAGTCGAATCTGAGTTAAACTCGATCACTCGGACAATGAGGAAACGAATCCTTAAGAGGTAATGGAATATTTCCTCAAGTTCTCCAAAGTTGACTTAGCCAAATATATTTATACTTTGGAAGAGAAGTCCAATTTTGATTCCTCTCAATTTAAAGAACAACTTCAGTCTATCACTTATGAGAGCATCTCTTTGAAAAATGAATTAGAAAAGCCGAGACTTACTCTAAGATAACTCAAGATTAGTGCTCAAGCTAATGAGACCGAGTCCGAGTCACTCGAAGAGAAAATAAGCAACTAAAGCAAAAGCTCAATGAGTCCGAAGAACTTGTTTTGAAGTTTACTCAACGTAAAAAAACCTTGACATGCTCTTAGGCTCTCAATCTGTCTCCTTCGAAAAGAAGGACTCGGTTTTAACAAAAAGGTGTAATCTAATTCTTACTCGGATCTTTTCAAAAAGGGTTCCGAACCGTGAAGTTCGAAAGGTTGAGCACGGACCCATTCATAAAAATGAAAGAGGGACTAAGCCCCGACCAGCTTACAGGACAAAGCATTCTCCACCGGTTTATAAAAGAAAAGACTTTCAAAAGAAAGAGACACGGACTCAGTTCTCAAAACGAAAGACTCAAAATCGGATCAAACCTAAAGTTATTCAAATCTGGGTTCCCAAGAGTCTTCTTCCTCGAAAAGGACCATAGTAAGGGGAGTTGCTGGGTTCGTTAGAGAAAGTGAGAAGGGTTAGTTTGTTTCGACTTACAGGTAGTATAGAAAAGGACAAAAGGACATTGGTACATGGACAGTGGATGCTCACGCCACATGTTAGGAGACTCAAGAATCTTTTCCGAGTTAAAAGATTACAAGGGAGGCAAAGTCACTTTTGGGGATGATAGCAAGGGCAAGATAATTGGGATAGGCAAGACTGGAAAAGGAGACAATCTGGTCACCCAGTCTACCTTGTCAAGAGATTAAAATACAATCTACTCAAGCATCTCTTAATTGTGTGACAAAGGTCAAGAGGTAAGATTCACTCGGACCAACTGCTATATTTCGATGAAACTACCCCGGAGACTAAGCTCTCGGGTAAGAGATCAGGTAATACTTACACTAATCCTCTTTCGGACCCAAGTCAAAATTTATCTTGCTTAAAAGCATCTCTACATGATGATTCTTAGACATGGCATCATAGACTAGGTCATGTTAGCATGCATACCATTAAAAAACTTGCATCTCATGGTTTAGTCGAGGCTTACCTAACTGTGCATTTAAGAAAGATAAAATTTGTGAAGCATGCACAAAAGGGAAACAAGTCGGATCATCTTTTAAATCTCTCGAAGAATGTCTCCACATCCAAAGTGCTTCAATTGTTGCATATGAACTTATGTGGTGAAATTCCTGTAAAGAGTCTCGGAGGTAAATCATATGTTCTTGTGATTGTTGATGACTGCTCACGATTTACCTAGGTGTGTTTTCTTCAGACACAAAATGAAGCTTTCAAAGAGTTCAACAATCTCTGCAGGAAAATTTAAGTTGAGTCTCGGACTCGGATCATAAGAATTCGAACCGACCATGGAAGGGAGTTCAATTACTCAGAATTTGCAAAGTTATGTGATAAGAATGGTATTTCTCACAACTTCTCAGCACCAAGAACTCCTCAACAAAATGGAGTAGTGGAGAGAAAGAACCGATCTTTTGAAGAAATAGGAAGGACTATGATGATTGAGCATGATCTACCTTACTCTTTCCGGGCTAAGGCAGTCAATACATTTAACTACTCTTTGAACAAATGCCTCATCGGACCCATCCTGAAGAAAACTCCAAATGAGCTCTACAAAGGGAAGAAACCCAACATTTCATACTTCACACCCTTTGGATGTAAATGCGATGTTCACAACAATGGTATGGATCACCCGACCAAGTTTGATTCTCGGTCGGATAAAGGTATTTTTCTTGGTTATTCATCTCATAGTAAAGCATATCACATATTCAATAAAAGAACTAACAAAGTGGAAGAAAGTATCCACATTGTTTTTGATGAGATTGATCGGGGAAAACCAAGTGAGTCAACATTCTCGGATCCGAAGCTTAGTCAAGATGATGGTCATACTGAAGATGAGCTCATAAACGAGTTAAGGAAAAGTCACTCGGAATGAGGCAACTCGGAACACCATGACTCGAATGAACCGACTCAAGAGCCAACTCGGAATGCCGAGGGTCAATTAGATGAGCAAGCTCAATCAGATCAGACCACCGAGGATCAACCAATTCAACCTACAAATCTGGTGAACCGGATAACATGTAGAGCTTTCAAATATGCTTCGAGCCACCCACTCGAAAATATCCTATCCGACAACAACAATGGGGTAAGAACTTGTTCCTCTCTACAAAATCTGTGTGCATTCACTGCATTCATATCATTAATCGAACCAAGAAATGCACTAAAAGCCCTAAATGAACCTGAAAGGGTAGAGGCCATGCAAGAGGAACTTAATCAATTTGAAAGAAACCAAGTTCGGACTCGACCAAACAACCTTCCGACCACCCAGTCATGGGAACCAAATGGGTTTTGAAGAATAAAGCTGGATGAAGGTGGGTTGGTAGTCATAAATAAGGCTAGACTTGTGGCTCAAGGTTATAATCAAGAAGAAGGGATTGATTGTGGGGAAACCTTTGCACCGAGTGGCTAAGATTAAAGCTATTAAAATCCTATTGGAATTTGCATCAAGCATGAACATCAAACTGTATCAAATGGATGTTAAATGTGCTTTTCTTAATGGCTTCATTCAAGAGGAAGTCTATGTTGAGTATGAAAGACTGAGCAATTTCTTAATGGCTGAATATCAAACTCAAAATTTCCAAACCATGTTTTCAAGTTGCAAAAGGCTCTTTATGGTCTTAAACAAGCTCCCAAAGCTTGGTATGAAAGACTCGAGCAATTTCTTGGTTGAAAATAATTTTAGACGAGGTCAGATTGACAAGACTCTTTTTATAAAAACCAAGCGGAAAGACTTTCTTCTTGCTCAAATCTATGTTGATGATATAATATTTGGGGCTACTAATGTGAAGGTTTGCTCGGGGAGAGGCTAAGTCACCCTAGAGGGGGTGAATAGGGTGATGATGGAATTTGCTTGAAATTTAATATAGATGAGAATCTGAGGTGAGCGAGAGTCGGGGATGAGCTTAGAAAAACAAAAACTCGGAATTCGAGTGAAGAGTGAAGAAACAGATTAAACCGAAACTGTCTAAGTCTAGAATGCACTCGGAAAATTAATAACATAGAAAGTACATGGAAACCCTCCTGGGCAGAAAACCACGGACTGTGCTAATCCAAGCACGAAGTCAAATCCACTATTTTGAGTCCACAAAATACAGTAGAGCGACTTAAGACAAGTTGCTCCCTTAAACAACTTCTTACAAGTTTTTCCTAGACTCGAAATTCCCTTATCCGATCAAGTACTTCTCGACCGAGATAACCCTTATAGTCGGGGACAACCGAGCTAAGTTAACCCTTGCAGCTCGGTCAAGGGACCTTACTTAGAGACTAAGAAAGAAATTGTTTGTAACTGAGTACAAGACCTTACAACTTAGAATATTATGAAATACAAAATTGGAATTGTAAGTAGAAGATTGAGAATGAATAGAATGACTTTTGATCAAGTATGTATATTAACAATAGATTCGGCAATTCTCAAATCTTGTAAGTTGGCTTCTATTTATAGATGACCAAGCAGCATAGCCGTTGTGTCCATCTTCGACTCGGAAATCCTTTGAGACCGTTGTAGATGATTTTCGAGTCGGAAAATATCCGTTGATATATGAACGTTGGGCAACGGTTCTTGACTCCTTTGGAAGTCCCAAAACCACCTGGTAGTGTCTTGAAAAATAAGGTGGAAACCATTGTTGAGCTTGGTGTTGCAGATTTCCAGCTTTGGAAACAGACAACCCCGACACGATGTCCGGGGCTAGGTCGAAGTGGAAACAGACCTTGTCTCGTCGGTGATTTGACGTTTGAAGCTGGTTACTTTTGTAATTCAAATTTAGGATAGCCTCGTTTGAATAACCTACAAAAGTAAACCAATTTGCTTCTCAAAGTATAAAATACTTTGGTCCAAGATTAGACACGAGATAATAATATAATTAAGATAATTAAGTGACTAATTATCCGGGTCGGAAAACAAAAGGAATTTTCCGAGTCTAATAACCATGAGACTCAAATTCCATCTTAGTCGGTCTAGAAGGCAATCAAGTCGGATAAAGAATATCGAGAAAACAGATTTGATCTAGACTAAAAAAATTCAAACTAAAATATGCTCGACTTGGGACAATATAATTCCTGAATTAATGAAGTCGGACTCGAGTTTGAGCGCGGAAAGATAGTGAAGACTCGGACACTCGCTCCGCACAATTCCGAGTTCTAACAAACGAATCAGGTATAAGAACTTCTCACTTATAGAGTTTTGATTCCAAGGCATTCTCTGCACCTTAGAAACTTTTCGAGTGATATAATATTTATTCAAAGTGATATAGCATTTACTTCATGTAACTCTTGTTTGTCTCTGTATGACTCGGAATGTATTCGAGCTATCCCACTCGGTTCCGAGTCCCTCATCACTTAGATATATCGCATGATGAATTGACTAGTATTTCGCTTAATCGCACTCGAGTCCGACTTCATGTTAAAGTTATATTCTGTTGAAGTCGGCGCTTCTAGTCCGAATCATGTTTAGTTTAGATCAAGTTTGTTTCACTCGATATTCGTTGTATAACTTGATTCTTGCTTAGACTAACTCGGATGGAATTTTGAGTTTCATGGATATTAGACTCGAGAAAATTCCATTCACTTTCCGACTCGGATAATTAGTTGCTTAATTATCTTAATTATATTATTATCCGTGTCTAATCTTGGACCAAAGTATTTTATACTTTGAGAACCAAAATTGATTTACTTTTGTAGGTTATTCAAACGAGGATACACTTTTTGAAATACGAAAGTAACCGGCTTCAAAACGTCAAATCACCAGCAGACATGGCGTTTCCTCTTCTCTGGCCTAGCCCAGAAGATTGTGTAAGGGCTGTCTGTTTCTAAATCTGGAAAACCGAAACGCCAAGCTTAACGGTGGTTTCCACCTTATCCTTCAAGACACCGCCAGTGGTTTTAGGACTTCCAAGAGAGTCAAGAACCGTTGTCCAACGTTCATATCACAACGGATACTTTCTGAGTGACTCGAAAGTTCTTAACAACGGTCACAAAGGACTTCCCGTCGGAAGTTGGAGATAACGGCTATGCTGCTTGGTCATCTATAAAAGGAAGCCAACTCACAAGACTTAAAGATTGTCGAACCTATTGTTAATACACGTACTTGAGCAAAGTCATTGTATTCACTCTCAATCTTCTACTTATAACTCCCACTCTGTAATTCATTACTTTCGAGTTGTAAGGTCTTGTACTTAGTTACAAACACTTTCTTACTTTCTCGGTAAGGTCCCTTGACTAAGTCGTAAAGGTTAACTCGGCTTAGTTGTCCCTAAGCTGTAAGGGCTATCTCAGCTAGGAAGTACTAGATCGGATAAGGGAATTTCTGACTCTAGGAAAACTTGTATAGAGTTGTTTAAGGGAGCAACTCAGGTTCGGTCGGTCTACGGTATTTTGTGGACTCAAAAATAGTGGATTTGACTTCGTGCTTGGATTAGCACGGTCCGTGGTTTTCTGCCCCAGGAGGGTTTCCACGTAATCTCTGTGTCTTTACTTTCCGAGTTCATTCTAGACTCGGACAGTCTCAAAGCTTCGCTTAATCTGCTTCCTTACTCTTTATTGTAATTCGAGTTCATGCGTTTCGACCCCTCTTTAGACTCATAATCGGTTTACTGTCTCTACTTTGGCAAAAGAGTTTGTTTTTCATCGAAAAACCACCATCACCCTATTCACCCCCTCTAGGGTGACTCGGACTCTCCGCGAGCAAACCTTCAATTGGTATCGAGCCTAGCCTTTCGAAAGGATCTAACCATCCAAAGGTTTAAAGATCAAATAGCTCGGAACAACGGAGAGTTCGATGAAGGAAGATCTTCCAGCGAGACCGTCAAAATTCAAAGGATCAAATTTCGTACACTAGAAGAAACTCATGGAATGTTTCCTGCTAGATCATGATGAAGATGTTTGGGAGATCATACAACAAGGAAACTATATTCCCATGAAGACAGAGGAGTTTAGACTCATTCCCAAAACGAAGGCTGAGTTTACTCCAGGTGAAGCGAGAAGTTCGGAAAGAACTTCAAGGCAATGAACATTCTTATGTGCGCCATCAGCTCGGAAGAATACAATTGAGTATCTGCACTGTGATTTAGCCAAAGAGGTATGGGACACACTGATCAATACTTATGAGGGCACTAGCCAGGTCGGACAAGCGAAGATCAGCCGAGTATCCTCATGAATATGAGCTATTTAAGATGGAACCGGAAGAGAACATCACTCGGATGTTCATTCGATTTCTTGAGATTACCAACAATCTCAAATCTCCGGGTAAGAAGATTTCCCACGAAAAAATGTGCAGAAAGATACTTAGAAGCCTACCAAAGAGAAGATGGGGTCCCAAGGTGACTGCCATAGAGGAGGCTCGGAACCTATCACTTCTAAAACCATACGAGCTCATCGGGAAGTTTCTTACTCATGAAATCCACCTAGAAAAGGAGGATGCTTGAGGGTAGCACCAAAAGAACATAGCACCGAAAGCCTCGAAACCGGAGAAGCGGATCCGAGTACCTCTAACTCAAAAGAGGATCCCATGGCACTTATTGCTAGAGGCTTCAAGAGAATGATGAAGCACAAAAGATGGGACAAAAGGCCAAAAGAAGAATTCTACAAGAAAGATAAGAGGGATAAAAAAGGTAAGTATTCTTCTCCTTCAAAGTTATCTTTATCTAAGAATTACTGGATGTTTTGAGTGTGGCAGTAAAGACTATATAGTCAAAGACTGTCCAAAGAGAAAAAGGGACGAGAAAGAAGAAAAAGGCTATGATGGCAACATGGAGCGATGAGGACTCATCGGAAGATGACGAGGACTCGAGACAACTCGAAATGTTTGATGGCAATCTCTAACTCGGAAGGCTGAAACGAGTCGGACTCGAGAATCGGACAATGAGGATTCTAATCCTCAAGAGGTAATTGAATATTTCCTCAAATTCTCCAAAGTTGATTTGGCTAAGTATATTTTTACTTTGGAAGAAAAGTCCAATTCGACTCTTCTCGTTTCAAAGAACAACTTGAGTCAATTTCTTCGAGAGCATTTCTTTGAAAAACGAATTGGAAAAGCTGAGACTTACATTCGAGAGAACTAAAGACTAGTGCTCAATCCAATGAGGCCGAGTCCGAGTTACTCGAGAAAGAAAATGAGCGACTAAAGTAAAAGCTCATTGAGTCTCAAAATCCGATCTTAAAATTTACTCAAGGTCGAAAAACCTTGACATGCTCTTAGGATCTCAATGTGTCTCCTTCGGAAAAGAAGGTATTGGTTTCAACAAAAGGAGGAATCCCATTCCTACTCGGAATTATTCAAAAGGATTCCGAAGCTGTAAAGTTCGGGAAAGCTGTGCATGGTCCCATTCATAGAAATGATGGGAGGACTAAACCAGAGCTGTTTACAAGAAGAAACCATCTTGTTCGGTTTCCAAAGAAAATGTTTTCAAAAAGAAAAAGACACGGACTCGGTTCTCTGCAAGAAAGACTCAAAATCGGACTAAGCCCAAAGTCATTCAAATGCGGGTTCCGAAAAACCTTCTTCCTTAGAAAAGGACCACGAGTAAAGAATGTTACTGGGTTCGTTAGAGGAAGTGAGAAGGGTTAGATTCTCTCTGTTTTGCGGGTCACTCGGAAGAGATCAAAAGGACATTCGTACCTTGACGGTGGATGTTCACGCCACATGTCGGGAGACGCAGGACTCTTTTACGAGTTAGAAAAACATAAAGGAGAAAAGGTCAATTTTGGAGATGATAGCAAAGGCAAGATAGTTGGGATAGGCAAGATTGGAAAAGGATGCAATCCGGTCGAGTCCAATTTATCTTGTCAAAGGACTAAAGTACAATCCGCTTAGCATCTCTCATCTCGTGCGATAAAGGTCAAGAGGTAAGATTCACTCGGACCAAGCTGTTACATTTCGATGTTACCACCAAGGAGATCAAGCTTTCGGGTAAAAGATCGGGTAACACTTACATTATTCCTCTTTCGACCCGAGTCGGAATTTATCTTGCTTAAAAGCATCTCTTCATGATGACTCATGGACATGGCATCATAGATTAGGCCATATTAGCATGCATACTATCAAAAAATTGGCATCTCATGGTTTGGTTCGGGGTTTACCTAAGCGTGTTTTTGAGAAAGATAAAGTTTGTGAAGCATGCACTAGAGGGAAACAAGTCGGATCATCATTCAAATCTCTGAAGACAGTTTCCACATCCAAAGTGCTTGAGCTACTGCATATGGACTTATGTGATGAAATCCCTATTAAGAGCCTTGGAGGTAAATCTTATATATTTGTTATTGTTGATGATTATTCACGATTTACCTGTGTGTGTTTTCTTAAGCACAAAAGTGAAGCATTCAAGAAGTTCAGCAAGCTCTATAGAAAAATCCAAGTTGAGTCTCGAGACTTAGATCCGAGAGAATTCGAACCGACCATGGAAGGGAGTTCGACTACTCGGAATTCTAAGAGTTTTGTGACAAAAATGACATCTCACATAACTTCTTAGCACCAAGAACTCCTCAACAAAATGGAGTAGTGGAGAGAAAGAACAGAACTCTTGAAGAAATAGCAAGGACGATGATGATTGAGCACAACTTACCTTACTATTTACAGGCTGAGGCGATCAACACAACCAACTATACTACGAACAGATGCCTCATCGGACCCATATTGATGAAAACACCTTATGAGCTCTACAAACGGAAAAAACAAAATATTTCCTATTTCGGACCATTTGGATGTAAATGTTTCGTTCACAACAATGGTAAGGATCACTGACCAAGTTTGATGCTCGGTCGAGATAAAGGTATTTTTCTAGGTTATTCTTCTAACAGACAAAGCTTATCGCATTTTTAATAAGAGAACTAACAAAGTGGAAGAAAGCATCCACGTTGTATTTGATGAGCTTGAACAGGAAAAACCAAGTGAGTCTTCATACTCATACTTGAAGCTCAGCAGAGATGATGATGAAGCCGAGTCTACAAAGATTCAAACTCAACCGACTCGAGAATGAAATCACTCGGAACGAAGTGACTCGGAATGAGACAACCCAAGAGCCCGCTCGGAATGAACAAGCTAATGAAGAAGATCACTCGGAACAAGCTTTTGAAGATCAGGTAGCTCAGCCCACAAATCTTGTGAATCGGAGAACAGGTAAAGCATTCAAGTTCACTTCTAGTCATCCACTAGAAAACATACTATCCGATATCAACGAGTGGGGTAAGAACTCGTTCCTATCTTCAAAATCTATGTGCATTCACTGCATTCATTTCATTAAATGAACCCAGAAATGCACTAGAGGCCCTAAATGAACCTGAATGGGTAGAGGCCATGCAAAAGGAACTCAATCAATTTGAAAGAAACCAAGTCTTGACTCTAACAAAATGACCTTCGACCACCCGAGTCATAGGAACCAAATGGGTTTTCAAGAACAAGCTGGATGAAGCTGGGGTGGTAGTCAGAAACAAGGCTAGACTTATGGCTCAAGGTTACAATCAAGAAGAAGGAATTGATTATGGGGAAACCTTTGTACTGTTGCGAGAATCGAAGCTATTAGAATTACGTTGGCATTTGCATCCAAGCATGCATATGAAATTATATCAAATGGATGTTAAGTGTGCATTTCTCAATGGTTTTATTGAAGAGGAAGTCTATGTTGAGCAGCCTCCTGGTTTTGAAAACTCGGAATTTCCAAATCATGTTTTCAAACTTCAAAAGGGTCTCTATGGTCTTAAACAGGCTCTCAGAGCTTCGTATGAAGGACTGAGCAATTTCTTGGTTCAAAATGATTTTAAAGAGGTTAGATCGACAAGAATCTCTTTATCAAAACCAAGGGGAAATATTTCCTTATTGTTCAAATCTATGTTGATGATATTATCTTTAGTGCTACTAACGAATTTACGTGCGAGAATTTTCGAAGTTAATGAGTCAAGAATTTCAAATGATTATGATGGGAGAACTCAACTTCTTCCTTGGTCTACAAATCAAACAAGACAAAGATGGAATCTATGTCCATCAATCAAAGTATACCAAGGAGCTGCTGAAGAAATACAACCTTCAAGATGCAAAGCACGCATCTACACCCATGAGCGACGAGTATAAAACTTGACTCGGACGAGAAAGGTAAAGCAATAGATCGAAACTCTATCGAGGTATGATTGGATCTTTGCTATATCTTACTTCAAGCTGGCCAGATATAATGTTCGGTGTTTGTTTGTGTGCAAGATTCCAAGCTAATCCAAAAGAATCACATCTCACTGCGGTGAAGAAAATATTCGAGATCTCTTGCGAGAACTCGGAACTTAGGTCTAAGGTACTCAAGAGACTCGGAACTCGACCCTCACTTGGATACTCGGATGCGGACTACGCTGGATACAAAGTTGATAGGAAGAGCACTTCGGAGCTTGCCAATTTCAGGTCAATCCTTAATATCTTGGCACTCAAAGAAGCAAAATTCAATGGCTTTATCAAGCTGCTGAAGCTTAGTATATTGCAGTTGGAGCATGTTGCACTCATATTTTATGGATAAAGCAACACTTAAGAGATCTTGGAGTTTCTTTCAAATCGGTTCCAATTAAGTGTGACAATCGAGTGCAATCGGCATCACAAAGAATCCGGTTCGAGCACTCAAAGACAAAGCATATTGAGGTCAAATATCATTTCTTAAGAGACCATTATGAGAAAGGTGATATTGAACTTGACTTCATTCCTACTAATCTTCAATTAGTCGATATCTTTACTAAGCCTCTTGGTGAAGATCGGTTTTGTTTTATTCGGAATGAGCTTGGTATGTTAAATGCATGACTATGTGTTTTTCTTTATGATAATCCCATGGCTTGATTATATGCTATGTGCTTATGCTTTATTTACGGCTATTAGTTCGGTTGATTTCGTGACACCGAGCCGATAGTCGTTAGTTTCGAGTCACTCGAAACCAATCCGAGTCGGACTAAGACTTCGAGAAAAATTGGACCTCAAATTTATGGAATTATCTCTAGATTAGTGGAGAATTTTATAATATATTTTTCAAATTTTTTTATTTCTCTCTCTCCGCTCTTTCTCGCAATCTGTGATGAAACGGTAGCCGATAGATTTCAAGCTGCGATGAATCCTAACCGTCGAAGAAGAGAACCGTCACACCGGTCCGAGGTGACCGATGGATAAGCCAAGTCAAAACGGAAAGTTAACGGACGTTTTTCTTTCTATATATAGCGCCTATTCATCTTCGTCTCGTTACTTCACACTTCATTTACTATCTCTCTCGTTCGCAAAACTTCTTGCGGAAGCTTTCTACGTCTACGGTGATCTCTAGACTTCTTCAAGCTACGTAAAGATCATCTCAAGTAAGTTCGACTGCTCTCAATCTCTATCTTCTACTCTTTTTCTTTCATTCTCGTGAACCTACTCTCAAACTCTTCTTTTCTTCCTCAAAAGTTTCATCTTTCTTTCCTCATTCTCACAAAATGCCTAAGAGAGGTAATCATCTTGACTTTCAAGGCTCCTCATCCAAAAAGCCTCGCACCAAAAGCCAAGAAGGCTCGGCATCTTCTAAGCCTCGTTGTCACCCGAGCATCTCACGCTTGGACGACAAGTTCTTTCCAACCATAAAATTTTCGTGGTTGTCCCAGTCAAACCACCGGTGTATATAACTTTCTTTGTTTCAGCGAGTTCATTTACCCCGAACTCGTTTACGAGTTTTACACTCACCTCACTCACTCCGAAGGTGTTCTCACCTCTAGGGTTCAAAATGTGACTTGTTCGTATCAACACCTCCCTCCTCCACCGCCTGTTCAAGGTTTCCTCTCTTTTCTTGAACAACAACCCTATTCCTTTCACTTGAAGTCGCCGACGACTTCTTTGAAAAATACGCTAAAGAGTTCCCTAAGTCACGGAAAAATTTTTCGGTGACTCGGTTGAAGTCACAAGCACGCCTTCAGTGCTTCTTGCTGATGAGAACCTTTTTCTCTCAGCGAGTCTAGTAAGGAGAACCCCAACTCTAAGTATTTAAAAGCTCTTTTTGACATTCTTGAGGGCTACGAAGTAGACCTTTTCCCCTCCATAATTGAGCGGATGGCGGTTGTGCCAGCTCAATTCCAAACCAAGAAGAACACCCCTCTTCCCTTTAGTGCGCTTCTCACCCTTATTTTTAAGCAATTCAAAGTTCCTCTCCCCTCGGACCCAAACGCCGCTTCGAGGCTGCCGTTGTGGTCGGTAAAAGGAACTCCAGGGTACGGGTACCGGGAAACTCAGCCTGGTATCCGGGTACACATCTTAGATCCGAGGCCTCCTTCTCCACCTCGGACTTAGAAAGAAACCCCTCTCTCTCTCACCACCCCACTGTTGGTGCCTCCACCTCGAGTGCCCAAAAGTCTCTCTCTACTATTTTGTCCTCCACTTTCATGGACAAAATCAACTCCATGTCCTCCGAATTCAAGGACATGCTCCGGTCATTCGGGAGCTGTCTATCGGTCTATGACCATCAACCAAAAAAAGCCCGAGTCCCAAATTCGAGAGTAGCAATCACTGGTTCTTGAGATGAGCGAGTTGGTGAAGGAGCAAAAGGAGATGGTCGAGCTCCTCCAGGAGAGAAGGTCCAAGGCGGCTCGGGACCGTGGCGACTCGGACACTTCGAAGTGTCCTCGAGCCCAGCTCCGACCTCCTCGAAAGCGGGGAGGAAGAAGAAGCGAGACAAAGAAGAAGCGGACGCCGAGAAGCTTGCGGGCTTAGGCGGCTCCGTCTGGGCAAGGGTGGAAAACAAAGAAGAGGCGGCGGGAGCAGTCGAGGGTCAAACTACTCCTCAAGCTCAAGTGATAGTACTCGGCTCGGACGGCGATCTGAGTGGGCCGAAGACCTAGGCTGTGCTACGACAACATGCAGCCCCCTCTAGCTACCGAGGTCCACGGGGTGGAACCCCTAGATCCTCTCGTTCTAGGTCGGCCACTCGAGCCGAGCCCTTGACGACAATCCCGGTTCTCCCTCCGCTGCGCTCAAGCACATTGTCAAGATCCTACCAGCGCCGGCGTACCTCTCGTCCCTCCGCTTCCACTCGGACATCCCCCTCTCCCTCGTAGGCGCCATGCACTGTGTCACAATTCCACAATCTGCCAAATTCTTCTTCTTTCTTAGAGATTTCTACTTATTTCTTTTGTCCGGACATCAAATTTGTAGTAACTTGTTCTATTCTTCCTATTTCTTTTATTGTTTTTCTTTGAAAGGCAAGGGGAGAATATAGATAGAAAACTTGTTGTCTTATTTAGGGAAGTTTCTTCATCTGTGTACTCTCTTTAATTTCAATGAAGTAATGCTTTCTCTTCAATTTTCTCTGTGATTATTGATTATTGCAACCATTTACGAGTTAACATTATTTCATTGCTAAGCATATAGTTTTATGATCCGATACATTAAGCTTGCTTTATTTATCCGATTTCATGCGCAAGTATTCAAAAGCAGATCTTCATCACTAATAAAGTTTCTGTCTAAGTATGGAATGCCTTTCATCAAAAGGGGAGATTGAGGACTCGGACATCTGCTCTGCACGATTCCGAGTTCTAACAAAGAAATCAATAAGAACTTCTCACTTATAGAGTTTTGATTCCAAGGCATTCTCTCGTACCTTAGAAACTTTTACGAGTGATATAATATTTATTCTAAGTGATATGGCATTTACTTCATGTAACTCTTGTTTGTCTCTGTATGACTCGAGAATGTATTCGAGCTATCCCACTCGGTTCCGAGTCCCTCATCACTTAGATATATCGCATGATGAATTGACTAGTATTTCGCTTAATCGCACTTAGGTCCGACTTCATGTTAAAGTTCTATTCTGTTGAAGTCGGCGCTTCTAGTCCGAGTCATGCTTAGTCTAGATCAAGTTTGTTTCACTCGATATTCGTTGTATAACTTGATTCTTGCTTAGACTAACTCGGATGGAATTTTAAGTTTCATGGATACTACTACAAAACAGCAGATTAGCGACGGAAATAGCGACGAAGCTGTTCAGTCGCTGAAAAGCGAGTCGCTAAATATCGGCGACCGAAATTTTCAAGTCTGTCGCCAATTAGTGACGGATTAGCGACGGAATCTCATTTCGTAGCCGATAGAAATCAGCGACGGAAAACATGTCCGTCGTTGATTTAGCGACGGAAATAGGCGACGGAAGTCCCAAATTTCCGTCGGCCGACAGCCGTATTAGCGACGGAATGTCCCCAAATTCCGTCGCTAAGTTCCGTCGCTAAGTGGAAGTGACCGTCGCTGATCCGTCGCTGTTACGTGAAAAATTTTATATATTATTAGCTAATTATTCGTTATCCTAGTACAGAACATTATGAATGGATATACAAATCCACCATTCACATATGTGACACTTACATTTGGCATTTACATATGCCGGCCACAAATAATTCATCAAAGTTGGATATACAAATCCAACTTACATATTCAACATCATCAACAACCATAACATAGTTAAAACAAATTTGTAAATAGTTCGCAAAGTGATGATCACCAATATATACAAAAGTTCACATTTGAATTCACTCATCCTCTTCCTCATCCTCTTCCTCTTCCTCTTCCTCCCTGTGGTTGTGGTGGTCGACGGTGAGATCCGGATGCTTGCTGAGGCTGCAGAAATTCATTCATATGTGCTATTGGCTCAGTGAGCCGTCGACCTGTGCCTTCGGATGCTGATTTTGTAACTCAAGCAGCCGGCAATGCTCAATCCATTGATGTACCTCGGAATTTAAATTATGCACTTGTTGCTCTCTATTCCGAGTCATCTGTAGTAGAAGGTTTCGGTGATTTGAAGGACATTGTTGGTTTCAAGTTTCTAGCCTCGGATCCAAATCCATAAATGTGACTTTTCTTGTTCACATTTGCTTTGACCCACAACTCTTGTTGTGAAGGGGTGGATACATGATCCTCGGAAGAGTTGGGGTCATCATCGGAAGTTTGAGTGGGTTGAGTGTTTTGCAACTCTTCCCACTCTTTTTGAAACTTCTCCTGAATATAATATAAATATTTTAGGCATGTAAATATCACGAGTTGTTAACGAAAACAATAGATAGAAAAATATGCGGAATTCATATATACGGTTACTCACGTAAATGGCCTTGGATTTTTGTCCACCCATTCGTCCTTTTTGTTTTGTGCGTGCGTGCAAATAGTTGGGTCGATAGAGGCTGAACTCCTTTAAGCTCCTTCATCTAAAATTGAAAACAAGTTAGTAGAGATCAATTCACCAATACGAACATGTTAACGGTTGCATGCGTAATCAATAAGAAAGGGGTACGTACAAATCGCCGCTTATGCTCCATCATAGGGATTGAGCCACACGTATGGAGTGATGAACCAAGTCCCCACGATCGGCATGACGGTTTTTACGAGCTTGCTCGCGGAACTTCTTGTACTTAGCGGTTTCCCAATATTCGAGCAACTCGCGCCGGTACTTGTCACCCAACCATTTCGGCTTCTTCTTAGTTTTCCTCGCCTTGAGCATGAAGTCCTTCAAGCGATCACTGCCTTTCTTTTCAAAATTTCTTCGATTTGGACTTCATCGGTTGGGGACCACGTGAAAAATTTCTATATAAATAAAAACGTCGTTTATACGTTATGAAATTAAAATATAATGTTCGAACATGCACAATAAGTGATTATGTTATCTGAACTGGAGAAAACTAATGATGTGTCATTACCTTAAACTCATAAAACCATTGATCACGTTGTGATCGAGGGACTTTACCCCATGTAGGCCAAGCTCCATCGTATCGTACCCACAACTTTGTCAATGGGGTAGAACCTAATCAATTCAACATATAAAATAGTTAGTTCAACTAATAACTAATATGCTTATTTTATTTTATTATTTATTATCACACTCACCCTTCACCATCCGGCTCAATTCGGATTTTTCTCGGCTGATAGCGCTACTTGATTGAAGACAAGGATCCTCGTTCCCTGTATCAGTTGGTCCTTCATTTGTTGGCATTTGTGGTGGCCGTTGTTCGGAACCAACGTGGATGCGTGGTACATTATTTGTACCATATTGTTGATATGTATATGTACTCAACGGGTTTGAGTACATATGGGGTTGCTAAGAATATGGAGGGTTTAGAAAGAAAGGCCCACCCAGTGGGTTTTGCATGTGTGGGAAATTTGGGAGTTGGAAAAAGGGAGGGTTGGGAATAAATGACCCCCCAATGGAGTTTGGTTGTGAGGGGAGTGTGGAGATAGTGTTCCACCGGCAGGAGTTTGAAGGTTACGAGGGTTTTGAGAGGGGGTAGAAGTGCTGACATCATTACCTTCCCCATCGGTAGAGGTGTTTCTAGCCCTTCCCGAGTAGGCGATCTTTTGGTTACGCCTCTACCTCTCTCCATTTTTACTGTACATAAACAAGTAATTCACACTATTAGTAAACATCCAACGGTTCAAGTGATTTCATATAGAACAACATACAAACAATAGTAAACATATGCACATGTAAGCGTTAGATATAAATGCGAAGCATGTGAATAAAGTACGCTTCAATGGTTTCACCTTCATTACATTAATAAGAATTCATTCGATGACAACATAAATGAAAGTTGTACAATAAAAAACAAACCCAACAAAAGCACATTATCAACTACTCATCATCCTCATCATCAGTCTTATCATCATCTTCTTCACTATCCTCTTCGGCGTCATTGAATAGGGTATGTTCTTCTTCATCATCGGTGATATTGTCATCATCCCATTCCCCTTCTTCATCTTCTTCACCTTCCTCTTCTTCACCAACATCCTCAATCTCATCTTCTCGGTTTAAAATAAAATCATCAACTAATTCTTCTGCTGAGCTTGAGTTATCAACCAAAGTTTACGGCAAAGTTTCTATTATTGGATCGATTGTACCCATACTATCCTCTTGGAATGCACGGGGAATAGTATATTGGTCATCAACTACGGCCCTTGGTTTTGATGCCACAACGACGAACCAATTCGAGTTTTCTCAAGGGACCCCTTGTGGATATGACATATAATACACCTGAGTTGCGGTGCTAGCAAATATGAAAGGATCGTACTTACGATACCGCCTTGTACGATGCACTTCGACATACGAACTAAATTTATGGCACCGAGTTCTCCGAGGACGACTAGGGTCAAACCAATCGCATTTAAACAGCACACACCTTTTTATTGGTTCACCAACATATTCAACTTCAACAACCTCTTACAAGATGCCATAGTAATTATTTTGAACATGTCCTCCATCAGTTCCTTTCACATGAGACACCACAATTGAAGGTCATTCTCCCTTCATTTCGAGCCTTAGTATGAAATAACATTCCATTCACCGTGTACGCTGTCCATGTTTTCACTCTCCTTAAAGGACCTTGAGCTAGTTGCATCAAGTAAACATGCTTTTCATCATGATATACTTGATAACAATGAATGCTGTGTCAATAACATAGTGTTTGTTTAGTTTATTACAATGGAACAACCGATACTAATAAAGTTGTGGCACGAGTAATAAGTAACAACATATGATACTCACAGCTCCGTTGAACCACTCTTCGAACTCACTTTCCACCATTGCATCAATTGCAGCATCACTAACATCACCATACATAGCTCGTTTTTGGTGTTCGAATAGAGCTGAGTTCAAAGATTTTATTAAGATGACATCATCATTACTGAATTAAACTATAAAATTATTGAAACGAGTGTTCATTAGACAAGAGAAACTCACTCAAGGTAAGGTTTAACTTCGGCACGGTTCGGTAAAACATGCGGATGTGCGGCCGTCTTTTCCTTATCATCAAGGAAACGCGGCTGCACTTCCCAATTGGAGCACCTTACTGGTATGAATACCGAAAGAGTAGGATTGTGGTTTGGAACTTCGCAGTCCTCATTTCGTCGACTTCTAGTGCGCATACAAGGCACGTTAGAGCCGAAATAGTAAGAGGCAAAATGTGTTTCTTCAAATCGGGCGTACTTTTCGGTGATACTCCCTTCGAGGCTTCGATTTGTTTCCTATGGATCTTTTCAATCGGCCAAAGAACCTCTCAAATGGATACATCCACCGATACTTGTACTCGGACCACCCAATTTTGCTTCCTCCGCTAAATGAACCGGCGGGTGTTCCATCACATTGAAGAACCCGGGAGGAAATATTGTTTCCAATTTACAAAGGGTTATTGAAATATTTCGATGCATTTGCTCTAACTCCGCATCCTGTAAAACGGATGAGCAAAGGTTCTTGAAGAACTCACTAATTTCAATGAGAGGCGCTAAAACCTCGTCCGGGAGTGCACTAAATGCTATTGGAAGAAGGCTCTCCATGAAAACATGACAATCATGACTTTTCATGCTATGGAACTTAGTGGAGTTTGGGTCGACAAGGTATGAAATGTTAGAGCGAGTAATCATCCGGCATTTTCAACTCCTTTGCCCATTCACATATTGCCCTCTTACTGCTCCAACGTTAACACATATTTTGCCTTCGGTTTGAGAAGTTTACCGGTGACTCCATGCTTTAAATTCAACTCTACACGATCACACAACTCTTCCAAATCCATTCTTGCCTTGATGTCATCCTTTGTTTTACCAGGAATATCCATAACGGTGTTAATTATATTCTCAAAAAGTTCTTCTCAATGTGCATCACATCTAAGTTATGGCGGAGCAATTGATCTTTCCAATATGGCAGCTCCCAAAATATGCTTTGCTTTGTCCAATTATGATCCTTCTTAAGCCCCGAAATGTTAATTTCCTGCGCTTCGTTACTTTGGGAAAGTTTTCAACCCATTGTTTTATTTCTTCCCCTGTATAACGACGAGGAGGACCCGAATGTACGGTTTTGCCTTTTGTAAACGATGTCTTGTTCCTTCGAAACGCGTGACTTCGGGGCAAAAACCGCCGATGAAAATCAAACCATGAAAATTTTCGGCCATTTCTAAGTTTAAATGCTTTTTTGATTCATACATACCGGGCATGACATGGCACCATGCGTACTCCATCCGGACAACATACCATAGGCCGGGAAATCATTAATGGTCCACATCAACGCAGCCTTCATGAGAAAGTTCTCACCTTTAGAAATATCATATGTTTCAACACCATCTTCCCATAGTGTTTTCAACTCATCAATAAGAGGCTGCAAGTACACATCAATTTTATTTTTCGGATTCGTCGGCCCTGGTATGATACATGTCAAGAACATATAAGGCGTCGTCATGCATAACTCTGGTGGTAGATTATATGGCGTAACAACGACTGGCCAGATTGAATAAGACCTTGCGGGTTGGCTGAATGGATTAAACCCATCCGCGCACAAACCAAGTCTTATGTTTCTAGGTTCGATAGCAAATTCGGGGTGAACTCTATCAAAATGTTTCCATGCTTCACCATCGAAGGATGACGAGAGGACACCATCTTCTCTTACATTCTCATAATGCCATCTCATGTGTTCTGCCATGGTTTTGAAGCAAACAAGCATTGAAGTCTTGGTATTAACGGCAAGTAATGCATCCTTGCAAATGGAGTTCTTTGACTTTTGCCATGTCTTTCCCTTTGACGCTTCCATCTCGCATGACCACAAAACTTGCATGAATCAAGGTCACTTGTCCTCTTTGTAGAACAACATGCAACCTTGTCGACAACAATCAATTTTTGAACATCCATCCCAAGATTTTTAATGACCTTCTTTGCATGGTGAATGTCACGAGGAACTCGGTTATCGGGCGGACAAATCTCCTTCATAAGTTGAGCAATTTCATTAAAGCAATTTTGAGGCATGTTGTAGTCGGACTTAATGCTCAACATTCTAACAGTGGCGAGACAACTCGGTGTGAGTTTCATTTCCTGCCCACAAAGGTTGTTGCGCAGCCTCAACCATATTAAAGAAACTTTGGGCATGGGTATTTGGAGGCTCACTTGTGGAGTTTTGATTTGAGATCATGGCATACGTGACCATATCATTCATACGGTCGATATTTGTTTCGACATCGTCGTAGTTCATATGATTGGCGCCACTTGTCGTCGTTGAATACGTTAGAAACCATTGTTTGCTCCTCATGTAAATGAGGATCTATTTCTCCATGACTAGTCCAATACCAATAGTTTGGAAGAAAACCATATTGATAGAGGTGCAACTTAACTTCATCGGGATCCTTATACTTCCGATTTCGCATTTGTGACATGGACACCTATATTGTTGATTATACACAAATTCGATTGGCTTCTAACATGTGCATCAAACTCCTCAACCCCGTCTAAAAATTCTTGTCTATACCCAACTCTACCGGGTAATAACCTACGATACATCCATCTACGATGCGTAGGCCCGTCCATATATATTCTAATTGAAATTTAACAATTTATTACATTATTAGTTAAAAATACCAACACATGGAGATGGTATATGATTACATATTTTCTATAACGAACATAATCTATATATAACCATTATGCATCTATAAATTTTTTAATATACATAGATTTCTATAATTTTTATATTTTACTCTTAAATATTTACTTCATAATTAAAGTAATCATACCTAATTAGCATAAATGAACTCATATACATATAATTACACTAATCATACAGTAAAGCAATCATACCTATAAGCATACCTAATTAGCGTCAAGAACCTCACACAAATAAACAACAAACAATTACACATATATAAATCAAAAACATCATTTCCCTCAACTTCAACAATAATGTCCCACAAATCCTACACAATTGCACATTTGTCTATTCAAATTCATCCACAATCAACATTAATTTCCACCAAATTACATATATTCGTCAATTTCGACTTACATTTTTTAAACCCTAAATTTAACTTCAATAATATTTACTCCATAAAGAACCCAATTGCACATTTTTCTATTCAAATTCATCCACAAACAACATTAATTTCCACTAAATTACATATATACGTTACTTTCAAATTACAATGTTCAAAACCCTAAATTTAACTTCCATAACATTTACTCCACAAACAACACAATTGCACATTTTTCTTCTCAAATTCATTCACAAACAACATTAATTGCCACCAAAGTATGTATATTCGTCAATTTCAAGTTATATTTTTAAAACCCTAAATTAAACTTCAATAACATTTACTCCTTAAACAACACAATTTCACATTTTTCTTCTCAAATTCATTCACAAACAACATTAATTTCCCACAAATTACATATATTCATCAATTTCAATATCAATTTTGTAAAACCATAAATCTACAAAAAAATCAACACAAAATTACCTCAAATTTATGGGCGGCACCGGCGGTGGCACGGCGGCGACGGCGAAGCTCGGGCGTGAGCGCGGCGGCGGCGGTTGGTCGGCGGCATCCTCCACCCGAGCGGCAGCGGCGGCGGTGCGAGGGTCGGGCGAAACGAGCTGAGACCGGTGGTTTTCGGCCTTGGGGGCCCTGAGCTGGCGGCGGAAGGGAGGAGGCGGCAACGAGCGACGGCGGCGTGCGTAGTCGCCGCGTAGCGGCTGCTGGCGGTGGTGTTGCGGCGATGGCGGTGCTCTCGCTCTCGCTCTCGGACTCGCTCTCGCTCTCTCTGTTGCTTTGCGAAATCCGGAAGCGGCGAAGCCGGTTACGGATTTATTCGTAATTAGCGACGGAACGAGTTCGTCGGCTGTTCAGTCGCTAATTACAAAATTGTCGATAGCGACGGAATAGCGACGGAATATTCCGTCGCTAATTACTACTGATTAATTTTTTTTCTTTCGGGGATTTTTTAATGTACGAATTATCGCGAGACGGAGTAGCGACGGAATATTTCGTCGTTAATTATTTCAGCTGACGGAATATTCCGTCGCTGATTATTTCACCGACGGAATATTCAGTCGCTAATCCGTCATGGAGAACAAAACAACGACGGAAGTTATGTTCCGTCGCTAATTCCGTCGTTGTATGATGCGGTTGTCATTTTTTGTCGGTGTCCGTCGCTGATTCCGTCGCTACCTGGCGACAGATTGGTTTCCGTCGCTATATTAGACCAAAGTATTTTATACTTTGAGAACCAAAATTAGTTTGAGAACCAAAATTAGTTTGAGACTCGGATAATTAGTTGCTTAATTATCTTAATTATATTATTATCTGTGTCTAATCTTGGACCAAAGTATTTTATACTTTGAGAACCAAAATTGATTTACTTTTGTAGGTTATTCAAACGAGGATACACTTTTTGAAATACAAAAGTAACCTAGCTTCAAAACGTCAAATCACCGATAGACATGGTGTTTCCTCTTCGCGGCCTAGCCCCGGAAGATTGTGTAAGGGCTGTCTGTTTCCAAATCTGGAAAACAAAAATGAGTTAAGAACCGTTGTCCAACGTTCATATCACAACGGATACTTTCGAGTGACTCGGAAAGTTCTTAACAACGGTCACAAAGGACTTCCCGTCGAAGTTGGAGATAACGGCTATGCTGCTTGGTCATCAATAAAAGGAAGCCAACTCACAAGACTTGAAGATTGTCAAACCTATTGTTAATACACGTACTTGAGCAAAGTCATTGTATTCACTCTCAATCTTCTACTTACAACTCCCACTCTATAATTCATTACTTTTTGAGTTATAAGGTCTTATACTTAGTTACAAACACTTTCTTACTTTCTCGGTAAGGTCCCTTGACTAAGCTGTAAAGGTTAACTCAGCTTAGTTGTCCCTAGCTGTAAGGGTTATCTCGGCTAGGAAGTACTAGATCGAGATAAGGGAATTTCGACTCTAGGAAAACTTGTATAGAGTTGTTTAAGGGAGCAACTCGAGTTCGGTCGATCTACGGTATTTTGTGGACTCAAAATAATGGATTGGACTTCGTGCTTGGATTAGCACGGTCCGTGGTTTTCTGCCCCAAGAGGGTTTCCACGTAATCTCGTGTCTTTACTTTCGAGTTCATTCTAGACTCGAGACAGTCTCAAAGCTTCGCTTAATCGCTTCCTTACTCCTTAATGTAATTCGAGTTCATGCATTTCGACCCGCTTTAGACTCGGAATCGGTTTTGTCTCTACTTTGGCAAAAGAGTTTGTTTTTCATCAAAAAACCTCCATCACCTTATTCACCCCCTCTAGGGTGACTCAAACTCTCCCGAGCAAACCTTTAGATAGTGTTTGAATCATGCGATATATCCGAGTGTTGGGTGACTTAGAACCGAGTGAGAAGTAGCATATAGAAGTATGCTTTCCGAGTCAATCGAGTCAGGAAAAAACAGCATAATAGTTTCTATAACACTCGGAAGAAATGTTATATCATGAAGAAAAGTTTCTAAGAGGCATGGAATGACTTGAAGTCAAAACCCTATAAGAGATGAAGTCTTATACCGATTCCGTGATGGAACTCGAAACGGGTAAGTAAAAGTCCGAGTCTTCAATCTCCCCTTTTTGATGAAAGGCATTCCATACTTAGACAGAAACTTTGTTAGTGATAAGAGATTAAATTTGTAAACTTGATCGGAAAAGAAACTTAAGATTTCATAGCTCACAGAGCAAGAAAAGACATAAAACTAGATAGACAATAATTATTAATGAAATGCATTGATTTTAATGACAATGCTTGAGCAAAAGACATATTGGATGGAAACTCGGAGATACTTGCATTAAGCAACGAACTCGAAACATTGGAACGAAATGCATTCTCATTGACTTCACATAAAATATTTACACTAAGAGAGAGAGACTCCCCTAAACAAGACATCTAATATTGTATCTGTTCTCCCCCTTGCCTTTCAGCAAAAAAAAAAAGAAACAACAAAAACGAATATGGGAAGAATACAACGAGAAGTACATGACGTGCGGGAAAAAAAAAGACTAAGAAATTAAGGAGGGGATGGGTTTGTCCGAGTTGAAGAGGAAGGACTAGTGGAGCACCGGCGCGATAAGATCTTGACGATGTGCTTTAGCGCGGCGGAGGTAGGACGAGGGATCTCTAGCAAAGGCTCAGTTCGAGTGGCTGACTTAGAATGAGGGGATCTAGAGGTTCGTCCTGAACTACTGGAGAGGTGTGCTCGGGTTGACCTGCTGCGGACTGCCCTTGTTCGGCAAGGTTTTCGACCCACTCGGACTGCCGTGCGAGCTGATCGGTTCCGGTTGAGCTTTAGGAGCACTTGGACCCTCAGCTGTTGCTCCTTGTCCTTCTCGGTCTTCCTTACCTTCTAGCTCACCGAGGCTCAAAAAGAGCTGTATCGGCCGCGAGCTCTTCCGCTTCTTCTTGATCTTCTTCTTCACCCTCTCCTCTGTGCGAGGAGGACTTGGCGAGGCTCGAGGATTCCTCATAAGTGTTTGAGTCTTCTTGATCCTGAGATAGTTTGGATCATCTCTCCTGAAGAAGCTCAATCAACTCCCTCTGCTCCTTCACCGAGCCTTCATCTCGAGAAGCACGTCCTGTTGCTCTCGGAGTTGAGATTGGGCGGTTTTACGGTGGATGATCATAGGCTGGAAGACAGTCTTGAATAACCGGAGGAGGTCCTTGAGTTCCAAGGCCACATAGGAGATTTTGTCCATGAAAGTAGTGGACAAAATGGAAGAGAGAGTCTTAGAAGCACCTCGAGTGGAAGCACCACCGAGTGGGGCGAGGAAGAGAAAGAGGAGTGTCTTTCCGAGTCCGAGGCGGAGAAGGTGGCCTCAGCTCTAAGCTATGAACCCAAACACCGGGTTCGGTTTCCTGGTATCCATATCCCAGAAGTTCCTTTTTGCCAACTACGATGGCGGCCTCGAAACTGCGGTCGAGATATGAGGGAAGAGGAACTTTGAATTGTTTGAAAACAAAGGTGAGAAGAGCACCGAAAGGAAGAGGGTGTTCTTCTTGTTACGAGTACGAGCTGGCACGGCGGCCATTTACTCAATTATAGTAGGAAAGAGGTCTACTTCGTAGCCCTCTAGAATGTTAAAAAGTGCTTTGAGGTGCTTGGAGTTGGGGTTCTCCTTGGTAGAGTGATGTGAGAAGAAGGTTCTCATTAGCAAGAAGCACGGAAGATGAGCTTCGACTTTAGTTCGGTCACGAGAAAAGTTTTTACGTGACCCGGGGAACTCTTTGGCATACTTTTCAAAGAAGTCGTCGGCGACCTCAGTAAAGGGGATTGGATTGCTATTCAAGAAGAGAGAAGAGACCTTGAACAAATGATGAAGAAGAGAAGAATTTATACGAACTGTTATGTTACGAACCCTGGAGGTTAGAACACCTTCGAGCTAGTGAGATGAGTATAAAACTCGAGAGACGAGTTCGGGGTAGATAAACTCGCTGAAGCAAAGAAATTATAAACCCCAGTTGATTGGATGTGAGGCAACCACGAAAAATTGGTGGTTGGGAAGAACTTATCATCCAGCGCAAGATGCTTTGGGTGACAAGGGGTTTGGAATTTGAGCGACCTTCTTGGCTTTTGGTGTCTGGATTTCTTTGTGGCAGCACCAAGAAAGTCGGGATGAGAACCTCTTTTCGGCATTGTTGATGTGAAAGAGAGAAGGTAAACTTGAGAGAGAGTAGAAGAGAAGAAGACTCGAAGAGAGTGAAAGATAAAAGGAAAAAGGTAGAACAGAAATGAGTTTGAGAGCGAAGGAACTTACTTGAGATGATCTTCACAAAGCTTGAGAGCACAGGGTGTCACTTTAATCACAGAGCACTTGATCACGAGGATTTGATTGAGAGAGAGAGAGAGAGAGAGAGAGAGAGAGAGAGTACGCGAGGAGTAAAGTAAAGAAATGAAGGAGAATAGGTGCTATTTATAAGAAAATAAACGACCTTCAATATCCGTTCGACTCGGCTCTTTCAGTGAGTCACTTCGACCGGTGTGACGGTTCTCTCCTTAACGGTTAGAATTCCAACGGTTTGTCTCTCAACGGCTAGTTGTCCGAACAAGGCGCGTAAGAGAGAAAAAGGAGAAAAAAATTTTGAAAAAAATTCGAAATTCTCCACTTATCTAGAGATGATTTCACAAGTTTGATGTCCATTTTTCTCAAAGTCCGAGTCGACTCAGCTCGATTTCGATTGACTCGAAACTCAAAGCAAAAAATAACTATAGGTTCGAGTATCACTTAGTCAACTGAACTAATGGTTATCAACGAATTGTAAACACATAACACATAATCATGCAATGAGATTTTCACATAGAAAGCACATAATTATGCATTTAGCATACCAAGCTCATTCCTAATGAAGCAAAACTGATCCTCACTAAGTGGTTTAGTAAAGATATCAGCTAATTGAAGATTAGTAGGAATGAATTCGAGTACAATGTCACCTTTCTCAGAATGGTCTCTTAAGAAATGATACCGACCTCAATATGTTTCGTTTTTAGTGCTGATCCGGGTTTTTGGTGATGCTCATTGCACTACGATTATCACACTTGATTGGAACTGATTTGAAAGAGTGTCCCGGATCTTTCAAGGTGTTGTTTTATCCATAAAATCTTAGCACAGCATGCCCCGACCGCAATATACTCAGCCTCGGCAGTTGATAGAACAGGACTGAAGCAATTAGAATCCTCTTGGCATTTGCATCAAGCATGAATATTAAGTTATATTAAATAGATGTTAAATATGCCTTTCCTAATGGTTTTATTCAAGAGGAAGTCTATGTTGAGTAACCCCTGGATTTGAAAACTCAGAATTTCCAAATCATGTTTTCAAATTACAAAAGGCTTTTTATGGTCTTAAACAAGCTCCCGGAGCTTGGTATGAAAGATTGAGCAGTTTCTTGGTTGAAAATAATTTCAAAAGAGGTCAGATTGACGAAACTCTTTTCATAAAAACCAAGCGGAGAGACTTTCTTATTGCTCGATTTATGTTCATGATATAATTTTTGGAGCTACTATTGAAAATCACTTGTCGAGATTTTTCCGAGTTAATGAGACAGAATTCCGAATGAGCATGATGGGAGAACTTAATTACTTTCTTGGTCTACAAATTAGATAAGATAAAGATGGCATCTATGTCCATGAATCTAAGTATACCAAGCAGTTACTAAATAAGTACAAGCTTTAAGATGCGAAACACGCAGCAACACCAATGAGTAGTAGCATGAAACCGGACTAAGACGAAAAAGGTAAAGCGAGTAGATTAGAAACTTTATCGAGGTATGATTAGATGTATGTTATATCTAACATCCAGTAGGCCATACATTATGTTTAGTGTATGTACGTGTGTAAGATTCCAAGCTAATCCAAAAGAATCGGTTCTCACTCGGTGAAGAGGATCTTTATATATCTTGCAGCGACTTTAAATCTAGGTCTATGGTTCTCAAGAGACTCGGAACCGACCCTCACTGGATACTCGAGATGCTAACTATGCTAGATACAAGGTTGATCGAAAGAGCACATCAGGAGCATGCTAGTTTCTGCGTCAATCCCTTATATCTTGCCACTCGGAGAAGCAAAACACAGTTACTCTATCAACTGCTGAAGCCGAGTACATTGCGACTGGAGCGTGCTGTACTCGGATTCTATGGATCAATCAACACTTGAAGGACCTTAGACATTCATTTAAATCAATTTCAATCAAGTGTGACAATCATAGTGCAATCAGCATCACTAAAAATCCGAGTTCGAGCACTCAAAGACAAAACACATTGAGGTTTGGTATCATTTTCCGAGAGACCAGTCTAAGAAAGGTGATATTGAACTCTAATTCATTCCTACTAAATTTCAGTTAGCTGATATTTTCACCAAGCCACTTAGGGAAGATCAGTTTTGCTTTATTAGGAATGAGCTTGGCATGATTAATGCATAATTATGTGATTTTCTACATGAAATTGTTTTGCATGATTATATGTTAAATGTTTTATTTACGTGCCTGAATAACAATTGGTTTAGTTGACCAAGTGAAATTGAGCTAGGAGTTATTATGTGTTTGCATTTTCCGAGTCACTCGGAAACCATACTTGAGTCATACTCGACTTCCGAGCAAAATGGACTTCAAACTTCTAAAATCATCTCTAGATTAGTGGGGAATTTCAGAAATTTCTTTTAAAATCTCTCTCTCTCTCTCTCTCTCTCTCTCTCTCTCTCTCTCTCTCTCTATGTGTGTGTGTGTGTGTACCGCGCACATCGATCGATGAACTAATCGTTGGGTCAAAGTCACCGAATTCTAACCATTGGAGAGCATAAACATCACTCATGTCTAAGGCGACCGTCGGAGGTTTAGGTCGAGGCCGAATACTCAAGGACATTCCTTTTCGCTATAAATAAAATCCCTTTACCTTCATTTTGCTACTTTACTCTCTCTCTCTGCTAACTCACGCTCTTGCTTACTCTCTCGCACCCAAAGTTTCTCGGTACACACACACACACTCTCTCTCTCTCTCTCTCTCTCTCTCTCTGTCTTTCGAGTTCACTCTCTCTCTCTCTCTCTCAAATTCATCAACCATGCCTAAAAGAGGTTCAACCAAAGAGTTTCTAGGGTCGCGATGAAGAAACCTCACACTAAACGAGGCACAAGAGGGTAGCTCTAACCCCTCAAAAATTTCGTCACCCAACATCTTACGTTGGATGACAAGTTCGTCCCAACCACATCGTTTTCGTGGTTGTCTCACATCAAAACACTATTGTTTACAACTTTCTCTACTTCAGTGAGTTTATTCACCCAGCACTCGTTGTTGAGTTTTACTCTAATTTGTCTTGCTCCGAGGGAGTTATCACCTCACGTGTTCGCGACACGGTTGTGCGCATCAACCTTTCCCTCCTCCACCGTCTTTTCAAAGTTTCCTCTCTCTTTCTCAACTGCAAACCCATCCCTTTCAACAAGATTGCAGATGAGTTTTTGAAAAATATGCCAAGGAAGTCCCCGAGTCACGAAAGAATTTCTTAGTGACTTAGATGAAGATCGAGGCCAAACTTCTTTGTTTTCTTCGATGAGAACTTTCTTCTCTCATCACTCAAGCAAAGAGAGTCCTAATTCCAAGATTCTCAAAGCTGTGTTTGCTATCCTTGAGAGCTACGATGTAGACCTATTCCCAGCATCATCGAGCAAATGGCCACTCGCCGACTCAATCCAAGAAAACATTTGCTCTTCCTTTCGAAGCCCTTTTAGTCTGTGGTCTTTAAGCGGTTTAAGGTTCCCCTCTGCTCAAACCCAAATGCAGTGTATGAGGTTGCCATTGTTGTTGGCAAGAAGGAAATTGTGGGATACGGGTACCAAGAGACCAAGCTTGGTGTTTGGGTCCATAGGTCGAACCGAAGCCCCCTTCACCCCCTCCTTAGACTAAGACTCGGACTCCCTTATCTCTCCCTTTTCCACCAGGTGGTGCTTCCACCTCATAAACTCCCCTACAACCTCAAGTTCCTTATCTTCAGTCTTGATAGACAAGATCTCTTCCGTAGCCGAAGAATTTCGGGCCACTCCTGCTCCTACAAAAATGTCCTCCAAAGTATGGTCAAAAACCAAAAAACGGCTCGGTCTCATATCCGAGAGCATCCGAATCTGCTTTTTGAGATGAAGAGCCTAGTCAAGGAGCAACATGAGCAAGTTCAGCTCCTCCGCAAAAGGAGAACCAAGGTTGCTCAGGACCAAGGCAGCTCGGATACGTCCGAGGAGTCCTTGAGTATTGCTAAGTCCCCCTCCGGAGAGGCGGAAGAAGAAGAAGAAGTTGTGGCTGAAGCAAGTCGGACTAAGGAGAAGGAGGAAGAGAAGGATGAAGAGAAGGAAGAAGGAGAAAAGGAGGAAGCCGAGGGACAAGGTGTTGAAGTTCCTCAACTAGTGTTGATCGGTTTAGACAGGAGTCCGAGTGGGTCGGAAGACCTTGCGGACGTTGGTTAGTCCATAGCCGTTAAACCGGAAGAAGCACCTCCCTCTGCGGTCCAAGAGGATGAGCCCCTAGATGACTTAGTTCGAGGTCGGCCACTCGAAATGAGCCGCTACCGGAGATCCCAATGCTGCCGCCGCCTTGATCTTCAACGTCATCCTAAGCCTACTAGTGCCGGCGCACTGCTCGCTCATCCACCTCCGCACACACAGCACCCCCATTTTGATTTCTTTTCTTTTTTTTTTTTGTCCAAACATCAACTGTATTTTCTTGATGTGTTCTTCCCTATTTTTGTTTTTGCTGAAAGGCAAGGGGAGAACAATAGAAAAATTGATGTTGTTATGTTTAGGGGAGGTCTTTCACCCTCTTTCTTCTATATTTTTTTCTTTCTTGTATTTTTTGTAAATCAATGAATTTTCTTTCTTTTAGCGAGCATTCTTTCTAAGTTTACTCTTTACGAGTTCGATCTCTTATTCATTGATTTTTATCCTTTTTTACTCGATATATCTATTCATATGCTTTTTTGCTCCGATGTAGCTACTTAATTTTTTTATGTGTTATCCGCATAAATGTTCTAAGTAAGTGATAGTATCTTAAATGCTTTCTCCGAGTATGACTCACTTCACTCACTTGCTTCTTATTCTAATATGTTCTACTCGAGTAAGAATGAAAACTCATGTTTTTCACTAACAAAGTTTCTTTTTGAGCGTGAAATGCCTTTCATAAAAAGGGAAGATTGAAGACTCGGACACTGAATCTAAATCATTCCGAGTACTCCATAAAGACTTAGGCACAAACCTCATCCCTCCTAAGTTTTTATTACAAGTCATTCCGAGTGTTATAGAAACTTCTTTATAAGTTTTCATTCGTTTCTAATTGACTCAAAAAATACATTCTTACTTATCTTCTTACATTGATGTTTCGGTGTCACTCATACATCACTCGGATCTATAACATGATCAAATAATCTCTCTAACACTTTTTATCCGAGTTATGACTGCATATTTCAACCCGAAGTGAATTACGAGTGTTAATTTATCTTTCTAAGTCGGTTTGTGAGTTTGAGAATTATTTGCCCGGATCAAGTCCTTATACTTGGATGCTTTCACGCTTATAACTTGATCTCTCTTAGAACCGACTCGATGGAATTTGAGCATAATGAATATTAGACTCAGAAAATTCCACTCTTCTCGGCCTAAGATAATTATGCACTTAATTATCTTAATTAAATTATTATCTGTACCTAATCTTGGACCAAAGTATTTTATACTTTAAGAACCAAAATTGTTTACTTTTGTAGGTTATTCAGACAAGGTTATCTCATTTTTAAATTACAAAAGTAGCCTAGGCTTCAAGTTGTCAATCACCAGCGAGATAAGTTTTTCTACTTACGAACAGGGCTCGGATACCATGTCGGGGTTGTTTGTTTCTAAAACTGGAAAACTCCAACGCTATGCTCAACGGTGGTTTCCACCTTACTTTTCTAACATCACCAGCTGACTGGAGCACCTTTAGGAGCCAAGAGCCGTTGCACAATGTTCACATCTCAACGGATCTTTTCTAAGCGACTCGAAGAGCCGTTACAACGGGCGATAAAGACTTCGTTCCGAACCAAGACACAATGACTAATCCGCTTGGTCATCTATAAATAGAAGTCACTTCACAAAACTAGAAGATTGCTTGGAATTATTGTTGAAATACATTACTTAAGTTAAAGTCTTTGTTTACTCATTCAATCTTCTTTTTACAACTCCAAGTCCGTACTTAATATTTTTCTAAGTTGTAAAGTCTTATAATCAGTCACATATACTTCTTACTTTCTATGTAAGGTCCCTTGACTGAGCTATAAGAGTTAACTTAACCCGATTGTCCCTAGTTGTAAAGGTTACCTCGGTTAGGAAGTACTAGATTTGATAACGGAACTTTTGAGTCAAGAAAAACACCGTAAGGAATTGTTTAAGGGAGCAACTATGGTTGAGTCGATCCGTTTGATTTTTGAGGATTCAAAATAGTGGATTTGACTTGGTGCTTGGATTAGCACTGTCCGTGGTTTTCTGCCTCGGGAGGGTTTCCACGTATCTTTGAGTTTACACTTTTCCGAGTCCAATCTAGACTCCAATTATCTTGTTCATTCTTTTGAAGCTTAAAGTTTTTAAGTTTGTTGAAATTTCCTCATCACCTTATTCACCCCCTATAGGTTGACTCGGACTCTCCAAGAGAAAACCGTCAATTGGTATCGGACCCTAGCATTTTAAAAAGGATCTAACAATCCAAAGGTCTAAAGATCAAATGGCTCGAGAACATTGAAGAGTTTGATGAAGGAAAATCTTCCACCGGACCACCAAAGTTCAAAGGACCAAACTTCGTGCACTTGGAAGAAGCTAATGGAATGCTTTCTAGTAGAAAACGATAAAGATGTTTGGAACATCATCCAAGAACGCCATTACATTCCAATGAACATAGAAGGTATAAGATATGTGCCTAAAGAGAAGTTTAAGTACACTAATGAGGAGTTAGAAAAGTTCGGAAAGAACTTCAAAGCGATGAACATTCTAATGTGTGCTATTAGCTCGAAGGAGTACAAAAGAGTGTCGGCTCGTGACACGACTAAACATGTGTGGGACACTCTTGTCAACACATATGAAGGAACAAGCCAAGTGAAACAGGCGAAGATAAGTCAATATCTTCACAAATATGAGCTGTTCAAGATCGAGCCGGAAGAAAACATCACTCGGATGTTTATACACTTCACCGAGATTACAAACAATGTCAAATCTCTCGGTAGAAAATTTTGGCATGAAGAAATGTGCAAAAAAATTCTAAGTAGGCTACCAAAGAGAAGATGGGGTCCCATGGTGACAGCCATCAAGGAAGCTCTAAACCTTTCTCAACTAAAACCAAACAAACTAATTTGGAAGCTGCTTGCCCATGAAATTCACCTGGAAGGAGAGGATGTAGAGGTCGGCACCAAAAAGAACATCGTGCTTGAAAGCCTCAAAAGCGAGAGGGAAAGTTTGAGTTCCTCGGACTTAAAAGAAAGACCCTATGGTTCTCATTGCTCGATACTTCAAAAGAATGATGAAGCATAAGAAATAGGAGAAGAGGCCAAAGGAAGAGTTCTACAAGAAAGATTAGAAGGACAGAAAAAGTAAATACTCATCTCCTTCAAAGTTATCTTTAACTAAGAACTCTGGTTGCTTTGAATGTGGCAACGAACGATCACATAGTCAAAGACTATCCAAGGAGAAAGAGGGAAAGAAAAAACAAGAAGAATGCTATGATGGCTACGTGGGAGTGATGAAGACTTATCTAAAGAAGGTGAAGATTCCGACGACTCAAAGTATCCGACGGCACTAACAAACTTAGAAGTTGAATCCGAGTCGGACTTTGAAAACTCGGACACTTAGGAGAGAAGTCCTTAGGAGGTAACTGAAAACTTTCTTATGTTCTTCAAAGTTGATTTAGTGAAATATATTTATACTTTGGAAGAAAAGTCCAATTCCGATTCTCTCGGTTCAAAGAACGACTTGAGTCTCTCGCTTCGAGAGAAATGGTTTGACAAATGAATTGGAAAACTCGGACTAACTCTAAAAGTACTCAAGCTAATGAGGCTCAGTCTTAGTCACTCGAAGAGAAAATGAGCATTTGAAAAGAAAGCTCAGTGAGTCTTAAGAGCTTGTTTTGAAATTTACTCAAGGTCGAAAAACCTTGACATGCTTTTAGGCTCTCGGTGTGTCTCCTTCAGGAAAAAGGACTTGGTTTTAACGAAGAGGAGGAATCTAATTCCTACTCCAATTTTTTCAAGAAGGATTCCAGAACTTTTAAGTTGAGAAAGACTAAGCACGGTACTAGTCATAAGAATGAAAGGAGGACTAAGCCCGGACTAGTTTATAAGAGAAAATCTTCTCCACCCGTTTATAAAAGAAAAGATTTTCAAAAGAAAGAGACCTAGACTTAGTTTTCTAAAAGGAAGACTCAGAATCAGCCCAAACCCAAAGTCATTCAAATTTGGGTTCCCAAGAGTCTTCTTCCTCAAAAAGGACCACGAGTAAAGGGAATTACTGAGTTCGTTAGAGGAAGTGAAAAAGGTTAGTGTGTTTCGACTTGCGGGTAACTCAGAAAAGGACAAAAAGGTCATTGGTAGTTAGGACAGTGGATACTAACGCCACATGTCGGGAGATTCAACACTCTTTTCCGAGTTGGAAGATTACAAAGGAGGCAAAGTCATTTTTATAGATGACAGTAAGGGTAAGATAGTTGGAATAGGTAAGATTGGGAAAGGAGACAACCTGGTCAGCCCAGTCTATCTTGTCAAGGATTAAAGTACAATCTACTCGAGCATCTCTCAATTGTGTCACAAGGGTAAACAGGTAAGGTTCACTCGGACCAATTGCTATATTTATGATGCAACCACCAAAGAGACTAAGCTCTCAAGTAAGAGATCGAGTAATACCTACATCTGTTCATCTTTCCGATCCAAGTCGAATTTATCTTGTTCAAAAGCATCATTGCATGATGATTCTTGGACATGGCATCGTAGACTAGGTCATGTTAGCATGCACACTATCAAAAAGCTTGCACCTCATGGTGTAGTTAGGGGTTTGCCTAACTGTGCATTTAAGAAAGATAAAATCTATGAAGCTTGTACAAAAGGGAAACAGGCCGGATCATCCTTCAAACCTCTTAAAACTGTTTTCACATCTAAAGTGCTTTAAATGTTGCATATGAATTTATATGGTGAAATCTCTATAAACGAGTCTTCGAGGTACACCATATGTACTTGTGGTTGTTGATGACTCTTCACAATTTACCCGGGTTTGTTTTCTAGGAACAAAAATGGAGCTTTCAAAGAGTTCGAAAGCTCTACAGGAAAATTCAAGTAGAGTCTCTAACTCATCAAAACAATTCGAACCGACCATGGAAGGGAGTTCGATTACTCAAAATTTGCGGAGTTCTGCGATAAAAATGATATCTCTCACTACTTCCGCACCTGAACTCCTCAACAGAATGGGGTAGTGGAGAGAAAGAACCGAACTCATGAAGAAATAGGAAGGACAATGATGATTCAACAAGATCTACCTTACTATTTCCGGGCCGAGGCGATCAACACAGACAAACTACCAACCGAACAGATGCCTCATCGGACCCATCTTGAAGAAAAATCCATACGACCTCTACAAAGGAAAGAAACCCAGCATTTCATACTTCAAACCCTTCGGATGTAAGTGCTTTGTTCACAATAATGCTAAGGATCACCTCACCATATTTGATGCTCGGTCGGATGAAGGTATCTTTCTGGGCTATTCATCTCATAGTAAAGCATATCGTGTTTTTAATAAAAGGCCTAACAAAGTGGATGAAAGCATCCACGTTGTGGTTGATAAGATTTATCAAGGAAAAGCAAGTGACTTAACCTTCTCATATCCGAAACTTAGTAGAGATGAAGATGATCTTGCTTAAGCTGAGCTCGGACAAAAACAAAAGAAAGCAACTCGGAATGAGGCGGCTCATAACATCATGACCTAGACTCGAACCAACTCGGGAACTAGCTCGGAATGTTGAAGATTAAGTGAATGAGCAAACTCAGCTAGATCAAACCCCGAAGATCAGCCAAGTACAACCAACAAATCCGGTGAATCAAAGAACATGTAGAGCATTCAAATATGCTTTGAGCCACGCACTCGAGAACATTTTGTCTAACATCAACGAGTGGGGCAAGAATTCGCTCTTCTTTGCAAAATCTATGTGCATTCACTTCATTCATATCATTAATTGAACCCCGGAAATGCATTAGAGGCCCTAAATAAACCTGAATGGGTGGAGGCCATGCAAGAGGAACTTAATCAATTTGAGAGAAACAAAGTAGGGACTTTGACGAAATGACCTTCTGACTACCCAGTCATAGGAACCAAATGGGTTTTAAAGAACAAACTAGATGAGGATGGGTGGGTAGTCGGAAATAAGGCTAGACTCGTTGCTCAAGGTTACAATCAAGAAAAAGGGATTGATTGTGGGGAAACCTTTGCACCGAGTTGTCTGGGATCGAAGCAATTAGAATCCTCTTGGCATTTGCATCAAGCATGAATATTAAGTTATATTAAATTGATGTTAAATGTGCCTTTCTGAATGGTTTTATTCAAGAGGAAGTCTATGTTGAGCAACCCCTGGATTTGAAAACTCTGAATTTCCAAAACATGTTTTCAAATTGCAAAAGGTCGTTTATGGTCTTAAACAAGCTCCTAGAACTCGGTATGAATGACTAAGCAGTTTCTTGGTTGAAAATGATTTCAAAAGAGGTCAGATTGACAAAACTCTTTTTATAGAAACCAAGGGCAGAGACTTTCTTATTGCTCGGATTTATGTTGATGATATAATTTTTGGAGCTACTAATGAAAATCTCTGTCGAGATTTTTCATAGTTAATGAGACAGGAATTCCAAAAGAGCAAGATGGGAAAACTCAATTTCTTTCTTGGTCTAGAAATTAAACAAGATAAAGATGGCATCTATGTCCATCAATCTAAGAATACCAAGGAGTTACTAAAGAACTACAAGCTTCAAGATGCAAAACACGCAGCGAACACCAATGAGTAGCAGACATGAAACTAGACTAAGACGAAAAAGGTGAAGCAGTAGATCGAAACTTTATCGAGGTATGATTGGATCTCTGTTATATCTCATATCCGAGTAGGCCGGACATTATGTTTAGTGTATGTCCGTGTGCAAGATTCCAAGCTAATCCAAAAGAATCACATCTCACTATGGTGAAGAGGATCTTTAGATATCTTACGGGGACTCGGAATCTAGGTCTATGGTTCTCAAGAGACTTAGAACTCACCCTCACTGGATACTCGGATGCCGACTATGCTGGATACAAGGTTGATAGAAAGAGCACATCGGGAGCATGCCGGTTTCTGCGTCAATCCCTTATATCTTGGCACTCAAAGAAGCAAAACTTAGTTGCTCTTCAACTGCTGAAGCTGAAATTCGAGTATGCCAGTTTCTAGTCCTTTCATTCTCTTTCTTTCTCAAAGCCAACATGACTAAGAGAAATTCAGAAGTTGTGTTGGCTTCGGCCACCAAGAAAAGTCTTCCGGTAGATGCAAGCCGGATGTCGAAAGAAAAAACCTTACTGCCTTCCAACACTTTATTCGTCTTCCGATCCGGATACGAGTCACGCTTAAAAACATATTAATTAGAGTAAAATTCTAACTAATGAGCTGAAACAGATGCTTGAAGGAAATGAAATTTCCTTTTATTGACCTCCACTAGAGCCAAAGCAGCCAAAAGAAAAGGAAGCAGTAAGAATCTAAAGGGTAGTCCTTCAAAGAAGATGAAGAAGAAGAAGTAGGGACATATGAGAATCAAGCTAAGCAGCTGTCACTAAAGCCTATTCAACTTGTCCAGGGTGAGGCTCAAATGTCCAAGAAGAAGAAGGACCATTCAAGATAGTGCATAAGAAGCGTACTTAAACCTCTAAGCTAACATCTTTTTCTCAAGATAGTCCAAGTTAAGATCACAAACATCTTTGATGAAAGGCACTCAAAAATTAGAGAGATTAATGAGAGTTTTAGAGCAGTAAGACATATATAAAATCATTTCGAGCTCAAAGGATATTAATTTACTCAATATTAGAACATAATAAAGTATTTAGAAACTAGTATCGGAGCACAAACTAAGTATTAGAATGTAAGATACACAAGTCCGACTATCAAACAAAAATAAGAAAATTAATGTAGCACACCATGCATCGGAGCAATCAACAAAAATAAAATCTATTAGAGTTGTAACGATTAATTAAAGATTTCATTAAGTTATGAAGCTGATAAAAAATATTAGAGATTTTCCCCTAAACATATCAACTATTTCTCCCCTATGAATTTCGTTAAGTAATTAGATCAAAAAGGCCAAAATAGAATGTCGGACAAAAAGAAAATTGAAATAGATTAAGATGGAGGCGGAGCTTTCTAAACGGAGGATGCCTCTCTAGCAAATGACATCTGCGTCTAAACGAGATAAAAAGAATTGGGGGCTAAAGAATGTTCTAATTGAGCGGAGTTGAGCTTGTTTGCATCGAGCTAGTGGTTCTTCTTCTTCTTCTTCTTCTTCCACATTTGAGCCTTCTCCCGAACCGAGTCGAATAGGTCGTCTAGAGGCAAGTGCCATAGAAGTCCCCCTTCAAGCTCTTCGAAGTTGACTCTATCTCCTTACGAGAGAAGTCTTCTCGTTTACTGACTTCTCGTTCTTCTTCTTTTGATTCTAAGGAGCTCTCTTCCCGATATTCTTCCGAGATAGTTGGTTGCGGGGCTACCAAAGGTTAGCAAAGATTTTTAATTTGAGCCTCTTACTTCATGATAGCATCCTGAAGTTCATTAATCAAAGACTTACTCCGATCAATCCGCCTCTAAACCATGGCCTACATCCGAGTAAGAAGCGGGATGAAGTGTTGGAAGGCGATCGATGTGGTTTTCACCTCTGTTGCCAAGGTAACAAATTAAGAAGCAAATTGCTCAAAGAGGTAAATAGAAAGAGCTAGCTGAGAAGTAAAGGACCAGCAGAAAGAACAAGTGTTTCTTGAAATCTTTTAGGAGGACAATGATATGGAAGAATCTGAGAAGAATGTATCCCGACTCTAGGCTTAGTTTCCTAGTATTCAAGACTTAGAAGCTCCTCTCTTCCTACTGAGATGGTAGGAGTTAGAAATTTGTCTGTAGTCGGGAATGATAAAAAACTTTGGAGAGAATAGCTACAAAGGGAAGATGAAGGTTCTTCGTGTCTTGGGGGACATAAGTAGTTTGTTGAATAATGAAAAGGAAGAGGTCAACCTCATACCCTTCGAGAATATCATAAAGAACCTTGAGAATCTTATTGTTAGGGTTCTCCTTAGCGAGGATAGAATGAGAACATGGTTCTTATACGAAAGAAGGAAAGAAGTTTGGCTTCATATTTCAATTGAGTAATAGAGAAATTCTTTCGAGCCTTAGGCTTGACTTGAGCATATTTTGAGAAGAAGTCCTCAACAGTTTTGTTGAAAATTCTATGGAGAAGAGCAAGATTGACAACTATTTTCTTACCCTGAATAGTTGAAAGAAGAACATTGCCCGAGAGAGACAAGTTTTGTTAGAATTGTATGATCAAGTCTAGGTAGATATAGTCACGAGTGACAGAGAAGACGAAGAAAACTAATTTTCTTTAGATTTTGAACCCAAGATATTTTCGTTATGAGAAACGAATTGTCTTCTAGATAGTAATGTTAGGCGACAATAGGAGATTTGGATTGTTTCAGATTTATGGAAGAAATAACATTGCCTTTTGAGGCCACTCTCTAAGGGTCCTCGGGCAAGGAAGTTGAGAGGGTGTGTCTAGAAGAAGTTTTGGCATTCTTTGTGGTGGATCCTTTCTTAGGCATTGTTGAAAAAGAGAAATAGAGAGAAAAAGATACTGAAAGTAGTGAACCAAAAGAGTAAGGAATAGAGAGCGAGAGTGAAAACATGAATGTGAGATAAATGTGATGCGTAAATATGAGTGAGGGCACAAAGATTTCTAGGTGTAAAGATTCGGACGAGTAAGAGCAAAATGTAAAGTATGGAATGAGTGATAGTAAGGGGTATTTATAGAGATAGAGCTCTTAATGAATAGAAAACTATAACTAATTCGAGAGAACGAGTGCAACGACTAGTATCTCGGTGGTTTTTCTTAAAACAACTTCCCAACGGCTAGTTTTTCAAATAGATCGTATGGCATAGAGATAAGGAAAAATATTTAAAAAATTATCCAAGACTCTCTATTAATTAGAGATGACCTCGAAATTTGATTATCCATTTACTTTTAAATGGGTTTGAGTTAGTTATGTGTCCGAGTGCTCGAAGTAACTTAATTAACAAACAACTAGAGCTAAGTCTCATGAATTTTCAATTGAACTACTGCTCATTCAAACTATTCTCAACGAAAACATGTTTGAATAATGTAGCCACATAATATTTCATGGAATAAAACATGTAATCAAACATTTAACATACCAAGCTCATTTCTAATAAAGCAAAATTGATCTTCACCTAATGGTTTAGTGAAGCCAATTGGAGCTTAATAGGAATAAATTCAAGTTCTATATTACCTTTTTCCAAATGATCTCTCGAGAAAGTGATATACGACCTTAATGTGCTTAGTCTTTCAATGTCTGTACTTGGATTCTTAGTGATACTGATAGTACTTTGATTGTCACACATCATAGGAATAGTGGAGAAGGTCAGTTCCAAATCCTTTAGATGTTGTTTAATCCACAATAACTAAGCATAAAATGCTCCAGCTGCTGTGTATTCAGCCTTAGCTGTTGATAAAGTGACTCAATTCTACTTCTTGACAGCTAGGACATAAGTGATTGATCGAGAAATTGGCATGCTCCTAAAGTACTCTTCCTATGAACTTTGTACCAAGCATATTCGAGTGTCTTAATAGCCATTGAGAATCGAGACATGAGTCCTTTGAGTACCAGTGACCAAGTGTTTGAGTCACTACAAGATATCTAAAGATTCTCTTCACCAAAGTGATATGTGATCCTTTTAGATTAGCTTCAAATCTTTCAAATAGGCAGGCATTAAAAATTATATCATACCTTTGTAGAATTTCTCATCTACTGACTTACCTTTTTCGATCCGAGTCCACTTTAGTACTAATTCCCATTGGAGATGCTTCGTTGGTTTAGCATCTTGAAGTTTATACTTCTTGACTAACTCCTTCACATACTTGGACTGATGAATATAGATTCCATCTTTGTCTTGCTTGATTTGTAATCCAATAAAGAAATTCAATTCTAGCATTATGCTTATTTGGAATTCCTGTCTCATAACCTCGGAAAATTCTTGACATAGAATTTCATTAGTAGCACCGAAGATTATATCATTAATATAGATTTGAATGATAAGAAAATCTTTCTCCTTGGTTTTAGTAAATAAGGTTTTTTAATCAAACCTTTTTTAAATTCATTTTCAACCAAGAAGTTACTTAATATTTCATACAAAAATCTTGGAGCTTGTTTTAAATCATATAGAGCTTTTTGCAATTTGAAAATGTGGTTTGAAAAATAAGAATTTTCAAATCCAGGGGTTACTTTACATAAATTTCCTCTTGAATATAACCATTCAAAAACACACATTTAATAGCCACTATAACTTGATGTTCATGTAAGATGCCAATGCAAATAGAATCCTAATTGCCTCTATTTTAGCAAGCTGGTGAAAAACTTTTCCAAGAATCTATTCTTTCTTCTTAATTATACCATTGATCTACAAGTTTGGCCTTGTTTCTAACTACCAATCCCTCCTTATCCTATTTGTTCTTAAAAACCCATTTGGTTCTGAAGACTCAGATCTTAACTCTAAATATTTTATGAAAGACTCAGGTATAAACTTCTATCTCTCTTAAGTTTTGATTGCAAGTCATTCCGAGCTACACGAGAAACTCATATCTAAGTTTTCATCTTTGTTCTCGGTGATGCGAGATATCACTTTGTTTTATATCTTCTATACTCGAGGTATTCTAACCTACTCAGAATCTACTTGGAACCATTGCATGATCAAATAATCCTCTTAACGCATTTTTTCGAGTACTGATTGTGTTTGCTAACGTAAACCGAATTACGGTTTTAATTCAGTCTTCTAAGTCGGTTTATTTCTTAGATGATTATTTGATTGATCAATTTCATTTTCTCCGATTAATTATTCCTCAACTTGATCTTTCTAGGAGTTATTCTGAGCTGAGTTTGAACCTATTTGATATTAGACTTAGAATATTCCACTTCTATAGGCCCAAGTTAATTACACTCTTTATTACTCAAATTTAATTAACATCTTTGCCTAACCTTGGACCAAAGTATTTTATACTTTAAGAATCAATGTGGTTTGCTTTTGTAAGTTATTCAAACAAAGATAATCTCTCTTTTTGAATTTTAAAAGCAACCAAATTCTAGCTCGTGAAACATCGCAGACGGTTTTAGCCAATTCGGATAAGACTCCGACACCGTGTCGTGGCATGTCTGTTTCCAAAACTGGAAAACTCTAATGCTAGGCTCAACGGTGGTTTCCACCTTGCTTTTCGGACATCACCAATTGATTGGAACAGCTTTTGGAGCAAATAGTCGTTTCCTAACATTTACACTCCAACGGATCTTTTCTAAGTGACTTAGAAAAGCCCTTCCAACAGCTAGTAAAGACTTTAGTCAAGAAATCGAGACAACGGCTACTCGCTTGGTCATCTATAAATAGAAGCCACTTCACAAGACTTGAAGATTGCTGAAACTATTGATCAATGCACTGCCTAATTCTCTTAGTGCATTACTCACTCAATTTTATACTTATAACTCCAAGTCTATACTTAATATTTTCCGAGTTGTAAAGTCTTGTAATCAATTACATACTTCTCTTACTTTCGAGTCAGGTCCCTCGACTGAGTTATAAGAGTTAACTCAGCTCAATTGTCCCTAACTATAAAGGTTATCTCGGTTATGAAGTATTAGATCGGATAAGGGAACTTCGAGTCTAGGAAAACATTGTAAAGAATTGTGTAAGGGATCAACTCCGGTATAGTCAGTCCTTTGTATTTTGTGGATTCAAAATAGTGGATTTCACTTGGTGCTTGGATTAGCACTATCCGTGGTTTTTCCCTAGAAGGGTTTCCACGTATCTCCGAGTGTTTACTTTTTGAGTTCATTCTAGACTTAGACTCAACTGTTTATCGCTTTCAAAGCAAAAATTTTCTAAGATTGTTTAAATTTCTTCATCACCGCATTCACCACTCTCTAAGGTGACTTAGACTCTTTAGGAGCAAAACTTCAATTGGGATCGAGCCTGGCCTTTCAAGAAGGATCTAAGACTCCAAAGGTCTAAAGATCGGATGGCTCGGAACAATGGAGAGTTCAATGAAGGAAGGTCATCCACTAGACCACCAAAGTTTAAAGGGTCAAACTTCGTACATTGGAAGACACCGATGGAGTGCTTTCGTCTGGACAACGATGAAGATGTCCGGAACATCATCCAAGAAGGCAACTATATCCTAATGAAGATGGAAGGAACAAGATCTGTGTATAGAGAAACATTCGAGTACACCAATGAAGAATCAGAGAAGTTCGGAAAGAATTACAAGGCAATGAACATTTTGATGTGTGCTATCGACTCGGAAGAGTACAACAGAGTGTCATCCTGCGATACAACTAAAGATTATGGGACACTCTTGTCAACACATATGAAGGAACAAGCCAAGTGAAATAGGCGAAGATAAGTTAGTATCTTTACAAATATGAGCTGTTCAAGATGGAGCCAGAAGAAAACATCACTCAAATGTTTATTCGAGTTCACTAAGATTAAAAACAATCTCAAATCTCTGGGTAGAAATATTTCTCACCAAAAATGTGCAGAAAAATTCGAGAAGTCTACCAAAGAGATAATGGGGTCCCAAGGTGACAGCCATCAAGGAAGCTCAGAACCTATCTCATGTAAATCCGGACGAACTGATTGGGAAGTCGCTTACCCATGAGATTCACCTGGAAGAAGAGGATGTCGAGGTCAACACCAAAAAGAACATTATCCGAGTTCCTTAGACTTAGAAGAGGATCCAATGACACTCATTGCCCGAGGCTTCAAAAGAATGATGAAGCATGAAAAGTGGGAAAAAGGCCAAAGGAGAAGTTCTACAAGAAAGATAAGAAGGATATAAAAGGTAAATATTCCTCCCCTTCAAAGTTATCTTTAATTAAGAACTCCGGTTGTTTCGAATGTGGCAGCAAAGATCACATAGTGAAGGACTATCCGAAGAGAAAGAAGGACAGAAAGAAGAAGAATGCTTTGATGGCCACATGGAGCGATGACGACTCATCTAATGAAGAAGATGATTCCGATGACTCAAAGTGCATGATGGCACTAATAGACTCGGAAGCCTGCATCCGAGTCGGATGCCGACAACTCGATCATTGAGGAGATAAGTCCTCGGGAGGTAATTGAATACTTTTTCTTGTTCTCCAAAGTTGATTTGGCTAAATATATTTACACTTTGGAAGAAAAGTCCAATTCGATTCTTCTCGATCCAAAGAACAACTTGAGTCTCTTACTTTTGAGGGCAATTGCTTGAAAAATAAATTGGAAAAACCGAGACTAACTCGAAAGAACTAAAGACTAGTACTCAAGCTAATGAGACTAAGTCTAAGTCACTCAGAAGAGAAAATGAGCATTTGAAAAGAAAGCTCAATGAGTCCGAAGAGCTTGTTTTGAAATTTACTCAAGGTCGGGAAAACCTTGACATGCTTTTAGGCTCTCAGTGTGTCTCCTTCAGGAAAAAGGACTTGGTTTTAACAAAGAGGAGGAATCTAGTTCCTACTCCAATCTTTTCAAGAAGGATTCCGAACTCGAAGTTCGGGAAGACCGAGCATGGTCCTATTCATAAAAATGAAAGGAGGACTAAGTCCGGACTAGTTTATAGGAGAAAACCTTCTCCACCTGTTTACAAAAGAAAAATTTTCAAAAGAAAGAGACACGAGACTCATTTTTCTAGAAAGAAGACTCAGAATTAGATCAAACCCATAGTAAAGAGAGTTACTTGGGTTTGTTAGAGCAAGTGAGAAGGGTTAGTGTGTTTCGATTTATAGGTAACTCGGAAAAGGATGAAAGGTCATTGGTATTTATACGGTGGATACTCACGCCACATGTTAGGAGAATCAAGACTCTTTTTTGAGTTAGAAGATTTTAAAGGTGGAAAAGCCACTTTGGAGATGACGAGTAAGGGCAAGATAATTGGAATTGGCAAGATTGGTAAAGGAGACGACATGGTCGATCCGGTTTATCTTGTCAAGGGATTAAAGTACAATCCGCTCAGTATCTCTCGGTTGTGTGACAAAGGTCAAGAGGTAAGATTCACTCGGACCAATTGTTACATTTGTGATGCAACTACCGAAGAGACTAGGCTCTCGGGTAAGAGGTCGGGTAATACCTATACCATTCCTCTCTCCGATCCAAGTCTTAAATTATCTTGTTTAAAAGCATCATTGCATCATGACTCGTGGACATGGCATCGTAGACTAGGTTATGTTAGCATGCACACTATCAAAAAGCTTGCATCTCATGGTTTGGTTAGGGGTTTACCTAACTGTGCATTTAAGAAAGATAAAATCTATGACGCATGCACAAAAGGGAAACAAGTTAGATCATCTTTTAAACCTCTCAAAATTGTTTCCACATCCAAAGTGCTTGAATTGCTTCATATGGATTTATGTGGTGAAATCTCTGTGAAAAGCCTCGGAGGTAAATCACATGTACTTGTGATTATTGATGATTTTTGACGATTTACCTAGGTTTGTTTTCTTAAGAACAAGAATGAAGCTTTCAAAGAGTTCAACAAGCTCTACAGGAAAATTCAAGTGTAGTCTCGGACTTAGATAAGAAGAATTCGAACTAGCCATGGAAGGGAGTTCGACTATTCAGAATTTGGTGATTTTTGTGACAAGAACGGTATCTCTCACAACTTCTCAACACCGAGAACTCCTCAACAGAATAGAGTAGTGGAGAGAAAGAATTGAACTCTTGAAGAAATTGGAAGGACAATGATGATTGAAAATGATCTACCTTACTATTTCGGGCTAAAGCAATCAACACAGACAAACTACACATTGAACAGATGCCTCATCGGACCCATCTTGAAGAAAACTCCCTACAAGCTTTACAAGGGAAAGAAGCCCAACATCTCATACTTCAAACCCTTTGGATGTGTGCTTTGTTCACAATAATGGTAAGGACCACCTAACCAACTTTGATGCTAGGTCGGATGAAGGTATATTTCTAGGTTACTCATCTCATAGTAAAGCTTATCATGTCCTTAACAAAAGAACTAACAAAGTGGAAGAAAGTATCCATGTTGTGTTTGATGAGATAGATTAGGGAAAGACAAGTGAGTCAACCTTATCAAATCTGAAACTCGGTCAAGTCGAAGATGATCTTCCCGAAGTTGAGCTCAAGAAGAGTTAGAAGAAAGCAGCTCGGAATGAGGCAGCTCGAACATCGTAACTCATACTAAACCAGCTCAAGAGACAGCTCAGAATCGTTGAAGGATAAGAAAATGAGCAAACTCAGCAAGCTCGGACTCATCGAAGATCAGCCAGTTCAACCAACAAATTTGGTGAACCGGACAACGAGTAAAGCATTCAAATATGCTTTGAGTTACCCACTTGAGAACATCCTATCTTACATTAACAGTGGGGTAAGAACTCATTCTTCTTTGCAAAATCTATGTGCATTCACTGCATTCATATCATTAATAGAACCTACAAATGCACTAGAGGCCCTAAATGAACCTGAATGGGTAGAGGCCATGTAAGAAGAGCTTAATCAATTTGAGAGAAACCAAGTTTGGACTTTGACCAAATGACCTTCTCATCACCCAGTTCTAGGAACCAAATGGGTTTTTAAAAACAAACTGGATGAGGATGGGTTGGTAGTCGAAGTAATGCTAGGCTTGTGGCCCAAGGATACAATCAAGAAGAAGGGATTGATTGTGAGGAAACCTTTGCACCAGTTGCTAGGATCAAAGCAATTAAAATCTTGTTGGCATTTGCATCTAGCATGAATATTAAATTGTATCAAATGGATGTTAAATGTGCTTTTCTAAATGGTTTCATTCAAGAGGAAGTCTATGTTGAGCAATCCCCTGCATTTGAAAACTTAGAATTTCCAAATTATGTTTTCAAATTGCAAAAGGCTTTATATGGTCTTAAACAAGCTCCCAGAGCTTAGTATGAAAGACCGAGCAGTTTCTTGGTTGAAAATGATTTCAAAAGAGGTCAGATTGACAAAACTCTTTTCATAAAAACCAAGGGGATAAAAGTAAAGGCTTCCTTAGTTGGGGTAGCACTAATACTTGGAGGGTTGGCTAGATATTCCTTAACCTTCTCGAATGCTTTTTGCACTCATCATCCCAAATAGACTTAGAGCCTTTCTTTAACTTCTTGAAGCTGGGTTCACGAGACCATAATCAATTTTGATATGAAGCGACTAATATATTGTAAACGTCCTAGGAAACCTCGTATCTCCTTCTTTGTTTTCGGCGGTGAAATCTCCTGGATAGCTTTGATCTTGGATGGATCAACTTCGATTGATCTAAGACTAACAACATAGCTTAATAGTTTGCCTGAGGTTACCCCAAATGCACACTTTTAAAGGTTAAGGCACATGTTTTACTTTCTCAATCTTTCGAAGAATTTTCTAAGGCTAGGTAAGTGTCCTTCCCTATCCTTTGACTTGATGATCATGTGAGCCACATAGACCTTAGCTTCTTTGTGGATCATGTCATGCAATAATGTTGTAGTCGTCCTCTAATATGTAGCTCCTGCATTTGTTAGCTCAAACGGCATTACCACAAAACCGTATGTCCCCATGGAGTGATGAAGGTCGTCTTCTCCATGTCTTCTTCGACCATCTTCACCTGATTGTACCTAGCATAGCCATCCATAAACAAAAGTAAGGCATATCCGGCTGTATTATCTACAAGGATGTCGATATGAGGCAGCGGAAATCATCTTTGGGACTTGCCTTGTTCAAATCCCTAAAGTCGACATACATCCGAACTATGTCGTCTTTCTTCGAACCGGTACTATGTTTGCTGTCCACTCGAAGGTAGTGTACTACTTTGATGAACCCGACCTCTAACCGCTTCGGATTTCTTTCTTAATCTTCGATGCCCATTGAGGTTTCATCCTTTTGAGCTACTCGCTTACTCGACTTGGCATTTTTGTAAAGTGGAATTCTATGTTCCGCTATTCTTGTATCTATCCCGACATGTCTTTGTAGGACCATGCAAAGACATCTATGAATTCTGTAAGGAGCGAAATGAATTGTTTCTACTCTTATGGATTCAGTGTTTTCCTAATTTTGACCTCTTAGGATTGATTAACCGATCCTAGATTAATTATTGTTGTTTTCTCTATTTTTGATGAGCGATTTTCATGATCTTTTACAGCTTTTATTAATTCTTTAGGGATTTTTGTTCATCATTAGAGGCAAAACAATTAAAAATAGGAGAACGAAAAGTGTAAGTAGAAAGGTTCATCTTATTAAATGAGGAAATGAGTACATCATACTCGGAAACAGAAATTACACAATGTAATGCCCCCAAAACCCATAATCACTAGTTTAATCACAATGACTAACTAACTAGTAATTAGTGCAGTGGAAAAGAGAATTAGAAGCGTTACCGCCACTCTTTAACAAAGAGCAAGGTAACTTCCGAATTAAAATACGAACTTAACTTATTAAGTTAAAGTTCACAATACGTAGAACGGGAAACATGTTATCGAGCACCATGATTACAACTTATTTAGCCATTACACGACTCTTACATATCACGTTCCGACTATCATTGTGAGCCTTTAAGTCTCGTTGACCAATATGAACACGTCTATCCATGTACTCGTAAATAATTTATGTGAAGATATATTTGAGCGCATGCATTTCAATTCATTTATAAATCAAATAGGAAGAATATATTAAAAGAGTTATTCGTTTATTATCTAAGTGGCTCCGTACGATTATCAATTTCCCTAAGTATACGCACACCGGACCAATTAGGAAGTTTGGTTGATAATGACCAAATATATATGATATAATCATCATATGATATGATTGATATGAGTCGAGCCACATAATTAGGTGACAATTAGTATTTAAAATGGTTCATTTCATTAAGTAAACCATTTTGATATTGTTATATATAAACATGTGAATTTTCATAAGGTACAAGCAATAAACGTACCTTAACACTTGGTGTTTCCTTTCCTTTGATTCATATTGAAATGACGACTCACATGATCGACGTCAATGGCGTTAACAATCATATTAAAATAAAAGATTTCATTAATAAGGTCAATACTTCAAGTAATTTGATTATAACTATTATTATTATTATTATTATTATTATTATTATTATTATTATTATTATTATTATTATTATTATTATTATTATTATTATTATTATTTCTTGTGACTAGGTGAATTTCATTTAGGTAAGACATTCTTAGCTTGTGAATGTCATGAAGTGTTGATTTCAATTGATTGTAAATTATTTAAGAACAACATCCTCAACTTGAATCGATCTCCTTTATTGGTATTATTTCCCAAAATTCAATTATCTTTTTCCTTAGTTTGACTCTAAATACTTTAATCCACCTCTTTTATTTTATGCCTCTTGTTCACTTAACTTACTTAAGTCGCCAAAATTGCTTAAATCTTACTAATAACTTGAATTACTCAAATCCCTTAAATCAACTAATTTACTTTAAGTCACTAGAATCACTTAATTTCATTAAATCACTCAATTCATTTATTTTCCTTAAATCACTAAAATCATTTGTTTTCCTTAAATCATTAAAATCACTTATTTTCCTTAAATCATTAAAATCATTTAAATTACTTAAATTATTTAAATCACTTGATTAACTCCAAGTAATCTCCAACTTTCACACTTATAATTCATAAATTTCTCAAAATATTATTTCATTTCAAAATCACCCAAATTTTGACATGCATGCCCATTTTCTTCATTTTCTAACTTTTAAATTTTTTAAAAGTTGCTAATCATCATCATCAACCACATTTTCAACTCAATTTGAACAACCCATAACAATCAATCCATACTCCAAGTATCGATTGGAATTATCATAGAATTAGTAAGAGCTCAAACAATTTCCATAGAATTAATTTTTTAACATCCAACCTCACATGACCTCTTCATTCAAATTTTCATATAGGTTTTTCATCAATATTAACATTTTACTTTTCATTTAAATACTTAAGTATACAAAATCAACCTTTACATGCAACATCAAAACAATTATCTTCAAAAATTGGGGATAAATTAATGGAGGATTTGAGATTTTGTGGATTATACCCAAGAATCACAACGAGGAGAAGTGTTCTTTGGGGCGGTTGGTGGTGGTGGCTGCAGGTCTTCCTCCGGCAATGGGCGGGGACATCTCGATGGCGGCGAGAAGAGGCAGGGCGACGATCTGGTGGCCGGCGGTGTGCAGCGGCGCCTGCTGTCCAAGCCCAGCGAGCGAGTAGCGCCCATTGGTGCAGCACCGAGCTGCTGCTTCTAGTGACCGAGGGCGTAGGCGGCGGTGGTCGCCGGCGGAGACCGAAGGGTAGGCGGTGGTCGTCGTCGGCGGCAGCAGGGGTGGCAGCAGATGGGTTTAGTATGGTGGTGTTTTTGAGGAAGATGAAGAAATGAAGGGTGTGGGTTTTGGAGAGTTGATTTGAGTTAAATACGCCCCATCATTAATTTTGTTTCTTCTCCCTAAGTTGAAAAATTTAGCTCAAAATTCCTCTCTTATTTTCCCATTTTGGGCTTTCATCTTTTCTCCCAAGTCCAATTCCTTAAATTATTAAACCACAAGTTTGCAAAGGCGGTTTTGTGAATTTTTCTATTTTGGATATATATATATATATATATATATATATATATATATATATATATATATATATATATATATATATATGAAATAAATATTTGAATTGAAGTGCACGCGCTCATTTAAAAATCTCAAATTTTATTTAACGTATTGGATTAGAGTCGAGGATGTTACACGGAATTAGAAACAACAAAACTAGAAGATGAACTAGAAGAAACAGGAACGAAATAAAGGCCCTAGTGCTAGACTCAAGAATGAGATGCTCTTCTAAGCTAACAGACAAATTTTTCACCCTCCTTAGCATCGATCCAAGTAATATGCTTGGACCCTTCGGTGTTAATGTCGATGATGAATCCGGACGGATCAAAATGCGGGTGCGACATGGCTCGAAACAGTACCCAAACTAAATTTATAGTTGCTAGTGGGTTCAAGGGGTGGAAATATAAGGTGGTATGCCCTCCCGCCTGCAACTAGGCCCGAACAATATCCCCTTTTCCTTAGCATCGAGTGGACACTAGGGTTATCATAAGGATTGAAGTTGAGAAATGCTTCATCCTTGCTTAAAGAAGCGGCAGTCTCAAACCTAGAAAATTCCTCGTCATCAACTTCGTGTTCAATTTCAACGACCGATTCTTTAGAGGTGATAGTAGCATATAGATTGTACTGTTGACGGTTACAACTTGATCTTTGATGATCATCTTAACTTTTTGGTGCAGATGTCGAGGGCAATGCTTTATTGTCATGTAACCAAGGACATTCTAAAAGCGAGTTAAATATAGCTGGAATGTCTAGGACTTGGAAGTTAATGTTCTTCATTACTTGTGAGACCCCGAAATTTCGGTGTTTGCTTGCTAGTGAATTATTAATTTTCCGAGTTGGAATTAGAAGTCGAGGACTGAAACCCGAGCGTGGGCTGGCTAAATTGGGCCTTGTGAAGCTAGTTGGGCCCAATTAAAAGAAAAAGAAAGGAAAATGAACAAAAGGGATGGCTGGCATTGAGGAGGAGTCGTCAAGGATTAAGTAAAGAGAAAGAGAGGGGTCCAATTGAAAGGGACCAGACAAAGCTAATTAGGTGGAATAAGGAGATTAGGAAAGAGAAACCAAACCGGGATGAAGAGGAACCGGGCAGAGAGAGGAAAAGAAGCGAGAAATAGAAACGGGGAAAGAGAGAGAAAGCAGAGGGAGACCGAAAGGAAGAGGAAAGGGAACGAAAGAAGTAGAAGCGAAGTAGGGAAAGAGAAGAGGAAGTAGAGCAGAAACGAAACGAGAGGAAAACGAAAAGAAGAAGCAGAGGCAGAGCGAGAGGGGAGCAAGAGGAAGCAGAACAAAGCAAGAGAGGGAGAGAGCGCGAGTAGCCGGTGGCCGGTGGCCGCTCGAACGGCGACGGCGCCGCTGTCGGTGGGCAAGGAAGAGCGAGAGCTCGGGAGGCCAAGCAGAGCGAAGAAAGAGAAGAGTAGAGAGATCGAGTGAGAGGGACGAAGAACCAGAAACAGAGATAGGTAGAAGAGGAAGAAATCAAGAGGTAGAAGGAGGAAAGGGAACCCGAAAGGGAGAAGAAGGAAGAGCAAAAACACCTAATTCGAAACCTTCCAAAACCGAAATTTTTAGAACCTCTAAGAATTCAAGGTGAGTAATCTGAATTCATCCTCCAAAATAAAATAAATTAGGTGGATTGAACATGAATTCAAAGTATGAAATTGGAAACCCTAGGTTTAATTGAAGAAGTTGAAGACTTAAATTCACTAAATTAGCAACTCACGAATTAAAGAGCATGTTGTGATTATGTGATATCCAGTTCTAAATCTGTGATGTTTAAGTATTATTGAGCATGATTATTGAGAATGGGATGAGATTAGCTTGAGCAGAATTAGGGAGAAAAATCGAAAGTTAAGTTCATGACTTATGTGCGATTTTCGGTAATTATGCATGCTGTCCGAATTTCTGTGAATTCATGTGTAGCCCAAATTTCCTGAAAATTTCACTATAGCTTTGTGGCAATTTATGGAAATTTCCTGTAAAATTTGGTATGCATTGGATGAGTAGATTGGGAGATATGCAATTTTAAGTGAAAATGTCCTGTTTAGAGCAAAATCGGAACTAAGTGAGTAACTGAATTAAGAACTGAAATTTAAGAAACTATGTGACTAGATTAAAAGACATATATCAATTAAGGAAATTTATAGAACCATAAACCACCTATACGCGATAATACGCGATCATGAAAACGCTAAGTTCGTTGATTAGAAATCCTAGTTGGCATGTTTATGTGATGATGCGTTTATCTTAAAGTATATGAATTATAAGTGAAATAAGCATGCCTATATGAGTTGGATTGATTATACTTGAGTTGGAACTTGCTTATGTGAATTGCTTGTTTTGAAGAAGTTACGCATGAACGTGTTGAGCATGAATTATATGAATTAAGTGTATCTTATGTATAAGTAATGAGAAGATAAGAAGAAAATAAGAAACATAAAGAACTAAAGAAGGGAGAAAGGATTGTGTTATTGATCTAAGACTCCACGAATTAAAGAACCCTCTGAAGCTATGGCCATAGAAGTGTGTCAACCCGAAGCCACGAATTATTTTGCTTCTACGAATTATTGACGATATGCGTCCTTCGAGGAAGGGAACGAATTATTTTGCCTTGAGGCCACGAATTATATGCCTCCGTGAACCGAGCCCACGAATTATTTTGGCTCCAAGAACTGGGTCTTTAGAGCACAACATAAATCTTCTTTCCATTCGAAACTAAGAAGACTTAAAAGAATTATGATATGAAGAAACGAATGATCATGCATGACGAACAAGAAAGAACGAATCGATGATTTATGAAATGCATGATTGAACTCAAGAAGAAGAATAAGAAGAAGATCGAATCCCGATTTCATAAGAAATGAATACGATTAGAACTAAGACATGACTTACGTGATGAATGACTTACTTGATGAATGATTTATGTGATGAATGATTTGCATGATGAATGATTATGTGACTTACTTGCGTAGAAAGATAAATGAAGTATGTTTGATTGAATTCAAGAGTAATTGATGTCATTATGTTTCTCGGCAAGTTGGTAAGTTTAGAATCTCACATGTCTTAAGCATGTATGATCCGAATCGCATGTTATGAATGGATTGTGAACTTACGTGTGTTTGTTACTCGAATTAATGTGCAAAGTGAAACCGGGGTTGGGTTTGGATTATTCACTGGGCTAGTGGAGCTCATGACCTCACCAACATTTCAGTACTGAAGTTAAGACTCCCTGGAGTTGCTTTTGGCTTTTAGAAGAAGCGAACCATCGGATAGGACTTCTCCGGACTTATTTTGTACTTTATGTTTTTCATGCTTGTAAAGATCGGTGTATGTGAACTTAAGTTTTGATTATGAATGTAAAATCCCTATGTGAATACTCCGAGCGTGTGGCTCGTTGAGTCCGTGTTGTGTTACTCCGAGCGTGTGGCTCGTTGAGTTTAAGATTGCATTTCGTGCGGGGTTAAGGCTTTAAGCCTACGGGATTAGCCATATTACGGAGGAAACTCTCCCGAAATTCTCAGAAAAACCTTCGATAACCTAGAATCGCGCTTCCGCCAATCTAAGAAAGGGTTATTTAGAGAGTGGGTCTACTTCTAAGAGCGTGTGGCTCGTTGAGATCTTAAGCGGCCTTAGGGGTTCCTCTCGGGGAACCCTAGCATGTAATACTCCTAGGGTGGGTCTAGGGGTGTTACAATTACTTACCCTATATTAATTGGTAAGGTCACCGTTGCCAAGATTGTCCTCTTAGAATTATCATAGGCTCGGAGATGAACAGTCTATTTAGAGAGTTGTTGCTCTCGATGCCCAACCTTCCGGCGGTCCTCCAAGGACAAACGTTCACAGACCGATCTGTTGGTTATAAAGGTTAGGGAATTAACTTGTTAAGGCAAGTTATGGTTAAGTAAAGGGCATTGTTATGTGCAACGCCTTCTTCGATGAGGTCTTTCCAGTCAAAGATAATGGTTCTGTCCCCACGGTTGACCAATTCTACTACTTCCTCGGGCGTGGTTTCAGGAGAGATCTCAATTTTTCTATGTGCACCAATTAAGGCATGCTTGTGTTTTTGGGAAGCATATATATATTGGTAGATAGAGATATCAACTTTTACCCTTTGAAGTTGTTTTAGGATTGGGTCTTTTTCTTTAGCGAGTTCGAGTTCTTTTGGGGCTTCCGAACTGCTTGTGGACCCACATGTGCATTATGTCTTCTAGATCTAATAAGGAATTGGATTTCTGAACTCTTTGGTTCTCCCCAAAAGTCTTATTCTTCTAAGGGTGGTGTGCCCCAAAAGTCCTTGTCACTATCATCTTTGGTTTTATACACGCCTTCTTCATCACTTACCAACAATCCATGGACTTCGGGTCTAGAAGAGGCAAGTTAGGAAGTGGTTTGGACTCATTGATGTCTTGAATAAAGACAGGTAGGTCTCACTGACCTAGAATGGGTTCAGAAAATATGGCTAAGGTACCGCTGAAAGGATTTCTATTATTGCTCGGTTTCTAGGTGGCCTTAGGGAGAAGGATTTAACCATTGCGGAACATGCTCTCTAGCTTGTTCTTGAACGTCCAACATTTCTCGGTGTCGTGTCCTCATGCGCGATGGTATTTGCAAAATTTCATGCGTCTTAGTTTTTAGACTGTTTGCAGTTTCTAATTCCGCTCTTATAGGTGGCAATTCTATTTTCCCTTTAGCCAATAGGCGATCAAGGGCTTGAGCATATGTGGTATCAATTGGAGTGCGATCATTATATCTATTGAGGGCATTGACATCCGCACCACAGCTAGTATTGCCTTGGTTGGAGGTTTTCTTATTTTTAGATTGATAATTACCTCTATATTCGATTACGACGTTTATGGTCGTGGTAGACAACTCTTCTTCTATTAGTATGCCAGCATCTCTAAGAGCTAAAAAACTCATGAATGGTAGAATTTAAGGTGTTGATTTTAAGCGAGCTGAAGGTTCTTCATAATGATCCGTACTTTGTCCTTCTCGGAAGTTTGGTCTACCATGCGGGCAGCCTTTGCCCTCCATCCGGTGAGAAAGTATGTAAAACTTTCTTTCTCGCCTTGCTTGATCAACTCCAAGTCTCTAAGTGTGACAGATAGATCGGTGTTGTAGGAATACTGGTGTAAGAACTCCTTACACGGATCATTCCAATTGGTGACCTTGCGTGGGTCAATCTGCGTTATACCACTTTATTACATCACCGTTAAAAGTCCATGGAAAGATGATGTGATAAGTGTCTTCGATATGTTCTTAAGAGTCATTGCTCTTAAGAAGTTGCGAACATGGTGGTGGGGATTCTCGAAATCTCGAAACTTGATGTCGAGCATGGTGAACTTAGGGGTAGCTTCCCTTTGGGGATTGACGTGAATCCCTTATAATCAAAGTAGTGATTACTGAACATCGATAACTCCTTTAGCGTTTGTTCTATCTGATCTATGTGTGGATCATGCTTGGGTTCATGTTTGGGACTCGTCAGGAGAAGATGGATCGGGTGGTGGACCCCCTCCTAATAATTCTTCTTCTTCTCCTTCATTGTCTTTCTTACTATCCTTAATAGCTTTTAGGATAGCTTTGAGAGTGTCTAATATGGACTCTATTTTCTTATCCTAAGCCTCAATCCGGATTCCATCTCGGCTGAGATTTCATTGAGCAAGGTACTTGTCCTAAGACGGAAAATAGACCGAACTGGTGTGGTATGCACCGAGATTGATCGCACCGGGATGGACTCGTGGTGTAAAGTGTGGTGCGGAGCGCGGGGATGATGTGCCGGACTCCTTGTTGAGGTGGTCTAACCTTTTAGAGCTCGGATTCTAACAAAACTCAATTGTAGTAGACTTTCCTATTCTGCAGCCCAAAAGATGATGCTTAGGACCATGTGAAAGAATACCACTTTTTGAAGGAAAGGGTTTAAGTGTAAGACCCAAAGGAACTAAGAGGGCCTTTTATTTGGATGCACATAAGGAATGCAAAACAGATGAAATGTATGCAATAATGCTTGTGACTTAATTCGGGATGATTTTGTTATTTGGCTAATGCATAATTGGAATGCATAAATAATTGTTCCTAATTGAAAATGGATTTGTTTTGGCTAAGTTAGAAAGGAAAATGCGAATGGACCCACTTAATTTAGGATGAATTATATTTTGGGTAAATGAAAAAATAAAAATACAAAATGGACTCACCTAATTTGAGATTAATTTTATTTTAGCTAAATGAGAAAATACAAAATGTAAAAATGGAAAATGTAGAAAAATAAAAAGGACAAAATCTAAAGACTGACTGATCGAAGAGATAGAGGGGTCGGTAGGACCCTTTAGGACTTGATCTGGCGGTGACTGTACGAAACCTAGACTGCCTAGAGAAACAAATATTTTAGGATGACTCAAAAATGCAATTAATGGACCGACCTAAAAGAAAAAGGTAATTTTAGACTTCGGCTAAAAATGCACTTAATGGATCAACTCTAGGAATTTTATTATGATATTTTATTTGCACCCATGTAAGGTTAATCATCACTCCTCACCTATCCCTAAAGGCTCACAAGTAAATAATTAAATCTAAAAACAATCACACTCATCCAAACATGCAAATAAAGAGACAAGGTAACACCTAATAACCAAGGGTCTATGGTCAAAAGAGGGTTTAAAACTAAGAAGGATACATGGTGTCCGATAATCGACAATTTTGTCCTCTCGTGGGGTGCACGACAGGAAACAACATGAATTCTCGGTGCCTCTTGGTAAGCCAAAAGCGCGTGATATGAGGAAAGAGGTATCGCCTTCCCTAACAATCAAGCCTAGTTGGGCCCGTCTCGAGTTAGCGGTTCGAACCTCCTCAACAATTTATTCTTAAAAAGGTAAATCCTAATGGTCCGACAAAAGAAAAATAAACTATGTTCAAGGCTGCCTAAACGTGGAATGCCTAATGCAAATACATTACTAAACTCACTACTCAAATTTTCAAGTTTCGTCCTCTAAATAAGTGACTATCCCAAGCGGAGTCGCCACTATAGGAACCACGAGTCTCCGGGGGCCCAATCTTCCTCACGAATTGGCGGGTCTTTTTTAAAATTTTCTTTTTGAAGATGCAAATGATTTAGGGTTTTGAAATTTGATTTTTGAAAGTGGAAATGAACCTCGTATTGGGATTTCCAAATTTTACAAACTAAGTTAAAATAAATTAAATAGGGTTGAATGGCGGGTTTATTAATTATTTTATTTTAGAAATTTTTTCAGAAATTTCGGGATATTATTTCTCAACCGAAAAATAAGAAAAGCTAGGGTTTATTGATTATGCCATGGGGCTTTAGGGCCAAATCGGTGTGAAAACATTGGCTTGGACCGAAGCCTCACCCACTCACCACTCGACGCCGGCCGGGGCTCGTGGTTGAGGTGGTCGGCCTCGGCCTCGGCTCGGCTGGAAGATCCAAAACCCCTTTTTCTTATTTCCGATCGGATAAGTTGAGAAGCATATTAGAAGAAATCAACCGAAAATAGGAGTCGCCGATCGATTTAGGAATAAAAAGTAACAAAAATAAAATAAAAAATACACTTCCAATCTTAGTGTGGGAAAACTAAGCTTGGAAGAGGTTAAAAATGACTCTTATCGGTCTAGAACCGAGAATCTAAATTCAAGGGCGAGGGTACAAAATGTAGGTATAAACCCTTCCGTTCCGCCCGTCAAACAACGGCTTTTACTAGTTTGAGTAGTAGGTTTAAATAACATATTAAAAATGGGCACACAACATAATTAGATGTGAAAATAAAGGCAACCAAAGCATGCTAACGAAAGCAGTACAAGCAAATATGAAAAGCGATAAAAGAAAGCAATAAAGATAAACGAAAAGAAACGAAAGAGGAAAATAAAAAATTACATCGGGTGGGGAGGAATTTAAATGCGATACATCTTTGTCCATAATACGGAAAGCGAGTAAAACATAAAATAAATAAATCGTCATGAAGGCCAAATTGGTGCGCTCAGGTTGTCCCACCTGCTGATCCGGATCTTTGAATCTGGATTTTACGATACAACGGTGGTGAATTGAAAATTTTTTTGAGTATTTGTGAGGGTAGGTAAGACTTGATGAATGAAGGATTTTAGATGAGTGTTGGAAGTATGAAAGTAAGCCGAAAAGAAAATAAGAGATCATAATACATGCAAGTGCATTCAATAACTCTTAATTAGGTTTCGAGCAACGTAACGCTTAGGGATGAGTCGTTTATCAAAATGAGAGGCTAACCTCTCTATTTATAGGGAAAGGTTAGGTCACAAATGACATAGGGTTTTTGATTAAACAATTGTCCGTGAAATGAGCTCGAACCAGCTGAAAAAATAAAAAATAAACGGACCAAAAATAAGGGATAGAACTGGATCCTGGGATGTGCGGCATCAAACCAAAACGACATCGTTTTGGTCCTCTAGCTTCTTCCATATTGCAGCAACACTCTGGCAAAACACATCGTTTTAGGGAAGCTGGAACCCGGTGTGCGGCGCCGGACATAAACGACATCGTTTTGAGGAAATAAGCTCCATGTCTCGGTTGGATTATTTGGAGCAAAATGCAACATTTTGGTGATTCTGTCCATGAAACGTGGCGCCGGCCATACGAAGTTTGATGTCTTCAGCTCGGTGTCCGGGTTGGACGCTGGTGGCAAAACCGGGCGTTTTGAGCATGGAATGTCCCTCTACGCGGTACCGAACTTTCGTTGACTCCGGAGGTTTGACCCAAGCTTCGACCGTCCGAAATAAAAGGATTTTCGGATCGACCCAAGGCAAAAGGCTATTAATTTGGTGCTAAAGGGTTTTTGTGGTGTACTAACTTTCGTCACACCAATCAAATATCGTCCAGTGATCCAAATCCTTAAATAGGACTCGAGATTTCATCATCGGGCCAACAAATAAATAAGAGAAAAGGAATGACACATTTTAGGTGTCTACACATATGTGCTCTTAGCAAGATTGCAAAAGGCATTCCTATACACCAATCCTTTCCAAGTCTTCCTCAAATTAGCATAGACATGTCTAGCACAATGTCTATTGTAACACTCCCCTACCTGTAATCACCGGTTTAGTCTAAACAAATCGCTACTCGATAATTAGCGCAGCAGAAAGAGATCGGGGACACATCATCGCCGCCCTTATTAGAGGAAAGGGCAAAGTTATGTCTAGGTTATAGACATAACCGCATGTATTTTTCAATCGTGGTTACATTTGCTTAACAATTGTACAAAAATTAAACAAAGTACATTTTAACATTCAATAAATTTGGCCAACGACACTCGAACCCTTAATACCCCAACATGGTTGCCACTATGAGCCTTTAAGTTTCAAACAGAACTTTTCTACTGCTTGTCACCTTCAATGTCTTTATCTAAAATAAAACAAGAAAATATCTTTGAAATGTGAGCCGAAACTATCATGTCTGTAAATAAAATTATCCAATTGTTGAGTTGAGTGCATGCATTTCAATTTATTTGTAAATAAGGGGAGAGAACAACTTAAAACAATTGCTATTAGTTATATGAGCGGTTATCCTTGTAATCATTGGGTTTCCCTTAAATGTATACACACCTAAATCGATCGGAAAGTCCAATTGATTGTTACACGATTACGGTGTGAACAATATGAATATTGATATGATTACCAATTAACGGTAAATGATATGGGGCAGGTCCACATTAATAATAGTAAATACTATTTGTAAATAATTCTTTGTTGTGATTAAAATCAACCATATCCAGACTTTTGTTTATCAATGAAATCGAAGGGCACGATCAATGAATGTACTCGATGAATTGAATTTGATTGATGAACTGAATTTACTTCCCTTCTTTGTGACCTTGAGCGGGATTCGAGCAAGTGATGATCGATGGTCTTGAATATAATTTTAAAAAATAATCTCGATAAGAAAATCAAGTTTTCATTTTTAATTCATTTAGTTATCTTAATATTTTAATTGTATGTGAATTGAAAGGAAAATAATGTTAATTTCTATCATAATTTCAATTAAGAACATACATTTGCTTTTGTTGTTAACAACGATATATAAACTTTATTTTTATTTTTGCACAATACAAAGAAACCTTAAAGTTTTAATATTATTTTTCTTATCAAATTATGAACTTTCCCTATTACAACCCATTTTTCTTAAACTAATATATATATAATGCTCTTTTTTTTTCCTTAAAAGGAATTTATTTTACCTTTGGAAAATAAATCGTATTAGTTTTAATACTATCCGTATTTACATACAAAATATACATAAATAAAAACATAAATAAAAATAAACATAAATGAATATAAATGAGCAGAAACGAATATAAACGAATAAAAATGAACGTAAATGAACATAAACGAACGAAATGAATTGTAAATAAAAAACGAACGAACATAAACCAACATAAAAGAACATAAACAAACATAAAAGAATATAAAAGAACATAAACAAATATAAAAAACATAAACGAGTATAAAATATAAATAGATTTTGTTTTTCATGTCAAATCAAATAAACCTTTAATATTTTTACTTTTGAAAGCTATAAAGGATACTCAATTCTTATTTAAAATATATAAATACTTTTATTATCATTTATTTATGTTGTTATATATGTTTATTGATTTTATTTATTTTCCTAACTTACACTATAATTCAACCAAAAAGAGATGATTAATTCACATCATCCTCCACGTTCACATATGTCATACTTATATAACTCAATTACGGCCCAATTCTCATCAATTTTCATATACTTCATAACTCACAATTTAGTCAAAAGAGTAAGGTTAATTGTATTCTCTCCCACATACATCATATATTTGTCTTCACAATTATGCTCAATCCTTTTATACACTAACATTAATTATCATTAAACTCTTATATATCCATAGCCAACTCAAACTTTTGCATATTTATGAAAATGACTAACTTATAATTTAATCAACTTGGTATGAAATTAACTTATAATTTACCTTAAAAAGGAGGTGTGGTTGATGGTTTTGGTGGTTTGGTGAAGCTGAGTGGTGGCAGGAAGACGGCTGAGCGGTGACAGCCGCGCGGCAGTGGCCACAGTGGATGCAGAAAGAGGCCGAGGCAGGGCCGAACAGAAGCAAAAACTGGGGCAGGGGTAGCGGTGTGGTGGTGTTTGGAGGCTGGGACGGTGACTGAGCGGCTGGTGGTTGTGCTTCTGTTGGATGGACGACGGAAGAGGTGGTTGTCTGTGGCAGTGGGCGGCGGCTCATGGAGGCAGAAATAGTGTGGAACAGGGGCAGGGGTAGCGGTGTGGTGTGGTGATGTTTTGGTGGCTCAGGTGGCGCTGGTGCTACTGGGCAGTTGCTGGGAGGCTGCAGCAGGCAATGGCGGTGGGCTGTCGATGGTGCTGTCAGTGGACAAGATGGAGGCACAGGAACAGGGTGCAGCAGAGAGGGCTGGTTAGAGAGAGAGAGAGTGTTTGTGAGGGTTAATTTGTGACTTAATCACATGGGCTGTTTAATTTATAGCCCCCTTTTCTCCCAGTTGACCGACTTAACTTAATTTTTTGGCCCAATTTCTCATGTATCATCCACTTAATCCAAAACTCCAATTTTAAATATATCTTCTTCTATTATTATTGTTATAGTGTATAATATTTTTATTTTTATTTTTAAATACTATTAGATTTGTAAAAAATATGTTAGTCTCACTTAATAAAAATTTTTTGAGATCAAAATAAATTTATTATACAAAATTATTGATGTTTTTGAAATAATATTTTCAATAAAACCTACACATTTTCGCATATAATTTTTACTTATTAATATTTTATTAATTCAAACCAAATAAGTATAGGAATAATAGGTTATAATTAATAGTTTTCAAGTCATACTAAAAAATTTACAGAATATGATCATGCATCGTCATCGTTGTCATCCGCGTCCCGCATTTGAAACAATATTGATATATATATGCGCATATATAATGCGACTTAAAAATTTAGAACTGAAATGCACGCGCTCATAATAATTGGACGTATTAAAAATAATTTGTTTTCTTAGAGTTGGGTTGTTACAGATCATCCCCCTTAAAATAAGTTTTCGTCCCCGAAACTTGTAGATAAAACAGCGTAGACATTACCTTAAAATAAATGTGGGTATTGATTTCTCATGTTTTCTTTGGATTCCAAAAAGGCTTTAGTCGAAGTATGATTTGGTTATTAAACTTTTACCGGAGTAATGACCTTGGTACAAAGTTCACGACTACAAAAACCACTTTTAATTACGTGTCTTTAACGATGATTAAAAGGACAAACCATCATGAAATATGGACCGGTGACACTTTTGTAAATAACTAGCATTGTGTAACACATATAACGACGGTTCTTTCATATGAACCGTCGTCATATAGATTGTTGAAACATTTGACAACGGTTATATGAAAGAACCAGTCAGTATTATGTGACATATGACGATGGTTCTTTCATAGAACCGTCGTCAAATGTCTTTCAATTTACAATCTGAAAACTCGAACATACCTGCTATTATTTCCATGTCCACTTCATCTGCTATCTACTTTCGTTCTTATCGCTCTCCACAATTCACTCTCATCCACTATTACTCGGATCTAGATCAGCTCGGAGTAATCTTCGCGGGTAAGTTATCCTCGCCGTTGTTCCTCTTGTTATTCAATCTTTTCGTTTCACTCACTATATCCTCTCGTCTCTCCTCTTTCTTGTACTTGTCTTCTCTAACAAAGTATTTGCGTCGGTGGCTGTGTTTGTTTCGTCGTGAATCCTCTCGCTCACTATCATTGTTGTTTTCCTCGTTTTTACGATATGAATCATTATCCTTTCTTATTTTTCGCTTTAAGTTATTTACAAGATTTATATAGTTAAATGTTGAATGTATTTGGGGTAATTATGTAAATGTTGAGAATATGTCTAATGTTTGAGATTGTTGAAATGTTGAATATTTGTTGAAATGTTGAATATTGAAAATGTGGGTAACATTTGTTTAGTTTATTAAGTTGGAAATTCGTGAAATGTTTGAGATTTTGAGAATTGAATTTAGGAGTTTAGGATTTAATTATAGAGAAATAGAATGATAGTTAAAGATGGTAAATTGAAAGAGTGCATCCAAATTTGTTTAGGGTTTTAGAGAAATAGAAAGAAAATTTTGGATATAGGGTGTATGGATGAAAAGGGAGAAAATATAAGGGTGAAAATGTAAAAATTGGAAAGGTATTTGGATTTAAACAAAGAGAAATTTAAACACTACAAAAAAATAACAAGTTACAATAATGGTCCATGTTAGGAATATATACTAAGTAATATCACCTTTTTTGTTTTTCATATAATTTGATTAATGGCATGCTTCATTAAATTATCGTATGCATTTCATAAGCTTAGAGAAACCGTTCAAAAATCTGTAAATAACAAATAATATAAAGTTGCAATACGTGTATAAATGTGCGTATAGCGCTTAGGATATTAGCTTGGTATATATATATTTTTGAATTGTCCATGTCGAGCAGTTTGAGAATAATATGATAATAGGTTGAGTGGCTAATTATAATCTTATCATAAATTTGACAAGATATCACAATGCTTATTTCCTCTCTCGTTCTTCGAGTGTAATTATGATGATGATGGGTTTGATGTGTGTATCTTTACTTATATTACCATACAATTAAGTAACGATATACACATTAGCCACTTCATTTTCGTATGTTGTACTTGAAGGACTGAGGGGAAATGCTTGTCGGAATTTTGTCAAATGTATGATAAGACTTTGCTACACGGTCTAGGGTCATATTATTCTTGAATGGGTTTAGGACCATCTATCCCTGTAGAAGGATCTTAATTATTTGTGCATAAGTATGTATTTCTCAAACTATATGTGGTGAATTGCTTCTAGTGTTGAAGACTCGGACTTTACATATACATCATTCGAGTTCCATCAAAGAATCGGGTATAAGACTTCAACTCTCATAAGGTTTTGATTACAAGTCATTCTATGTGCCTTAGAAACTTTTCGAGTGATATAGCATCTTTTACGAGTGTTACGAGAATCTATTGCATTTGTTTTCATCCGCTTCGACTTGCTCGGAAAACATACTCTTACATGTCATTCTACACATTATTCGAGTCACTCGAGACAACACTCAAATATATCGCATGTTCAAACATTTATTATAACGTGCATAAACTCGGATATTCTTTATTTGACTTGATTCTCTTTTAGATCGACTCGAGATGAAATTTGAGTCTCATGGATATTAGACTCGGAAAATTCCATTCCTTTTCGACTCGAGATAATTATGTACTTAATTATCTTAATTAATTTATTATCCGTGTCTAATCTTGGACCAAAGTATTTTATACTTTGAGAACCAAAGTAAATCAATTTATACCACAAAGTTTGTGCAGAGGTAGCATGGACTGCAAATATGATGTATATATGTTGTCCAGGCTACCTTTGCGAGCAACTCCTAACAAGCAATATAGTCACAAAGACAAGCACATAACTAAATCTACTACAAAAGCATCACTTCGGGAAAATAGAGATTTTCCTTGGGGCACAAACATTGAAATCAGTTTATACCACAAAGTTTCAAGAGGAGAGATGAACTTTTTCACATTAAATACTAAAAGAAGACTAGACTTTATATTATATTTCACATCATTGTAAATATTCTTTACTTGGAACTTCTTGTGAAATATGGAATTGTGTTGCGAACTTGTTCAAGATGGAACTTTTGTTGTGGTTGTAGTAAGTTGGAAATTTTGTATATGTTGGAAAATTGAGGTTGTTGGTTGTTCTTTGTGTAAGTTACGATGTATTTTGGAGTGTATTTTGTATAGGGGAACAGAAAAACAAAAAAACTATAAAAAGAAATATAGACCTATGACGATGGTTCTTACATTAGAACCATTGTCATATGCCCTGCCTAAACATTTTGGACATTTTTGTTCAGGACGTATGACGACGGTTCTAATGTAAGAACCGTCGTCATAAGCTAACTATATGACGATAGTTCCTTTTGGAAAATCGTCGTCATAGAATGACCTATGACTACGAGTTTTCCGTCCGAACCATCGTCGTAGGTCATCTTTTATTACGGTTGTTGAACCGTAGTTAAAGATGTTACATACAACGACGACCACATACACGACGCCGGTTAACCGTAGTTAAAGGTCATTTTTAACCGTAGTTAAAAGTGGTTCCTGTAGTAGTGGTTGTTTGATTCTTTAGTCCAATATTTCACTTAATTTCGAATATGAGATATATGAAAACATTCTGAACATGTTCAACTCGACAAAGATAATTTATAGGTCACATGGTTTAATTTCCCAATTATTTCAAATGGCCCAATATATATAAGCCGATGCTTGAATCTTTTGATTCCTTTAGTTGGGGCACTTTTTAGAAAGACTTTCTTCTATTGATCTATATAACTCTTTTGTCTATTATGAGCTTCTTTGATATGCTATTGCATTACTCTAACTATTTTAATAGTGTCTTGGATCAATGTTTCTCCGATTATGCGTGTTCCATCTAAATTATTCTAATATAATGGGGTTTTATATTTTCTCCCATAAGGAGCCACGAAGTCATTTTAATTGTGGCCTGATAACTATTGTGGCATAATTCAACCAAAGCAAGGTAATCCTCCCATTTTGTTTGGAAATAGAGAGTATAAGCTCGCAATATATCTTCTAGAATCCGATTAACTTGTTTTGTTTGGCCATCTGTCTCTAAATGATATGAAATACTAAAGTCCAACTTAGTTCCTAAGGTTGGTTGTAGTGTTTCCCAAAATGATGATTTGAATAAGATGTCTTAATCGACAAATTTCATCAAATATAGTTGGACTAATTTATTCACACTCCAGGTAAAATGTGCTAACATGGTAAGATAGCCAACTATGGTTCAAACGACATTTTTCTTGGTGGAAGATATAAGAAATCTCATCATGAGATCCATTCATATAGAATGTCGCTTTCAAGTTCGAATCTCCAAAGGTTTTAACTCGGTTATAGGGAGTCCTCTAGGATGGACAAAATATAAGATTGTGTGAGCCTCATTTAAAATTTTTCTTTTGAATCTCCTCTTGGTTAGTTACACATAAATGATTTTGAAATTTTTAGGGTGTCGTCCTCATATACCACAAGTCCCGGGAATTCACATTTTTTAACATTTTGTTGTATCTTTATTAACTCCTCACTCTTCTGCTGTCCCATTTGATTTCACCCTAAAATTAATGGTTTAACTTACAAAATAGTTAACAATCCAATGACTCCTTGGTACTTGATAGTCTCACTTCTCTGCCTTTTTAATTCTCGAAATAAGAATTGGTTGAATGATGATCATGGTGTTTATGCTATGTTGGGCTTTTGGACTTAAGGTGTCAGCTATGATGTTGGCCTTCCATAAATGGTATTGGATTTCTAAATCATAACCCTTTAAAAGTTTCAGCCACTCTAATGAAATATAAACTTTAATTATTTCAAAGTCATTAAGTAATTTTTAAAGTTTTATAAGATGAAGGTTTGGTCTTGGAGAGTCTTAATCACCCTTGAGAAGGGGTGAAGAGGGTGATGAGGAAATTTTAACAAACTTAGAAACTTTAAGCTTGAAAAGAATGAACAAGAGAATCTAAGTCTAGATTGGACTCACAAAAGTGTATACTCGGAGATACTTAGAAACCCTCTTGGGGCAGAAAATCAAGAACAGTGCTAATCCAAGCACCAAGTTAAATCCACTATTTTGAATCCTCAAAATACAACGGACTAACTCAACCAGAATTGCTCCCTTAGACAATTCCTTATAGAGTTTTCCAAGACTCAAAAGCTCTCTTATCGGATCTAGTACTTCCTAACCGAGGTAACCATTACAGCTAGGGACAATTGAGCTGAGTTAACCTTACGACTCGAGTAAAGGGACCTTACTCGGAAAGTAAGAAAAGTATGTGATTTATTACAAGACTTTACAACTCGGAAAAGTATTAAGTATAGACTTGGAGTTGTAGGAAGAAGATTGAATGAGTATTATACTAAGAGATATAGTTTTCAACAATGTGTTCAACAATCTTCAAGTCTTGTGAAGTGACTTTTATTTATAGATGATCAAGCAGAGTGATCGTTGTGTCTTGGTTCCGAACAAAAGTCTTTCCTAGCCATTGTAACGGCTCTTCGAGTCGCTCGGAAAAGATCCGTTAGGATGTGAACGTTGTACAACGGCTCTTGGCTCCTAAAAGTGCTCCACTCAACTGGTGATGTCCGAAAAGCAAGGTGGAAACCACCGTTGAGCTTAGTGTTGAAGTTTTCCAGTTTTGGAAATAGACAACCCCGACATGGTGTCCGAGCCTTGCTTAGAAGTAGATAAGCCTTGTCTGCTGGTGGTCGACGACTTGAAACCTAGGTTACTTTTGTAATTCAAAAATGAGATAGCCTCGTTTGGATAACCTACAAAAGTAAACCATTTTGGTTCTCAAAGTATAAAATACTTTGGTCCAAGATTAGACACGAGATAATAATTTAATTAAGACAATTAAGTGCATAATTATCTTAGGCCTAGAAGAGTGGAATTTTCGAGTCTAATATTCAATATACTTAAATTCCATCGAGTCGAGTCCTCGGAAAGATAAAGTTAGAAGGAGTAAAATCATCGAGTAACAAGACTTGATCTGGACAAATATTTCTCAAACAAGCAAACTGACTTAGAAAGAGGAATTAACGTTGTAATTCGCTTTGCATTGAAATGTGAAGTCGAACTCAAATAGAAAAAGTTAGAGAGATTATTTGAGCATGCAATAGATCGAAGTGTCTGTCCGAGTGAGTCGAAACACTAATGCGGAAGATATACAAGAATGTGTTTTACGAGTCGATCGAAACGAATGAAAACTTATACGGGAGTTTACGTAACACTCATAATGACTTGTAATCAAAACTTAGGAGGGATGAGGTTTATACCTGAATTTTCATGTAGTACTCGGAATGGTTTAGATTAAGAATCCGAGTCTTCAATCTCTCCCTTTTTATGAAAGGTATTCCACACTCGAGATAAAAACTTTGTTAGTGAAAGACATGAGTTTTCATTCTTACTGAGCATATCATATCAAAATAAGTAGTGAGTGAAGTGTATTGTAGATCATTGTCACTACTTATAACCTTTATGTGGATAACACATTTATAAAGGAAAAATATGAACAACTATATCGAGAGAAGAACAGAAAAAAATATACACGGATATATCGAGTAGAAAATAAATAATAAGAGATCGAACTCGGAAAGGATTATGCTTGAAAGAAAATTCATTCATATATACACAGAGAAGAAAAAAATATGAGAAAGAGGGTGAGCTCCCCTAAACATAACAACATTAATTTTTTCTATTTTTCTCCCCTTGCATTTCATTAAAAAAAAAACAAAAACAGGGAAAAAAATCAAAAGATACGAGTTGATGTTGGGCAAAAAAAACTAAAGAAAAGAAATTAAGATGGGGGTGCTTGAGGTGGATGAGCGTGCCGTGCGTCGCGCTGGTATGCTTGGGATGACGTTCAAGACCATGGCGGCGGCGGCACCGGGATATCGAGTAGCGGCTCGGTTCGGTTAGCTGACCAAAAACTAAGTAATCTAGGGGCTCATCCTCCTGGAATACCGCGGACAGAGGTGCTTCTTCAATTTTGACCACTATGGACGGACCAACGTCCGCAGGGTCTTCGACCCACTCGGACTGCTCGCCTGAGCTTATCACCTCCGGTTCGGGGACTTCAACACCTATTCCCTCTCGGCTGAGCGGCTTCCTCCTTCTCTTCTTCTTTCTCCTTCTCCTCTTCCTTCTCTTCCTCCTTCTCCTAAGGCTGAGTTGTTTCAACCGTAGCTTCTTCTTCTTCTTTTGCCTCTACGGAGGGAGACTTGGCAACGCTCGAGGACTCCTCGAAGTTTCGAGCTTTCTAGGTCCTAAGTAGCCTTGGATCTCCTTTCTTGGAGGAGCTAAATTTGCTCTTGTTGCTCCTTGATTGGTCCCTTCATCTCGAGGAGCGAGATCCCGGTGCTCCTGGATCCGAGACTCGAGTCGTCTTTTGTTGATGATCACACTTTGAAGAACATTTTTGTAGGAGCGGAGAGTGGCCCGAAATTCTTCGATCACGGAGGATATCTTGTCTATAGAGACTGTAGACAAGGCAGTGAGTGGCTGCAGGAGGTGGATGCCCCGCTAGGTGGAGGAGGGAGAGATAGGGAGTTTGAGTCCGAGTCTCGGGAGGGGGTGAAGGGGGCTTTAATTCCGACCCATGGACCCGGACACCGGGCTTGATTTCATGGTACCCTTATCCCGAAATTCCTTCCTGCCCGCTATAATGGCGGCCTCGGACACCTGCGTTTGGGTCCGAGGGAGGGAACCTTAAGCTGCTTGAAAACCACAGTTAGAAAGGCTTTGAAGGGAAAAGGAGAGGATTTCTTATATTGAGCTGGCATAATGGCCATTTGCTCAAGGATGGTCGGGAAGAGGTCTACATCGTAGCCCTCGAGGATATCAAATAGAGCTTTGAGAATCTTAGAATTAGGATTCTCTTTGCTCGAGTGATGACAGAAGAAAGTTCTCATCGAAGAAAGCAAAGCACTCTAGCCTCGGTCTTCATCCGAGTCACCGAGAAATTTTTCGTGACTCGGGGACCTCCTTGGCATATTTCTCGAAAAACTCATTCTCAATCTCGTGGAAAAGGATGGGATTGTAGTTGAGAAAAAGAGAGGAGACTTTAAAAATATGGTGGAGGAGGGAAAGGTTGATACGGACAACCATGTCCCGAACTCGTGAGGTGATGACTCTCTCGAGTAAGATACGTTAGAATAGAACTCGGCAACAAGTTCTAGGTAGATGAACTCACTGAATCACAGAAAGTTGTAAACTTCGAGTGGTTTTAATGTGAGCCAACCACGAAAACGATGTGGTTGGGAAGAACTTGTCATCTAACGTGAGGTGTTGAGTGACGAACACTTTGGAGGGTTAGAAGTACCCTCTTGTGGTTATTTGGTGCGAGGTTTCTTGGTCGCAGACCCTAGAAAATCTTGGGATGAACCTCTTTTAGGCATGACTCGAAGATTTGAGAGAGAGAGAGAGTGTGTGTGTGTGTGTGTGTGTGTGTGTGTGTGTGTGAACGAGAGAGAGAGAGAGAGAGCATGAGTGAGTGATTACTAACGGCTTTTACAGCAAAAGCGAGTAAGCGAGAGAGTAAGTGACCGAGAGAGTGAAGTAGCGAAATGAAGGTAAAGGAATGCTATTTATAGTGAAAAGGAATGTCCTTCAATATTCGAGTCTAACCTAAACCTCCAATGGTTGCCTCGAGATAGGTGTGACGTTTCGCTCTCCAACGGTTAGAATTCCAGTGACTTTCTCCCAACGGCTAGTTCTCTTATCGATGCGCGCGGTAGAGAGAGAGAGAAAGAGAAATTTTAAAAGAAATTTCTGAAATTCTCCACTTATCTAGAGATGATTTCGAAGTTTGATGTCCATATTACTCAAGAACCGAGTCTGACTCAGTATGGTTTCGAGTAACTCGGAAAACTCAAACACATAATAACTCGTAGCTCAATTTCACTCAGTCAATTGAACTAATTGTTGTGAAGTTAAAGAAATAAAACATATAACACATAATCATGCAAGACAATTTCACTTAGAAAATCACATAATCAAGCATTAATCATGCCAAGCTCATTCCTAATAAGGCAAAACCGACCTTTACTAAGGGGGTCAGTGAAAATATCGACTAAGTGAAATTTCGTACGAATGAATTCAAGTTCAATATCACCTTTCTCATAATGGTCTCTCGAGAAAATGATGCCCGACCATAATGTGCTTTGTCTTTGAGTGCTAAACTGGATTCTTAGTGATACCGATTGCACTCGATTATCACACTTGATTGGAATTGATTTGAATGAAGGTCCAAGATCCTTCAAGTATTGCTTGATCCATAGAATCTTAGCACAGACACATTCCAGTCCGCAATGTACTCAGCTTCGAGCATTTGATAGGGCAACTAAGTTTTACTTCTTTGAATGCCAAGATATAAGGGATTGACCCGAAACCGGCATGCTCTTGACGTGCTCTTTCTATCAACATTGTATCCAACATAGTCAGCATCTAAGTATCTAATGAGGGTCGGTTCGAGTCTCTTAAGAACCATAGACCAAGATTACGAGTCCCTACAAGATATCTAAAAATTCTCTTCACCGCAATGAGATGTGATTCTTTTATATTAGCTTGGAATCTTGCACACGGACATATGATAAACATAATGTCTAGCCTATTGGATGTGAGATATAGTAGAGATCCAATTATACCTCGATAGAGTTTCGATCTACTTGCTTTACCTTTTGCGTCCGAGTCCAGTTTCATGCTCGCTACTCATTGGTGTTGTTGCATGTTTCGCATCTTGAAGCTTATACTTCTTCAACAATTCCTTGGTATACTTAGATTGATGGACATAGATGCCATCTTTATGTTGTCCGATTTGTAGACCAAGAAAGAAATTGAGCTCTCCCATCATGCTCATTTGGAACTCTTGTCTCATTAACTCGGAAAAATCTCGACAGAGATTTTCATCGATAACTCCAAAAATTATATCATTAACAAAAATCCGAGCAATAAGAAAGTCTCTTTGTTTGGTTTTTATGAAAAACGTTTTGTCAATCTGACCTCTTTTGAAATGACTCATTCGGTCTTAGAATCGAGAATCGGATTCGGAGGCGAGGGTACGAAACGTAGGGATAGGTCTTTCCGTTTCGCCTGTCCGAATACGGCCATTACTAGTTCGAGTAGTTAACTGAAATAATGTAACAAAAGTAAGCAAGCAACATGCGACGAGAATTAAAAGCAACCAAACATAATTAGAAAGCAATAAAAGCGAAAGTAAAGTAAGCGATAAAGAAAGTAAAAGCGAAAACAAAACAAAACAAAAAAGTAAAAGATTACATCGGGTGGGGAGGAATTAAAGCGATACATCTCAAATCCACAATACGAAAGCGATAAAAGCATAAAAATAAATAATTAAAGCTGTTGAAGGTCAAATTTGTGCCCTCGGGTTGTCCCACCTACTAATCTGGATCTCGAATCTGGATCTAGTGATGCGACGGTTTCTATTTTTGGCGGGTTTCATTTTTGGTGCCGGATGTGTACTCTTAGTCTCGGGTGGACTGAACGCAGCACTTTGATGCTTATGATCATGAAATGCGGCGTCTAACATCGTCTTGAGATTTTCAGCTCCTTATATGATTGGACAAAAGCGAAATATAGAATTCCGATCCTAGAATTTCCCGGTACGTGACATTGAACTTTGGCGTCTCTAGAGGCTTGCCCGGTCTTAGATAGTCCGAAGGAAAAGTGGATTTTTGGATCGACCTAAGGCAAAAGGCTATTTATTTGTTGATGGGGGTTGTTTGTGGCTTACCGGCTTCCGTCGCACCAATTGAACACGATCCATGATCCAAATCCTCAAACAAGACTCGGGATTTCATCATCGGACCAACAAATAATAAAGAGAGAAAGGACGAAACTTTTTAGGTGTTTACAACTAGCCCCCACTTTGACCGAGTCTAAAAACGAAGGTCAAAGTAGACACTAAGGCCCTGTTTGGTATGGAAAACTAGAATAAAATAAAATTGGAGAATGATACCTGAGGAGTTAGGTATGGAACTTGAATATTTTCTTCAAATGTTTGGTAGAGAACAGGAATGGAATCAAGTTCCAATTTTTATTTTTTTGGTTTTAATCATGGAATGAAATCCAAATTGTTTTATTTTTTAAATTATTTTACGTCATCGTAAATAAATAAATAATAATAATAATAATAATAATAATAATAATAATAATAATAATAATTATTATTATTATTATTATTATTATTATTATTATTATTATTATTATTATTATTATTATTATTATTATTATTATCATCATCATCATCATCATCATCATCATCATCATCATCATCATCATCATCATTTGATCGAATAAAAGTTAAAGCTTGTTATCATTTTTGCTGATTATTGAGTCTTATATTTATTTTAATTTTTTAATTAACCATTTTGTAATTTTTTCAATGATTAATAAATTTTATTTATAATTTTTAGTAAACCTATTTTCAAAGTATAATATTCTATCGAACAATATGACAAAAAATATATACAAAAATAAAAATAAATAATAATAATAATAATAATAATAATAATAATAATAATAATAATAATAATAATAATAATATCAAAATTTTCAATATTAGGCTAATTTTTTTAATAATCACAAACCGATCCCTAAAGGATAGGGATTTAATTCCCCTCCTATTTGGGGGATTCAAATTCCCTTGTTTTGAGGGGAACTTAAAACCTGTAAATTTCAAGTTCCACCTTCAAAATACCCCAACCAAACAACCGAAAAAGGAACTTGAAACCAAAAATTTCAAGTTCTATTTCATTTTGCTCAACCAAACAGGGCCTATAGGGTACTTAACCCGGTGTTGTGTCGGACGCCGATTTGAATTTATGTGTCTAAAATTGAGTATCTTTTGTCTTGAATTTTAATAGGAGGGGCCTGGACTTGACCGATGGAGTCCGAAGTCCGGGTTGTTGATTCATGAACTTGGTCGCTAACTTGAAACTCATATTGGTGTGCCTAAACTTGACCATGTGCTTAGTCCGAAGTTTGGCGAGGGAGCTTGAACTTAACCCGGGTAGTAAAGTCCGAAGTCCAGCGTGCTCGAACTTGACCACTTCATGGATTTGAAGTTCGGTCGGGTATCCTCAGCTTGGCTTGTTCAGTGTCCCGAAGCTCGGATGAGGTGCCTAAACTTGATCGCGTACTTGGTATGAAGCTTGGCTGAAATTTTTTGCACTAACAGTTTTGTTAGCTAATAATCGAATATAAATAGTTTCATGTATTACCCGAAGATAATTTGTAATCGGATCAAGTTTCAAATGTGGTTCCTTAACTTGGCCATAGAGTGGTCCTAAAGTCTTGGTGTGGTGTCCGAATATTGACCGTTATTGGGCCTAAAGCTCTACCCAGGTGTGTCCGAACCTTGATCGTTGTTGGGCCCGAAGCTCGACTGTGTGTCCGAACCTTGACCGTTGTTGGGCCCGAAGCTCAACCGAGTTGTGTCCGAACCTTGACCGTTGTTGGTCCGGAAGCTCAATTGTGTGTCTAAACCTTGACCACTACTAGGCTCGAAGCTCGACTGTGTGTCCGAACCTTTACCGTTGTTGGGTTTGAAGCTCGACCGAGTTGTGTATGAACCTTGACCGTTGCTAGGCCCGATGCTCGATCGTGTGTCCGAACCTTGACCGTTGTTGTGCACGAAGCTTGATTGAGTTGTGTCCGAACCTTTACCGCTGCTGGACTCGAAGCTCGACCGAGTTGTGTCCGAACCTTGACTAGCTGCTGGGCCTAAAGCTCGACTTCTATCCACTTTTGTCAAAATAGGGACAGATGCTTATCTTCATGTAGAAATTCTTGCTTAAACTTGGTCATCGGATGACCTAAAGCCTACTTAAAAATATGATGTTCCATGAGGTTGTGTGCCTCATTCCGAATTTGAGCTTTTAGTTTGGGTGCTAATAGCTCCTTTATATGGTAGACGATTTGTGTCTTCCCCTTATTATCCTTGGAGTTGTTGTGGTTGTATAACTCTTTCGATCTTGAGCCCCCATGTTCTTCTTCGGTGCTTAAGTCTAGCTTTTCTTGAATGTGGGAGAGTTGGTGAGCTTTGATTAGTTGATGGCATGGAAGATCCTCTTTGAAGGTGACAATGCTAGTGACCTTCATGATGTTGATCCGATGCTTGATGCTTGCTTGTTTGAATAATTCCTTGTAGGGTGCTCTGTAATTAAATTTTGTATTTTCAGGAGTTTAACTCATGCAAAAGGAGATGAATGTAGGACTTTATTCTAAGAACAAATGCATTCTTTTATTAAGATGATGCAAAAAGTTCAAAAAGTCAAATACAAAAACTACACTTTAGCCCCCACTCCCTAAAGTAAACCCTAAAGAAGGGTAAGTCGCTTGAACTACAATGTATTGCTACTTGTGGATAGTGAACTTGACAGTTTGGTGCTGAATCAAACTGGCATGCTTCTTGATGATTTGATGCATTTTCCCGATGGGTTTATGCTCCTTTGGATAGGGCAAAGTGGTTTTGATTTTAGGAAATTGAAAATGGGAATTGGAAATTGGGTTCAAGATTGGAATTAGGGTCGGACCTCATGGGCTTCTTATGTATCCGCTAGAGCGAAAATCATGCCTTCATAGTTCAAAAAGGATGGTAATTTGGGTTGGTTTTTTAAATTATTGGATAATAGGAAACGGAAATAAACATTACAATGGATATGGGAAAACGGAAAAAGCAAGCTTTATTAGCATCCCCGATGAGTGATGGGCTCATTGGATGATCTTCTAGCTAGTTGAAGCTTGTTCTTCTTCTATGAGCATGCCAAGCATCTCTAAGTGTTTTGAAGTCCATGACGGGTAATAACTTCAGTGCCGATGATAGGCGGGTTGCACGTTCTTGATGATTAATCCGATCCGATCCTTTTCGGATGGTTGATCGATTATGTGGGAAGCCATCGCCCTCCAGGTGAGTGAGGAAGTCGGCAAAACTCTCCTCGTCTCCTTGCTTGATCGGCTTTAAGTCCCGAAGAGTGACTGGTAGATCGGTATTGTAGGAGTATTGATGTAAGAACTCCCGACAAAGATTTTTCCAATTTGTCGCCTTGTGTGGTCGACAGACATTGTACCACTTCATTACATCGGTATTGAAAGTTCACGGGAAGATGATGTGGTAAGTATCTTTCGGAATGTTCTTAAGAGTCATTGCTCCTAAGAAGTCAGTAAACATGGTGATGGGGATTCTCGGAACCTCTAAACTTGATATCGGGCATGGTAAAGTTAGAGGGTAGCTTTCCTTTAGGGATTGAAGTGAATCCTCGGGCTCGATAGTAGTGATTAAACATTAATGACTCCTGCAGCAGCTTCTATATTCGATCTACCTATGGATCGGATTAAGGTTGGGGCTGAGGTTCCGGGAGGGATCATTCTCGCTTTTGATTTCTCTTTGGACTTTAATTTCTTCTCCAATTCTTTGCGTATGAGACTAAGGATTTCAGATATAGACTCAATCTTTTCATCCCGAGCCTCAATCTTGGCTTCTACTTTAGCAACGAGACTCTTTGATCAAGGTCATGATGGGGGTTTGCTCCGGCTGGTTGGCCATTTTTGGAGAATGACTGTATTTTGACCTTCGGGGTGCACTGATGTTACAGGTAAAGATGCGGGACATACTGGTGTGGTACATACTAATGTTGTAGTAAACTTCATATTTCTTAACCCCTTTGAACCAGGCTTCTAGATTTGAGTTGGATTACCTATCCTCGTATCCCAAAAGAGTACGTGCTCGGGATTGACTCGTGGAAAAAACTTTTAGGGAGATGGGGCTGAAGTGTTTGACCCGGCTGATCCTAGGATAAAAGAAAATGATATACTCTTTCATTTGGATGCACATAGAGAATGCAAAGCGAGACATAATGTATGCAACAATGCTTATGATTTAATTTGGGATGATTCTATGATTTTGCTAGTTCGAATTGAAATGCATAGATGATTATTCCTAATGGAAGATGAATTTATTTTAGCTAAATGAGAAATGAAAATGCAAAACAGACTCACCCGATTTAAGATGAATTTTTGTTTTGGCTAATGCAAAAATGAAATGAATGGACTCAGTTTAATTGAGATGATTTTTAATTTGGCTAATGCAAAAATAAATAGACTTATCCTAATTGGGATGATTTGAGATGCATTTTATTTTGGCTAATGCAAAAATAAAATGAATGGACTTACCTTAATTGAGATGATTTGGAGTTTGGCTAAATGCAAAAAAGAATGCAAATATGGACTCACCTATTTTGAGATGAAATTTATTTTTGGCTAATGAAAGAACGGACTCACCTATGTGAGATGAAGTTTAAATTTAGCTAATGTAAAATAAAATGCAAGATTAGACTCACCTACTTTGAGATGATTTTGATTGTGGCTAAATGCAAATATGAACTCACCTATTTTGAGATGAAATTTATTTTTGCTAATGAAAGAATGGACTCACCTATTTGAGAAGAAATTTATTTTTAGCTACATGAAAAATGCGATTATTGGATCAACCTAAGAAGGGAATGTAATTTTTGGACTTTTGGCTAAAATGCACAAAATTGGACTGAGTCAAAGTTTTATTTTGATTTTTATCTTTGCACCCATGCAAGGATTATTCAGACCTTCTCACCTATTCCTAAAGGCTCACAAGTAGAAGATTAAATCTAAAAAAACAAACATACTCATTCAAGCATGCAAACAAAGAGGGGGACCACCTAACAGTCAAAGAGTCTATGGTCAAGGAGGTTTAGATACGGTAGGATACATGGTGACTTGTAATGCGAGGATTTGGTCTTCCGTGTGGGGCACGGCAAGAGAAAAGTCCAGAATTCTCGGTGCCTCTAAGTGAACCAAGCGTTTGAACCAACATCGCATGCTATGAGGGAAGAGGTGCCATTTCTATTGGCAATCAAGCCTAATTCGGCTCGCTTGGGATCTAGTGGGAGCCTCTTACCGTAAGGGTTAAACAGGGGTAAAATAAATTTTTCTAGGGGTCCAAAACAAGTAATAAACTATGTGCAAATGTTGCTAAATGCAGGATGTCTAATGTAAATACATCATTAAAACTCACTACTCAAATTTTCAAATTTCGCCCTCTTCAAAAAAAAAAAAAAAAGTTATCCGTAGTGGAGTCGCCATTGTAAGAACCACGTTCGGACCGACCGGACCAAACTTCCCCACGAATGGTTGGCATAAGGGTTTAGAAAGCTTAAAGAGTGATTTAGGGGTTTTTAAGATGGTTTTGGAATGTGGGGATGAACCTTTTATTAAGATTTCGAACTTTATTAAAGCCGATTTAAAGCGAATTAGGCAAAGTTTGAATGGTGATTTTATTAATTATTTTATTTTAGCAATTATTTTCATAAAGGTCCTGGGATATTATCTCCTAACCGAAAAATAAAGAAAGTTAGAATTTTGTTTTTGTCGTGAGGCTTTAGGACCAAACTGGTGTGAAAGCACCGGTTTGGACCCGAGCCTCGCCTACGGACCACTCGGTGCAGGCGGTGGCTTGCACCCGGTGGTGGTTGGCGTCGGCTAAAGGCCACAACCGAGGAGATCAGCCTCGGCCTCTACCCCGGCTGGTAGATCCGGAACCTGTTTAATGACTCATTCGGTCTTAGAACCGAGAATTGGATTCGAGGGCAAGGGTACGAAACGTAGGGATAGACCCTTCCGTTCCGCCCGTCCGAAGACGACCATTACTAGTTGGAGTAGTGAAATGAAATAATGCAACAAAAGCAAGCAAGCAACATGCAACGAGAATTAAAAGCAACCAAACATAATTAGAAAGCGATAAAAGCGAAAGTAAAGAAAGCGGTAAAGAAAGTAAAAGCGAAAAGAAAAGAAAGTGAAAAAACTAAAAGATTACATCGAGCGGGAATGAATTAAAAGTGATACATCTCGAATCCACGAGTACGGAAAGTGATAAAAGCATAAAAATAAATAATTAAACTGTTGAAGATCGAATCTGTGCCCTCAAGTTGTCCCGATTCATCGATCCGGATCTCGAATCTGGATCCGCAATTGCGACGGTAGTGGATTAAAAAGGCCTTTTTGTGAGTTTTGAGTGTTGGTAGTTAAAGGACATGGATGTATGAGGAGGCTTTTTGGTTGAGATATAGTTGGAATGGGGAATAGAATGGGAAGAGGCTAAAAAGGGACCAAGAGATCGGAATACATAGTGAAGTATTTAGTAGCTCTTAGGCGAATTTCAACAGAGTAATATTGAGGGATGAGCCATTGTGAGAATGAGAGCCAAAGCTCTCTATTTATAGGGAGATGTTAGGTCAAGGAAATGGCCTAGGGTTAGCTCGGTCGACCATACCAAAAGCAATAGCAAAATCGGGCCAAGATATTGTGAAGATTGAATAGGATAAAGGGAGGATAAAACCAGCTTCACGGCACGAGCCACCAAGGGATTTCTAGGGTTCCGTGCCTTAGCATGTTGCCCCGAGATTTCTCGAGCTGGAATTTAGCGTTTTGAGGTGAGAAATATGGTAAGTAGCGCCGGCCATAGAAGCTTTCCAAAAATGGAAAGTTTCCATTTTTGGTAGGTTTACATTTTTGGTGAAGGATGTGTGCTCCTAGTCTCGGGCGGATCGTATTGGAGCCAAAACGTAGCACTTTGATGCTTATGATCATGAAATGCAGCGTCTAACGTCATCTTGAGGTATTCAACTTCTTATATGATTGGACAAAAGCGAAATGCGAATTCGATCCTGGAGGCTTGACCCGGTCTTAGATCCTCCGAAGGAAAAGTGGATTTTGGATCAACCCAAGGCAAAAGACTATTTATTTGGTGTTAGGGGTTCTTTGTGGCTTAGTGGCTTCAGTCGCACCAATCGAACACGATCCAGTGATCCAAATTCTCAAACATAACTCGAGATTTCATCATCGGGCCAACAACTAAAAAACAAAGAAAAGGACGACACTTTTTAGGTGTTTACATCGAGCAAATAATTTCTTTTAACAAACTGACTTAAAAATAAGAATTAGCATAGTAATTCATTTTTAGTTTACTCATTAAGTCGGTGCTCAAAATAAGATATGTTCGTGAAATTATTTACTCATAACGGTTGTCCGAGTTGTATCTAAATGGCTCGAAACCCAAGTAAAGTGAATTCTACTAAAGAGATGCTTTCTAAGTAAGTCAAGCGAGTTGAAAAGTTAAAGATGACCTTCTTAAAGACTTAGAATAATTTAAAATCAAAACCATAGAGAGATAGAAAGTTATACCTAAATATTCAAATATAAAGCTTTCACTACATGATTTATACAAAAAAAAAAACGAATTCCAACAATCCATATTCAATTTCTCGGTTTATTATGATTTTTCGAAAAAACAAATCCCACGATTCACCATTTTTGGCAAAGAAAATACTCGATGATCAGCAAAACTCAGCAGGTCTCCTCTTCTTCGGTCTTATAATTTTCACGGATGATTAGCCCTTCAACGATCGTTGCTCGGAATTTAAGGTTTTAATCAAGAACCTCTTTGAACTTCATAGAGAGAGAGTAAGGGGAGAGAGAGGGAGACGCTAACCGATTTGGGAAGGAGTGAACAGGTTTAACAAGTAAATAAAGTGAGTTGGAGGGAATAGAAAAGCATTTTTATTTTTCCTTTTAACCCTGCCCAAACCCAATAACCTAGGCTAAAAACTAAATAAAAAAATACTTAAAAACCCATAACCGGTTGGCCCAAAGGGTAATTTTGAATTGTTTAACATAATTAACGGCACGATTAAACAAAAAAACAATTGGAGAGTAAAACTACATTTTTCATAGAACTAAATATAAATAAAAAAAGACCAAAGCTCGAAAAAAATGAGATTCTTACATAAAAGCAAAATAAATAAAGAACTTTAAGGGCGAGATCATCCAAGGATTCTAATTCTATGACTACCCGATTGTATATTATAATGTAAGGCTATTATAAACAAAATTACCATCAGGCTAACATAACTTTTTTCCAAAATTGTTTTCCTCTCACCACGAAAACCGACCCAAACCGATCGGATCCAGAACCGGTGATTTTTTCACGCAATTTAATAAATTGGTTCGTTTGAAAAGTTGAACAGGAAAAAACCAGTCTGACCCAGTCAACACAGAAGAACTCCCGAATCACTGTTGAACCGAAAATTTAAGGCATATATAAAAGCGGTGAAAAAACCCTAACTTTCTTCGCTCTCTTAGTCTCATGCTCACTGTTCTCGGTGGCGCTATTGGTGAGCGCCGGCTGCCGGCCTTTTCATTCTATCTGGTTTGCTCTCTCTCACGCTCATCTCACTCAGTCTTCCTCGAATCCTCTCCTCCTCTGGACTCTCTTCTCTGGTTGCTCTCTGGCTCGGTGGCGACGTGCGGTGGTGCTCGATGCCTATGGTGGTGGTGCTCCGTTTTAGAGGAGAGAGAAAGGTGTGATGATATTTAGAGGAGAGACAGAGGCTATAGCAATGGGAGGGGGCTTCAGAGGAGAGAGAAAGGCGTGAGTGCTTAGAGGAGAGAGAGAGGCGTGAGGGTTTAGAAGAGAGAGAAACGTTGTAGGCTAGCAATGGGAGGGGGCTTTAGAGGAGAGAGAGAGAGGCTTGAGGGTTTTGAGGAGATGGAGGCTACGGGCTAGCAGGGGGCATGGGGTTAAAAAAATTAGGGTTTTTTAAGAAAAGAAAACTAAAAATATTATGATTTTGATAGGCTTTTCAGACAAGACCCATAATTTTTGTTTATATAAATATAGTTTGAGCTAATTTTATTTTTTACTCAAATATATATCATATTTAACCGGTCAAATTCGATTCAACCATCAACCGAGCTAACCAATTTAATCCAGAGCTAACCAGTCGGACCGGTCGAAACATTGACCTGCTTCATCGACCGGGTCGATCACCGGATTGGTTCTCTCACCATAGCCTCTCACAAGCTTCGAAAGATCATATCTAGTTTGGTCGGATGATCCACCCTCAATAATCTTGGGAGTCTTTCAATAATCTTGGGAGTCCTTGATGATTGATAGTAAAAACACACAAGGTTGTTCGTTCTTTAAAAGAAAAAATTAAAATGCCAGTGTAAGGGAAAACATTATGAGTTAATGACGACAGTACTTCTTACATGCTTACTATTGACCTATTTGGATTTTAAGTGAACCAAAAAGGCCACAAATCAAATATTTGCTTTGTGATCTTACACCAAGACACTAAAATTATTATACAAGAAGAGTAAAATTAGCTACTATATCATGTAATCACCAACAGGAGCTGTCCAGTCAAAAACGATATGAACCTTCAGGCATATATCTGTCCCCAACAATGTAAGGGTCAAACTCAGGTTTGCTGTAATTGATGGCCTTGAATTCACTGGATTTAGGCTCAGTCTGGGTAGGCCCGGAAGCTACTTCTCCATACCTATCTCGATGTCGATGCCTTGACCTCTCTTTATGGGATTTAGATCTCGCCTGGCTGCTTTGAGGGGCTTCACTTGTTCCATAGAATTCTGCATATTCTTGACGCTTGGAAGATCGGTGTCTGCTTGGCAAGGAAGGATCCTTCAAACTTGATGATTTAAGTTTCGAAGTCTTCAGCTCTGCATATTTATCGGTAGTATTAGGAGGATACACCTGCCAGGATTCAGAAAGAGGTGGAGGAGGCTTCTGCTCCTTCTGGGTTAGTTGAGGATCAACTTCATCTTCGGGCATTTTAAGAGTGTCTTTCAAAGGGGTAAGTCCTTTCTTTGAGCTGCTATGACTAGAAGGAGAGGGAATTAAGGAAGCACGGACATTATTTAGCATTGCCAAGGCAAGCTTAGACAGATCTGCTAGCAGCTGTCCAAATGAAGGCCATCCAGGTGCAGCAACCTGTTCCTCCTTGACGCTCTCAAGGATTGCACTTTGTTTCTCCTTGTTTGGTTGTTCTTGAACATCTGATGATTGAAGCTGCCACGACATAAAAGCTATCAATTGAGACATTGTATAATTTTCTAGGATCGTACAACTCTTTGTAATAATGTCACGAACAAAGAAACTGGATATTTTGCTCAATAAGCAACTTTTAGAATTTTAAAAATAAACATTAATAAGCAACATTTTTAATAAAGGTTACTAGTACAATCATCAAAGCCTAATGCATACTGCCTTGGAAGATGTTAGCTTGGCGTCTTCGGACACTATAAATAGTGTAGTAGGAAACTTGTTTTTCCAGTTCCTTTTGGAAGGAAATGCAGCTAATGATAAGTGCAAGTTGGCAGGAGGGGTATTAATCAATGCCAGTGTATATAAGCATCTACGCAATGAAGTATGGAGGAGCTTTAACATATAAACTGCACGCAAAAATCGATAAGGACAATTGATTATCTATTGAGGACACCAGAAATCGATAAGGACAATTCACTTTATGCAACTCTTTGCAGAAGTGAATGCCTATTGTGAAGCACCTAAACTAAGTAATTATCACACATTAAACAGAGAGAAAATGACTCACAAACTTTGTGAAAAATGAGCGTCCGGTCCCTGATGAATCAAACATGAGGCATATCCGACAATGACAGCGCCAATGACCATGAGAATATCTGCCAGTGCAGAAGGAACACCAGGACATTCATTAGTTGCAGTAAAGTTCAAAAAGGTAAGTTGATCACTGATTTCTAAAGAAGTGTCTAGATTATTATCTTTATCTTAAGATCAACTAGAATTTTAGTCAAGTTCACAATCAATATTAACGAAACACCAAAATTGCAAGTGGATAAAGTCCCATGTTGTCAACTTTACAGCAGACAGTTTACGAATGCAAACATCAAATCAGATAGCCCAGAAATTAAGTCTGTTAAACGGCACTATCATTTACTGATAAGCACCATTATCCCAAGTCTCCCAAGGCATCATAAAAACCCCAATAAAACACAGTTTTATGTAACCTAATGTTTCATGATCTAATATAGTATTGACTGATATGGATAAAGAGTGTGAAAGATGGCTGTAAAAGACCATTTTCATTGTTGCAGCAAATAATAAGCCATGAGGCATTTAATGTGCCACAGGAAAAAACAATTCTGCCCAAATAGCATTATAGGATACATAACAAATCAAGATTCCAGTGACTCATCTTAATATGTGCCTCCAGCAAAAGCATGAAAGGCCTTAGAGAAGGAGAGGAGGGGGGCGAAGGAGAGGACAGATGTTGAGGTCACATAAGTAGTTCACAATTATCTCATGTAACAGCATCAAATATGCACATGGAATTTAATGTGCTACAGGCAAAAGAAATTCTGCTCGAATATCATTATTAGGAGACAAAACAAATCATGAATCCAATGATTCATCTTAAGTTGTGCCTCTAGCAAAAGCAGGAAAGGCCCTAGAGAATAAGGGTGGCAGTAGAGGATGGGTGTTGAAGTCACATAAGTAGTTCATACTCATCTCATGTAACAGCCTTAAATAATGCAAACAGAATTGCAGATATTCATGTGTATAAAAGAGCTTGACAACTTATTTTCCTAAGACATTGCATTCATTCCGGCCTCGTGAAGCTTTTATGAAAGTCCAAAACCAGTCTCACAGCAAGGTGAATTTACAAAGAAAACACATGACATAGGCCTGACCTGAAATTGAAATGGGGCTGTATTTGTCACCACAGTCTTCCACATTGAGAGAGATTTCACGAAGTGCAGCATTTCCCGGTCAACAACTAACAAAGAGCAAGAGGATTTCACATACACCACATCAAAATCAGTGGAGAACTTCGCATCCCCACTTGGGCCATCTCTGTACCCAGGACTGTTTGATTTGCCTCCAGCTATTGTTCTCACTCCTTGACAAAATTTTGGGAAAAAGAAACTTAGAATCAGTGGAGAGTTGTTAAATGCAACTTGAAAGTCAATAGGAGAAATATCATGATTATATAGCAATCATTTTCAACATCCTTACCCCCATCTCCAATCTTTCTGATGGCAAGATTGTCAGTGTCAGCAACATACACATTTCCTTTATCGTCCATGGCCACTCCTTTTGGACGATTAAAACGAGCATCACTTGGTTTCCCATCCACATGCCCTGTTTTACCCTGAAATGAACCAGCTACCAGCCTTGCCCTACTATCTGCAGAAACAGATAAAAAACAGCTGTAATGTGAGATATGCATTTGATAATGAGGTCATAGATTCATAGGCATTCTATGCGTACTTAAAAGGCAAACCTAAGCTTACTCCCAACCAATATTGTACACTACCAACTGTTTCACTTGCTAAAATAAAGAACGGAGCAATGGCTATCAGTTCAAGAAACCTATATATTCTTAGCTCGAACCACCATTATTGTAGCAAAGGTAACCCGACCCGAACCAATGACACGAAACCCAAACCGAGCCTGACACTTAAAAGCCAAATTGAGATGTCCCGAACCCAACTCGAACCCGAACTGAACGGAATATTTTTCGCCAAAGTGTTTTGTTTCTGCAAGACAAGCTTATTGAACCAAATATAAGTTGACCCGAAATCAACCCGACCCGAACCCGAACCCGAATCCGACCTGACCCAAAACTCAACCGAATCGTAATGACCCAAACATGACCTGAACCGAACTAATCCAAACTGAAACCGACCGGAATAACCCGGTTGCCAGGTCTAATTGCAACTTACAACACACACACACACACACACACGATATATATATAGATATATATATATATATATATATATATATATATATATATATATATATATATATATATAAGAAAGAGACTTTTTAATGGTGCTTTGTTGTTGACAAAAAGACATGGGAAAAGAAAATCTTTAACGTCGGAATTGAACTACCAATGTCTAACACTTAACGCGTACGCTTTTTGCTTCGTTCCGTTACACTCCAATCTGGGCGGAAAGATACGACTAATTGCACTGTGGCCCACTTTTTGTTAGTTAAACTCCCTCCCAATCGGTCATTAGGGCGGCACCCCGGTTTTATGAGTTCCATCCCTAACAGTAAGAAACATAAAGTATTATGGTACGTCGTCCACGGGGTTTGGGAAGGGCATTTGCTCCCTTTCCCAATCCCTTACGGTTACTGTCAAGCAGTGTACTGCGCTCTTACTTATATATATATATATATATCACATTGTACTTTGAGCACTTAATACTCATACTTAGGACACGACAATTCTGTCTGAAATTGCACAATATAGTTGGTAAAGGCCACATGTGATTCTCTCAAACAAGTCTTCATATCAGATAACTTTAGCTTAGCCAACTCCATGTAATACACAAACCAAGATGTTTTCAACTTAAAACCCAGAAAGCTGCAGGAAGAATAGAGGACAGTAAAAGTACATACACTGAGAAAGCGGAGGAGTGATTCGAACAATGTTGCTATTCTCAGCATCTACGGCAAAGAGCTCCCCATCCTGAGAGACCCTGATTGAGTAAGGAACAACTTCAAGTGCATTCCCTTCCACCACTGTCTCCATTAAGTACCCGTTCTCAAATTGAATCACGTTCCCATCTGCTTTTCCATTTTTCGTTGCGGATAAAACCCGAAAAAATAAATCCAGCTGAATCAAAATTTTCACTCAATTCACCATGAAAACAGGCAAATACCCAAATTACCTGATTGGGTAGATTTGGGGACAGATTTTGTCCACTTGAGAATTGAAGAGATGTGTTTAATCAGCGGGCCTGCGGGGAACGAAATTGAATTACAAATTCAAACAGGAAAGCAACAACGACAACATGACATCTACAATTTCGTACAACATGCGAAACACTTTAACAACCAAAAATTGACATATGTAAACAATAAAACGACTTGAGAATCGCCAGCTCAGGAGGGAGGAGAGAGAGAGAGACTACCAGCAGGAGTAGTAGTAGAAGCAGCATCAGCCTGAAATAGGGAGAGAAAAGAGAAGAGGGCAATGAATAAAGAGAGATACAAAAGGCATCTTCCCATCTTTGAGCAAAGGAAGAATCACAAGGGGAGAGAGACCAAGAGAGTGTGACACAGAAAATCCAGGGCTAAATCATTAGGAGCATTTTTTAGTTGAAGATACTGGGACTGATGAGAGGAGAAATGCTGAGGGAATGGAACGCGCTTTTCAAGCCCTTTCTGGCTAGCAAGTATGCCGCTTTTTCATCTATTTACTAGATTTAATAATAATTATATTAAGATTTTCTTACTCAAAAGGAACCTTTAGAGTGAGAAGAGCGCATCTAGAGAGAAGTAATATTTCTTGCCCCATTTTAATGGGCATTATGTTTCTCAAAGAGCACAAACCACCAGATCTGTTCGTTTTTCCCTCTCATAGCCTTTCCTGCCCAATTTTTGATGTCTTTGTGTTTCTCAAAGATTCTAATCTCCTTGATTTACTCGCTCCCCATACTGTCTCCCTCCCGATTTGTATGTTTATGGCCTTCTCATCTCCTTTTCTGCATTGATTCTTGGTGTTTGTTACACGTGTCGACCTTAAGTCTTGTTATTGACTCCTCCCATGTCCTCTTCTTTGTCAATTCGGTCAATTTCAAAGTAATCTATTGGTTTTCTGGATCACTCATACCCTTTCGCAGCGTCTCTTTCATCGGTTTCTTGTTTCTCGTATCAATTTGAACCAATCGGATCTTGTCATTCTTATTTTTGTCTTTCTAGTTGTTTTCGTTGGTACCGCATGGTGGTTTGCCCAATTCGAGTATTCCATCCACCATTTATCGGTTTTTTCTATTTAGATCTCGCCTATTTCAATTTTGGGTTTCGAACCCAACTTCGGGACGTATTATTCCTCGTGTTCTTGCATATTTAAGATCGTGTACTGCGTCTATAATATCGTGGGTGGATGATCTAAAGAGAAATCTTTTATGTCAAGAGTTAGTCTGTTCTAGAACCATGGGAGAAAACCATGAACGATGTGGGTGGATGACCCTTATAAGTCTCTTGTGTTTACTTATTTCCTTCATGTTGCTCAATGCTCGAGTCAAGTTGCCTTTACTTTTCCCTCAATTTTCATCTTTTGCTTTTTATTGTTGAATTTTTTACGATATGTTGGAACCTTACGTTGGTCTCGATTGAAGTTATTATATTTGGTCTATCTTAAATCTGCTATGGTACTATTTATGTGACTGGTATTGATATACCGCTTATATTGTTTTCATGGTTGAGCTTTATCTATTGTATACTGTTATGCTATACTATTTCTCGGGTCGACCACCGTTGGATTAGGTTTTTACAAGACTTTCGTGATTGTTGGGCTAATTCCTTTCTTTACTCTATATTTATTCACGACTCCTTGGTTGGTTTTCTTGTATCCGATGTTATCTATTTTGGATTACCTTGGTCATTGTTTTCATGGTTGAGCTTTTATTTATTGATTTTGGTTTGCTATCCTGTGACCTGGGTTTGCCACCGTTGGATTAGTTTCTTACAGGACTTTCTTGAGTGTTGGGTTAGTTCCTTTACGTACTTCATGTCTCCTCGCAACTCCTTGCCTTGGCTTCTTGTGCCTAGTGTTATCTATTTATGGATTATTTTGGTCATTGTTTTCATTGTTGAGCTTTACCTATTGAATGTGTTTCATTGTCATGTGACTTGGTCTCGCACTCATTGGATTAGTTTCTTACGGGGCTTTAAGAGTGTTGCTTTTCATTATCTATTGATTACGGCTACAATAATTTTTTGGGGGAATTCTGTCCTTTCGGGATTAGTGGGATTTATCTTTGTACTTGGTAATTGTGGTGGACTGTTCCTTCCCGTTCTACTTCATTGTTAAGATGTTTGACTTTGGGTATAATTTTTGTTTTATGGCTTTTGAGTATGGGGAGATCACCCCTGTTGGGTCTATGTTACCAATTTTGTTGGGTTTTGTTTTTTGGAGATTCATCTGTCTAAAGGAGCTTATTCTTTCTATGATGCTTCTTGGTGCTTTTCCCTATGGAATGCGAGACCGACTCTGGAGGTTATGACCAGATTTTGTGTTGCCCCCTTCTCGGGTTGGAAGCCAAACTCTATGTTGCCATTAAATTGGTCCTCATTCGATGATGAGCTATGCTTATCCGAGACTTCGAATACCTACTCTCCTCTGTAGGGCTTGCTCTTTATGTGGTCTTTTGGTTCCTTCTTTTACGCAAGATGGTTCTCTACTAGGGGGATTTCATCCTTTCTTTCTTTCTTGGACACAATTTGGCGGTTCTCTTCGTTTTGCCTCTAGCTTTTTTCAACATTTGTTAAACAGGTAAGCCTAAGTCTCATGCAACATGTTTTGGGGTCAAAGCTTGGAGGAAGCTGTGGAAATACACTTGTTTTTCGTCCAAATACTATTACTATTTTTCTTGTATTTTGTCTATTATTTGTTTTGTGGCGAGAGGAATTATGGGGTTTTCCGTGATTCTCGAGGCTATTATATTGACTCGCCTTTTATGGGCCGGATTGTTGCTTAAAAAAGTGGCAAATTTATTTGTCTTTTTTATTTGATCCCTTTTGCTTTTATTTATGGCTATTTGTTTTGTCCATTGATATTTGCTTTTTTAAGGCGATAGGAATAACTGTTTTCACTTGTATTCCCAAGGCTATTCTTTTGAATCTGTCCTTGAAGGGCCCGATCTTTTTTGATATATTGATGGAATTGGTTTTTCCCAACAATTGCTATAATAAGAATATATGTTGTTGCTACCTTGGTTGGATCTATAGTAGATTTAAGACTATTCCAATATATGCTATTTTCTTGCTGCCATAGGGTTACCAGTTGGTTCGAGCTCTTTGGTTTTGGAATGTGTTAGGAACATACCTTATTTGCCTCAAATTGGGCTCGGTTGGGGGTGGTGTTTATTGCATTTTATGATTATAGCCTCATGGAATGTTGAAGGTGCTAAAAAACACCAAGTTAATCAGGAAATTTTGATCCTCAAAAACTTAAACCCGACATTCTCTTTCTAATTGAAACAATGACTAATGTTAGAAACACGGAAAAATTATTCTAACCTTGGGGTTTGGTCATTTTGATTATTTCTCCCCACACAATCACGAGTGGTCAAACAAAGGAGTGTATTAGAAAGAGAATGTCGAGGACAGGTTGAAAGGAACGCTTGTAAGCTTCAGAATATCGAGGACGAGGTTATTAAATGATCCGTGTAATGTTAGGCTTATGTAATGTTATTCACGAGTGGTCAAACAAAGGGAACGGTTATTACTTTTTAATTAGAAATACCGAGGAAAATTCTATAGAAAAGAATGATCGACGAAAGGTGATAGGAATTCTAAATTCTTCCATCGATGTGCTTTAAAAAAGTAAAGAATTAATATTTCAAAGATTAAAGATGAATCGGGTGTTTGGATCAATGACAAGGCACCGATCCAATAGAAATTTGTGAATGATTTTTACAAGAGATTTAAAGCTCGGGGTTCGGTTGTTAACTCTATGTTGAGTTACTAGTCCGCCAACCTATATTTCTAATGAGGATAATTCTCGGCTCATCGCTCTTGTTTCTCCTTCGGAAATTAAAACCGTAGTTTTTCAAATGAATCCGGCCAAAACTCTTGGGCCGGATGGGTTTGGAGCTGGGTGTTTTCAACAACATCCGGATATAATAGGAAATGATATTAACAGATTTCTTCCTACATGGGAAGTTACTTAAGGAAGTGAACCATACCTTTATTGCCCTTATTCGAAAGTCAATAGCCCTCACTTACTGCGGATTTTAGACCCATCGGTTTATGTAATAGTCTTTATAAAATAATTGCCAAGGTGTTGGTCAATAGACTTATACCTATGTTGTAGAGGGTGATTAGCCCGTATCAAAGTGCCTTTGTGCACGATAGGGATATTCATGACAATATTCTTTTGGCCCATGAAATTATGAACAAATTTGGTAACCTAAAAGGAAAACAAGCTTATATAGGACTTAAATTGGATATGGAAAAGTCTTATGATAGAATCGAATGGGAATTAATTTTGTCATGCCTTAGAGATACGGGCTTTCATGATACCCGGATCAATTAGGTACGTGAATGTATCTCTACTATAGGTTATTCCATTGTCATTAATGACGAGTCCCGTGGTTTTATTAAGCCTTCTAGAGGACTTAGGCAAGGAGATCCGTTGTCACCCTATTTGTTTATTATTTGTATGGATATTTTTGCATATAAACTCCATATTGTTAGCTTACGGTCTAAATTTGGCATTGGAATCAAGATTTAACCTCGCGCATAGAGGATACCATGTCCGCTTTTTGTAGATGATAGCTTACTCTTCTATAAGGAAAAATATGAGACTTGTCTCAATTTACATAACATTATGAATGATTTTTCTAAACAATCGGGACAACTTATTAATTAGCATAAGTTAGCCTTGGTTTTTTCAAAAAATGCTACTGCCATGGATAGAAGATTGGTTTCCTCGTGCTTTGATATTTCTTATAAAGGATCTCTAGGGAAATATCTAGGTTGTTCAGTATTCCGTGGTAGGGCTAATAAGGCCTCGTTTTATGATATCTTACGATCAGTGACAGGAAACTTCAAAACCGAAAAGCCAATTCATTGTCCAAAGTAGGTAGAGTGGTTCTAATCCAGTCCAATCTTGAATCCCTTCCGACCCATACCATGCAGAGTTTTAAACTACTAAAAACACAAGCTGAAACTCTTGATAAAATTAATCATGATTTTTTAGAAAAAAATCACATGCTAAAGGCCTACATCTTGTTTTTCGGGACAAGATTTGTGCCCCGAAAAATTGGGAGCTCTTCGGTTGAGAAAAACGGAGGCTTTCAACCAAGTCTTTTTATGTAAAATTATTTGGAAATATCTTTATGATGATAATAATTTTTGGATGAAAATCCTGAGGGCCAAATATCCTTTATGTGAGGATTTTTTCTAAGAAAAGCTAAAGAGTTTGACTTGTGGGCCTAGAAGTGCCTCCTCAAAGAAAGGGGGCTTTTCAAGAATGGATTAAGATGGAAAATAGGTAATGGTAAGATTGCCAAGTTTTGGTTGGATTCTTCGTGTAGTAATTTCAAACTCATTAACTATTTCGATAGGGACAACTTGAATGCTCCTTCCATGTATACTATTGTTAGTGAATTCATTATCCCGTCTAATGATTGGGATATGGCACGTCTCTCTTCCTTACTACCGCCACATGTGTGTCAACTCATTAAGGCCATACCTTTGTCGTGTAATGATACTGAAGACTCTATATGTTGGGGTTTGGCTAGCTTGGGAAAGTTCACTACGAAATCAGCAACTCTGGAATGTACATAATATTTCCCCTAAAATTACTATGTGGGAGTATGCTTGGATATGGGATTTGAACTTGATGCCCAAATTAAAGATCTTTCTATGGAAAGTTTGTCATAATTCCTTATCCACACGAGATAATCTTATGAAGAGAGGCTTACCTATTAATGTTGTTTGCCCATTATGTAAAGCTAATAGGGAATCGATCAATCACGTGTTCTCTTAGTGCCCCGTTGTTCAAGATGTGTGGCTCAAAGCATACCAGCACAATTGGTTAGATATTTATTTGAGCCAACAACGTTTCTTGTCTTTAAAGGACATACTCGTCGCTACCAACAATATGAAGAGACCAAATCGGATGATCGGAATGGTTCATCTGCTTTGAAGTATATGAAAAATTCGCTATAAGACCATTTTTAACAATGGGAATTTCAGTACTTTGGGCACTATTTTAACGGCCAAAATCCTATGGGCAGAATGGAGGGCCGGAGGCTGCATTGATCACCAGCTCATAACACACTCGAAGTCACAACATCATCCTCCCTCTTATCCAACGCAATTTGTGAGATGGCACAAGCCACCAAGAAGCTTTGTTAAGATCAACTTTGATGGAGCGAAGTCGTTGCCGGCAGCCGCGGGAGGGTTTGTTATTAGAAGTTAGGATGGAGGATTTATCTAATTTGGGGTATGCTTTAGTCCTAGCGGTAGAGGCTTTTGCTATGCGTAATGGGGTTAGAGTAGCGGTACAGGCTGGTCTTAAGGATATTATGCTTGAAGGGGACAACTAGGTGGTCATTGAAGCTATTAAAGACACTATCCAGATCTCTTGGGAAATCTAGTCACTCATTCATGATACTAGATGTTTTCTACAAAGTTATAATCGAGTGCTTATCGGACATACTTTTAGAGAAGGGAATAGGGCTGCCGATTAGGTAACTAAGTTTGGTCTCTATATTTCCTCTTCTATTTTCCGGTCGTCTTTTCCTTCTTCCGCTTTTTCTCCATTTTAATGGAGGACAACTTGAGCGAGAACCCTTGAGAGAAGGGCACTACTTAGTTGATATACTTAGCCTTTCAAAAAATATAACAATAACTATATTAGGAAAATAATTTTCTAAAAAATAATTACTTTTCCTTAATGCCTCATTTTCCTTGGATGGCTTGCCTTGGTTATGAAATTATTTGATAACCTACACTGCATCCTTCTTGATGATGATGTTACGGACTCCTAATACCATCAAGTCTTTTAATGCTAGTTCAATTGCTAGGAACTTTGTCCGAATTGCAGATTGAGGATATCCTCTCTAATAACCTTGGTTAAGAATGAGATGATTGCTCTTTGATTCCCATGTCGAGCTCGTTACTAAGGACTCTTTCTACCATGAACCATCGGTGATTACTATGACTTGTAAACCTTGGCCTGCAGAGGTCCCTTAATGCACACTGATTCATAGTTAGAGTAATTGGCTCCCTATGAGATTTAGAGCTGCAAAAGTTACCTAATAAAGGAGAAGACCTCGGCGACGATCGTAAATGACAAAAAAGCGATTAACATATAAATTAAAAGCTTAGAGGTTACACTCTTACTTGAGATGATTGGAATGTACGACCGGTGAATAGATATTTGAAAGCACTAAGAGCGGATCGGAATCCAATGGACATCCTTCGAGATTACTCTCGATCATACCGAAAGTTTATCACAGGTAAGAAAGATATTCTAGCACACAACTAAACAAAGAGTATAACACTCTTACCCCTTTCCAATTTCTTGAGAATGGATGGCCCACATACTCCTACTTGGGTATCTCCAAGATCGGGATGATATTAGGAGAACCTCGGGTGCGACTAGTAGTGTCGTGGGGTTAAGTGCTTCCCGGTGTTCTTGTAGACAAAGCACTCCTAAAGCCGGGCTTACCACATTTACGGTTGGTATTGATGTTGTATCGTTGTGGATGTATGACCCGTTTTGTAGGCCTTATGACCTTCAATGGTCTTCCTATAGTTGACCTTATTATGAGGCCTCACAATCTTCTTGGTCGCTTGGGGTTAGCTCCTCTTAAACATCGGAAGATAGGCGTGCTTTAAGCTCCCTTGCGCAAGGCATGGGAAACCACTTCTTTGGAGGCAACGATACGGCTTCATGTATGACGATGATCGTTGAATAATTTTCTCGTATGGTTCTTTTGTTATTAATTATGTATTTTTACGGTGTTTTAGACTTATACAAAAATATGAACGCAAAACTCATTCTAAACAAATGCCTTCTTTATTTCTATGATGTGAAAAAATTCAAAGACAAAAGACAAAAAATATATATTACACATATAGCCCCCATCCCCTAAAATAAAATAATAAAAAAAGAAAGAAAATCCATAAGTGGAAACTTGGTTTTGAGCAAGTTGGGTTGAAGTGCTTGATGAAAACTAGGTCTAAGAGCATACATGCCCATGGTGAACGTAGAGGATGAATCGGCTGGGTGGGCTAGCGCGGCCATATGGCCAAGTTGCACGATTCTCGAGGGCAACAGTGATTGGGAATTTAGATTATGAAGACTCAAGTTAACTGTCTATCTCTCTTGGGTTTTGATTCTAAGTCATTTTGAGCCTTGTAGAAACTTCTATCTAAGTTTTCATTACGTTACGACCCACTCGGAAAGCACGTCCTTGCATATCTCTCATAACGGTGCTTCCGACCCACTCGGACATTACTCAAAACTATCGCATGAACAAATTATTTCTCTAACATATTTATTTTGAGTACTGACTTCTTGTTTCAAGAATAAAAAGAATTACGAGTGTTAATTTTATGTTTTAAGTCGGTTTACTTCGGAGAATTATTTGTTGGATCAAGTTCATATATCCCGATATTTTAGTCTTCCTAACTTGATCATTTAAGGATTGACTCAAGATGGAATCTAAACCAAATGGATATCGGACTCGGAAAATTCAACTCTTTTAGGCCAAAGATAATTAAGTGCTTAATTACTGTGATTTAATCATTATATGTGCCTAATCTTGGACCAAAGTATTTTTATAGTTTGAATACCAATGTGTTTTCTTTTGTAGGCTATTAAAACAAGCCTAATCTAGTTTTTTAAAGTACAAAAACAACTGGTTTCTAAGCTGTTAAACACCAACGAGACAAAGATTAACCATTTACGGACATGGCTTAGACACCATTTCGGGGTTTGTTTCCAAAGCTGGAAAACTACAACTTTAAGTTTAACGGTTGTTTCCACCTTAGTTTTCAATCACCACTAAATGATTGGACCACTTTTTGGAGCCAAGAGCCGTTGCACAAAGTTCACATCCCAATGGATCTTTTTGAGCGACTCGGAATAAGCTATTACAACGGCTAGTGAAGATCACAAGTCCGAACTAGACTCAACGGTCATTCCGCCTGGGTGCTTATAAATAGAAGCCACTTTGCAAGATTCGAAGATTATTGCTGAACATATTGTTTAACGCTTCTCGGTGCATTTTACTCAATCTTCTACTTATAACTCCAACTCGTAATTCTTACTTTGTGAGCTGTAAAGAAAGTCTTGTAATCACTTACATTATGTTCTTACTTTCTTTGTAAGTCCCTTGACTAACTCTGTAAGGGCTAACTTAGATCGAGTTGTCCCTAACTGTAAGGGTTAACTCAATCAGGAAGCACTAGATCGGATAAGGGAACTTTTGAGTCTAGGAAGAATTTGTATAGGAATTGTCTAAGGGAGAAATTCTAGTTAGAGTTAGTCCTTTGTAATTGAGGATTCAATTACTTGGATTTGACTTGATGATTGGATTAGCACTGTCCGTGGTTTTCTTCCCCAGGAGGGTTTCCACGTACTTCGTTTGTCTATCTTTACGAGTCCAATCTAGACTCGGAATCGCTTCGCTCGGTTCTTTGCAAAAAGAGTTTGAATTTATTTAAAATCTTCCATCACCTTATTCATCCCCCTCTAGGGTGACTTAGCCTCTCCAAGAGCAAACCTTCAATTGGTATCGAGCCTAACCTTTCAAGAGGATCTCACAATCCAAAGGTATAAAGATCAAATAGCTCGGAACAATGGAGAGTTAGATGAAGGAAAATCATCTACCGGACCACCCAAGTTCAAGGGGTGAAACTTTGCACATTGGAAGAAGATGATGGAATGCTTTCGATGGATAGCGATGAAGATGTCCGGAACATCATCCAGAATGAGAACTTCATCCCAATGAAGATGGAAGGTGTAAGATCTGTGCCTAAAGAGAAATCTTAGTACACCACTGAAGAGACCGAGAAGTTCAAAAGAACTTCAAAGCTATTAACACACCGATGTGTGCCATCGGCTTAGAAGAATAGAACAGAGTCTCTGCCTGTGATACAGCCAAAGAGGTGTGGGACACACTTGTCAACACCTATGAAGGCACAAGTGAAGTGAAATAGGCAAAGATAAGTCAATATCTTCACAAGTATGAGGTGTTCAAGATGGAGTCGAAGAGAACATCTCTCGGATGTATGCTCGTTTCACGAGAGATTACTAACAATCTCAAGTCCTTGGGTAGAAAGATCTCACACGAGGAAATGGTCAAAATTTTTTGAGAAGCCTACCAAAGAGAAAATAGGGTCCCAAGATGACAACCATTAAAGTAGCTTAGAACCTCTCTCAAACGAAGCTAGACGAGCTCATTGGGAAGCTGCTTACTCATAAGATTCATCTAGAAGAAGAGGATGCCGAGGTCAGCACCAAAAAGAACATTGCGCTGAAGGCCTCGGAAGCGGACGTCAAAGTCCGAGCTCTTCAGAATCGGAAGAGGATCCCATGGCACTCATTGCCCGAGGCTTCAAAAAGATGATGAAGTACAAGAAGTGGCAAAAGAGGCCAAAGGAAGAGTTCTAAAAGAAAGATAAGAAGGATAGGAAAGGTAAATACTCATCCCCTTCCAAGTTATCTTTAACTAAGAACTTTGGTTGCTTTGAATGTGGCAGCAAGGAGCACATAGTCAAGGATTGTCCAAAGAGAAAGAAGGACAGAAAGAAGAAAAAGGCTATGATGGCTACCTGGGGTGATGATAACTCATCTGAAGAAGATGATTCTGATGACTCGAAGTGCCTTATGGCACTAACGGACTCGAAGTTGAATCTGAGTCGGACGATGACAACTCGGATATTAAGGAGACAAGTCCTCGGGAGGTAATTGAATACTTCCTTAAGTTCTTTAAAGTTGATTTAGCTAGATATATTTTTACATTGGAAGAAAAGTCCAATTCGACTCTTCAAATTTCAATGAACAACTTGAGTCTCTTACTACTTAAAGCAATGTTTTGAAAAATGAGTTAGAAAACTTGAGACAAAATCAAAAGTACTCGAGACCACTGCTCAAGAAAATGAGACTAAGTCCGAGTCACTCGAACGAGAGAATGAACAATTGAAAAAGAAGCTTAATGAGTCTCAAGAGCTTGTTTTAAAACTCACTCAAGGTTAGAATAACCTTGATCTTTACTAGGCTCTCGGTGTGTCTGTTTCAAGAAAGAAGGACTCGGTTATAATGTTCAAGAGGAATGTAATTCCTATTCTAGTCTTTTCAAAACCGATTCTAGAACCGTAAAGTTCGGGAAGGCTGAGCATGGTCCTATTCATACAAATGAAAAAAGGACTGAGCCCGGACCGGTTTACATGAAAAAGCCTTATCCACCTGTTTACAAAAGAAAGGATTTAAAAAAAGAGACATAGACTCAATTTTCTAGAAGAAGACTCAAAATTAGACTAGACCGCAAAAGCATTCAAATTTGGATTCCCAAAATTTCTCTTCCTCGAAAAGGACCACAATAAAGAGAGTTACTAGGTTTGTAAGAGGAAGCGAGAAGGGTTAGTTTGTTTCTGTTTTGCGGGTGACTCGAAACTAAAAGGTCACTGGTACTTACATAGTGGCTGCTCATGCCATATGTCTAGAGATTCAAGGCTCTTCTCGGAGTTAGAAGATCCGAAAGGAGGCAAAGTCACATTTGGAGACTATAGCAAAGACAAGATAGTAGGGATTGGCAAGATTGGTCAAGGAAACAACTCGGTTAGTCCAGTCTACCTTATCAAAGGGCTTAAATACAATCTCCTTAGCATTTCTCACCTATGTGACAAAGGCCAAGAGGTAAGATTCACTCGGACCAACTGCTACATTTCGATGCAGTCACCAAATAGACAAAGCTCTCCGGTCGGTGTAGGAACCACACCCGACCCGGGCGCGCCATGCTTCCCACTATGTTTCGGGTTTCTTTTTAAAGATTGATTTTGAAGATGGTTTTAGAAAGTCGCTTTTGGAATGTGGGGATGAACCTTTTATTAACATTTTCAAATTTTATTAAATTAAGTTGAAATAAATGAAATCAAAGTTGATTGGCGATTTTATTAACCAGTTTATTTTAGCAATTATTTTAAGAAGTGCCGTATTAAAAGATAAATAAGATTAGGGTTAGGGTTCTGCCGAGAGGCTTTAGGGCTAGATTGGTGTGAAAACACCAGTCCGGACCGAAGCCTCGCATGCCAACCACTAGGCATAGGCGACGACTGCTTCCGGCGGTGACGGGCGTCGGCTGAGGCGAGAGGCCGATAGAGTCGGCCTTGGCTTCGCCCTGGTTAGTAGATCCGAAACCTTAACCTTTTTATCCTACAAATCGGAAAACAACCAGGATGCTCGATTTAGAAGAAATAAATGAAAGGGAGTCGCTGGACAGTTTTTAGGAGAGAAAACTAACAAAAACAAAAATTTCTCTTCCAATCTTAGTATGAGAAAACTAAGATTGAAAGAGTCTAAAAGATGACTCCATCGGTCTTGAACCAAGAATCGAATTTTGGGGGTGAGGGTAGGAAACGTAGGGGCAAACCCTTTCGTGCTTCGCTCCGAAGACGACCATTACTAGTTCGAGTAGTGTATTAATAAAGATGTAAGAAAACAAGCATACAACATGCTCAACAAAATTAAAGCAACCAAAACATAACAAGGAAAGCGATAAAGAAAAGCGATAAAGAAAGCGATAAAAGAAAGAAAAACGGGAAATAAAAGATTACATTGGTCGTGGAGGAAATTAAAGCGATTATATCTCTTAAACCACAATACGGAAAGAAAATAAACAAAAATAAATATAACCGCTCGAAAGCTGAAATATGGCCCTCGAGGTTGTCCTATCTTGCCGATCCGGATCTCCTTGCCGGATCTCTCGGTGCAATGGTGACAATTTGAAGAAAAGGGCTAGTTTTGTGTATTGTATCTAAGGTATGGCAGTGATCAATTGAATGAGTGCCCAGAGATCAGAATAATCGAATATTATTTAGCTCTTTTCATGGATTCAATGGTGAAAGATGAATGTTTATATAGAATTCGGTAGAGTAATGGTTAAATGAGAGTATTCAAGTTGGCTTTCAGCGGTGTAACGCTAAGGAAGAAAGTCAGTATGCCAAACGAGAGCCAAGGCTCTCTATTTATAGGAGAGGACCTAGGTCACAAATGACCTAGGGTTTGCCTCTTATCAGCCATCCAAATAGCTGAAATAAAACCGGGCCATTCCTTAAGAGATAGAACCAGGATCGGGAGATGATAAAACTAGATAAAATTGGTTAAAAGGGAGAAGGCGAGCACCGGTAAGCCAAACCCTCCTAGGGTTTCGTGCCTTAGTTGTGTCTCCGAGGACTCTCTAAGCTCAAAACGTAGCAATCCACCATGCTTCTAGAAGGCGGGCGCGGCCACGACGTCGTTTAGAGGGAAAAGCTTCTAGCCTCATGTGAGCTATCTTGTGAAGCTTTAAAATGCAACACTTTGATGCTCCCGATCATGAAATGCAACTCTTTAATGTCGTCTTCGTGTCTTCGGATCCTTGTCTAACTTGGACAAAAGTAGAATCCGGTATTCTGCAGTTGGAATTTCCCGGCACACATCATGGGACTTTACAATCTCTAAAGGCTCGACCCGGCTCTTGGACAGTCCGAAAGAAAAGAGGATTTGTGGACTCGACCCAAGGCAAAAGGCTATTTAAGTGGTGCTTGGGGTTCTTTGTGGTTTATCGGCTTACATTGCACCAATCGATCACAAGTATAGAATCCAAATTCACAAATAGAACTCGGGATTATCATCATCGAGCCGACGAAACAAAACACGAAATAACAAAATAAAGGACGACACTTTTTAGGTATCTACAGTTAGCCCACACTTTGACCGTGTCTAGAAAGACGAAGGGTCAAAGTAGACATTAAAGGGTACTTACCTCGATTTCTATAAGACATTATGTGATGCTTGGAATTGGTTGTAGTCAAATCCGAACTCCATATGAGACCTGAACTTGATCGCGATGCATGCGTTCTAAAGTTCGGTAAAACGATCCTAAGCTTGGCTTGATCGGAGGCTGAAGCTTGGCATATTTCGATGCCGAAACTTTGATCATCTTTTGATCCGAAGCTTAGCTAAATAATCTACTGTGATAGCATACTTGTTAGTACATAATTGAATTGAAAAAAGATCGGTGTTTTTACCTAGATAATTCAATCAAAATAGATTGATAAACTGTTCCAAAAAGCTGATTGGTGGGCCCGAAGCTCCCACTTGCATGCATAAGAGACAAAAATCACATGCTCCAAGAGGACAAAGCTGCTCGGACTACGAAGTGGGTTAGGCTGCAAAAGCTGTTGCCGATTGGACACCAAACACACCTCGTGGTCGGCGCCGGCCATCCTTTGGCGAGCGTCGCCCCGATATGTCCGACCGGATTCCTTTGGTTCCCTATTAATTGTTTGACCCTTGTTTTATATGCTTGGATGTCTTGACCAGTTTGCCTATAAAGGGGTGCATGGTGTGTTTCATTTTACACACCAAGTCTTCATCTTACTCTTGTTCTCTTCTTATATTTCCTTGCTTTGCTTCTTCTTGAAAACTAGTTGGTTCTCAAGAATTCCTTGTCTTCAAAATTCCTAGAAGAAAGGCTCATCCTATAGGAAGAACTACAGCTGAGAGTCTTACTCAAAATCTTTCCTCGGCGCGAATGGTGTCCACAAAATGAATGGGATCCAAGTGATCTTCTAGTTGAAGTTGAAAGCCATGTTTCCTCACTTGCCATCTCCTCTTTGGTAAGCTAATTGGCTTAAACCTCTTTATTTGCTCATTTAGAGTAAAGTTTTAACCAAAATCTTGTTGGATTTTGTCTTGCAGAAAGGCTCAATTCGAAGCAGTGGAGCCATCCTAAAGTTTATGGAGACATGTAAGAGGATGCGGTTTGCTCTTGAGAATGTCATATACAATGTTGGGTTTGGACCTCTCTACATCGCTTTATGCCATCTTATTGATAGGAGGGAGAGGGATTATATTAGAGCCATAAGTGAGCGGTTTTAGGATACTACCAACACATTCCATCTTCTTTTTGTTGAGATGATAATAACTCCCTTTGACTTTGCTTTGTTTTATCCGATCTAGGCTTTTCGGGGAGCCTTTAACTTATGACCGAAATTTGTACAAAAACCGTGACTACCTCTGTCACCTCTTCGGTTCGCAGCCGACAGATTTCCACATAATAATCACTTCAAATATACCATTCTTTGTGAGGCTTTTGAGGATGAAACTTTCTGGCCTCAACATTCTCCTCAACAACAAGTGAGGGTCGTGCTTGCTCTTGTCTTGAGCATGGTCCTCTTTTCGGATCAGGCTGCCAAGGTTCATGTTCACTATTTGGTGAACATAGTGGATCTTGATAGAATAACAGAGCTTAATTGGGGTACTCCCGCATATATTTGCCTCATTAAGGGCCTCCATGCCTGTGTGCGGCATACAAGGCCAGAACTGGATTCTACCAATTACCTTCCTTTAAATAGCTTATAGAAGATCATTGAGGTATGCTCAAAATTTTCCTTTCTTCAATATTTACTTTTCATCTTATGTGGATAAAAATCTTTACTTGACTTGTTAAAATTTAGCCGTGACTATATAAATACTTTCCATATCTTTCTCCGGGTTCAACAAATCAGCCCGCGTTCTCGGCGTCCGTATCATGGGCTAAAATAAATCTTGAGCGAACCAAGATACATTAGATACGCTTCTTGAGGTCAAACCTTAACCACGTTAACTCTGTATGTTACTTCTACTCTTAAAATTTGCTCTAAAATAGGCCTAAACAAGCTTTTCAACACACTTGCAGCACTTTGGTCATGCCCGCAGCGTGGACCACTACCTGTGGGCCTGGCCGTGGTGCAGTCCAGCCCCTTATATCCATAATTTTTGTCCATTTTCTTGTTGTTTTTCATTCTTGTTTGCTGATTTTTTGATAATTCTTGTATGTAGGCCAACTTCCATCCTTGGGCCCAACTTCAACTTCTTCAAAATTTCCTCATGGCCCGAGAATAAAGCGAGAGAAGGATCTTGTTTGAAGGTCCTTTTGGGTTTTGTTGGTATCTTGGGGAGAGGGTTACTTCTCAAATTCGAGTTAACACATGGCCTCCATTTGTTCCGGTCGATCCTTCTCCGACCATGTTCTATTTTCGTTCTCTTTTTCCGGCCCGAGCAAGCGGCGACTATGGTGGGGTATCCATTTACCTCACTCGTTAAATTCACACACCTCTTACGCTAATCATGCATCGCAAATCATGACCTAATTAGTAAGTGCTCAACTCCTCTTTTATAACTTCGAATTTCTTATATGGAAATTAATCATCATTTTTCTTCCTTGGCAGCTCATTCCTGCTAATATTCATATCTTGAGTCTCAATGTGGATGTTACTCTTCCTGGGGGACCTCCTAGCTTCGTCACGGTTCCTGAAATCCCGGAAGACGAATGTGTTGGGCATCCCTTTCCTAGAAATTGGCAAGGAGTAAGAGTTATGTGCTCTTTCCTTTAAGTTATGTGCTAAAAGTATCTTCCTCGTTAATAACCTCAAACAAACTTTTGCGAGTACGACCAGGGAGCAATCCAGGACCATATCTATTAGATTGCGGTTAGCTCTTCATGAAATCTAGAATTTCTTTATCGGTCGATCTTTGTCCGCTTCTCGAGTAAGTTCTTAATTAGAGTAGTGCTAAATTCTTTAAGCTTTTAGTGATTTGCTAATCGCTTCCTTGATCTCATAGAGTTGTCAATCAAGATCCACTCATTTCGATAATCTACCTAATGCGCCCGAGACATCATCCCAAACTCATGAGCAACAAATGCCTTTTAGTAGTAATGCTAGACAAGGCTCGCCGCAGCGTTCTTCGCGGCGTACTCATCATAGAAGTACGTCTGAAGCAGGACCTAGCACCTCCGGGCCTAGTACCTCCGATGCGGGACAAGGCTTCTCTAAGGAGAGGTTGAATATCTTACCCTTGCAAGCCTTTGTGATCGACACAGGAACCCTCTTTACTTCCCTCGGTCCTCTTATAGCTGACCATCACATGGGGCTTCTTAGTCTTAGGACAAGAGAGGTGGCTGATTCTCTACGTCTGTCTTAGAGGACTTTGGGAATTACATCTTCGATGACGATGCGTAGACAATTCCTTGCTGCTTGCACTGCTTGCCAATTCATGGACCTCTTGTGGGGTGCTTGTTTATATATTATTTATTTTGTAATGAAGACTCGATTCTAAAAATGCGTTTTTTATTTAATATGATACACAAAACTTCCCTCGGTCTTCTTATAGCGGACCATCACATGGGGCTTCTCGGTCTTGGGACCAAGGAGATGGTTCGTACCAAGGTGATGAAGGTGGCCGATTCTTTACGTCTATCTTGGAGGACTTTGGGAATTACATCTTTGATGATGACTCCGATGGCAATGCGTAGACGACTACTTGCCGCTTCGCTGCTGTCGATTAATGGATTTCTTGTAGGGTGTTTGTTTTGTTAATATATTATTTATTTTGCAATGAAGACTCTTATGCAATGAGATGAAATGCAAGACTCGATTCTAAAAATGCATTTTGTTATTTAATATAATGCACAAAACATAGCAAAAAAAAAAAAAAACAAAGACAAAATTAAAAAAAATGGGCACTAGCCCCCATTTCCCCTAAAAGAAAATAATTGTAACACCCCAAAACCCACCCTAGGAGTATTATATCGCCGGAGTTCCTCACAAGGAACTCCCAAGGCTCATTCAGGTGTCGGCTTGACTTCCTAATTTCAACTTAAGGTAATAAAGGTAATTCTCCAAAAGAGTTTGAAAATTTTCTAAAAATTTCGGCAGAATTTTGTTTGTAATATGGACTATCTCTCGGGCTCAAAGCCTTAAAACCCTGCATAAAAATCATAATATAACTCGAGGAGCCACATGCTCGGAGTATACAACTCAAAGGCCACACGCCGGAGTCCAATCAATCATGCGTTAAAACTTAAAACAATCTAAATGGTTCATTATACATTTGTTACAAACTATATGAACTAAATTACAAACTACAATACTTGAAACATGGAATGCACGTCAACAACTCGAGTCACTTCAGCAAATAGTAGTTAGCAAACAGCATGCAGGAGTCCGGAATATGCTAAGGTATAAGACACGCCTTCCGAGAGTGTACCTGCAACACTGGGAGGGGAAAAGGACATAGCTCCCAAATGTTCCCCAAAGGATACCTTCCAACACATCCAAACAAACATGCACTTCAAGCAAAATACCAAGTTTGAGATTCTCGATTATGGACCCAAATATTGTTATTAAGAAAAGCTAATTCCACCAATGATACAACGAACCTTTCACGTTGTGTTTCCCATTAATTTTCCTCTCCACAGACCTCTAATTCTCATTTATAACTTCCAAAAGTACCCACCTATGAGTATTTCCGTAAATATATGCAAGTATCCCTCCACACTAAGGGTGCTCATCCCTATCCTATTCAACAATGTGACATTTCAATTCATTCCTTAGTGACAACTCCCAAAAGGCAGCCTCTATACCTAAATCAACAAACCGGATCGGAGTCTCCAATAAATGCTTCACTTATGCTAGTGCACCGAATGTCTTTTCTTTTCCCATCTAAGATCAATTATGCATTCTCTAAATTACTTAGAAATAAATATATAAACAACCAATACATAATTAAATACTCATATGCTTCTTCTTAGAGGTAGAATTCCTAAGTCAACTAACGATTCGGAATTCACACCACTAAACCAACGAATAACGGGTCAAAAATAAAAATTCAGCCACACTTAGTCACAGACTTAGCTCACATAACACGACTAGAAAAAGGTTTCTAACGACCACGTATTAATGACCATATATAAAATTTATCGTTAAATAATACTAATAACGACGAAAGTGCATTTTCATCGTCCGATTTTACCGGAAAATTATCACTAGACAATGGGTTACAAAAATCATCGTTATTAATATTTAAAATATGGTCGTTATTATAAATAGGAGTGAATATTTCCTCTAGATGGAAGATAAAAATAAAATAAAAAATTTTACTTATAATTTCTCTCCTATGTCAAATTACTACACGAAAATCAAAAGCCAACTGATCGCTACTTCTTCGTTCTTCGCCTCTACTTCTACAATCGCCATTGACTGTGCATGCCCTTGCCTTGCTCTCAATCGCACTACTCTCAGCTAGGAGTGTGCAAAAAACCCGAAACCGAAAAACGAAAAAACGATACAAAAAAGCGGTTAACCGATTAATTTATTTAGAAAAATTGGTTCGGTTAACCGAACCGGAATTTTTTCGGTTCACGGTTCGGATATTCTAACGCCCCAATATCATCATTATATTTAACACACTTATTGAATAAATATAATATAACAAGGCAGCGGAAAACACTGTTATATTAGGGCATTACTGCCGTCCCTCCTCGAGAGACTAGGCTAACATTACAACAAGACATATGATAATCTTTTCAATTTACCCAAACATTTACAATTAAAGTCTCGTAACATCAAATCCAATATGTACATAATTTAAACCAACAAACATGAGTTCGTTCTTCCCAAAATACATTATGACATTTAGCAATTTTACCATCAACAGGGATACTCCACAAGCAAATTAAATCCACATGGATTTTTTAACAAAGAAAAACACAACCATCAAAAGCCAACCATAAAACACTTCAAGAATAAACCAAAGCCCGATCATTGATCCGAGTCAACACCTCCCGATTCCTTTGCTCTTGTCACTTTTTGCCCAACATTGACAATATTTTCTTCCCCTAAAAAATTTAAGAAAACATAAAAACAAGAATGAGCCATAGGCCTAGTACACTACCCTTATACTATAAAAATATATATTATAAAAGTCGGTGAGCGCGCGCAGATAATTAAAATCAATTTCAAAAGCTATTTATGTGTAAAACTAAAGAAATTTCACTATGCGTTAATCATTGGAATAGTTTAGGATGCGGTTACGTACATATGAACGCCATGGCAATTATGTGAGATCATCATATTTGTAATCGTGATCTGTATAAACAATTCATTCATTTATCCTGATCGATCGGGGAGGGCACCTGTGAATCATGAATCGTGTTTGTAAACCGTAATCGTGAACTATGACTCGTGAACTATATCTCGTGACTATAAATTGTAATCGTGACTATGAACCGTATCTATAAACTATGACCGTGAACTGTGAAGTGGGTCCAAATTATCCCTATAATCAAAACCGTAGTCTCATTAAAAAGATGAACATTTTGGAAAAGGTACAAGCAATAACATACTTTTTAATGCATTTTCACTTCCTATACAAGCTTCCCGATTAACACGTTTGTGACCTGTTTGTGTTTAGAGCAAGACTTTTATAAGTCATATTCGTTTAATAAGTTACCAATATTACCTATATACTTTGTATTCTTTGAACTCTGGTTATTTAAGTTAACTGTTTTCCTTGTCACTCTTAGAGACTTTCATTTTTGTTTACTTCCTTAGTTATTTATTAAACAACCCCTCGGCAACTGAATACTTTCCGATAAGTTCTATGACCAAGTAATCAAGCGAATTTCCTATTTTCCTTTCAATGTATTTGGCCATGGAATATTACATCCCTAAACTTCACAATTCCATTAATTAACCTGGAATACCAACACACTATCATTTCAACCTATCATTATCACGAAATACTTTTATTCCGTGGAACTCTTACTTAGCATTTTGGCTTAAATATATCCTAAAATTGATTTTTGTAACACTCATATATCACAGGTTATCCAACAACATTATTTACTCTATACAAGCTTTATGCTGCAACCCAAATTAATTCCTCCAACCTTTAATCTTATCCAACTAACAATAACGATTTATAAAACAATATGAGTAATTCAATTACTTTCCTCTCAAATTCAAGCATGAATTGCCCAATTTACAACTTCATACTCCCCAAATCAATTTTAATAAACCACATAATCTCCTAGTTATTCACAAAACCACTACCACTTCCAATTAATTTTTCAGATATCCTTTCATCCATTTGTTTTTTTAGGGGTTAACATCGCCTAATATTGATTAATTCACTTCCCTAACATGCCTTTACAACTCAAACAATCTTCGCACAATCAAGCAAATCCATTCTCATATAGAAATTTGATAAGCATATTCACAATTTGAATAAACCCCAAATAAATTTTCAATACCTTATGAACATATATTCAACCCTAATTTCACATATAGCCATATCTCAATTACTCCCCAAAGTTCTTCCAATTCCACCTCAACCAATGCAAACTCGATTACAACATGGATTACAACATCTACTTGTTTAATTCTTCAATTATAACATAAATTTGTGATATAATTTACACAGAAATTGGGGATTAGAGAAATACCTTAAAAGGGGTTAGAGGTGGAATTAGACGGTGGAAGGTCTGGTGGTGGAGTTCGAGTGTCGAGGCAGCGACAATGGACGTTGGTGGGCGGCGTCGAGCACCGGACGGCGGCATGTCGATGGCGAAGCAGCGGCAGGGGCTGTTCCGCCCCTACCGACGCAAGACATGGGAAAGAAGAGAGGGAGGAAACAGGCGACGAGTGAGGTAGTGGTGGTGGCGGCCGGGCGCCGGTGGCGATTCATCGGCGGCGGCAAGTGCCGGCGATAGCTAGGCGACGGTGGCAGCGGTGGCAGCGGTGAGGGGAAGTGAAGGAGGAGAGGTGAGAGAGAGTTGGAGCTTGTGTGTTTCCTTCGTGAAAAATCAACTTCCTCACCTCTCGTAATTTATTTTGGCCAAATGACTTCTAGAAAATCCTAGTTTTCCCCTTTTCCCCCTTTTTTTTCCAAATTACTATTTCCTTATCCGTTAATTATTGCATTTACCACATGGTTAAATACATAACCATACATTTGGCTAAATTTTATTTATTGTTATAATAATTTTCTTATATATTATATTATTTTATTTTTCTTATCATTTTAAATTATTCGGATTCGGAATGAAATTATTCGAACATATATACATTTCACTGGTACAAACGTTAATTTGTACGAATTATCCATTATTATTTGCAATTATTAAATTGTTCGCACATTTTATTTTGGTTTCGAATTTGTGCGCGACTCGCTACTCTTAAACAATATTGAGACGATAAAATACAAATTTAAAGTAATTCAATACGATCAAGTTTCGGGTTGTTACGAGATATGGTTCACGATATGAAAATTGAAACGCTCGTCATTCACGCACGCCGCTCCTCTCTTACTCTCTTGCTTGTTGCGGCCGTTCTCTCGCTCGGTGGCCACTTCCCTCCTCTCTCTCTCCCTCTGCCTCCCCCTCTCGTCCTTCTCCTGCTCGCTACTGGTGGTGGTGCTGCTGGTGCTCGCCGCTCTACTACTTGTGCTACTACCTGCTGCCGTTTGTCTGCTTGTTGCTCGCTGCCTGATGTTGCGGCTGATGTTGCCCGAATTCGTGGACTTGACTTTGTTTTGTGTATTATACTTCGAGTTCGAGAACAATTTGTTTTGCTACTAAGTTCGAATTCATTTCTCTAATGCTTGCAACTTGTTGGCGAAACAATTTTTGGATTTAATTTTGCATAATTTTAAATTTATTTTTTCAAATAACGGTTAACCGTAAACCGATCTGATTTTTCCGGTTAACCGGACTTTTCGGTTCGGTTACGGATCGGAATTTGCCGATCCGTAAACTCGGTTAATCGAAAAATTCGGATCGATTACCGTTTGGGGTTTTAACTATCCGAAATTCCGGTTAATCGAAAATCGGTGAACCGGTTTCCCACACCCCTACTCTCAGCCTCTCACACTACTCTCACGGTCTCTGTCTCTCTCCGACACTCGATCGCCATCCGCCGACTTCGTTCCCAGCGAAACCCACCCCTCTCTCGCTCTTAACCTCTCGCACTACTATCACGCTCATTCTCAAATCGCCAACCAAGGACTCGCCTCGCTCTCCGCCCTCCTCATTCACACAGTCTCTCCAACGATCAATCGTCGACCGCCAACAGCCTTGCCATTGCCAAACCCCGGGCTGCCTAATTTTGCGCTTGATTTCCGGTATAAGGGTTTCGTTCTCCAAATTATTCCCTAATTTTTCAATTGATTTCGCTTTGATTTTTAGTTTTTATTCTTTTACTTGTTGTGCGATTGTGCGTCCATGATTTTGAATTTTGTTGGGTGAAATTGGAGGTTCAAAAATGCTTACGAGTGCTGAATTTATGTTCCAATCAAGAAAGATAGAGTTCAAGTTATAATGGTTCACACTCTCGATCCGTCTGCAATATTGATTGTTGCAGCTTGTTTAATTAAACATTTTAGCTTTTGTTGGCATTGTATAGGAAGTTCTATGGCATGTTGGTTTGTTAAATCTATGCCTATCCTTCGCAGCAAAAATTCATCCGGTGTTGAAGGTGAGAGATTGATGAAGCGAGCACATATAATTTACTTAGAACTAGTCTTTTTTTTTGTTGAGTAAAAACCGATGTCTTGCATAATAACAATTCAAGTTTAGTATTATTGTGTAGTTTTCTATTTCAACCGAAGTCTTGCATAATTTACTTAGAACTAGTCATTTTTTTGTAAGAACTGAAGTCTAGTATTATAGTTACGACCTTTTCACTCACCGACACTCGCTTTTGCTCGTTGTAACCTTAGTTTTGTTAGGAAGCTTATTCGATTTTGTGCTATGCTATAAATGAAAGATAATACCATTTCACTTCATAAATGAAGGTCAATAGTATTGCAAAATTTCCATGCTCTTAATATGCATTTTAATGGAAATGGACATAGAGTTGGAAATTCAAGTAAAATAGCAATGAACATAGAAAGAAGCACAATTAGAAAATCATTCATAGAGATTTGAAACCCCAAGTGTGTTATCTCGCATATTGTAATCATAAGACTACATATTGAACATTACCGAACTCACTATAACTAACTCGTAGCTATCAATTGCTATTATTTATGCTATAGAAGTAATATAACGGATGTATTTGGTTTCTATAGTATTACATTTAGTGGTCGGTTGTTTATGCACGCTTTTTATTTTTATGAGCCTTAAAGTATGTTGTTGAAATAAAATGCTTTGAACTTTCGGAACCCGTTGTCCGGTAAGGGGGTGACTCCATTGCTGAAAATAGGTGACTTTGGCTTTGCTAGGTAAGATATTCCCCTATGTAACTTTTGGTAGTAATAGTTGAATATCTCTCCTTTTCTAGTAGAGGTTAATTTTAAAGGGTATATATTTATGTTTCACGTTTGTTGTACATTTTCATGTTTGACTTTTACAAATTTCAATTATGAGTAGTTGTTCCTTTGCTTTCCCAAAGAAATTCATCTTGGTTATACCCGTTTAAAATGAAATTTAAAAGAATCTTATCTATGCTTGTTTGGATATCTTTAAGTAGATGATCTTTTCTGCCAACCTTTTTCTATATCGGTAATGAAATACTTGTGGCTTTTGTGCTTATGGATGTATGCCTTGCTAGGTAACATCTCTGTAGAGTCACTAATATAATTTATAAATGCTTTAGGTTGGTATCACTTGGATGTTTCTTCCGAAATTTGTGATTTCTAGCTTTCTCGTAGAGGACAAGGGAAAATCAATCTTTTATGTTTTAATACTAGGGGTAGTTGGACTCTTCATCATAGTTTGATGTTGTCAAGTCCGACCCTTGTGTGAATATCCGTCTTTGCTGAGCTTTTGATTGTCTTTAAAAGTTTTTTCGATAATAATAGCCACCTGAAAATAAACTCGTATATAGTCTAAATGGAGCTCAAATTGAGACAATTAGACCTGCAATATCCAAAGGCTTAATTGTCTTTTAGGCTTAGTTATTACTTCAATTCTTTCAAACCTCGTTAGATCATTTTTCATAGTTCTTTAAGCCACATCACTTTAGAATTTTGTTGCACTTTGAATCCTGATAAACCTCGTTTTTGCTGGTTTTTAAGGCATTATTTAATCCAATTCCATGATGATTTCAATGATATTTATTTAGTTTTGGGTTAGATTTTGCTCATTTTCTCTTTATCGTCACCTAAGCTCGTAAATCTCCTTAGTTCAGGTTTTGGGCTTAAATTCGAGAGATTCGAGACAAATTTGATGAAAAGCGACGAAGAGGAGAGTTCGGGCCCAAGAGGAGGCAAGGAAGAAGCCTAAAGCACATCAAAAGACCTTGCACGGCCCCCTGTGCGACTTTCGCACAGCCGTGCGAATCATCCGAAAGTCTGCTGCATTTCGCACGGTACCCAGTGCACATTTCGCACTGGCCGTGCGAAGCGACCAGAGAGTGAAGCAATTTCGCACGGTACCCCGTGCGACTTCCGCACTGGCCGTACGACTACGGTTTCGGCGATTATTTAAGTTTCCTAATTGTATTTGTTGAAGGATTCGATGCCATAATGTAGAGATTTAGCTAGGGTTTCGTGGGCAGCTCTAAGAGGAGACTCAAGAACACCCATTATTATTATTCTACTTGAAGTTTTTATGATTGAATCGCATCAAACTTTTTATTCGGTAATCATAATTTCTTCTCTTTATCTTTTCTTTACGATTTCCCTTCGTTTCTCTATGGCTATTTTCCCCAATCTCTGTCAATTGTTTAGCATCATGTTTAGGGGCTAATTTCTCTACTTAGGTTGGGATTGATCCCTATTATGCCGTGATAATCATGAATTGAGTACCAATTGGGTTGTTCTATGCTTTTTAGGTTAGAATTCACTTCGTTCATCACTCTTTCATTGATTGCCTCAAGAGAGGACTCATATGCTTTTATTAGGGTTTTGTGGAACATCGAAAGATGAAAACTTACCTAGAATGATGTTGTGAACGATTAGAACTTTGATATGAAAATAATTAAGGTTTTAATTGGGGGTTGTGAGATGCATTCATTATAATTTTGCCCTTTATTAATCCCATGAAAATAGGTGATTAGATTGTGCAAGATTAGTCTTTGACCTTCGAAAGTAGGCGAAGATAGGCTTAATTGGTGTCTCCCTCTTCTAAACTACTAACATAGGCAAATCTCAAGCGGTATTCAATTCTGGTTTCGAGCATATTAGTGTGGTTAATCCCAATCTAAGGCTTTTTATTCATCGGTTTCTCTTAGTTATTTTGTTATTAGTTGATCCAAAAACCAAATCATTGTCGAACCGAGTTTTTACCTAGATTAGAAAGTTTAGGTTAGCTTTGATATTTGAAACACAACTCTCTATGGACACGACCCGTACTTGCCGGTTCCTAGCTACGGCTACACCGTGCACTTGCGGTATTATATTTCTCTCAACAAATCCCTACCTAGATTATAAGGTAATGATAGGCTATTACTCCATGACAAAAGGACACATTAGTGAGACGGTTGCCTTTGTACATTATAACCCAAAGTTGTTCTTAATGGTTTGCTTTGTCCCGCCTTTCTACGTAGGGAGCTTGGAATTAGCATTTTGGCTAAATGTGAGAATGAACAAAAAGGAGATGTTGAGACTAGCATCAACTTAGTTTGACACAAAAATACCGGATGGAGTAGAGTGATTATGCTCGCAACCTTTCTCTGACGACGCCGCAATTAAAATAATTGCCATAAAGGTACTTGAACCGATCATCAAAATCACTTTCTTTTTGCCTCCATTTTTCCTAAGTTCCGTTGCTTCTCTCTTAGGCTTTTCCTGAAGAACTATTTTCTGTTCTTCACACCGACCACGTATTGACGTATTTTCTTGCCAAGCTTGTTAGATGAATGGGTAGGACCCAACATGACCGGAATCTAAAATGACATGACCCAAATGTTTCCCCAACTCGTTTGACCCATTGCAGATTTAATCTAACCTCGAACAACCAATCTGCCATATCTAGGCTTTGGTTGTGTTGCTTTTGGTTTTTATAGCGCTAGTTTCTTGATATTCTACATTGTTAGGAGATATATTTATCCATTTAAGTGATGCTAGGATTCCGAACGTTTCTTCAGGAAAATCATGGTTCGGTTCCGCAATTTTACATAGATAAGTTGAAAACGAAAAGACGAGGCTTCTTCAAAAGGACATTCGAGAAGCGAGTAAGTCGAAACTTGAAAGTGATAGTTTGTTAGATGCTCAAATTGATGAGAAGTTTTTGCCATCCATTCAAGGACACTTGGATTATTTTTCTTATCAACTCGGTTCTATTCAATAATCAATCCTTGAGGGGTGTTTCGACTTCGAGGCTTACTAGATTGACATGGATATGGCATGGGCAAATGATACTTGAATAGTGGCTTCTTCCATACGGATCCCTATCCAGGAAATATTCCGATATGCAAGGGTTCCGAGGTAAGTTGTAGTGAATCCATGACCATGCACTGAAGCCTCGCCTTAAGTTTTGATCTTTCTTAAGAGTTTTGCGAGTGACATTAGATGCTAGAAATTCCCCCGTCTTCGGGATCAATGTTGATTAATGTTGATTACTTAGGTTGCCTTGATGTTTTCATATTTATCGACCACATATTTCCTTTATTGCACCAGCTAAGCTTAGTGTATCCTACCATATGGGTTTGTTGTTGATCATAATTTACTAGTTACTAGTGTCTGCTTTGCTATTGTTGCTTATTGTTAGGTGGCCCACAAGACATTTGTAGTAGACGTAATCGGCTTGTTGTTAGGAGGCCCACATGACATTTGTAGTAGATGTAAGAGGCCTGGGGCCTAGCTATCTGTAGGAGTAGGAGCTACAATTGTACGCCATCTGCGGCACACACTGTAACGACTGCAAGGACACAGACCATCTGCAGCCATCTATAGTAGCCGGCGAAGTTGGCTGCTGTAGATGACCAGATTATCTGCAGCAAATGGTTGCTGCGGCCGATTGCGAGATGAGTAGCTATCTGCAGCAGATTATCCGCATCGGCCAACAACGATTATCTATATGTATCCAGTAGCGACCAGTCGCAAATGAGCGACGATCTACAGCGAGCCATCTGCAGCAGCAGCCAAGCAAGAACCATCTATAACTATCTCGCAACAACCATTTGCTGCAAATCTTGTATTGACATGTTCATTTTGGGAAATGATTTAATTTTATTTACTTTTGACATATTGCAGGAAGATGATTAATTCCACCGGATCGGTGAAGAAGTCTTGTATAGCGTGGTCCGATAGACCATCATTTCCGGCATCTTGTTTTTGAGATTGGAAAGAAAGAATGTTGATGTGTAGGAATCATGGATATATTACCATTGCACTTGCTCTTAACTTGATTGACTTAATAGATTTATCCCTTGTTTAGAAAGTCTAACCTATTATGCTCCCCTTAGCTTTTCATGTCTCCTTGTCATGGTGTTGATGCCCTTGGTATAACCCTTCCATCCATGGACGAAATTTGTTGGACCATTTTCAAACATTCATGCATCTTTGATATCTGCGATGGAGATGCGACGACAACTTCTGCATGTATTGTAATGCAATGCACCGATGATGCGATTGTAGCTTCGAACATCAAGTGGTGGTTGTTTGTTTGAGTTACATATGTTTGTTTGATAAGAAGTTGAATACTTTTGCAATTTTGTAAAAGTTTTAATAATTCTCTATTTTTGTAGATGCTTGACTTGTTTGGAGATGTCGATCGCTCATTCAAGTTCCAACACTTCCTTACCTTTTATGAGTAGTTGATGACGATTTACACTTTCTAAATCATTTGGAGGACTTCATTTTTAAAAAGTTTTTTGGTTAATATTGCTTGTACTCGGATATCAATTACTATGAGAACTTCTAGTTTCCTCAATTGTTTTTTAGATTATGTGTTTTAGGATGCTTTTGGTATTATGTTATGTTTTATATTGTGTATTCGCACACCAGTGGTATTCAAAGGAATTAATATATATCAATTCGAGTTTGTTGTTACTATATATTAGTGATCAATATTTTATTACATTATTTTAAAGATAATTGACAAAATTATATATTTAGGTCATCCATAATATTATTAAGGATGAAAATGTTAATCGTCAAAGAAATAACAATGAACCAAATTGGTTGTTAATGATCATCATTTTAATTTTTGTATTTATAGTTCTTTTAAATCTACTGACGAAAAATTTTGTCGTTAATGATATGTAGTTCATCGTTATTCAATCAACTAATTACGATGACATCTTGTTTCATCGTTGTTTTAAGTGACGACGAAAATTTTAAAGTCGTCGTTAAAAGTATTAACTAGGGAACCAATAACGACGATCGACAACCAAAATTTTTTTGGTCGTTAATCACTTTTAATGACGATAAAATGTACTTTTAACGACCAATTTATTCATCATTAGAACCCTTTTTTCTAGTAGTGTAAGTTACTCACATATCACCTTAACAAGCAGTTTACATTCCAAGTAATTCAACTAAACGACGAGGTAAATGCTTACAAGTCAAAGGTTACACTTAATACCACATGTATATTTGTCACAAATAAAGCACATAATCACATAATAAAGATCCTAGATGGCTATATGCAATGCAAACTTAAGGTCACCAAAATCTATGCTTTGATATCATTTTTGTAACACCGTTAAACCCATCCTAGGAGTATTACATCGCTAGAGTTCCCTACAGGAACTCCCAACGCTCTATCAGGTGTCGGTTCGGCTTTCTAATTCCAACTTAAAGGTAATAAAGGTAGTTTCCCAAAGGAGTTTGAAATTTCCTAAAAATTTCGGTAGAGTTCCGTTTGTAATATGGTCTCATCCTCAAGGCTTAAAGCCCTAAAACCCTGCATAAAATCCCAATACAACCTAACGAGCCACACGCTCGGAGAATATAACTCAACGGCCACACGCCGGAGTCCAACCAATCATGCATTAAAACTTAGAGCAATCTGAATGGTTCAGGATACATCTTGTACAAACTATATGAACTAAATTACAAACTACAATACTTAGAAATATAAGAAATGCACGTCCGCCACTTGAATCACTTAGCAAACAGCAAACAACAATAAGCGGGAGTCCAGAATAGGCTAAGTATTGCACACACCTCCTAAGAGTGTACCTAAAACACTGGGAGGGAAAATGGGGAATTTGTGGGGGTGAGCAAACCACGGGCTTACCGGAGAATCTTACACTCATAAAACGGAAATTCTTTACACATACTATTCATAATACAAAAATCGGTGAAAGTATAATACGTAATACAAATCTAGATACATTCCAATAAAATCCTTTGGAATCATTCGCCACATATAGATCACAACACTTCAATCGTTTAAAGGCACGATTTGTAATCATTAAGAATTCTTTGAAAACTTAGTTATCTTTAAACAAGGTGGTGCAACCACCTATGCTTTCTTTCAAATGCTTTCGGTCGAAACCGAATATGCTTCTAGGAAAAGCCCTTGCAACTTATCTTTCTTTCAATCTTCAAAACAGGTTTTCAAAACTCATTGGATTTGAATCAACTTTCTAAGCTCTATAGACTCGAACTAGCACTTCATAATTTCTAGGGCACGACCTTGAATAAAGGCTCCTGGGACCTATCTTCTAGGAGGTCTCGGATCGGGTATCTTGATACCCGGGACCCTTATTAGAACCCTTCCCTTGAACTTTCCGGTAGGGCCTCCTCACATATGGGGACCCTAGTTCGAACCCTTCGGTTTGTTAAACGATCCTAACCAAGTCGATTCAAAATAATTTGCACATAATCATTCATCACATTTGCTTCAAACAACATTCTCAAATCAATTTAACACAATGGAAGGCATGACACTACGTGTCACCCTTATAAATTCACTATCTCAAATCCGATTCTCTTTCTCAAATAAGTTTTTCTTCTTTAGAACACATTTCAAGTTTGAAAAGCATTTCTCAAGAATCATGCTCAAGTAGCATTTTGCATAAACATTTGCACTCTTTTCAAAACTAACTTTTCGAGTACGATTTTAGAATCAAGTCACTTCAAGAGTCAAGCATCTCTATACTAAGACTTAGCATCCCAAGCTAACATATTAACTCGAGGATTCTCCCAAGTTCTTAGCATCTACTCATATTCATCCATATTCCATTCAAGTACGAGTCTCCTATTCCCACATATGTAATTCTCGTCGTACTCTGTTTTCAAAGCCACAAATCAATCCACATAGATACATACTCCCTTGATACTCTAATTTCTCTTTCCACTTCTATACTTCAAAGTCCATTTCCCTGAACTTAATTCACTTTCAAGCCTAATGAGTTTAGGAACTAAAACCTCTCCGAGCCACAATAACCACAAGTAATCACCACTTAACTCCAACGCCCCAACTTGTCACAAATTGCCATCTTACCTCAAACTCTCATCTTATGTTTCTACCTTATTAATCACTCTTTCCTGCCCATTCTCAATCATATAACTCTTAGTCTCTTTTCATCACTCAAATTCCGCTAGCTCCGCTTATCTTCACGTTTAGTTCAACCTCAAGGATTTAAATATATTTTGAACTCAATTAACCTAACAATCACCCACTTCTAACTCCTATGCCTAAATTGTGCATCAATCAGTATGAACTCATACTCCCCTTTATACTTTAACTTATTATTTCCCAATATTAGTAATTATCTCCTAACGCCGTAAATTCAAGAAATCCCTAAGTAATTCACACCCAAATTGCAACTTTTTCGTCCTTAATTGCTAATTGAAACTTCAATATTACTCCTTAGACCTAAACAATCTAACTTCATCATAATCTCCCGATTCCCAATTCAGCCTTCATACTTAATCGGATTCTCTCAAGTTCTAATTCATCCCTAACTACTCCTATAGCACAACCATTCAATATACATAGCAAACATTCAATATTCAAAATAAAGCAAACATTCAATATTCACAATAAATTTAGTTGGATTTCAAAATTACTAATAGTTTAGAGTATAAGACTACCTACCTCAAATTCTAGGGTTTGTGAATTGGTTGAATTGCTTGCTGCCCGCCCCTTTTTCTCTCACCCGCGTTCTACATTTGGTTTCGGGTAAGTTCTAGGACTCTCGTTCTCTTCTCACTTCCTCTTGCTTCGGTTCTCACTACCTCTCGATTTAGCCCTCGCTTGCTCGCCCGCCGGTCCTCCTCCCTTGTCACCTTTCCTTTTTCCCGGTTCCTAGCCTCTCGAACTCTCTCTCGTTGGTCTCTATTTCGGGTTCTCTTTCCGCCTCTCGCTCTGTCCCAATCCCTTGCTCTTTCTTTGCTCGCCTCCTACTCGTGTCGCTGGCTGCTGCCTTTGGGTCAGCCGGCTCGCCGGCCTCCTCTCGCCTCTCGTTCTCCTTTTGCTTTCTTTTTCCTTCCATCTGTCTCACCAGGTCTCTCTTTCTCTGTGTTTGTGTTTGGCCCCTCAATCCCCGCTTTCTCTCCCTTTGCTCACTTGGTTGTGGCGTTCTCGCCGTTCAAGCGGGCCACCAGCCCTTTGCTGGCTCTCGCTCTCTCTCCCTTTCTCTCTCTCTCTGTTGGTCTCATTCGCCCTCCCTTTTGCTACTTCTGTCTCGGTCCCTCTATTGTTTCTGCTCCCCCGATTTCCTCTCTCACTCTTGGTCTTCTCTCTCTACCGTGGCTTACTCAGGAAAGGCCATCTTTCCAAGCTCTACACTAATCCTCCTTATAATTCTAACACCTAATGCCCTACTTGTTCCCTTTTTTCTTTTTCTTGTTAGGGATAGTTTAGGTAGAAAATAAAAATAGTAAATATAAGTTGTCTCGAGCTTTTATCCATTGAGGTTCGGGCAAAAAGAGCGAATATAACTCCTAATTAAACTATATAAGCTCTTCATAATTGCACAAAATTACCTAATTTAATTTTACTAAATAATTAACCTACTTAAAATCTCGGGTCTTACGGATCCACAATATGGAAAGCGATAAAAACGCATAAATTAAATAATCGTCCAAAGCCCGAATGATTGCACGAATGACGTCCCACCTATTAATCTGGTTATCTACATTGAATCTCTTGATGTGACAACGACGAATCCAAGAAAAGGTGAGTGTGTAAGGAATAGGAAGGATCGAGTTGAATAAATGCCTAGAGATCAGAATAACTAAATATTCTTTAGCTCTTTGCACGATTCAACGACAATAAGTAGAAGAAAGGAATGTTTGAGATTATTTTTGATAGACTAACGTTAATGGATGTGTGTTCTAATTAGCTTTCTACGGCATTACACTAAGGAGAAAACCGTATGGGAATGAGAGCCAAGGCTCTCTATTTTTAGGGAGAGACTTAGGTCACAAATGACCTAGGGTTTCTCTCGACCAGCCGTCCAAGCAGCCGAGAAAAAAGAAGGCCGGATATCTTGAGATTGAACCGGATAAAGAAGAGATAAGATCGAATAAATCAGGAGTGGCCGGCGTCGACCACCCGGGCATGCCTAGAGTTTCGTGCCGTAGCGTGCTTCCAAGGGAGTCTCTAAGCCAAAACATAGCATTCCACTAAAAATTTTGTGGGATGACCGGAGCCGACCATGACGTCATTTTAACGGAAAAGCTCCTAGTCTCGTGTGGACTGTCTTGGAGCTTAAAAGCAACACTTTGATGCTTGTGATCATGAAATGTAACATTCTAACGCCGTCTTCGGGTCTTCGACTCCTTGTCTAACTGGACAAAAGTAAAATGCGGTATTCGAACTTGGAATTTCCTAGTATGCAGCACTGGACTCCGTCGTCTCGGAATCTTGGCCCGATCTTGGATAGTCCGAAAGTAAAGGGGATCTTTAGATCCATCCAAGGCGAAGGCTATTTATGTGGTGTTGGGGGTTCTTTGTGGTTTACTGGCTTCCGTCGCACCAATCAATCACAGTCGAAGATCAAAATCCTCAAACAGGACTCAAGATTTCATCATTGGGCCCACAGAATAAAATATAGAATTAAAGAGATAAGGGACGACAATTTTTAGGTGTCTATAGAATTGACCATGGAAGGGAGTTTGATTACTCGGAATTTGCGGACTTCTATTGACAAGAACAACATCTCTCATAACATCTCAGCACCAAGAACTCCTCAACGGAATGGAGTGGTGGAGAGAAAGAACGGAACTCTTGAAGAAATATGAAGGAAAATGATGTTTGAAAATGATCTACCTTACTATTTCTTGGCCAAGGCAATAACCACGAGCAAATTATACACTCAATAGATGTATCATCGGGACCATTATGAAGAAGACACCCTATAAAGCTGTACATGCGAAACAAGCCTAGCATCTCTTACTTCAAACCATTCAAATGTAAATGCTATGTGCACAACAATGGTAAGGAACATCTCATTAAGTTTGATGCACGGTCAAATGAAGGTATATTTTTGGGTTATTTATCTTATAGTAAGGCATATAGATTTTTTAACAAGAGAACTAACAAAGTGGAAGAAAAGTATCCACGTTGTCTTTGATGAGATTGATCATGGTAGGACAAGTGAATCCACTTTCTCGGATCTCAAGCTCAATAGAGATGAAGATGATATTGCTGAAGCCGAGCTCAGATTGAGTCGGAACAAAGGAACCGAGTCAACTCGGAATGAATCAACTCGGAATAAGCCGGTTCAAGAGCCAGCTCGGAGTAGTGAAGATCAAGCCGAAGTCTGCTCAAGAAACTAAACCAGCTAAAGATCGAGATAATTCAACAAACAAACTTGGTAAATTAGATGATAGGTAACACTTTCAAATATGCATCCAATCACCCATCTAAGAACATTCCTTCGATATCAACAGTGGGGTAAGAACTCATTATTCTTTGCAACATTTATGTGCATTTTTAGCATTCATTTCATTAATTGAACCTAAAATGTACTAGAAGCCCTACTTGAACCTGAATGGGTAGAGGCCATGCAAGAAGAATTAAATCAATTTGAAAGAAACCGTGTGCGGATTCTGACCAAATGACCTTCGATCACCCAATAATAGGAGCCAAACAGGTTTCCAAGAATAAAATGGATAAGGGAGGGTTGGTAGTCATAAATAAGGCTAGATTAGTTGCTCAGGGATATAACCAAGAAGACGGAATTGATTATGGGTAAACCTTTGCGAATGTCACTAGGATTGAGGCAATGAGAATTCTCTTAGCATTTACATCTAGCATGAACATTAAGCTTTATCAAATGGATGTTAAGTGTGCATTTCTCAATGGTTATATTCAAGAAGAAGTTTATGTTGAGCAACCCCTGGATTTGAGAACTCTCAATTTCCAAATCATGTTTACACATTGCAAAAGCTTTGTAAAAACAAGCTCCCGGAGCTTGGTATGGAAGACTAAGGAGTTTCTTGGTTGAAAATGACTTCAAAAGAGGTCTTATTGACAAAAATCATGTTATAGAAACCAAGGGGAACGATTTTCTTATCATTCAGATTTATGTTGATGTCATTATATTTGAAGCTACTAATGATACTCTATACCAAGAGTTTTCTAAGTTAATGAGACAGGATTTCCAAATGAGTATGATGGGAGAACTAAATTTCTTCCTTGGATTGCAAATCAAGCAAGAAAAGGATGGCATTTATGTTCATCAATAAAAATACACCAAGGAGTTATTGAAGAAGTACAAGCTACAAGATTTGAAGCATGTAGCAACACCTATGAGTATTACTACAAAACTGGACTCGGATGAGAAAGGTAAAGCTGTAGACCGGAAACTCTACAAAGGTATGATTGGATCTCTACTTTGTCTCACATCTAGTAGGCTTAATATCATGTTTAGTGTTTGCCTTTGTGTAAGATTTCAAGCTAGTCCTAAGGAATCACATCTAACTACGGTGAAGAGAATTTTTAGATATCTTGCAAGGAGTTAAACACTTGGTCTCCGGTATTCGAAACACTTAGACCTGACCTTCACTGAATGCTCGAGTGCTGACTATGTTGGATACAAAGTTAATAGAAAGAGAACATCAGGAACATGCCAATTTCTAGGTTAATCACTCATCTCCTATCACTCCAACAAGGAAAACTCAATTGCTTTATTAGCTGCCGAGGTCGAGTACATTGCGGTTGGAGCTTGCTATGCTCAGATTCTCTGGATCAAGCAACACTTGAACAATCTTGGATTGTCATTCACATCAATCCTAATCAAGTGTGACAATCAAAGTGCAATCAACATCACCTAGAACCTAGTTTAGCACTAAAAAATGAAACAAATTGAGGTCAAGTATCATTTTCGAGAGACCATTATGAGAAAGGTGATATTGAACTTGAGTTTATTCCTACCAAATTTTAATTAGCTGATATCTTCACCAAGCATCCGGGTGCGGATCAGTTACGCTTTATTAGGAATGAACTTGATAAGTTAACTACATGATTATCTGCTTTAATTCATGAATGAAATTGTTTGTTATATGCTTTGAGTGAATAACAATGGATCGGTTAAACCAGAATAAGACCGAGCTATGAGCTATATTCATCAATCATCAAATCTGGTAAACCGAGAGAACAAGTAAAGCTTTTAAATATTCATCAAGTCATCCACCTGAGAACATCATCTCGGACATCAACGCAGGGGTATGGACTCATTCTTCTTTGCAAAATCTATGTGCATTTTCTGTATTCATTTTATTAATTGAACCTCAAATGCACTAGAAGCCCTACTTGGAACCTGAATGGGTAAAGGACATGCAAGAAAAACTATCATAATTTCAAACAAACCAAGTCTAAGCTTTGACCAAAAAGCCTTCGACCACCTAATTATAGGAACCAAATGGGTTTTCAAGAACAAACTAGATGAGGGAGTTTTGGTAGTCAGAAATAAGGCTAGACTAGTTGCTCAAGGATATAATCAAGAAGAGGGAATTGATTGTGGGATAGCATTTGCACCTATTGTTAGGATTAAGGTAATTAGAATTCTCTTAGCTCTTCCAGTCCAACATGAACATTAAATTATATCAAATGGATGTTAAGTGTTCTTTTCTTAATGGTTATATTCAAGAAGAAGTTTATGTTCAGTAACCCCTAGATTTGAAATCTCTAAATTTCCTAATCATGTTTTTAAATTGTATAAAGCTTTGTATAGATTGAAACAAGCTCGAAGAGCTTGGTATGAAAAGGTTAAGTAGCTTTTTGGTTGAAAATAATTTGAAAAGAGGTCTTATTGATAATGTTCTTTCCACAAAAACAAACGGGAATGATTTTCTCAATGTTTAGATTTATGTTAATGACATAATATTTAGAGCTACTAATACAATTCTATGTCAAGAGTTTTACGAGTTGATGAGACAGGGAGTTCCAAATGAGTATGATGGGAGAACTCAACTTCTTTCTTGTACTCGTAAATCAAACATAAGAAAAATGACATCTATGTTCATCAGTCCAAATACACTAATTACTCAAGAAGTACAAGCTACAAGATGTCAAACATGCAGCAACACCAATGAGTAGCACTACCAAACTGGACTCGAGATGAGAAAGGTAAAAATGTAAATGAAAAGCTCTATAGAGGTATGATTCGATCTCTACTTTATTTCACATCTAGCAGGCCAAATATTATGTTTATTTTCTATTTATGTGCAAGATTTCAAGCTAATCCAAAAGAACCACATCTCACTGCGATGAAGAGAATATTCGAGATATCTTGTAAGAACTCGGACACTTGGTCTCCGGTATTTAAAAGACTTAAGTTTGGCCCTCGGTGGATACTTAGATGCTGACTAAACTAGATATAAGGTTGATAGAAATAGTACCTCAGGAGCATGTCAATTTCTAGGTCAATCACTCATTTCCGACATTCAAACAAGAAAAATTCAGTTGCTCTATCAACAACTTAGGCGAGTACATAGCAGTTGTAGCCTACTCGTGCTCAAATTTTATGGATCAAGCAACATTTGAAGGATTTAGGACTTTAATTCACAGCCATTCCTATCAATTGTGATAATCAAACTGCCATTAGCATCACAAAGAATCCAGTTCGAGCACTAAAAACGAAGCACATTGAGGCCAAATAACATTTTCCGATAGACCACTCGAAAAAGGTGATATTGAACTTGAATTTCAAGGGTTGCTTGTGGAGAGTCTAAGTCAATCCTAGAAAGGGGGTGAATAGGTTGATGAAAAAAATTAAACAATTTTTCAAACAATTCAGTTGAATAACAGATTCGAGTCTAGATTGGACTTAGAAAAGAAATAACACATAATTACGTGGAAACTCTCCTGGGGCAGAAATTCATGGACAATGCTAATCTAAGCACCAAGTCAAATCCACTATTTTGAGTCCGCAAAATGCAAAGGACTGACACAACCACAATTACTCCCTTAAACAATTCCTTACAATGTTTTCCTAGACTCGAAGTTCCCTTATCTAATCTAGTACTTCCTGACTGAGGTAATCTCTACGATCGGGAACAAGCGAGCTGAGTTAACCCTTACAGCTCAGTCAAGGGACCTTAGAAAGTAAGAAAAGAATGTGACTAATTATAAGACTTTCTTTACAACTCGGAAAATATTAAATACAAACTTGGAGTTGTAAATAGAAGATTGGATAAGAGTGAGAACAATAATTAGTATGAGCAATGTGTTCAGCAATATTCTCAGCAATCTTCTAGTCTTGTAGAGTAACTTCTATTTATATCCAACCAGGTAGAGTGATCGTTGAGTCTTGGTTCTAGATAGAAGTCTTCAGTAGCCATTATAACGGCTTTTCTAAGTCACTCGAAAAGATCCGTTGGGATGTGAACGTTGTGCAACGGCTCTTGGCTCCAAAAGATGGTCCAATCACTTGGTGGTGACTCAAAGTGGTGGTGAAAACAACCTTTAAGCCTAGAGTTGGTGTTTTCCAGTTTTGAAATAGACAACCACGACACGGTGTCTAAACCATGTCTAAAAGTAGATAAGCCTTCTCTACTGATGGTTAATGGATAGAAGTTAGTTGCTTTTGTATTTAAAAAAAATGAGTTAGCCTTGTTTGAATAACCTCCAAAAGCGAACCACATTGGTTCTCAAAGTATAAAATACTTTTGTCCAAGATTAGGAACAGATAATAATTAATTTAAAACAATTAAATGCTTAATTATCTTTGGCCTAGAAGAATGGAATTTTCGAGTCTAATATTCAATATACTCAAATTCCATCCGAGTCAATCCTAAGAATGATCAAGTAGAGAGAGTAAATTATCGGGGTATAACAACTTGATCTGGTCAAATAATTCTCAAAGAAATAAACCGAGTTAGAATAAGGAATTAACGTTGTAGTTCTCTTTGCGTTGAAATACATAATCGGTGCTCGAGAATAAGAGTGTTGAAGAAATTATTTTAGCATGCGATAGTTCTGAATGATGTCCGAGTGAGTCGAAACACTAGTGTAGGAGATATGGAATACGATGCTTTCTAAGTCGATCGAAACGAATAAAAATTTAGATAAGAGTTTTTATAGTGGTCGGAATGACTTGAAATCAAAACATAAGAGATATAGTGTTTATACCGAGTCTTCATGTGGTACTCAAAATGACTTAGAGTTAAAATCGTAGTCTTCAATCTCCCCATTCCGATGAAAGGAATTCTATACTTAAGATAGAAACTTTTAGTGCGAAACATGAGATTTCATTTTTAATGATTAGAACGCATCATAGCAAAGAGTGACGGAAGAGAAGCATTCCGTACTTATAAAATGCATTTCGGATCTTATCATCATTCATAACACATATGCGGATAATAAATCAAAGCAAAGAAATGAACAAATTATATCGGTGTATAAAAAGTGAGAAAAAATAACAGAGTTAGATAGTTGAGCATCGGATCAAAGTATAACTCGAAACATATAACTCAGAAAAAAATTCATTCATAGCTCAAAAAGAGATACATTAGATTTTCTAGATTTTCTCCCCTAGCATTTTATCAAAAAGGAGGGAAGAAAAATAACAATAAGGTACAATTGATGTTGGACAAAAAAAAATTAAAAGAAAAAAAAATAAACTAAGAGGAGGGGGCTTGTTGTCGGGAGGAGAAAGGATGGTGAGTGCACCGACGCGAGATAAGCTTGGAAAGAGGTGGATAATCGCAGCGGTGGCAACACGGGGATGTCCGGAAGTAGGTTCATGAGTCTGTTGCACCTTGGCCCTCGGAGTTGAGCGGCCTCTTCCTTTTCTTTCTACTCTTCTTCCTTCTCCTTTTCCTTTTCCTCTCCAGCTGAGCTGCTCCTTCTTCGATTGATTCGGCTTCGTCGTCTACCTCAGCCGAGGTAGAATTGGCTTGGCTGGGTTGGAGGACTCCTCGAAGTATCCGAGGTTTACGGGTCCTGAGCAGCCTTGGACCCGCATTCTTGAAGAAGTTGGAGCTGTTCGTATTGCTCATTGATGATTCGCTTGAGCTCGATCAACGGATCCCGGTTCTCCGGATCCGAGACTCGCCTAGTCTTCCGGTTGATAACCAGGCCTTGAAGGACATTTTTAAGTGAGCGGAGAGTGTCTTGAAGTTCTTTGAATGCAGAAGAAATTTTGTCTACCAACACGAGTAAACATAGCAGCAAAGGCTTGAGGAGGTGTTAGAGAAGAAGAGGGACCAGCGACGGGAGGATGAAGTGGTAGAAGAGTCCGAGTCCGAGTGGGAGAGGGTGAGGGAGGCTTCAACTCGGACCCATAAACCTAGACACCGGGTTTTACTTCCTACTATCTATACCCTAGAAGTTCTTTTTGCTAACCACAATGGCGGCCTCGAAACAACATTTGGATATGAGGGAGGGTAATCTTGAATCGTTTGAAAACAAACATCAAGAGAGCTCCGAAGGGAAAAGGAGCGAACTTTTTGACCGAGCCGGCACGGAGGCCATGTGCTCAATAATGACAGGGAAGAGGTCTACATCGTAGTCCTCTAGAATGTCAAACAAGGCTTTGAGAATCTTAGAGTTCGGATTCTCGTTGCCGGATTAATGAGAAAAGAAGGTTCTCATTAGAATGAAATAAAGCGATCTTGCCTCCGATTTCATCCGAGTCATAGTGAAGTTCTTTCGTGACTCGGGTACTTCTTTGGCATATTTTTCAATGAAGTCATCTACGACATCCATGAAAGGTATAGGATTAGAGCCGAGAAAGAGGGAAGAAACTTTGAAAAGTTTCGAAGAAGAGGGAGGTTAATACGAACTACCTTCCCTTGGACTTTTGAGGTGATGACACCCTTAGAATGGGACAGGTTTGAATAGAACTCAACGACGAGTTCTCGATAGATGAAATCACCGAAGCACAAATCATTGTAGACTTTAGTGTCCCGAATGTGTTTTAACCACGAAAAGGATGTGGCTTGGAAGAACTTGTCATCCAACGTAAAGTATTTGGTGACAAAGATTTTCTAGGGATTGGAGGTACCCTGTAATACCCGAAATTTTAAAGAAAACCGCTGGAAAGCATAGGATTATTGAGTATTTTTCCCTGCAGACTAGGGGGTTGAGTGACTCGATTTTATTTACGGCCGAAATATTACGTTAGAATCCCTTTGGAGGCTGGTGTTGAATAAATTAAATCAAGGAATTGTCTTCCTTTTTCATCTAAGTTGAACTATTGGGTGATTAAGAATTGTGGTGGCCGGCATATTAAGATAAATTAGGACGCAGACAACGTAAGATGACGAAGGGAGGAGATATGGACTTGTCGTATATGGGCTGGTGATTATTTTCACTGAATTATGAAGAGATAATTAAGCCTATTTGGGGGCCCAATTAGGAACAGGAACCGCCAATTAAGCGGTGGAGAGAGAGAGAGACCGGTAAGAGGGGGCCTCGGAGGCCCGAGCGAGAGGAAACGGAAAAGGGAAACGGGAGAGGGAGGACAGGGAAAGAGAGAGAGAGGGTGCGTAGGACCTGGAGCCAAGGTCGGAGGCCGGCAAGCCGGCCGGCGAACGGAGGGAAGGTGGCCGGAGCACGCAAGGGAAACGGAGGAGCAGAGGAGAGGGACACCGCCGCAAAACGCGCAGAGAGAGAAGGCGAGCGGTGTGAGGGTCAAAGGAAACCGAGGGGAGGACCGGCGACCACCGTAGGGCCGAAGGCGAGGGCCGACGATGTGAGTAGGTGCGAGTGAAGGGAAAAGAGAGCGGGAGACTGAGAAGGAGCAGGGGCGAACGAAGGAACCAAAGCGGGACGAGCGCGAGAGGGTCCGGGAGGCTGGAACCCGGGAAAGTAGCGGCAACGAGTAGGGAAGGACTGGCGGCTGACGCGTGAGGGCCCAACCAAGAGCTAGCGGAGGCCAAAACGCCAAGCCGGAACAGGGAAACGAGAGACCGAGAGGAACCGAGCGAGGACCAGACGGAAAGAGGGATCGGACCGAAAGGCAGGAATAAAGGAGCCCGAAAACCCACCCTAACACCCGAGAATTACAGTGGGTACTCTTATACTCTAAGCTATTAGTAATTTCGAAATCCAAATGAGTTTATTGTGATTGTTGAATGTGATTGTGAATATTGAACATGTATGCTACCGAACGAGGTTAGTAGTTGCTAAAAGTTGAAGTAGGAGTTGTGAAGGGAATTGGTAGTGTTTAGGCCTGAAATGGGAAACCCAGGAATTCGAGACGGAGTTGGCTTGCTTGGGAATAATGGGTAGTATCGGGAATTCGGCCAGTTGGGGATGGGGATGAGCACGTTGTGGTTTGGGGATAAATTGCGAATTAGTATTTGGGGTTAAGCCTTAGAGATTTACTCGAGATCGCGGCATTAAGGAAATGATTACTAATATGGGGAAATAGTGGAGGAAGTACAAAGAAGAGTGTGAATTCATAGCGTTGCACAATTGAGGCAAGGGAGTGAGGAATGGGTGATTGTTGGGATAATTGAGTCCAAAAGATAATGAAATCCTTAAGGTTGCACTAAATTCGAAGATAAGCAAAGCTAGTGAAAGTAGAGCGATAAAAAGGAATTAAGAACGGTATGATTGAGTTGGTAAAGAAAGAACGATTAATGGGATAGAAACCTAAGATGAGAGCAAATTACACTTGGAGATGCAGGGAATTAGAGGCATTTCAGTAGTGAAGTAAGAATGAGAGCTATCCGACTAAATATGAGTAAGAAGAGGCTAATTAGTAATGTGGAGGTGTAATCGGAAAACATTGAAGCAAAGATGGTAAATTGTGAGAAGTTGGGACATGTGAGATTACTGGTAATTACTTATGGTTATTGTGGCTCGAAAAAGGAAGTAATCTTACTAAATGAGAGAATTGAGAAAGGTTTAGTTGAAGAGAAGTCGAGAATGACTATTTGTGTTGAATTGTGGCTATATGTGCAAGTGATTGTGTTAAGTGTTGTTCAAAAGTTGGTTTTGAAAGAAGTTCGTTGTTTTATGCAAAATGATACTTGAATGTGACTATGTGATATATGCTTTTCAAACGTGAAAACGTGCTTTTAAGAAGTGAAAATGATTTGAGAATCGTTGTTTGAAACAAGCTTGGTAAGTGAACGTGTTAAAGAAACTGTTGTGAATCGACTTTGCCTGGATTGTTCAGCACCAGGAAGGATTCTAGCTAGGGGTGGCTAGCTAGGGGTCCCGGGTACCGGGACGCCCGATTGGAATATTCCTAGATAGGTCCCGGAGCCTTTTATTTGGGGTCGCGCCCCAAAGAGACTAGAGAAATCGGAGAAATTATGAGAAATTGTGAAGTGCTAGTTCGAGTCCCCAACCCGGGAAGTGATTCACCGAAAGAGATTCATTGAAAGTGATTCATGAAAAGTGATTTAGTTGAAATGATTCGAATTCGATTGAAAGTCTTTGAAAGAAAGTGTAGGGGTTGCCCCACCTTGTTGAAAGTTGATTTAGTCCCAAAAGAATTGTTTATGAATGTGAAATCGTGCTTTTAAATGACTACAGAGTCATGATCTTTACGTTGCAAGTGATTTTATTGAAAGTATATAGATTTGTATTATATTATTATGTTTTCGCAGATTTCATTATTATGAGTATTATGTGTAAAGAATTTCCATTTTTAGGGTATAAGACTTCGGTGAGCCCCGTGGTTTATTGCTCACCCCCACAAATTTCCCCCACTCCCAAGTGTTGCGGGTACATTTCCAGAAAGTATGATCCACACTTAGCTTACTCTAGACTCCATCGACTTATGCTTGCTGCTGCTTGTTGAGTGATTCGTGTTGCGGATGTGCATCTCTACTATTTCGTAGTGTTGTATTTTCTAATTCAATTCATATAGTTTGTACCCAATGTACCACGAGCCATTTAGATTGTTTTAAGTTTTATAGCATGATTGGTTGGACTCCGCGTGTGGCCGTTGAGTTGTATACACCGAGCGTGTGGCTCGTTGAGTTATATTATGCTTTTATGTAGGGTTTTAAGGCTTCAAGCCTATGGGGATAGTCCGTATTACAAACAAAATTCTGGCAAAATTTTTAGGAAATCTAAAGTTCCTTTGGGGAAACCATCTTTGTTAACTCTAAGTTGGGATGAGAGAGCCAAACCGACACTGATAGAGCCTTAGGAGTTCCTGTAAGGAACTCAGCGATGTAATACTCCCGGGAGGTGTTTTGGGGTGTTACATACCCTCTTGAGGAGTTTTAGTGCGGAGCTTTTGTAGCGAGACCCCAATAAATCAGGTGTTGAACCTCGCTTAGGCATGGTGAGATTTTTAGATCAATTTGAGAAACAGAGAGGACACGAGAGAGCAAAGAGAGAATGCTTAAAATTCAGAGAGAGAGAGAGAAAAACGAGTGAGCAAGAATGCTTAGAGTAGAGAGCAAGAAGGCAGTGTGTAAAGTAAAGAAATGAAGGTAATGGGATGCTATTTATAGCAAAAGGAAATGACCTTCAGCCTTCGTTTTGACCAGAATACCAAACGGTATTCTCGGACCGGTGTGACGTTTTGCTCTCTAACGACTAGAATTCCGAGTATCTTTCTTCCAACGACTTGTTTTCTCTTATCGAAACGCTCAGCAGAAGAGAGAGAGAGAGAGAGAGAGAGTGAAGAATTAAAAAATATATTTATGAAATTCTCCATTTATCTAGAGAGAATTCTAGAACTATGATGTCTATTTTGCTCAAAAGTCGAGTCCGACTCAGTATATTTTCCGAGTGACTCATAACACTCAAAGAACTAGTAACTCGGAGCTCAATTTCATTCGGTCAACTGATCCATTTGTTATTAAAACAAAAGAAAACATATAACACATAAATATGCTAGGATAATTGACTAAGAAATCACATAATCATGCATTAATCATACCTAACTCATTCCTAATAAAGAAAACCTAATCCTCACCGACGGTTTGCTCTCGGAGAAGTTAATTCACCCTAGAAGGGGGTGAATAGGGTGATGAAAAATTTTCAAGAAAATCAAACACTTTTGCACGAGAATAGAAACAGAAACAAATTACGAGTCCGGATTGGACTCGAACGTGCAAAACACAAAGAAGTACATGGAAACCCCCGGGGTAGAAAACCACGAGACAATATCAATCCAGACACCAAGTCAAATCCACTAATTGAATCCTCAATATATTACAATGAATATGATCACCAAGACTTTTTCCTAAACAAATCTATTACAATTTTCCCAGGCTCGGAATTTACCTTATCTTACTCGACCTAGTACTTCCAAGTTGAAGTTACCTTATCAACTTGGGATCCTCCAATTTTTCCCAAGGTTAGAAGTTCCCTTATCTAACCTGGTACTTCCAAACTGAGGTAACCATTATAGTTTGGGACAACTGAGTTAAAGTAACCTTTATAACTCGAGTAAGACAGAAAGAGTAGAAGAGTAGTAAGAATTACAATACAACTCAGAATATTAGAATTATAGTTTGGAAGTTGTATGCTAGAGAAGATGTTCAATATGGTCTCTCTTTTTCTTCCATTCGTCAGTTTAAATCTTATGCTAAGGCTTCTATAAATAGTCTTCCTTGAAAAGATAGCCGTTGAGCCTCCAACGTCTTTCTGTTGAAGCTGTCTCGAGTCACCTAGCCACTGTAACGGATAGTTTGAGTCACTTAGATTTCTGGACCCCTTGAAATAGCCATTGGGCCATGGTCCTAGCTTCCAACAACTCTTTTTCCAGCTTGTGTAAACTCGAAAGCGGAAAGAAAAGACCGTTAGACTCGGAAATAAAATATTACCCAAAACGATGAATGACAAGGTCGTCGAGTAAGTTCCGAGCTTTTCCGGAAATTCCAGCTTTTTCGGTAGTGCTTTAGATCGGGCGACGCTTTTGCTTTTGGTTTTTTCGTAGATAATTGACATTAGAAAAACCTGCAAAAACATTAAGCATAATGGTTCTCAAAGTATAAATATACTTTGGTCCATAATTAGATAAGGATTAGTCTAAATAAAGCATTTAATGACTAATTACCTTATGCTATTAATCCGAAATATTTCAAGTCTAATATTCAATACACTCCGATTCCAGGTGTACCAAAAACTCATAAATAAATCATTCAATCATAATGGGCACATGAGTTATTCGGACATTTTATGATTACGCATGATTAAACAAACAATAGCCTAGGCAAACTTAATGTCCGAGTCCGATCGAGTAGGTCGGAACCTCGGATCCGAGTGGGTCGGTCTTACTCAATCTATCATAAATAACTCAAACTCTACTTTCCGAGTCTCGGACTTAATTAGATAATCTTAATATACTTAAGTCTGAGTTTAGTCAAGAATAAGTCATATTAAAATAATGAATTATAAAGCATGTGACTTAGTTAAATGAATTTCTTTTAGGATTCTTCTTCTTTTATCCTAAATTTAAATAAATGAATGAAATCAAAACACATTGAAGGGGTTAGTCAGTCATACCCGAGTCTTCAATCTCCCCTTTTGATGAAAGACATTGAACTAGATAATGACTCAAAGAAATTCATCATAATTATCGAGCATAATTAAAATGACATGAGGGGAGCATTTTAAATTTGAGAAGCTTTTCAAAATTCACTCCCCTAAACCATTGAACTCTCCCTAAGCAGATGAATCTACAAAGTTTATTATTCTCTCCCCTAATGCATTTCATCAAAAATAAACAAGGTGAGAATGAGATGTTTAAGAGAAGAATTATAGGTACCAATTGAATGTAATGATAAGTAAGGTTAGTCATACCTTAGTTGATGTCCGAAATGATATTATCAAGGAGATAACTAGACTTTTACCCGAGTGCTTTTCCAAATCTCTTGCTTACCAAGTTAAAATTCTAAGCATTCTCTCGAGGGTCAAACCTGAGTTTTTGCTTTGTAGAGCACCTACAAAAAGAAAACAAACTAACCCTTCTTGTTTCCTCTAACGAATCCCAATAACTATTCTTACTGAGGTTAGTTTTGGAGGAAGAGCACTTTTAGGAACCTAAATTTGAATAATTTTTGGAAGGGTCCGATTCACGAGTCTTCCTTTTTGAAAACCGAGTTTCGGGTTTGTTAAATCTTTTCTTTTGTAAAAAGTCCGAGTAGACTTCTCTTGATAAACCTTTCTAAGCTCAATTCTCTTTCTCATTGTCCGAGTTGAACTCGAACTCAGAATTTTTAAAAAGATTTTTGAGAATCCTTTTTGAAAGGACCTTTATAGGAGTTATCCTCCTTTTTAGAATTAAAAGCCAAAATTTCTTTTCGAAAAGAAACACATTGAGAACCAAGAAGAAGATCAAGGTATTTTTTGACCATGAGAAAGTTTTAAAATCAACTTTTGAGACTCATCCGACTTTTTCTTTAAAAGCTCATTCTCAAATCTGAGGCACTCGGACTCAGTCTAATTATCATATGAGCTAGTCTCAAGTACCTTTAAATTGATGAAGGTTTGCTCTTCGAGAGTCTTAGTCACCCTAAAGGGGGTGAATAGGATAATGACGAAATTTAAACAATAAATGGAGGGTTAAAGTTTAAATTGAATAATCAAGTCATGTCCGAGTCTAGATTGGACTCGAGAAAAGTATGAACTCGAATTATGTGGAAACCCTCCTGGGACAGAAAACCACGGGCATTGCTAATCCAAGCACCAAGTCAAATCCGCTATTTTGAATCCACAAAATACAGTAGACCGACTCAACCGAGTTGGTCCCTTAGCCAATTCCTTACAAAGTTTTCCTAGACTTAGAAGTTCCCTAATCTAATCTAGTACTTCCTAACCGAGGTAACCTTTACAGCTAGGGACAACCGAGCTGAGTTAACCCTTATAGCTCAGTTAAGGGAGTTGTAAGAAAGAGTTTGTGACTGATTACAAGACTTTACAACTCGGAAAAGTACTGGGAATTGTAAGAAGAAGATTGAAAGAGTATTATACAAAGAGATATAATTTCAGCAATGGGTTTAGCAATCTTCAAGTCTTGCAAAGTGGCTTCTATTTATAGATGACCAAGCATATTAGCCATTGTGACTATCTTCCGAATAGAAGTCCTCTGTGACCGTTATAACCATTGTTCGAGTCGCTCGGAAAAGACCCGTTGAGATGTGAACGTTGTGCAACGGCTCTTGACTCCTTAGGATGTCCCAATCCTCTTGTGGTGTCCGAAAAGTAAGGTCGAAACCACCCTTGAGCTTAGCATTGAATATTTCCAGTTTTGGAAATAAATAATCCTGACATAGTGTCCGGGCCTTGTTCGAAGTAGAAAAGCCTTATCTGCTGGTGATTGACGACTTGAAGCCGATTACTTTTGTAATTCAAAAAGGAGGATAACCTCGTTTAGATAACCTAAAAAAGTAAATCAATTTCGGTTCTCAAAGTATAAAATACTTTTGTCTAAGATTAGGCCCAGATAATATTTAATTAATATAATTAAGGCATAATTATCTCGAGTCCTAAAAGAGTGGAATTTTCTTAGTCTAATATTCATTATACTCAAATTCCATATGAGTCGAGTATAGAGAAAGATCAAGTTAGAAAGAGAATAACAAAGTATGTGTACTTGATCTAGATAAACATATTTCAATCAAAACATGCTGACTTAGAAAGTTTGATTAACGTTGTAATTCACTTTAACTTAGAATATGAAGTTAGAATGTAGTTTGAAAGAGTTAGAGTAAATGTTTGAACATGCGATAAATTTGAGTGATGTCTCGATGACTCGGAACTATCGGAGTGAATTGATGAACAAGAGAGTGCTTTACGAGTCGGTGAGAATCAAATGAAAACATATGCAATAGTTTCGTAACACTTAAAAAAGTTTCTATAACACTCGGAATGACTTGAAATCAAAACCTAGAAGGGATGAGATTTGTACTTGATTCCTTATTAGTACTCAGAATAATACAAATGCAGAGTCCGAGTCTTCAACTGAGTCTCGGTTTTTGTAGATCATTTTTCAAACAATTGTTCTTAGTTTCAAGAGACTCAAGTTTTTTCGAAAAGAGGGAAGAATCGAGTTGCGGTTTTCCTCTAAACAAAAATGTACTTTGCAAGATCTATCTTAGAAAACATAAGATAATAAGTGATTACCTCTTGAGGATCATTTTCCTCAACATCGGATAAGTCTTGTTCTAATTCAGTTTACGTATGCGAGTCGAGTCATTGCTATTAGACACTTGGACTCATCCTATATGTCCGAGTCAGATGAGTCTTCGCTTCTTCGGACTCATCCTCACTATAAGTGATGGTCTTCTTCTTTTTATAATCTCTCTTCCTTTCTGGGCAATATTTGATGGTCGGTTCCTTGCTACCACACTCAAAACACCCGGAATAATTAGTAGAAAAAGAATTGAGAGGATGGGAGAGTTTACCTTTTCTTTCTCATATGAGGACCTCAGATTTAGGCTTCTTTTTCAATATCCGATGCTTCATCATCTTCTTGAAGCCTTTTGCAATTTGCTTTATTGGGTCCTCTTCCGAGTCGGAACTACTTAAACTTAGTTCAGCTTCTGCTGAGGCTTTTAATGCAATGTTCCTTCTTGGGATGTCCTCAGAATCCTCCTCTTGGAGATGTAGCTCTTGCTTCGAAGTTTTCCTATGAGCTCATCTAACTTCGGTTCGTTGAGGTCTTGTGCTTCTTCTATTGCAGTCACCTTTGGACCCAATTTCTTCTTTGGTAGGCTCCTCAAAAGTTTTCTAACAACTTCTTCATTAGGCATCTTTTTACCGAGAGATTTGAGATTATTAACAATCTCTGTGAATCGGATATATATCTTGGTGATGCTCTCGGCTTCTTCCATTTTGAATAGCTCGTACTTGTGGAGGTATTCGTGGATCTTAGTTTGTCTCACTTGACTTGTTCCTTCTTATGTTGTCACCAAGGTGTCCTACACCTCCTTAGTTGTGTCACAAGCCAAGACTTTATTGTACTTCGAAGCATCTATGGCACATAGAATGATGTTCATAGCTCGAAGTTCTTGCTATACCTTTCCTTCTCTTTAGTGGTGTATTCGATTTTAGTTTTGCTCATTGTTTGGTCACGTTCTTTCTTTGTAGGAATATAGTTTCCCTTGGTGATGACCTTCCACACTTATACATCAAGATCATGGATGAAGCATTGCATCGGCTTCTTCCAAAGTACAAAGGTTGAGCCTTTGAACTTGGGTGGCTTCAAAAGAGATCTTTCTTCTTCGAATTCTCCAATACGATGAGCCATGATCTTTAAACTTTTAGATTATGAGATCCTTTTAAAAGGCTAGGCTCTAATACTAATTGAAGGTTTGCTCTTGGAGAAGTTAAGTCACCCTATAGGGGGTGAATAGGGTGATGAAAGATTTTTGAGAAAATCATACTCTTTTGCACGTGAATAGAGACAAAAGCAGATTCTAAGTCTAGATTAGACTCAGAAAGTACAAAACACAAAGAGATACGTGGAAACCCTCCTAGGGTAGAAAACCGCGGACGAGTGTCAATCCGGACACCAAGTCAAATCCACTAATTGAATCCTCAATTACAATGAATATGACTACCAAGATTTGTTCCCAAACAAATCTATTACAATTTTCCCGGGCTCGAATTTACCTTATCTGACTAACCTAGTACTTACAAGTTGAAGTTACCTTATCAACTTGGGATCCTCCAATTTTTCCTAAGGTTAAAAGTTCCCTTATCTAACCTGGTACTTCCAAACTGAGGTAACCTTTACAGTTTGGGACAATTGAGTTAAAGTAACCTTTATAACTTAGTAAGAGAGAAAGAGTAGAAGAGTAGTAAGAATTACAATACAATTGACTCGGAAGAATACAACTCGAAATATTAGAATTACAGTTTGGGAGTTATATGCTTGAGAAGATGTCACATATGGTCTCTCTTTTTCTTCCATTCGTCGGTTAAAATCTTGTGCTAAGGCTTCTATAAATAGTCTCGCCTTAAAGAGATAGCCATTAAGTGTCCAACGTATTTCGTTAAAGCTGTTTGAGTTAACTAGCCGTTGTAACCGATAGTCCGAGTCACTCAAATTTCTGGACCACCTTGAAATAGCCATTGTGCCTTAGTCCTAGCTTCCAACAACTCTTTTTCCAGTTTGTTTAAACTTGAAAAGCAAAAAGAAAAGACCGTTAGACTCGAAATAAAATATTACCCAAAACGATAATGACAAAGTCTGTCGGTATGTTCGAAGCTTCTTAAGAAATTCCAACTTTTTGTCCGGCGAGTGCTTTAACGGTCATAAGCCTTTTGCTTTTTCTTTTTCTTCACATAATTGACATTAGAAAAACCTGCAAAAACATTAAGCACAATGGTTCTCAAAGTATAAATATACTTTGGTCCATAATTAGATAAGGATTAGTCTAAATAAAGCATTTAATGACTAATTACCTTAATCTATTAATCTGGAATATTTCAAGTTTAATATTCAATATACTTTGATTCTAGGTGTGCCAAAAAACTTATAAATAAATCATTCAATCATAATGGGCACATGAGGTATTTAGACATTTTACGATTCCGCATGATTAAACAAATAATAGCACGGGTAAACTAAATGTCCGAGTCCGACTCGGTAGGTCGGAACCTCGAGATGTGAGTGGGTCAGCCTTATTCAGTCTGTCATAACTAACTCAGATTCTACTTTATGAGTCTCGGACTTAGTTAGATAATCTTAATATACTTAAGTTTGAGTTCGATCAAGAATAAGTCATATTGAAATGATGAATTATAAAGCATATATGATTTAGTTAAATGAATTTCTTTTAGGATTCTTCCTATTTTATCCTAAATTTAAATGAATACATGAAATCAAAACACATTGAAGGGATTAGTCAATCATACCTGAGTCTTCGCTCACTAAGTGGCTTAGTAAAAATATATGCTAACTGAAATTTCGTAGGAATGAATTCAAGTTCAACATCACCTTTCTCAAAATGGTCTCTCGAGAAAATGATACTTGACCTCAATATGCTTTGTCTTTGAGTGCGGAACCGGATTCTTAGTAATGCTGATTGCACTTTGATTGTCACTTGATTGGGATTGTTGTGAATGATAACCTTAGATCCTTCAAGTGCTCGCTTCATCCACGAGAATCTAAGCATAGCAAGCTCCAACTCGCAACATACTTAGCCTCGGCAGTTGATAGAACAATAGAGTTTTGTTTCTTTGAGTGCCGAGGAGATGAGGGATCGACTCGAGAAATTGGCATGCTCTGATGTACTATTTCTATCAATTTTGTATCTAGCATAATTAACATTTGAGTATCCGAGTGAGAGTCGGTTCTCGGTCTTTTGAAAACCATAAACCAAGATTCCGAGTCTTTGCAAGATATCCGAAAATTCTCTTTATTGCGAGTGAGATGTGATTCTTTTGGATTAGCTTGAAATCTTGCACATAGGCAGACACTCGAACATGATATCCGGCCTACTAGATATGAGATAAACTAGAGATCCTATCATACCCCTGTAGAGTTTCGATCTATAGCTTTACCTTTCTCATCCGAGTCTAGTTTTAAATTGCTACTCATAAGTGTTGTTGCATACTTCATATCTTATAGTTTGTACTTCTTCAAGAGCTCTTTGGTATACTTGGATTGATGGACATAAATGCCATCCTTATCTTGTTTGATTTGTAGACCAAAAAGAAGTTGAGTTGTCCGATCATACTCATTTGGAACTCCTGTCTCATCAACTCGGAAAACTCTTGACATAGAGTTTCATTAGTAGCTCCAAAAATGATATCATCAACATAGATCTGAGCAATAAGAAAATCTTTCCCCTTGGTTTTTATGAAATGATTTTTGTCAATCGACCTCTTTTGAAATCATTTTCAACCAAGAAACTGCTTAGACTTTCATACCAAGCTCTAGGATCTTGTTTAAGACCATATAAAGCCTTTTGCAATTTGAAAACATGATTCGAAATTCTGAGTTTTCTAATCTAGGGGTTGCTCAACATAGACTTCTTTTTGAATGAAACCATTCAGAAAAGCACATTTGACATCCATTTGATAAAGCTCAATATTCATGCTAGATGCAAATGCCAACAAGATTCTAATAGCTTCAATCCTAGCAACAGGTGCGAAGGTTTCCCTACAATCAATTCCTTCTTCTTGATTATAACCTTGGGCAACAAGTCTAGCCTTATTTATGTCTACCAAACCTTCCTCATCCAGTTTGTTCTTGAAAACCTATTTTTGGGTTTTGATGTCTTCTTGCATGGCCTTTACCCATTCAGGCTCGGTTAGGGGCTTCTAGTGCATTTTTGGGTTTTGATAATCATATGAATGCAGAAAATACGCACAGAATATGCAAAGAAGATCGAGTTCTTACCCTACTATTGATGTCCGAAAGTATGTTTTCAGGTGGGTGGCTAGATGCATGTTTGAAAGCTTTACCTGTCCTTTGATTTACTAAGTTTGTCGGTTGAACAGGTTGATCTTCATTTGGTTGATCTTGTGGAGTCTCATTGACTTAGTCTTTAGCATTTTGAGTTAACTCTTGAATTTATTCGATCCGAGTCATAACATTCTGAGCTGCTCCATTCTAAGTTACTCCATTCCGAGTTGCCTCATTAATTCTGTTTTAACCTTTTCTAAGCTCAACTTCAGTAAGGTCGTCTTCATCTTTGTTGAGTCCGAGATCTAAGAATGTGGACTCACTTATCCTGCTAAGATCAATTTCATCAAAGACAACGTGGATACTTCTTCCACTTTGTTAGTTCTCTTGTTAAAAACACGATAAGCTTTGCTATGAGATGAGTAACCCACAAATAGACCTTCATCCGACCTAGCATCAAACTTAGTCGGATGCTCTTTACCATTGTTGGGAACAAAGCATTTACATCCAAATGGTCTGAAGTAGGAGATGTTGGGTTTCTTCCCTTTGTAAAGCTCGTAGGGTGTTTTCTTCAAGATGGGTCCGATGAGACATCTCGTTGAGTGTGTAATTTGTTGTGTTGATCTGCTTCAACCTAGAAATAGTAAGGTAGATCATTTTCAGTCATCATAATCCTTCCTATTTCTTTAAGAGTTCTGTTCATTCTCTCCACTACTCCATTTTGTTGAGGAGTTCTTGGTGCGAGAGAATTTATGAGAGATGCCATTCTTATCACAAAAGTCTTCGAATTCCGAGTAGTCGAACTCCCATCCATGGTCGGTTCAAATCTTTCCGATCCGAGTCCGAGACTCCACTTGAATTTTTCTGCAGAGCTTAGTGAACTCTTTGAAGGCTTCATTCTTGTTCTTAAGAAAACACACCTAAGTAAATTGTGAGAAATCATCAACAACAACCGAGTACATACGATTTACCTCCAAGACTTATCACGAGAATTTCACCACACAAATTCATATGAAGCATTCAAGCACTTTGGATGTAGATGCGGTTTTGAGTGGCTTGAAAGATGATCTAACTTCCTTACCTTCTGTGCATGGCTCGCAGATTTTAGCTTTCTTAAAGGCACGGTTAGGTAAACCCCTAACCAATCCATGAGATGTAAGTTTCTTAATAGTACACATGCTGATATAACCTAGTCTACGATGCCAAGTCCATGAACCATCATTCACAGATGCTTTCAAACAAGATAAATTTTGGCTTGAATGCGAGAGAGAAATAGCGTAGGTGTTACCTAACCTCGGACACTGAGAGCTTAGTCTTTTTGGTGACTGCATCGGAGATGTAGCGGTTGGTCCGAGTGAACAATACCTCCCGACCTTTGTCCCATACCCGAGAAATGCTAAGGAGATTGTATTTGAGTCCTTTGACAAGGTAGACTGGGCTGACTGTGTTGTTTCCTTCACCAATTTTTCCAATCCCTACTATCTTGCCTTTGCTATTATCTCCAAAAGTTACTTTTCCTCCTATTAGATCTTCTAGCTCGGAGAAGAGTCTTGAATCTCCGACATGTGGCGTGAGTAACTAGTGTCTAAGTACCAATGACCTTTCTTCTTCTTCCGAGTTATCTACAAGATAGAGACAAACTAACCCTTCTCACTTCCTCTTATGAACCTAGTAACTTTCTTTACTATGGTTCTTTTACGAGCAAGAGCACTTTTAGGAACCTAGATTTGAATAATTTTGGGTGCTGGTCCGATTCTGAGTCTTCCTTCCGAAAACCGAGCTTGTGTCTCTTTCTTTTGAAAATCTTTTCTTTTGTAACCGGGAGGAGAATGCTTTTTCCTGTAAACTTGTCCGGGCTTAATCCTCGGTTCATTTGTATGAATGGGACCATGCTTAGCCTTCCTGATCTTTACAATTTTTGAATCCTTTTTGAAAAGATTAGAATAGGATTTCAATTCCTCTTTTTCATTAAAACCAACTTCTTCTTTCCTGAAGGAGACACAGTGAGAGCCTAATAGCATATCAAGGTTTTTCTGACCTTGAGTGAATTTGAAAACAAGCTCCTAAGATTTATTTAGCTTTCTTTTCAGTTGCTCATTCTTTGTTTTGAGTGACTTACACACAGTCTCATTTGCTTAAGTACTTGTCTTAAGTTCTTTCGGATTTTGTCTCAGCTTTTCCAATTCATTTTTCAAAGCATTACTCTCATCGGTAAGAGACTAAAGTTATTCTTTGAACAGGAGGGAGTTGGAATTGGACTTTTCTTCCAAAGTAAAAATATATCATGCTAAATCAACTTTTGAAAATTTGAGCAAGTATTCAACTACCTCATTAATATATGAGTCCTTGTTGTCCGACTCGGATTCAGCTTACGAGTCCGTAAGTGCCATAAGACACTTAGAGTCATCCGAGTCATCGTCTTCGGATGAGTCATCATCACTACTGAGTAGCCATCATAGTCTCCTTCTTTCTGTCCTTCTTTCTCTTGGGACAATCTTTGACTATGTGCTCCTTACTGCCATATTCAAAGCAACCTGAGTTCTTAGATAAAGATAACTTTGAAGGACAAGAATATTTACCTTTTCTCGTCCTTCTTATCTTTCATGTAGAACTCATCTTTTGGCCTCTTTTCCCACTTCTTGTATTTCATCATTCTCTTGAAGCCCAGGCTTTGAGTGCCATAGGGTCCTCTTCCGATTCTGGGAGCTCAAACTTTCACGTCTACTTTCCGAGGCCTTCGGCGTTGGTGCTAACCTCTACATCCTCTTCCTTTAAATGAATCTCGTGAGTGAGTAGCTTGCCAATAAGCTCGTCCGGCCTAGTTGAGATAGGTTCCGAGCTTCTTCAATGGCTGTCACTTTGAGACCGCATCTCTTCTTTGGTAGACTTCTCAAAATCTTTCTGCACATTTCTTCGTGAGAAATCTTTCTACTTAGAGATTTGAGATTATTAGTAATCTCGGTGAAACGAACATACATCCGAGTGATGTTTTCTTCGACTCCATCTTGAACAACTCATACTTATGAAGATATTGACTTATCTTCGCCTACTTCACTTAGCTTGTTCCTTTATAGGTGTTGACAATAGTGTCCCACACCTCTTTGGCTATGTCATAGGCTAAGACTCTGTTGTATTCTTCTATGCTAATGGCACACATCGGTGTGTTCATAGCTTTGACGTTCTTTACGAACGTATCGGTCTGTTCGAGTGGTGAACTCGGATTTGGCTTTTGGCACAGTATTTCCATTCTCCGTCTTCATTGGAATGAAGTTGCTTGGTTGGATAATCTTCCAAACATTTTCATCGTTGTCCATCGAGAAACATTCCATCATCTTCTTCCAATGGGCGATGTTTGACCCTTTGAACTTCGAGTGGTCCGGTGGATGATATTCCTTCATTGAACTCTCCATTGTTCCGAGCCATCCTCTTGAAAGGCTAGGCTCTTATACCAATTAAAGCTTTACTCGTGGAGAGTCAAAGTCACCCTAGAGGGGTGAATAGGGTGATGAAGAAAATTAAACAATTTTTACAACAATTCAGCTAAATAACATGATTCTAAGTCTAGATTGGACTTGGAAAAGAAATAACACAGAATTACATGGAAACCCTCTTGGGGCAGAAAACCACGAGATAGTGCTAATCTAAGCACCAAGTCAAATCCACTATTTTGAATCCACAAAATACAAAGGACTAACTCGACCAGAATTGCTCCCTTAAACAATTCCTTGCAATGTTTTCCTAGACTCGAAGTTCCCTTATCCGATCTAGTACTTCCCGACTTAGGTAACCTTTACAATCAGGGACAAGCGAGCTGAGTTAACCCTTACAACTCAGTCAAGGGACCTTACTCGAAAGTAAGAAAAGAATGTGACTAATTACAAGACTTTCTTTACAATTCAGAAAATATTAAATACGAGTTGGAGTTGTAAATAGAATATTGAATAAGAGTGAGAACAATAATTAGTACAAGCAATGTGTTCAGCAATATTCTTAGCAATATTCTAGTCTATTGGAGTGGCTTCTATTTATATCCAACCAGGTAGAGTGATCTGTTGACTCTTTGTTCTAGACACAAGTCTTCAGTAGCCATTGTAACGGCTTTTCTAAGTCACTCGGAAAAGATCCATTGGGATGTGAACGTTGTGCAATGGCTCTTGGCTCCAAAAGATGGTCCAATCACTTAATGGTGACTCAAAGTTGTGGTGAAAACAACCATTAAGCCTAGAGTTAGAGTTTTCCAGTTTTGAAAGTAGACAGCCACGACATGGTGTCCGAGCAATGTCCGAAGTAGATTAGCCTTGTCTATTGGTGGTTAACGGCTACAAGCCGGTTGTTTTTGTATTTAAAAAAATTGAGTTAGCCTCGTTTGAATAACCTAAGAACGATCCTAAGAACATACTTTGGTCCAAGGTTAGGCACGAGATAATAATTAAATTAGAACAATTAAATGTTTAATTATCTTTGACCTAGAAGAATGGAATTTTCCGAGTCTAATATTCAATATACTTAAATTCCATCCGAGTCAATCCTAAGAACGATCAAATAGAGAGAGTAAATTATTAGGGTATAATAACTTGATCCGGTCAAATAATTCTCAAAGAAATAAACTGACTTAGAATAAGGAATTAACGTTGTAATTCTTTTTGCGTTGAAATACAAAATCGGTGCTCGAGAATAAGAGTGTTAGAGAAATTATTTTAGCATGCGATAGTTCCGAATGATGTCCGAGTAAGTCAAAAACACCGAGTGTAGGAGGTATGGAATACGATGCTTTCGAGTCGATCGAAATGAATGAAAACTTAGATAAGAGTTTCTATGGTGCTTGAGAATGACTTGAAATCAAAACTTAAGAGATATAGTGTTTATACATGAGTCTTCATGTAGTACTCGGAATGACTTAGAGTTAAAATCGAGTCTTGAGAATTTATTTCTACTAAATTTTGATTAGTCAATATCTTCATAAAACCTTTGAGTGAAGATTAATTCTGTTTTATTACGAATGAACTTGGTATGTTGAATGCATGATTACTTGAGTGATTGTATGAGAAATGATGTGGTTTTCATTGTTTATTACTTGATCCGTGAGAATAACTTGTGGTTCAATTGAAATATCATGAAACCGAGCTGCAGCTTATTAATTTCTAAGTGTGTTCTCAGCATCTCGGACAATCTATTGAGTCGGACTCGGTTATGAGAAAAATGGACACTAAAATTTTGAGATCATCTCTAATTTGATAGAGAATCTTGGAAATTTTTTCGAAAATTTTTCTCTCTCCGGCAAGAAAACGGCCAAGAAGAAGTCAAAGGAGAGAAAGAAGCTGAGGTTATTTCTTTAGAGCACACTAAGTTAGCTTCCGAGGAAGTCGGGGATGTTGGTCGGTCCCAAGCCCAGCCATCTTCATAGCCCACTCCACCTAAACAAGGTGAGGGCTCAGAAGAGGAAGTTGAGGAAGCACAACCCTTAGTTCGAAGAACTGTTCAACCGGAACGACTACCTCCTCTTCCACTATCACCGATCCCGCAACCAGCAACTTCATCCCAACGATGACAGTGCAAGCGCGGGGCACCCGTTCCTTCTCCTCCATTTAAACTGCTCCACCTCCTTCTTAGTTCAATTTTTTTATCCAACATTTTGTTTCTCCTCTCTTTCCTACTTATATTATTTTATGAAAGGCATAGGGGAAAGATAATTTGGAGATATAGTAGTTAGGTTCGGGAGGAGTTATCAATTTTGTGTTTGCTTTCATGATTTATACTTCCTTGTATGATCAATCAATGAAAATCTAAGCATTTTCTATGATTCAATATTTTTTTATATTTTTTTCTCTAATAATTTGCTATGTTGTTCGATAAGATAAGATATTTAATTATGCTCGGATACTATGTTAAATACCTCCGATAACTTGTTATAGTTCCGATCCTTTGTCTTTGATATTTTTACTCATCTCTGATAACTCAGATTGTAAATATTATGCTTACTCATACTATACTAACAGCTATCAGCATTTGAGCATCGAATACATAACTCCCTGAATGTCTAACTCATACTTCTAAGTGTTGAATGCCTTTCATCAAAAAGTGGGAGATTGAAGACCGGGTATAACTCTATCTCTCTCAATGATTTTGAATTCAAGTCATTCTCAAGCTTTAAGAAGCTTATCTTTAAGTTTTCAATTTTGTCTTACCCACTCAAAAACCAATTCTTGAGTGAAACACTTATATCCGGGCTTTTAACCTACTCGGATACAACTTAGAAAGTCATTTTGCGTAAATGATTTCACACGTACAACTTTTCTTAGCATCCGACTCATCATAAAAGTTAAATCGGATACTTCATTAACTCTAATTTTAAGTCATATTGGTTTATTAACTGAAATTATTTACTTGGCAATTTGATGCATTGTGTTTAAATATTTTTAACTCTTCATTTACTTAAAGAAAGACACAAATTGGAATTAGAACTTATTGAATATTAGACTCAAAAATTCTATTTATTCGAGTTAAGGATAATTAAGTGCTTAATTATTTGAATTAACTTTTTATCCTTGACTAATATTAGACCAAAGTATTTTTATACTTTGAGTACCACTTTGATTTGTTTTTGCAGGATGATTAAAGTGATTTAATCTCAATTTGAAAAGTAAAAACAGCCGGCTTTTAACCGTTAAATGCCGAGTAGACGAAAAGCCTTATTTTCGGGACAGCTCGGATACCATGCAGGATTGTTTGTTTCCATTTTCGATAACTTCCAACTTAGAGTTTGGTAGTTCTTTCCACCCTAGATTTCAGTCACAACAAGTGGGATGGACCACTTTTTGAGCCAAGGACCGATGCATAACGTTCATCTTTACAAATGTTTCTCTTTCTAAGGGACTTAGACCATCCGTTACAATGGCTAGTTAAGCTTCCCAGTCCAGGATCAATCACAACGGCTATCTCATACACTTAATCTTTTCTAGCATTCAACTTTGTACTTAGCTTTCTCAACTTCGAGTTGAAACGGAAGAAGTCTTGTAATTAGTCAAACTTTTACTTTCTTTACTTCTCTATATTTTCCCTTCACTAAGTCTGTAAAGAGTAAGTCACCTCAGTTGTTCCTAGTTGTAAAGGAAAACTTAGTTAGGAAGTACTAGGGTAGATAAGGGAACTTGTGTGCCTAGGAAAACTTGTATTGAATTGTCTAAGGGAGAAATTCTACAAGAGCCAATCCTTGTATTTTATGGATTCAAAATAGTGGATTTGACTTGGTGTCCGGATTGATATTGTCCGTAGTTTTCCGCCCCACGAGAGTTCCCACATATCTGTTTTTGTTCTTATTTTTGAGTTCATTCTAGACTCGGAATCTCTTTCCGAGTTCTAACTTGCCCGAAAATCTTTTAATTCCGTAAAGTTTCGTTCTCACCCTATTCAGCCTCCCCCCTTGAAGACTCGGACTTTACATATACATTATTCCGAGTTCCATCAAGGAATCAGGTATAAGACTTCATCTCTTATAAGGTTTTGATTACAAATCATTCTAAGTGGCTTAGAAACTTTTCTGAGTGATATAGAATCTTTTACGTGTGTTACGTAAACCATTTCATATGTTCTTACTTGATTCGACCGACTCGAAAGCATACTCGTTCGCACACGCTTCCGAGTCACTCGGATAACATTCACATATATTGTATGTTCAAACATTTGCTCTAATGTGCATAAACTTAGGTCCGACTTCATGATCTAAGTTTAGTTGAATTATTGTGTTAATTCATTTTTCTAAGTCAACATGCTTGTTTTGAACATTGGTAGTCTAGATCAAGTCTTTCTACTCGATGTTTTTTATTTGACTTGCTTTACTTCTAGACTAACTCATATGGAATTTGAGTATAATGGATATTAGACTCGGAAAATTTCACTCTTTTAGGACTCGGATAATTACGCACTTAATTATCTTAATTAAATTATTATCCGTGTCTAATCTTAGACCAAAGTATTTTATACTTTAAGAACCAAAATTGATTTACTTTTGTAGGTTATTCAAACGAGGTTATCCTACTTTTGAATTACAAAAGTTACCGGCTTCAAGATGTTAAATCACCAGCAGACAAGGCTTTTCCTACTTCGACCTAGGCGCAGACATCGTGTTAGGGTTGTCTGTTTCCAAAGCTGGAAATCTGCAACGCTAAGCTCAACGGTGATTTCCACCCTACTTTTCGGACACCACCAGTGGATTGGGACTTCCAAACGAGTCAAGAGCCGTTGCCCAACGATCACACCTCAACGGATATTTTCCGAGTGACTCGTTAAGTCGTAGTTTATACGTATTTTTAGTAGTTATTTAGTTTATATTATATAGTTTATTTTATCTAATTTATTCTATTTTGTCTATTTATAGGTAATTATCGAATAAAGTGGGGAAGAGAAGAAAAGTCGTTAAAAGTGGATTTTTAGCTACCGACAAGCATCCAAGAAAATATATGAAGTCGGTCCATAAATATAATATGTAATAAAATATTTATTTTAGGATATTATATTTTAGGAAATCCTAAGTGGAATAGAAAAGGGAAACTTAGAAGAGAAGAAAGAGAAATAAACCATAACTCTTTCACCCTATATATACTACTTAATATCATCATGGAGAGAACCCGGGAGAAGCCCCTTATGCAGCCCTTGCTGCTGCCCTCGCTGCCCACCTTCTATCACAGAACCCTTGCCCCCACGTTCCCTTGCTGCCGGACACACCAAGCAGCCAACCTAGCTGCTGCCGCTACTCCTTGCTGCTGCTGCCGCTGCTCTTGTCTGCTGCTGCTGCGTGTTGCTTGTGCTGCTGCCCAGCCACCTTAATCACCCATCATCATCCCTAATCATCAACCACATCATCATCCCGTGGTCAAAGAAACTAATATCGGTAGTATAATTTAGTTTTGTAATTTTTATTAGAAAAGATTGAGTTTTTATTGATAGATTAATACTAAAGATGCTAGTTTTATTTAGTTTACATGTTTTAAATTACATGATGTGTGAGTAGTTTTTCTTATACTTAGTATAATCTCATTGAAGCCATGTTAAATTATTTATTTTGAAACAAAGTTTTGATTTTTATTGTCTTATTGATTTGATCCATGATTCTATGATAATTTGTGTTTAATGTTTATGAATTTATGTCTAATTAATTAGAGTGCACGCTATTTAGTTTTATGTAAATTCATGTGATAGTTTAGAGGGTTTAAGTACGTAATTGCTTGATCTTTTAGACATAAGTATCACCCTAGTTAATCATGGATGGCTCATACCCATCTCTTTTAATTAGGAAATTATCATAGATCCTTCTTAAATCAATTTGCTAGTAGATTGGTTATTAGGTGCTAGATGATGTTTTTCTAATACTTAATGCTCTAATTTGATTAAATTCTAGTGCTAGTGCTAGGGTTATCAATATTAGTAGGGTTTATATTAGGGCTAGGCCTAAGTAAACTAATAACTAAGGAAAAACGGGGAAGATCCGCTAGTGGTTGTCTTCTACAGTTTAGCTCATGGGTAGATCAATTTGTGTGTTAATGATAAATAATAATTTGCATGGTGGATATAGATTATACTAAGTGTTTTTATAAATTTGATATCTTTGGTAATTATTTGTTTGCTTTTTAGTTATTTTCTTTAGTTTGTCAATTTTTATTTATAAATATATAGTCTTTTATTATTAATTTCGTTACCCCCTAAAGATCAGTATTTTAGGTTAATTTTAGTAATTTTATTTTAATTTAATTTTGAGTCATTATATATTTTAATTTTCAGATTTAATTTTCTGTTAGTTTTTATTATTTTTGAGTTAGTTTGTTAGAAATTAGTTTAAAAATAGTTTCTTTTGTTATTTTTCGTGTTTTATTTTCTTTTAGGGTTTAGATAGAGTCCTAGTTTGCTGTGATTAAATTTTAGAATTTTTGGAATTAATTTGATATTTTTTCAGATTTAATTCTTGAATTTAATTACTGCAGGTTTTTAATAAAATAAATTCGTAAATTAGATTTTAAATTTTGTTTTTATATTTTTAGGGTCTGGTTAGGTTTAGAAAATTAGTATTATTATTCTGGGTAATTTTAATATTTATTTTCGCAATTATTTTAGTGCAGAATTTTACTTATTTAATTTTCTGTTTTAGAATTTGTTTATTTTCTGCTTTAGTTTTCTGTTTTAATTGTTCTAAAAATATACAAAAATATTTCTGGGTTATTGTAGTTTTATTATTATGTATAAATTATTTATTTAGTTATTAGATAATTTTCTATGAATTTTAGTTATTGATTTTAATTTATATTTTCTGTTTTGTTTTTAAGAGTAGTAAATTTAATTAGATTAAAACTTGCATGTTATTATATCTTTCCTTGTGGATTCGATCCCTACTTGCCCTTGCTATATTGTTTATTATAAGTTTAAGTAGTGGTTTAATTTGTTGCTCGTACGACAAGCTTAACAGTGACTCGGAAAGACCATCGCAACGGTCACAAAGGACTTCCGATCGAGAAGACAATCCACAGTGGCTAGTCCGCTTAGTTATCTATAAATAGAAGCCAACTCTCAAGACTTGAAGATTGCCGAACCAACTGTGAATACACATACTTAAGCAAAAGTCATTGTTTTCATACTCAATCTTCTACTTATATCTCCAACTTTGTACTTAACATCTTTCCGAGTTGTAAGGTCTTGTAATCAATTACAAACACATTCTTACTTTTTGAGTAAGGTCCCTTGACTGAGCTGTAAGGGTTAACTTAGTTTAGTTGTCCCTTACTCGTAAAGGTTATCTCGGTTAGGAAGTACTAGATCGGATAAAGGAATTTCGAATCTAGGAAAATCTTGTAAGGAATTGTCTAAGGGAGCAATTCGGTTGAGTCTTTCTACTCGTATTTTGTGGATTCAAAATAGTGGATTTGACTTGGTGCTTTCATTAGCACTTACCGTGGTTTTCTGCCCCAGGAGGGTTTCCATGTAACTTTCCGAGTTAGTACTTTTTGAGTTCAATCTAAACTCGGACTCACCTTAGAGTCATTTCTAGTTTTATTCTTCCATTACTTGTTTAAATTTCCCCATCACCCTATTCACCCCCTCTAGGGTGACTTAGCCTCTCCAAGAGTAAACCTTCACCCCCCTAGGGTGACTCGGACTCTTAAGAGCAAACCTTCACACACCCATTCTAAAGATTATGCAACCGATTCAAGATAGTGACTAAGATATGTATACCATCCCATTATAAAAACTATGAATCATATCAAGGCTCTCTATCAACAAGCAACTTAGATTTCGATCGAAACAATATGCCTTAATCAAATTCTACAAACCAGATTAAAAAAGAAACACTAATTGAATAGAATGAAAAATGAATAGTTTATAATATTAAGGATTTCCCGATCGCGAGATAGAGAGAAATGAAACAGAAGATAGGGAGTCGCTCGTCGGTTTTAGAAAGTAAAAACTAACAAAAATAATAAAAAATACTTTTCTAATCATAGTACGGAAAAACTAAGCCTGAAAGAGGTTTTAAAGAGACTCCACCAGTTCAAATCGAGAATCGGTGTTCGGGGTAAAGGTACAAAATAGAGAGGAATGTTATCCATTACGCTTGTCAACAGATGATCTTTACTAGTTTAAGTTGTCGATAAAAAAATTGTGTTTAAACAGTCAAGCACACAGCATGTGAAGTGCGGAAATAAAATCAAACAAGGCATGCTAAGAAAGCGATAAATAAGCGAATAGGAAAACGATAAAGAAAGCAATAAAGAAAGAGAAAAGAAAGGGAAAAGAAATAAAAGTTACAGAGAGCGAAGAGGAACTAAAAGCGATTACATCTTTGATCCACGATATAGAAAGCAATAAATGAGGTAAATAAAAAAAATAGTAGAGAGAATGAATTGAAAGCAGATCTGGTGCCCTCGAGGTTGTCCCACCTGCTAATCTTGGATCACGAACTTAATCGACAAGCATAATGACAGGGTTGTGAGCTCGAAAAAGGGCGAAGAAGGCTATTTGTGGAGTTTAGGGATTAGGCAAATGTGTCACAGTATGGCAAAATACAGAGAGTAGAGCGGGATAAAGTAATGGGAGTATTTTCAGCTTAGAGGGGCTTGACTAGCTAAAAATATAACCAAAGATAGAATTATTTAGCAGCCTGAAATGAGGTGAGTAACCCCTATTTACATAAAATTTTAGGTCAAAAACATCAACTCACAAAATCGCTTCGGTCACCGAAAATCAGTTGAACCGGGTCCGAATTTTCCAGCAAGGATAAAGGAATTAGACCAATGACCTTGTGTGGGCATCTTGACTTCCGTGCCTCATTTGGGAGCCGAGACAAAACGCAGCGTTTTGGTGAGGTAACACCGAAAACCCGACGCTGGTTAAAACGAGCTTCAATGTCTTAGTTGTATGCTGGAAACAAATGTAACATTTTGGCGGTTTAAGCCATGAAACACGATGCCAGTCGAAATGGTATCATATGGATGCCTCTAATTTCCTTGCCCTGGTTAGCCACTAGGACCAAACGCCATGTTTTGGCAAATTTAGCCTGAAAACCCGGCTCGGTCTAAATAACATTTGTACGGATCTCTCGGGTCGTGTGCCTCTCTTGCGCGCTAAGTGAAAAAGTGAAACGTCTGTGTGTTTGCACATTATGGAGGAAGCAGACGCATGTTTAAGCAGTTTCCATATTTGAAAACTTTCTATTTTGGGAAATTTTTTATTTTTGGGTAGGTTTCTAATTTTGGAAGGTTTTTATTTTTGGTGCCGGTTTTGGTTTCCTGGTTGGGAACCTAAAACTGGCTTGGTTTTGCCGAAACAAAATGGGTTTATAGTCCGGCCCAAGAAAAAGGATGATTTTTGTGGTACTAATTGTTTTTTATGGTTTATCGGCTTCCGTCACGCCAATCATACTTCAATCACATTCCAAGTTCACAAACAGACAGGTATTTCATCACCAAGCCTACAAAAATAAAAGAGAAAAGGGATGACACTTTTTAGGTGTCTGCAGTTAGCCCTCACTTTGATCGAGTCCGTAAGACAAAGGTCAAAGTATACACTAATGGGTACTTACATGTTGCTTCGTATGCCGATTGAATCAATGTGTCCGGAATTACTTGTCTTTTGACTTAAACTCTAACATGGGAGCCTAAACTTAACTAAAGGAGTCCGAAGTTCGGGTGGTTGGTTCCTAGACTTAGCTAATTAAAGATCCGAAGCTCGGATTGGTGTGCTTGAACTTGATCATGTAGTTAGTTTGAAGCTTGGCGAGGAGCTTGAACTTGTCTCACGTAGTAAAGTTTGAAGTCCAGACGAGGTGCCCGAGCTTGACCACTTCTTGGATCCGAATATTGATCGGGTATCCGAGCTTGGCTCGATCAATATCTTGAAGCTCGGGTGAGGGGCCTAAACTTTACCATTCTTAGCCTGAAGCTTGCCTAAAACTTTCTACACTAACAGTTTTGTTAGCCTATAATCAAATGTAAAGAGTTTTAAGTGTTACTCGAAGATGATTTGTAACCGGATCACATTTGAAACATCTTGTCTCAACTTGGCATAAAATGGTCCTCGAAGTCATGGTGTGGTATGTAAACCTTGACCATTGTTGGGTCTAAAGCTCACCTGGTTAGTTGATTCTTGACCACTATTAAGCCTAAAGCTCGACAAAAGGGGTATCCGAACCTTGATCGCTATTGGGCCCGACGCTCGACAGAGATGTCCGAACCTTGACCGCTATTGGTCGTACAACTTGACGGGAATGTCCCAACCTTTACCACTATTGGGCCTGAAGCTCGATGGAGATGCCATTCCAAGAGTCCTAACAACTAAAGTTGTTTACAAAGGTTGTCGTACGGACGTTTGGGTGCGTGTGCCACGGGTTGCCGTCGAAGTGAGTGAAACATTGTGTTTGGCATGCTTGGGGACCAGCTCCAATTTGGCTCCTAGCATGGGAATCTAAACCTACCACGGGACGACCGACAAACCCAGTTGTTGGCTGGCCCAAGTGAAAATAGGCTTCTTTTTGGCACTCAATGGTTGTTTGTGGTTTATTGGCTTCAGTCATGCCATTTTCCGTCCGATTATGACCAAAATTTGCAAATGAGACTGGGATTTCTTCACCGGCCAAAAAAATTAAAAAGATAAATAAAATGCTAAGGGCGATACGTTTTTGGTGTCTACAGTTTTCTACTCACCGAGGGTAATACACTACTCTAACAAATTCAACGTCTAACTATTTTTTAACTTCCTCTTTTTATAAGACTCCACTCTGTTTCATCCTACGAAGTTTATGTTTGATTGGCTTAGCATCCTCATAAAGTGGAATTTTGTGTTCTGCTATTATTTTAATATATCCTGGACATGGTTATTGTGGCTCAAAGGTCATCTCCATATGTGGTGATCACTTGTCCCTTGATGAGCATTTTGACTTTTTGGTGCACTTGTAGAAGGCACTACTTGATGATCATGGAGCCGGGGACATCCCAAAAGAAGGTTAAAGGGAAGGGGAATGCCAAGGACTAAAAAGTCTACATTCTTGGCTACCGGTCCTACATTTATCGCAAGCATTACTGTTCCTAGGACCATTCTTTTGGAGTTATCACATGCTCAAAGACATAGGCCCTATTTAGGAATCAGCCAGTTACTGTTAGCTATTAGTTGTTTGTATTATCTATTAGTTGTTAGTTGTTTGTGAAGGTTTGCTCGGGGAGAGTCCGAGTCACCCTAGAGGGGGTGAATAGGGTGAGGAAGAGATCTTGTGGAAATTCAAAATCTTTTGCCGGGTAAAATACAGAATGCGGTTACGAGTCAAAACGAGTCGGAAAAGTAGAGACTCGGAAAGATCGAATAGATAGAAATGGCAAGAAAAGCAAATGCTTTAAGACAGTCCGAGTCTAGAATGAACTCGGAAAGTAAACACTTAGAGATTACGTGGAAACCCTCCCGGGGCAGAAAACCACGGACCGTGTCAATCCGGACACGAAGTCAAATCCATTATTTTGAGTCCACAAAATACCGTGAACTGGCCGAACTCGAGTTGCTCCCTTAGACAACTCTTTACAAGTTTTCCTAGACTCGAAATTCCCTTATCCGATCTTGTACTTCCTAGCTAAGATAACCCTTACAGCTAGGGACAACTAAGCTGAGTTCACCCTTACGGCTTAGTCAAGGGACCATATAAAGAAAGTAAGAAAGAGTTTGTAGCTGAGTACAAGACCTTACAACTCAAAAGGTAATGAATTACAGAATAGGAGTTGTAAGTAGAAGATTGAGAATGAATACAAAGACTTTGCACAAGTACGTATATTAACAATAAGTTCGGCAATCTTCAAGTCTTGTGAAGTGGCTTCTATTTATAGATGACCAGGCAGAGTAGCCGTTATCTTCATCTGCTGACCGAGAGTCCTCTGTGACCGTTGATAGAAGCTTTTGAGTCACTCGAGAATGTATCCGTTGTAATGTGAATATTGGACAACGGTTTAACTCTCATGGAAGTCCCAAAACTACTAGCGGTGTCTTGAGAGATAAGGTGAAAACTACCGGTAAGCTTGGTGTCTCGATTTTCCAGATTTGGAAATAGACAGCTCCGACACTATCTTACGGGACTGGAGCGAGAGAAGGTGAAAAGCCATGTCTGCTTGGTGATTTGACGTTTTGAAGCCGGTTACTTTTGTGATTTGAAAAAGTGTATCCTCGTTTGAATAACCTACAAAAGTAAAGCAATTTTGGTTCTCAAAGTATGAAATACTTTGGTCCAAGATTAGACACGAGATAATAAAATAATTATGATAATTAATCAACTAATTATCCGAGTCGAAGAGAAGTGGAATTTTTGAGTTTAATAACTATATAACTCAAAATTCCATCCGACTTAGTCTAAGCGATAGATCAAGATAAGTAAAGAATATCGAGTGAGATAACTTGATATAGACTAAGTATGAAACAGACTAGAGGTACTGACTCTAATGAAATAGAGCTTATAATCGAAGCTAGATTCGAGTGAGAGAAGGTGAAACACTAGTCCACTCAATCTACGATAAATGCGAGTGATCTTTGGACTCGGAACAAAGAATCGGTTTTCGAGTCACTTAAAGAAGCGCAATAAACACATGAAGTGTAAGTCTGTAGTACTTAGAGAAGATACCATTTCATTCAGAAAAGTTTCTAAAACACGAGAGAATGCCTTGGAATCAAAACTCTATAAATACGAGATGGTTATTCCTGATTCATGTAATGTAACTCGAAATGCGTTGAGCGAGTGTCCGAGTCTTCAATCTCCCCTTTTTGATGAAAGGCATTCCATGCTTAGATAGAAACTTTGTTAGTGAAAAGGATCGACTACGAATAGTTGCTCATAAAAGAAATTAAGTAAAGTATACTTAGTGTATCGAGCATAACGAAAACGAGTTAGAGCATAAAGCAAAAATATGCTAAGTAATGAAATAATGTTAACTCGGAAGGATTGTGAACACGAAGTTATAGAAGAGAAAGCATTACTTCATTGAACTTAACAAAATTACATAGATTGAGAGGAAAGCTCCCCTAAACTAGACAACAAGTTTTCGACTCTATGTCTCCCCTTGCCTTTCAACAAAAACAACGAAAAAAATACAAGGAAGATGTCTAGACAAAACAAAGGAGAGAAAATCTTTCGAAAGAGGAAGAATCTGCGAGACTTTGGAATTGTGCCACATTGCATGGCGCCTACGAGGGAGGGGGTTGTTGGTGTAGTAGCGGAGGGAGTAGAGGTGCACCGTCACTGGTATGATCTTGACAATGTGCTTGAGCGCGGCGGAGGGAGAACCGGTACGATCGTCGGGGGCTCGGCTCCGAGTGGGCGACCCGGAGTGAGTGGATCGAGAGGTTCTTCCCTTGGAACCTCTGGAGTAGCGAGGTCGTCGACCCACCTGCAGGCTGCCGTGCGAGCCGAGTACTTGCCACATGAGCTTGTGGAGCGATCGACCCTCGGCGGTTCCCACTCGCTTCTTCTTTGTGTTCCACTCCTGGCCGGATGGAGCTGCCTCGGCCGCGAGCTCCTCGGTGTCTGCTGCTTTTGCATCTGCAGCTTCTTCTTCTTCGACCCGTTGTCCAAAGAGGTCGGAGCTAGGCTTGAAGACGCTTCGAGACGCGTCCGAGTCACCATGGTCTCGAACCGCCTTGGACCTTCTCTCTCGAGGAGCTCGACCAGCTCCTTCCGCTCCTGCACTAGTGCCCTCATCTCAAGAACTAGAGACTGCTGCTCTCGGATTTGGGATTGAACGGTCTTTTGGTTGATGGTCGGATGTTGGAGGATATGCTTGAAAGACCGGAGTGTGTCCTGAAGCGAGAGGACATAGAGCCGATCTTGTCCATAAAAACGGGGACAAGAGAGCAGAGAGAGATTTGGAGGCACCGGAGGTGGAAGCACCACCAGGTGGAGAGGGAAGAGAGAGAGGGGTTGATTTACGAGTCCGAGGCGGAGAGGGAGGCCTCGGTTCGAGTTATGAATCCGGACACCGGGGTTAGTTTCCGGTATCCGTACTCCTGCAGTTCCTTTTACCGAGCAACAACGGCGGCCTCGGACACGGTGTTTGGGTCCGAGGGAGAGGAACTTGGAATTGTTTGAAGACGAGGGTGAGAAGAGCACCAAAAGGAAGTGAGGTGGTCTTCTTTGATTGAAGTTGAGCTGGCACGGCGGCCATTTGCTCAATGATGGAGGGAAGAGGTCTACTTCGTAGCCCTCAAGAATGTCAAAGAGAGCTTTGAGGTGCTTGGAGTTGGGGTTCTCCTTGCTTGGAATGCTTGTGAGAAAGAAGTTCTCATCAGCAGAAAGCACGAAGGCGAGCTTCGACTTCAACCGAGTCACATAAAAGTTTTTCGGGACTCGGGAAACTCTTGGCGAACTTGTCAAAGAAGTCGTCGGCGACTTTAGTGAACGGAATGGGGTTGCTGTTCAAGAAGAGAGAGGAGACCTTGAACAAGCGGTGGAGGAGAGAGGTGTTGATACGAACGATGATGTTCCGAACCGTGGAGGTTAGAACATTTTACGAGTGGGTAAGGTGAGTGTAGAACTCGAAACGAGTTCGGGATAGATGAACTCGTTGAAGCACATGAAGTTATATGCTCCGGTGGTTTGAATGTGAGCCAACCAAGAAAATTTGGTTGTAGGAAAGAACTTGTCGTCCGAGCACTAGGTGCTTGGGTGACAATGGGTTTGGAGGGGTTCGAGCTTTACGGCGTTTTGGTGCGAGGCTTTTGGAGGAAGAAGAGATCCGGAAGTCGGGATGGTTTCCTCTTTTAGGCATTTTGAACGATGGAAGGAAAGATGAAACTTTTGAGTAGAGAAGAGAAGGAGAGGTAGAAGAGAAGAACCGAAAAAGATGTAGAAAAAAGATGAGAGCGATCGAAACTTACGAGAGGTGGCCTTTACGATGCTTGAAGAACTTCAAAGATTACTTGTTCATGTAGAAATCTTCCGCGAAAAGTTTCGTTTGAGAGAGATGGAATGTAGAGTACCGAGACAAAGATGAATAGATGCTATTTATAGAAAATAAGTGCGCCCGTCAACTATCTCGTTAAATATAACTCCGTTCGACTCGGCTTGTCCATCGGTCATCGAAGATCGGTGTGACGGTTCTCTTCAACGGTTAAGATTTCAGCGGTTAGAGATCCACGGCTATCGACTAATCACGGCGCTCGAGAGAAAGAGATAGAAAAGATTTTGAAAATATAATCGAAGCTCTCCATCGATCTAGAGATAGCTTCAGAAAATTTGAAGTCCAAGTTTCTCTACGTCCGAGTTTGACTCGAGATAGGTTTCGAGTGACTCGAAACACAAAATAACTATTAACCCGAGTATCACTGAATCAACTGAGCTAATGGTTATTAAAAGGAAAACATATAACACAGAATTATGCAATGAATAAGAATAGCACATAATTAAGCATTTAACATACCAAGCTCATTTCGAATAAAGCAAAACTGATCTTCACCAAGAGGCTTAGTAAAAATATCGGCTAATTGAAGATTAGTAGGAATGAACTCAAGTTTAATATCACCTTTTACGAGTGATCACGTAAGAAGTGATATCGACCTCGATATGCTTTGTTTTTGAGTCTTTGGATAGGATTCTTGGTGATGCTGATTGCGCTTTGGTTGTCACACTTGATTGGAATTGAGTTGAGGAATAGTCAAGATCCTTCAAGTGTTGCTTAATCCATAGAATCCGAGCGCAACAAGCTCCGAGCTGTAATATATTCAGCTTGAGCGGTTGATAGAGCTACTGAGTTACGCTTCTTTGAGTGCCAAGATATTAGGGATTGACCCAGAAATTGGCAAGCTCCAAATGTGCTCTTTCGATCAACTTTGTATCCTGCGTAGTCTGCGTCCGAGTATCCGGTAAGAGTCGGTTCCGAGTCTACGGAATACCATAGACCTAAATTACGAGTGCCTGCAAGATATCCGAATATTCTTTTCACCGCGAGTGAGATGTGATTCTTTTGGGTTAGCTTGAAATCTTGCGCATAGGCAAACACTTGAACATTATATCTAGCTTGCTTGGAAGTAAGATATAGCAAAGATCCAATCATACCTCGATAAAGTTTCGATCTATTGCTTTACCTTTCTCGTCCGAGTCAAGCTTTATACTACTTGCTCATGGGAGTAGATGCATGTTTTGCATCTTGGAGTTTGTATTTCTTCGATAGTTCCTTGGTGTACTTTGATTGATGGACATAGATTCCATCTTTATCTTGTTTGATTTGTAACCCAAGGAAGAAGTTGAGTTCTCCCATCATACTCATTTGGAACTCTTGACTCATCAACCCGAGAAAATTCTCGGCACGAAATTCATTAGTAGCACCAAAGATAATATCATCAACATAGATTTGAACAATAAGGAAATCTTTCCCCTTAGTTTTTATGAAGAGAGTCTTGTCGATCGACCTCTTTTAAAATCATTTAGAACCAAGAAGTTACTCGAGTCTTTCATGCCAGGCTCGAGGTGCTTGTTTAAGACCATAGAGAGCCTTTTGAAGTTTGAAAACATGATTTGGAAATTCCGAGTTTTCAAAACCAGGAGGTTGTTCGACATAGACTTCTTCTTCAATAAAACCATTGAGAAATGCACACTTAACATCCATTTGATATAATTTAATATGCATGCTTTGGATGCAAATGCCAACGATATTCGATAGCTTCAATTCGGCTACGGGTGCAAAGGTTTCCCCACAATCGATTCCTTCTTCTTGATTGTAACCTTGAGCCACAAGTCTAGCCTTGTTTCGACTACCACTCCACCCTCATCCAGTTTGTTCTTGAAAACCCATTTGGTTCCTATAGCTGGGTGGTCGGAAGGTCGGTTGGTCGAGTCCGAGACTTGGTTTCTCTCGAATTGATTGAGTTCCTCTTGCATGGTCTCTACCCATTCAGGTTCATTAAGGGCCTCTAGTGCATTTTTGGGTTCGTTTAATGAAATGAATGCGGTGAATGCACATAGATTATGTAGAGAGGAACGAGTTCTTACCCCACTTGTTGATATCCGAAATTATGTTTTCTTGGGGATGACTGGAAGTAAATTTGAATGCTTTACCAGTTCTCCGATTCACGAGATTTGTGGGCTGAGTCGCTTGATCTTCGAAGCTCGTTACGAGTGACCCTCTTCATTAACTTGTTCGTTACGAGCGAGCTCTTGAGTTGTCTCATTCGAGTTTCCTCGTTCGAGTGACTTCATTACGAGCAGGTTGAGTCTAAGTCTTTGTAGGCTCGGATTCGTCATCATCTCTACTGAGCTTCAGTTCCGAGTATGACGACTCACTTGGCTTCTCCTGTTCAAGCTCATCAAACACTACGTGGATGCTTTCTTCCACTTTGTTAGTTCGCTTATTGAAAATGCGATAAGCTTTGTTGTGAAAGGAGTAACCTAGAAAAATACCTTCGTCGACCAGAGCATCAAACTTGGTCGAGGTGATCCTTACCGTTGTTGTGAACGAAGCATTTACATCCGAATGGTCCGAAATAGGAAATATTTGGCTTCTTCCCTTTGTAGAGCTCATAAGGTGTTTTCTTCAGAATGGGTCTGAAATAGGAAATATTTGGTTGTGTTGGTTGCCTCTACCCGGAAATAGTAAGGCAAGTTGTGCTCAATCATCATCATCCTTACTATTTCTTCAAGGGTTTTGTTCTTTCTCTCTACTACTCCATTCTGTTGAGGAGTTCGGGTGCTTGAGAAGTTGTGAGAGATTCCATGTTTGTCACAAAACTACGAGAATTCCGAGTAGTCAAACTCCCTTCCATGGTCGGTTTGAATCCTCCGGATCCGAGTCCGAGACTCAACTTGGATTTTTCTGCGAGCTTGCTGAACTCCTTGAAAGCTTCATTCTTATGCTTAAGAAAACACACCCGGGTAAATCGAGAATAATCATCAATAATAACGAATATGTAAGATTTACCTCCGAGACTCTTAACGAGGATTTCGCCACATAAATCCATATGTAGTAGCTCAAGCACTTGGATGTGGAAACTGTCTTCAGAGATTTGAATGAAGATCTGACTTGTTTCCCTACGGTGCATGCGTCACATACTTTATCTTTCTCAAAAACACGGTTAGGTAAACCCCTCACCGGACCATGAGATGCCGACTTTTTGATAGTATGCATGCTAATATGCCCTAATCTACGATGCTAAGACCATGAATCATCATGAAGAGATGCTTTTAAGCAAGATATATTCTAACTCAGGTCGAGAGAGGAATGATATAGGTGTTACCTGATCTTTTACCTAACAGCTTGGTCTCTTTGGTATTGACATCGAAATGTAGCAGTTGGTCCGAGTGAATCTTACCTCTTGACCTTTATCACATAATTGAGAGATGCTGAGCAGATTGTACTTTAAACCTTTGACAAGGTAGACTGGATCGACCAAATTGCTTCCTTTTCCAATCTTGCCAATCCCCACTATCTTGCCTTTGCTATCATCTCCAAATGTGACCTTTCCTCCTTTATGTTTTTCCAACTCGGAAAAGAGTTCCGCATCTCCCGACATATGGCGGGAACATCCACTTGTCAAGGTACCAGTGTCGTTTTGATCTTTTCGAGTGACCCGCAAAACAGAGAAAATCTAATCCTTCTCACTTCCTCTAACGAACCCGAGTAACATTCCTTACTGTGGTCATTTTCCGAGGAAGAAGGTGTTTTGGAATCCAGATTTGAATGACTTTGGGTTTTGTCCGATTCCGAGTCTTCCTCTCGGAGAACCGAGTCCGTGTCTCTTTCTTTTTGAAAACCTTTCCTTTTGAGACATGAGAGAATGGTTTCCTTTTGTAAACGAGTTCAGGCTTAGTCATCCCTTCATTTCGTGAATGGGACCGTGCTGAGCTTTCCTAAACTTCACGAGTTCGAAATCCTTTTGAATAAATCCGAGTAGGAATTGGATTCCTCTTCTTTGTTGAAACCAAGACCTTCTTTTCGAAAGGAGACACATTGTGATGCTAAGAGCATGTCAAGGTTTTTCGACCTTGAGTAAACTTTAGAACCAGATCTTGAGACTCAATGAGCTTCGCTTTAGCTCCTCATTTTCTTTCTCGAGTAACTCGGACTCGGTCTCATTAGATTGAGCACTAGTCTTGAGTTCTCCGAATGAGAGTCTCGGTTTTTCTAATTCATTTTTCAAAGAAGTGCTCTCGAAGAGATTGACTCAAGTAGTTCTTTGAAATGGGAAGAGTCGAATTGGACTTTTCTAAAACCGTATTTAGCTAAATCAACTTTGGAGAATTTGAGGAAATAATCAATTACCTCTTGAGGATTAGTTTCCCCATTGTCCGAGTCCGAGTTTGACTTTCCTTCGGCTTCGAGTCGGATATTGCCATCGGACACTTTGAGTCGTCTCGAGTCATCGTCATCTTCCGATGAGTCTTCATCGCTCCACGTTACCATCATGGCCTTCTTCTTCTTTCTGTCCCTTTTTCTTTTCGGACAGTCTTTGACTATGTGGTCTATGCTTTGCCACACTCAAAACATCCAGAATTCTTAGATAAAGATAACTTTGAGGGTGAGGAATACTTACCTTTTCTGTCCCTCTTGTCTTTCTTGTAGAATTCTTCCTTTGGCCTTTTATCCCATCTTTTGTGCTTCATTATTCTCTTGAAGCCTTTTGCAATGAGTGCCATGGGATTGTCTTCCGAGTCGGATGAGCTCGGATTTGCTTCTTTAGATTCCGAGGCCTTCGAGTGCTATGTTCTTTTTGGAACTGCCCTCGGCATCCTCTTCTTCTAGATGGATTTCGTGTGTTAGAAGCTTTCGATGAGCTCGTCCGGCTTTAAGAGTGAGAGCTTCGAGCCTCCTCTATGGCGAGTCACCTTTGGACCCCATCTTCTTTTGGGCGGACTTCGAGTATCTTTCCGCACATTTCCTCGTGTGTGATTTTCTTACCCAGAGACTTGAGGTTGTTGGTAATCTCGATGAACCTGGATGAACATCCGAGTGATATTTTCTTCGACTCCATCTTGAATAGCTCGTATTTATGAAGATATTGACTGATCTTCGCTTGTCCGACCCGGCTTGTGCCTTCATAAGTGTTAACCAGTGTATCCCACACTTCTTTTGTCTGTGTCGCGAGCGGACACCCGATAGTATTGCTCGGGGAGAGTCCGAGTTACCCTAGAGGGGGTGAATAGGGTGAGGAAGAGATCTTGTGGAAATTCAAACTCTTTTGCCAGGTAAAATACGGAATGCGGTTCCGAGTCAAAATAGAGTTAGAAAAGTAGAGACTCGGAAAGACTGAATAGATAGAAATGGCAAGAAAAGCAAATGCTTTAAGACAGTCCGAGTCTAGAATGAACTCGGAAAGTAAACACTTAGAGATTACGTGGAAACCCTCCTGGGGCGAAAACCACGGACCGTGTCAATCCGGACACGAAGTCAAATCCACTATTTTGAGTCCACAAAATACCGTGAACTGATCGAACCTGAGTTGCTCCCTTGGACAACTCTTTATAAGTTTTCCTAGACTCGAAATTCCCTTATCCGATCTAGTACTTCCTAGCTGAGATAACCCTTACAGCTAGGGACAACTAAGCTGAGTTCACCCTTACAGCTTAGTCAAGGGACCTTACAAAGAAAGTAAGAAAGAGTTTGTAATCGAGTACAAGACCTTACAACTCGGAAGGTAATGAATTACGGAATACGAGTTGTAAGTAGAAGATTGAGAATGAATACAAAGACTTTGCACAAGTATGTATATTAACAATAAGTTCGGCAATCTTCAAGTCTTGTGAAGTGGCTTCTATTTATAGATGACCAGGCAGAGTAGCCGTTATCTTCATCTCGCTGACCGAGAGTCCTCTCGTGACCGTTGATAGAAGCTTTACGAGTCACTCAGAAATTATCCGTTGTAATGTGAACGTTGGACAACGGTTTAACTCTCATGGAAGTCCCAAAACTACTAGCGGTGTCTTGAGAGATAAGGTGAAAACCACCGTTAAGCTTGGTGTCTCGGTTTTCAGATTTGGAAACAGACGGCTCCGACACTATCTTCCGGGACTGGAGCGAGAGAAGGTGAAAAGTCATGTCTGCTGGTGATTTGACGTTTTGAAGCCGGTTACTTTTGTGATTTGAAAAAGTGTATCCTCGTTTGAATAACCTACAAAAGTAAAGCAATTTTGGTTCTCAAAGTATGAAATACTTTGATCCAAGATTAGACACGAGATAATAAAATAATTATGATAATTAATCAACTAATTATCCGAGTCGGAAGAGAAGTGGAATTTTTGAGTTTAATAACTATATAACTCAAAATTCCATCCGACTTAGTCTAAGCGATAGATCAAGATAAGTAAAGAATATCGAGTGAGATAACTTGATATAGACTAAGTATGAAACAGACTAGAGGTACCGACTCTAATGAAATAGAGCTTATAATCGAAGCTAGATTCGACCGAGAGAAGGTGAAACACTAGTCCACTCAATCTGCGATAAATCTGAGTGATGCTCGGACTTAAAGAAGCGTAATAAACACATGAAGTGCAAGTCTGTAGTACTTAGAGAAGATACCATTTCATTCGGAAAAGTTTCTAAAACACGAGAGAATGCCTTGGAATCAAAACTCTATAAATACGAGATGGTTATTCCTGATTCATGTAATGTAACTCGAAATACGTTGAGCGAGTGTCCGAGTCTTCAGTTTGTATTAGTTGTTTGACTTAGTCTGTTTATATTAGTTGTTTAAGGAAAAAGTGTTTGGTAGAGTTAGTTGTTTCTAACAAAGTTGTTTGGTAAAATTCCATTTATGCCTATATCTCAATTTTATGAACTGTTTTATACATTATATTATTTTTATGTCATATTCATATTTCTTCTCAACATTAATTAAGAATTATGTGATATATAAAAATACATTTATACCTTCTATACAATTTAATTATGTATATCTTTTTGAAGTTTATTTTTAATAATATATTTGACATTTATGTGATAAAATTATTTATTTATTATGATAGACTAAATTACTTGTTAAAATATAAAAATTATTAAAATAAAAAAGCATTAACTTAAATATTTATAATCATCTTCTACTATTATTTCAAAAGTGAAAAATATGAATTAAAAAAATCTTACACATAAGCATAATTTCAATGGCAATTACCATAATTTCACAAAAATGTGAAGGGTAATATAATAACTTCAAGTGTTATTGTAATAAGCTCTTCCAAAAGTTATTCCAAAGAGCTTTTTCTAAAAGAGCTTTTTAGGTCAAAAAAACATATTCCAAAAGCTCTTTACCGAACAGTCCAATTAACTTTTTGACCCAATCAACTAGCTAAGAAGAGCTTTTGGGGGCAAAAGCTCTTTGCCAAACACCCCCATAATGTTTGCTTAAAGAGTTGATGCTCTGTTATCCCTAGCCTCTTAATAGTGCTCTCCGGGCATACATAAACAATTGACACATCGTCTACTAGAGTCAAAGGTACAAAACTTGTTAGTGCAAGTTCCTCTTAAATACAGGGCATTTTGTGTGCAATGCCTTCTCGATGCAGATCCCTTTTACCGAAGGTGATTGTTCCTGCTCTAGTGTTGACTATGCCCACAACTTCTTCTGGTGAGGTCTCAGGTGACACCTCGATTTTTGTAAGTGCATCAATTAAAGCTTGTCAATGTTTCTAGGATGTAACTATTAATATCCAAATTGACACATCAACTTTCACCTTTTGGAGTTGTTTGAGGACATGGTCCTCTTTTGTAGCTTGTTTTGTTATTTCCAGATGGCTCAATGTAAACACCTAAAAAGTGTCATCCTTTATCTCATTATTTATGTGTTTTGTTTTATTGGCTCGATGATGATAATCCCGAGTCCCGTTAGTGGATTTGGATTTCGGACTATGATCGATTGGTGCAATATAAGCTAGTAAACCACAAAAACCCCCAAGCACCACTTAAATAGCCTTTTGCCTTAGGTTAGTCCACAAATCCTCTGTTCTTTCGGATCTGTCTAAGAACCGGGCCGAGCCTTTAGAGATTGTGGAGTTCCATGATGTGTGTCGGGAAATTCCAAGTACTCGAATACTACATTCTACTTTTGTCCAAGTTAGACAAGGAGCTGAAGACCCGAAGATGACGTTAAAGCGTTACATTTCATGATTAGGAGCACCAAAGTGTTGCGTTTTGAGCTTCATGAGATAGCCCACACGAGGCTAGAAAATTTGGGCTAGGCTATAAAGCTACCATTATGGAAATAGCTTAAGCCAAGTGGGAAATCCAAGTAAAGAGAACTACACCACACATAGTCCGCTCTATTAGGCCCTTTCCTTATATCCTAAATGGACAATTTCGAGAGAAGGAGATAATTTCCCTTATTATGGTTTTCCTGAACCCTATTACATCAAGGAGAAGGGTATCTTAGTACCTAGTCCGGAAATTTTCAATGACTACTATATTACGGAAAAGGAGGCACCTCACCTTCTCAAAAGGGACAAGTGCACATCGATTGGACCAATCTCGCAGGAAACAATCTTTTCGGCCTTCTGTTCGGTCAAGAGAGTAATCTAGAAGGGAACTCTGTCTTAGTATCGTCACGAGTTATGTCCCATCCGCAGCTTCGATCTGTCCGGGTTCATCACCGATGCTCGACATAGAAGGGTCTAAGCATATTACTTGGATTGATGCCGACAAGGGCCAAGAATTTGCAATTAGCCTAGGAGTGCACCCTTCTTCTAAGTCTAGTGTTAGGGCTTGTTTTTCTTCTTCTTCTTTTGTTGTTTCTATTTCTAATTCTGTCATTTCCAATTTTTCTTTTGAGTCGGATGTACTTGTTTCCTCATTCAATAAAGTGAATCTTTCTGCTTACTCCTGGCCTCCTCATGCTCTTCATTGTTTTTCCTCTAATGATGAACAAGAAATTCCTAAAGAATTAATAAAAGCTATGGAAGATCATGAAAATCGCTCACCAATAATAGAGGAAACAATAACAATCAATTTGGGTCAACCGGTTAACCCCAAGAGGTTAAGATTGGAAAAACTTTGGATACAGTAAGAGCAGAAGCAATTCACTTCACTCCTCACAGAGTTCATCGATGTCTTTGCATAGTCCTACAAAGACATGCCGGGTATATATCCAAGTACGAGTAGAACACAAAATTCCGCTTTATAAAGATGCTAAACTAGTTAAACAAAAGTTGAGGAGGATGAAAATAGAATGGGCCTTGAAGATTAAGGAGGAGGTTCAAAAACAGCTGGAGGTTGGGTTTATTAAGGTAGTTCACTATCCTCGGTTGGTAACAAATATAGTTCCAATCCCGAAGAAAGATGGCGGGGTTTGTATGTGCGTTGACTTCAAGGATTTAAACAAGGCTAGTCTTAAAGATGATTTCCCATTGCCTCATATCGATCTTCCGGTAGATAATACAGATGGATCATGTTGTACTCTCGTTTATGGATGGTTACGCCGGGTATATTCAAGTGAAGATGGCCGAGGAAAGACATGGAAAAGACAACTTTCATCACTTAATGGGGACTTATTGCTATGTGGTGATGCCATTTGGGCTCAAAAATGCAGGTGCAACGTATCAAAGGACAGCCACGACACTACTGTATGATATGATCTATAAAGAAGCTAAAGTATATGTAGATGATACGATCATAAAATCCAAAGACAGAGGCGGGGCACTTACCCGACCCTAAGAAAATTCTTCCATAAACTCGGGAAGTACACCATGCGCCTTAATCCTCAAAAGTTAGGCTATGTTGTTAGTCTTAAGGGAATTGAAGTTGATCCATCCAAGATCAAGGCTAGTAAGGAAATTCCTCCACCAAGTATGGAGAAGGAGATAAGGGGCTTCCTAGGACGTTTGCAATACATCGGTCGTTTCATATCAAAGCCGACTATGGTCTGCGGAACCCATTTTTAAGAAGTTAAAGAAAGGATCCGAGCCCGTTTGGGATACCAAGTGCCAACAAGCATTCGAGAAGGTTAAGGAATACCTAGCTAATCCTACGAGTGTTATTTCGACCCCAATCAGTGAAACCTTTGCTTTTGTATCTCACCATAATAGAGACAGCTATGGGAGCCATATTAGCTCCGCAAGACGGAAAAGAAGAATGCGCGATCTACTATCTTAGTAAGAAGTTCCTGGACTATAAGACTAGATATACAACATAGAGAAGACATGTTTGGCTTCAGTTTGGGCTACCAAGAAGCTCAAACACTACATGTTGACCCAAAAGGTACATGTGGTAGCACCCATGAATCCTATTAAGTACATACTTGAGCGAACGACTATCGGTAGTAAGATAGCGCGATGGACTGTCATGCAATCGGAATTCAAACTCAATTTTGTTCCTCAAAAAAGAGATCAAAGGAAGAGTAGTATCGGAATTCTTGGCAGATCTACCCATGCTCGAATCGCAACCCGAACACCTTGACTTCCCAAATGAAGATATTTTACAAGTAGAGGTGGACGTTTAGACAATGTACTTTGATGGCGCTTCCAATCGAAGGGCTTTGGAGTAGGGATTCTTTGAGTCTCACCGAGAGGAGCACATACTCCTATTTTAGTTAAATTAGACTTCGAGCTCACTATTAATGCTCGCGAGTATGAATCTTGTATCACAGGACTTGAAGGCTGCAGTAGAGATTAGCGTCAAGAACATCGAGTTTTCGGTGATTCCAGTTTGATCATCAACCAAAGTTCGCAAAGGTGGAAGGTACGTAGAGAAGCCTTAACACCTTACGAAGCATATTGGACAAAATTATCTAAACACTTCGAGAAGATTTCCTTCACTTACCTTCCTAGGGACGATAATCTATTTGTGGATGCACTAGCTAAGCTAGCATCCATGATTAATATTCCTGTTGGCATTCACTCAATGCCTGTTCACATCAAGCGTCGGAGTTAGCCTCGCACACGTCTACACCTTAGAAGTATCTAATATCGACCATACCAGTTGGTGTCATGATATTTATCAGTATTTGGATAAACAAGAAAATCCTTTAGACTCCACACTAGTGCCCAATGAGCCATCGGGATATTGGTTGCAGCAATTCTTCCTCAATCAAGGATGGTTGTTCAAGAAAACTAACTCTAGGATATGCTTACTTTGTGTTAATCAACATGAAGCAAAGTGCATCATGGAAGAGATTCATGGAGGAGAATACTCGACCTCATATGAACGGTAGAATGTTGGTCAAGAAGGTTCAAAGACTTGGTTATTATTCGTCAACTATGGCAGCGGATTGTCATAACTTTGTTAGAAGGTGCCATAAATGTTAGGTGTATGCAAACTTACAACACCAACCCCCATCATTTCTCACTACATTATTCTCACCTTGGCCATTTTCAGTTTGGGGAATAGACATTATTAGCAAGGTGACTACTAAAGGAATAGGTGGTCACGAATTTGTATTAGTAATTGACTACTTCACCAAATGGGTAGAAGCGACTTCTTATGCAATCTTAACATCGAGACAAGTAGCCAAATTTCATCACCCGGAATATTATATGTTGTTATGGAGTGCCCCATGAGCTTATAAGTTACCATGGTAATCATTTCAAGAAGGAAGTAGCGGATTTGTTGGATAAGTATAAATCCGACATCACAAATCTTCTCCATATCGTCCTCGGACCAACGGAGCGATTGAAGCTGCCCATAAGGACACTCGGAGAATAGTGGAGAAAATGGCGAGTTACTTATAAGGACTGGCTAGATAAATTACCTTTCGCTTTGTCGGGTTATAGAACTTCCATTAGATCCTCCACTGGAGCAACGCCTTACTCTCGGTCTACGGCATGGAAGCAGTCCTTCTAGTTGAGATTGTTATTCCTTCATTAAGGATAATTGATGAGAGTCAAATTCCGGAAGTCGAGTGGGCTAAAGCACATTATGAGGAATTAGTGTTCGCTGGATGAGAGGCGCCTCAACGCCCGCATATTGTCCAAATATACCAAGCTCATATATCTAGGGCATTCAATAAGAAGGTTAAGCCTCGTAACTTGCAAATTGGGGATTTAGTCCTTAGAGAGGTCGAGCTCCAATTCAAGATCCACAAGGGATATTTAAGCCCAACCGGCGAGGCCCATTTAAACTTAATCGGATTTTACCCGAAGGAGCAGTAAAATTAACCGATTTAAAAGGAGAAGAGATTTTTCGAGTATACCAATCTGGATCAATTGAAGAAGTACTACGCCTAGCATACCCCTAAATAGTAGGTCGAGCCCAACCCAACTAGGTTTGGCCAAGGTGGGCACCGGCCACCACCGGTTAACGGTGGATTAGTCAAGCCACGATTTTCCTTTTCTTTCTTTCAGACTTTCTTTGATTCGTTTATTTGCTAGACGGTCCAATATTTATTTTGGGTTTTCTTTACTATTATTATTCTACCTCTAAGTGAGCAATAAAGATATGAAAAGTATAGCATAGCACTTACTTTTATTCAATAAGGGTAAGCTTATTACTTACCTGAATACATAGCTAATAAAAGGAATTTAATTGTAAGCATACTATTTGTAAAATAAAAAACAAGTAAACATTGTTCTAAAGAGGAAAAACTAATCCTCCTTTTATTCTATCTCAAACTCCTAAGAATTCGAGTCGTAGTCTATTTTCACTTTCTTCCCTTTAGGATGATTAGACTCGGCTTCCTCGTCTCGGGTGGGTTCCTTTAGCTCTTGGATTCGTCGGGCTCTCCTTTCTTCATTTTCTTTAACTTCGGTTTCTTTTGACGAGCGCGTGCAGCCATCCGAGGGTTTACTTCATGAATTTACGAAGGGGCGTAGCGAGAACGGCTTCTTCAGGGTTTAGCTCTCTAAGTCTTAGTATTTTTCGTCGCTTGGGGTCGACATCTATTATCCACTCTATATAATAGGGAGAAACAGCGAGTATTTGCATCTCCTTCAAGTGCCAGCAAGGTCGCAAGAGTCAACAGTTTTGGAAGACCTCTCTTGTACTCAAGCCATGACCCAATCCGTCTAGAGCTACCATGTCCTCTAAACAAGTCAAAAGTTGCAGGCCATATACAATATAGTAATGGTATTACTTGTTCTCTACCTATTTGCCACTACACACAGCTCAAAAAGTAATACTTGCTCTCCCCAGTGCCTAATAGATGAATGTATGTATGTTGTGTAGTATGCATTTTGAATTGGGACACCTTCCAATACTTAACTTACCGTAACGAGTTATTCGTTGTGATTTTTGAGATATTCTTCGCATTGAGAGACAGGACCATCAACTACCGCCGATGTTCATTTTCGCTGGCAAAAGTGAGTTGCTAGGTACATGTCCAACTTAGGAGGAGCTTCGATGAGTTTCGGATGTTCCATTAGCCGGATCCGCACATCACGGTTTCAAAATCAAAAATTAGTGTCCTACATCTGTCCAAGTATACCCTTTCGGGCCAAACAAGAGCAAAATCAAAATAATAAAAATAATGAAAGCAGCAGGGACGAAAATTAGGTTTTTGGTATAGGCCGAAGGCCCTCGGCCTCCGAGCGAGCACCAGCGCCCGATTTACCGTTGTTTGCTTTTGTTTGTTTAATGCTTACTTACAATTATAGGAGGCTACCACGAAAATGTTGTTCCGTTGGCTTTAACTCGCTCTAAGCCAATGATTGTTTCAGCAACTATTAGTGGAGTTAGGGAATAGTAATCCTCTAACTGTTCCACCAGGCTTAGCAGAGAAGCCGGCGCCAAGTCTTCATGACCCCCTACTAGCAGGAATTCCCCTATCGGGCAAGTAATTATGGCTCGCCGTCTCGGGTAAATGATGGACTCGAGCATAAGCATACACGTCGTGGTAATGCTTCATCGATTGGTTAAGTTAACCCGATTCCCAATAAGGATCCAACCTAACTGCTTTTTACTCGGTTTTAGCAAATATTGATACTTTTCATGGAGATTTTCCGAGGATTTGGGAACAGCTGGTTTTGCTCGCCTAACACCGCCTAGTATGGCAACAAACTCTTCGAGCGAGAGGACACGATTCGTTATCCCCGAACCTAAAAACATGGTGATGGTGATCCAAATAAGCTACAGCGAGTCCATAAGAATGGCGAATAAATTTTCACGTGACGAATGCTAAAGAGGACATTTAGCCCATAATTGGTTAACCCCGACCTATCCATGTTACTCATCTCATGCATCCACCGGGTTAATTCATTCATGAAATCCATGGTTCTATGATGGACGTAAGAGGAGGATATTTTGCGGCTAGGTGAAGGCTTTCGTGTGTGTATTTCTTATTGCAATGAGCAATCGTATCTAGAGGCGTTTTCCTAAAGTTCTTCGAATCTCGTTATGATTGGAACAACAAGGCGCTACAATCCTTGGTCATTTTTGTTTCTCATCCCAACCCGTGGAGCGCACCTTACTTGGACTATGCACTTGAGATTTTCTTTTTTTGTTTTTATTATTTTCTTTTAGGGGAATGGGGGCTAGTGCCCATATTTTTTAAATTTTGTATTTGTTTTTTGTTCCTAAGTTTTGTACATCATATTAAATAATAGAACGCATTTTTATAATCGAATCTTGCATTTCATCTCATTGCATAAGAGTCTTCATTGCAAAATAAATAATATATTAGCAAAACGAACGCTCTATAAGAGGTCTATTAATCAACAACAGCGGAAGCAGCAAGGAGTCATCTACGCATCGCCATCGGAGTCATTATCGAAGATGTAATTCCCAAAGTCCTCCAAGATAGACGTAGAGAATCGGCCACCTTTCATCACCTTGGTATGAACCACCTCCTTGGTCCTAAGCCCGAGAACCCCCATGTGATGGTCCGCTATAAGAAGACCGAGGGAAGTAAACAGGGTTCCCGTGTCGATCAAAGGCTCGCAATGGTAAGATGTTCAAGCTCTCCTCGGAGAAACCTTGTACTGCATCGAGGTACTAGGCTTGAAAGCACTAGGTCCTACCTCGGACGCACTCCTATGATGAGTATGTCGCGAATAACGCCATGACGAGCCTTGTCTAGCATACTACAAGAAGGCATTTGTTGTTCATAAGTTTGGGATGATGTCTCGGGCGCATTACGTAGACTACCGAAAGGAGTGGCTCTCGATCGGTGACTCAACAAGATCAAGGAAATGATAAGAAAATCACTAAAAGCTTATAGAATTTAGCACTACACTAATTGAGGACTTACTCAAGAAGTAGAGAAAGATCGACCGGTAAAGAAATTCTAGATTCCACAAAGAGTCGACTGCAATCTAATAGATATGGTCCTAGATTGTTCCCGGTCGTATTACAAAGTTTATTTGAGGTTAACAACGAGGAAGATACTTTTAGCACGTAACTAAAGGGAAAAGAGCACATAACTCTTACCCTCGCCAATTTCTAACAAAAGGATGCCCGACATATTCCTCTTCCGGGATTTCGGGAATTGTGATGAAACAAAGAGGTCCCCGTTCATAGTAACATCTACATTGAGACTCGGGATGTGAATGTCAGCGGGAGTAAGCTGCAAAAGAAAGATGACGATTAATTTCCATACAAGAAATTCAAGATTATAAGAGAGGAGTTTAGCACTTACTAGTTAGGTCATGATGCGAGATGCATGATGGGCATAGGAGGTGTGTAAATTCAACGAGTGAGGTAAACGGGTACCCCACCATGGTCGTCGCTTGCTCGGCCGGAGAAAGAGAACGAAAATAGAACATGGTCGAAGGAGGACCGACCGGAACAAATGGAGGCCATGCGTTAACTCAAATTTGAGGAGTAACCCTCTCCCCAAGATACCAACAAAATCCAAAAGGACCTTCAAACAAGATCCTTCTCTCACTCAATTTACGGGCCACAAGGACATTTTGGGGAAGTTAGAGTTGGTCCCAAGGATGGAAGTTGGCCAACATACAAGAATTATGGAGAAATCAGAAAGCAAGAATGAAAAACAATAAGAAAATGGACAAATATCGTGGATATAAGGGGCTGGACTGCATAATGGGCAGCCTTACGAGCAGATGGTCCAGTGCGTGGGCATCACCGGAATGTTGAAAGTGTGTTGAAAAGCTCGTTTAAGCCCATTTTGGAGCAAATTTTAAGAGTAGAAGTAACATACTGAGTCAACATAGTTGACAGCTGACCTCAAAAAGCCTATCTCATGTATTTTAGTTTGCTCAAGATTTATTCTAGCCCATGATACGGACGCCGAAAACACGGGCCGATTCGTTGAGACATGAGAGAGATGTAGAAAGTATTCGTATAACCACGGCTACAATTTGACGAGATCAAGTAAATCTTTTTATCCACACAAAATGAAAAGTAAATATTGAAGAAAGAAAAATTTGAGCATACCTCAATGATCTTCCATAAGCCGTTTAATGGAAAATAGTTGGTGGAATCCGGTTCTAACCGCACACCGAGCACGGAGGCCCCTAATAAGGCAAGTATATGAGGGAGCACCCCAATTGAGCTCCTGTATTCTATCAAGATCCACTAGGTTCACCAAGTAGTCAACATGAATCTTAACAGCCTGATCGGAGAAGAGGATCGTGCTCAAAAGGAGAGCAAGCACAATCCTAACTTGTTGTTGAAAAGATTGTTGAGGCCAGAAAACTTCATCCTCGAAAGGCTCAAAAAGAATGGTATATTTGAAGTGATTATTATGTGCAAATCTCTGTACTATGGAACCGAAAAGGTGACGGAGGTAGTCACGGTTTTGTACAAATTCTGGTCATAAGCTAAAGGTTCCCTCGAAAAGCCTAAATCGGATAAAATAACAAATCGAAAGGAGTTATTGTCATCGCACCGAAGGGAGGTGGAACGTGTTGCTAGTATCCTAAATAGCTCACTGATCACTCTAATAGGATCCCTCTCCCTCCTATCGATGAGATGGCATAAAGCGATGTAGGGAGGTCCAAACCCGACATTATGCATGACATTCTCGAGAAGAAAGTGCATCCTCCGCGGAGTCTCCATAAACTTTGGGATGGCCCCACTGCTTCGAATAGAGCCTTTCTACAACACAAAATCCAATAAGATTTTGGTTAAAGAGTTACTCTAAATGAGCAAATGAACAGGTTTAAGTCAATTAGCTTACCGAAGAGGAGATGTCAAGTGAGGAAACATGACTTTTAACTTCAACTAGAAGATCACTTGGATCCCATTCACTTTATGGACGCCATTCATGCTCGAGGAAGGAGTCTTGAGTAAGACTCTCAGCTCTAGTTCTTCTTGTAGGATGAGCTTTTCTTCTAGGAATTTTAGAGAAAGAAATTCTTGAGAACCAACTAGCTTTCAAGAAAGAGCAAAGCAAGGAAATGCAAGAAGATAACAAGAATAAGATGAAGAATTGGTGTGCAAAATGAAACACACCACGCACCCTTTTATAGCCCAAATCGATCAACGCATCCAAGCATATAAAACAAGGGTCAAACAATTAATAGGGAACCAAAGGAATGCGAACAGGCATGCCGGGGCCACGCTCGCCAAAGGCTGGCCGGCGCCGCCACGAGGCACCGAGAAGTCCAATAGGCAATAGCTTTTACAGCCTAGCCCACTTCCCTAATCCGAGTAGCTTTGTCCTCTTTGAGTATGTGATTTTCGTCCTTTATGCATGCAAGTGGGAGCTTCGGGCCCAACAATCAGCCTTTTCGAACTATTTTATCGGTATGTTTCGATTGAATTATCCAGGTAAAAACACTAATCTTTTGTCAACTCAATTATATACTAACAAGTATGCTAGCACATCGGATTATTTAGCCAAGCTTCGGATCAAAAGACGATCAAAGTTTGAGCATCAAAACATGCCAAGCTTCGGGCTCGATCAAGCCAAGCTTAGGATCCTTTTGCCAAACTTCGAACGCATGCATCGCGATCAAGTTTAGGTCTCACTTTGGAGTTCGGGTTTGACTAAAACCAATTCCAAGCATCACACAATGCCTTATAGAAATCGAGGTAAGTACCCTTTAGTGTCTACTTTGACCCTTCGTCTTTATAGACTCGGTTAAAGCGAGGATAACTGTAGACACCTAAAAAGTGTCATTCTTTATCTCGTTATTCCAAGCATCACACATGTTTTGTTTTGTAGGCCCGATGATGATAATCCCGAGTCCTGTTTGTGGATTTGACTTCCGGACTATGATCGATTGGTGCAATGTAAGCCGGTAAACCACATAGAACCCCGAGTGCCACTTAAATATCGTTTGCCTTGGGTCGGTACACAAATCCTCTATTCTTCCGGATCTGTCCAAGAGCCGAGCCGAGCCTTTAGAGATTGTGGAGTCCTATGATGTGTGTCGGGAAATTCCAAGTGCGGAATACTGCATTCTACTTTTTCTAAGTCGGACAAGGAGATGAAGACCTGAACACGATGTTAAAGCGTTGCATTTCATGATTAGGAGCATCAAAGTGCTTGCGTTTTGAGCTTCACGAGATAGCCCACATGAGGCAAGAAGCCTTCCCCTCTAAACGACGTCGTGGCCGGCACCCGCCTTCTAGAAGCATGTTGGAACGCTGTGTTTTGAGCTTGGAGAGTCCTGGGAGACACAACTAGGGAACAAAACCCTAAGAAGGTTCAGTTGGCCGGCACCCGCCTCCTCCCTTTTAACTAGTTCTATCTGGTTTTATCATCTTCTAATCCGATCTATCTCTTAAGGAATGGTCCGATTTTATTTCAATTGTTTGGACGAGATAATAAGAGGCAAACCCTAGGTCATTTGTGACCTAGGTCCTCTCCTATAAATAGAGAGCCTTGGCTCTCATTCCCACACGGCTTCCTGCCTTGGCATCATACTGCTGAAAGCCAACTTGAATACTCGTCATCTAACCATTACTCGCTGAATTTTCTATAAACATTCATCTTTCACCATTGAATCTGTGCAAATAGTTAAATAATATTCGATTATTCCGATCTCTAGGCACTCATTCAACTTATCACTACCATACCCTAGACACAATTCATAAAACTAGCTTTCTTTATTTGCTTTCCATATTGTGGTTTAAGAGATGTAATCGCTTTAATTTCCTCCCGATCGATGTAATCTTTTATTTTTTGTTTTTCTTTCTTTTATTGCTTTGTTTATCATTTATCTTAATCGTTTTCCTTGTTATGGTTTGGTTACTTTAATTTTGTTTCACATGTTGTATCCTTGCTTTTTTACATCTTTATTAACATACTACTCAAACTAGCAATAGCCGTCTTTGGACGGGCGGAATGGACGGATTTATCCCTAAGTTTCACACCTTCTCCCCTAATATGATTCTCGGTTTAGGACCGATGGAGTCATCTTTTTAGCCTCTTTTAGTCTTAGTGTTCTCATACTAAGATTGGAAGAGCAAATTTTGTTTTTGTTAGTTTTTCTATCCTAAAAACTTACCGAGCAACTCCCTTTCATTTATTTCTTCTAAATCGCATCCCGATTATTATCCGATTTGCAAGATAAAAAAGATTTAAGGTTTCGGATCTGCCAACCAGGTTAGAGGCCGAGGCCGACTCTATCAGCCCTGCCTCGGCGGCACCCGCCACCGCCGAGAACAGTCGTTGCCTCTGTCCGGTAGTTAGCAGGCGAGGCTTCAATCCAAACCGGTGTTTTCACACCAATCTGGCCCTAAAGCCTCTCGGTAGAACCCTAACTCTAATCTTATTTATCCTTCAATTAGTAAACGAGTATCCTCGGAATTGTAAATTAATTGCGAAAATAAAATGATTAATAAAATCACCAATCAAATCGATTTAATTCATTTCAACTTGACTTAATAAAATTCGGAATCTTAATAAAAGGTTCATCCCCACATTCCAAAATCAACTTTTAAAACCATCCTCAACATTAATCCTTAAAAAAAAAAAAAAAAGAGACCGACACGAGTGGGGAGGCTAGACGGGGGCCCTGGGCTGGCCGTGGTTCCTACACTCATATATACCCTGGAGGGGGTGAATATGGTCTTTAAAATTTATCTAACAGTTGTATCTTTATTCTAAAGTGAACTCGGATACTTAAAAGAAATAAATAAGATAGATAATAAATTTGAGACAAAACACTTTTGTTTGTTCACAATATTAGCCCAAATATAAATATCTAGGTTAGTGACCGCCTAAGGATCCTTTCCTTAGGATTAACCTTTATATCTTTTATACTCGGACTGAGTCTCCGCCATGAGAGTTCTACACTTAACTCTCTAACCGATCTCTTGAGTCAACTAACTCTTAAGGTTATACATCACACTTCACCAAGTGCTACAACAACTCACAAAGAAGTCCTCACTCAAGACTCTTTGCTACAAACAAGAATATAATTGGTTTTACAATTACAAGAGATTGAAAGTAGAATCAGATTGAAATTGTATTTATCTTGCGTACATGTTCGGATCTTGTGATTTGAGATAAATACTATGCTCTTCATGTTCAAGACCGTTGATCCTATGAAATGTTACCTTTGGTGACTTGATCTTCGAGGATCAAACTTGGTAAAAGGATCTTCATGTAAATCTAACTTTCCATTTGAATGGATTCTTTTCTTTTTGAGATTCTTCCAAAATTTTTTCCATCGGTGATAATAATCCAACCTTCACACCCTTCATAAACTAGTGAAGTCCTGCCATCGCTTACTACTACTTCTTGTGTTTTTATTTGGCGTATTTTGAGGATTCTCCTTCCAAAAATAGATCGCGAGTAAAGTGTGGGGTAAGGGATAAAATATTCCACATAATATATTTCACCAAGACATCAGAATAAAAGGCAAGAATTATAAGATTTGTCTTCCCAAAAGTCATTCCATAAAATGCAAATAGATAGATTGATCAACTAATCTTTACTAAGAAATCTAAGGAGTCGAGATATGGAAAGAATATTAAACGGGAAAGATTTCAGCCAAAAACGACAAAATCAATTCCACAAATCAAGGAATAAGCAATTAGAAAAAATTAGAATATGACTCAGTCAAATATATAATAGGAAATATCTTTACAATCTAATTCAAAATGAAATCTCGCTCAAAAAGGAAGTAATCTAACTAAGATTTTATGCTACTATTATCACGAAATAAGTATCTCGGAAAGGAGCAAAGCAATACTATAAGTTTGCCATAAACAATTTTCTTACCCTAGAGACTGTAAAAGATAAACCGTTAATAAACATAATGTCTAGGTTCTTATATAATAAATCCGGGTGCTCGGGGTGATACATCTTACTACTCAATGTATTTCAACATTAGGTAAATGAGTATCCACTCACCAAACAATCAAGTGTACTCTGGTATGATATAAGATAAATATGTGAAGATTACTTACACGCTCAAACTTTACTTGTCCGAGTCCTCGGATAAATGTCAAAAATGTACTCGGATCTTAGATAGAACTAATCACATATACTCGGATCTCATATACAAGATAAAATAGCTCCGAATCATATGACATAGACAAGTTATACATATAATTCTCAATTCGATTGTCATCATCAAAAACAATATTACACCTAAATGCATATGACCAACGGATAGTCAACGATCTCCCTTTTTTTATGATGAGAATGAATTTACAAATAAACCATATAGTATATAAGCATAACACATGCCACAACAGATAGCTCTATCACTTACCAATCATGCATTTTTTCCTATTTGTCATCATTAAGGGGATGAAAGCTGCTAAAGCATGAAATACCAATTGCATATAAGAGATAACATACTTAGCTCCGCCATAATATAATATTCAAACATAAGTATAGGGAATTCAATGCCAAGTAGTTAAACAAAAGCATGCAACCATTTCATGTAATAACTTGCGTATAAGAAAAAGGTGAGATGATCATGTACAAGCATGAAGATAAGATTGAGAACATAATCATACTCTTCATCAAGAAAGCTCAAGCAAGTTATGCAAACATAAGGAGTAATTATACTTAACCTAATAGATATTGAACTAATTGTTTCCACTATTGGGTTCGAAGATATTTTCTAAGTTCAACGTTCAGCTCGGATTTTTGTCCGGGTCGACCAACACTAAATGTTTTAGCATTTAACGTTGCTGCACTGCCTCAAAAACTCCATTAGATATAAGAGAGGGCTCCCCTCAATTCATGTCGATTAAAACGAGTGTCGTACGGACGCTTGAGCTCCTTGTTACGCTGGAATGCCGAGGTTAAAACGCTACGTTTAATATGCAATTTTAGCTGCAACGTGGCGCGAGCCTTCTTTTCTTATTGGGAGCCTAATCCGAGCTTAGCTCGACTAAAAGAAAATGGGTTTATGGGCCGGCCCAAGAAGAAAGGATAATTTTTTGTTATTAATGGGTTCTTTGTGGTTTACTAGCTTCCGTCACGCCCAATCGGACTCCGACCGTGATACAAGTCCGCAAACAGAACCGGGATTTCATCACCACGCTCATAAAATAAATAAAATAAATAGAAAAAGGGATAACACTTTTTAGTTGTCCTGTAGTCCCCACTTTGACCGAGTCCGAAAGACGAAGGTTAAAATAGACAAGAAAGGGTACTTACCTATTACTTCGAATGCCGATTGAATTAATACGTCCGAAATTAGTTTTCTTTTGACTTGAACTCTAACAGGGGAGCCTAGACTTGGCTAACATAGTTGAAGTCCGGTTGGTGATTCTCGAACTTGGCTAATTAAAGTCTTGACGCTCGGGTTGGTGTGCCTAAACTTGACCATGTGCTTAGTTTAAAGCTTAGCGGGGAGCTTGAACTTGACTCGAGTAGTAAAGTCCGAAGTCAAACGGGGTGCCTAAAATAGGCCACTTCTTGTATGTTAAGTTTGGCGAGTATCCCGGGTGTAGCTTGATTAAAGTCTTGAAACTTGGTTGAGGGGCCTAAACTTGACCACTTACTTGGTCCGAAGCTTGGCTAAAACGTTTTTGACTTGGCCATAGAGTGGTCCTAAACTCTTGGCTTGATGTCCGAACCTTGATCAATGTTGGGTCTAAAGCTCGACTAGTGTGTCCGAACTTTGACCGCTGTTAGGCTTGAAGCTTGACGAAGGGATGTCTTAACCTTGACCATTGTTGGGCCTGAAGCTCGACGAGGACGTCTAATCCTTGACCGTTGTTGGGCTTGAAGCTCGACTGGGTTCTCTAAACCTTGACCATTGTTGGGCCTAAGACTCAACTAGGGTCCGAGCCTCAATTTTGACTTCTATTTTTGCAGCAGACTCGAAGAAGGTCATGATGGGAGTTTTCTATGGCTTATTGGCCATTTTTAGAGGAAGGTTGTGCTTTGACCATGGGCGGCGTATCGATGTTACTAGTAAGGTGTTTGGATGTACTAGTGTGGTACATGTTGATGTGGGACGTATCGGTGTCGACCGTACCAGTATTGAAGTAGACTTTTATTTTCTAGCCACTTCATGCTAGGATTCCCGACTTCGATAAGATTCCCTATCTTGTATCTCAAAAGAGTAGGTGCTCATGATTGGTTTATAAAAATTTAAAATGAGATAGGGCTTAAGTGCTTGACCCGAGGAATGACCGATCCTAAGAGAAAAGAAAATGATATGCTCTTTTACGTGGATGCACATAAAGAATGAAAAATGGACCAAAGTGACATGCAATGATGCAAATGGAATTCCTTAGATTGGGATGAATTGATTTGGCTAAGTGCAAACAACAACTCTCCTAATTTGACATGAATTTGATTTGACTAATGCAAACAAAGACTCGCCTAACTTGACATGAATTTTAATGCAAAAATGGGCTCACCTATTTGAGATGAATTTTAATTTGGCTAAATGCAAATAAAAGACTCGTCTATTTGAGATGAATTTTTTTAATTTGGGTAATGCAAAATGGAATCACCTATTTGAGATGAATTTAAAATTTGGCTAATGCAAAAATGGACTCACCTATTTGAGATGAATTTAAAAATTTTGGCTAATGCAAATAAAAGACTTACCTATTTGAGATGAATTTAAAATTTGGCTAATGAAAAAGAGGACTCACACATTTGAGATGAATTTGAAATTTGGATAATGCAAATTGGACTCACCTATTTGAGATGAATTTAAAATTTGGCTAATGCAAAAATGGACTCACCTATTTGAGATGAATTTGAAATTTGGCTAATGCAAAATAGACTCACCTATTTGAGATGAAATTAAAATTTGGCTAATGCAAAAACTAACTCACCTATTTGAGATGAATTTGAAATTTGGCTAATGTAAAATGGACACACCTATTTAAGAGGAATTAGAAATTTGGCTAATGTAAAATGGACTCACCTATTTGAGATGAATTTTAAATTGGCTAATGCAAAAATGGTCTCACCTAATTGAGATGAATTAAAAATTTGGGTAAATGTAAAAATGGACTGACTCAAAAAGGTTCATTATTTTTTTTATTTTTGCACCCATGCAAGGATTGTTTAGTGAACTTAGCTAAACTGCGAAGGACTCACAAAAGAGGGTTAAATAACAAACGCAACCACCCTCATTCAAGCATGCAAATAGAGAAGGGATCACCTAAAAAACCAAGGACCTATGGTCAAAGAGAGGGATAATTCTAGGTCGGATACATGGTGTCTCATAGTCAAAGAATTTAGTCCTCCATGGGGTGCACGATAGGAAATAGCATGAATTCTCGGTGCCTCTAGAAAAAATCAAGAAAAGCGTGCTATGAGTGGAGATTAGCCACCTTCCCAATAATCAAGCCTAAGTGGGCCCACTTGGGTTAGTAGTTCGATCTCTCCAAAAAATGTTCTTAAGGATAAAGCCTATGGTCGAAATTAAAAGTAACTATGTCCAAGGCTGCCTAAATGCAACATACCTAATGCAAAACACATTGAGAAAACTCACAATATTTATAGTAAAAATTAGGGTTGAAATGAAACCCTAAGATGCCAATCAACTGTTGGCGTAGCTTGAAGCTGTGCCCAAGATTTTCGGATTTGGATAATTCTGAAAATCGGATATTCTCGTGGACCAAACGACGTCGTTTGTAGAGTTAAAAAGTGACGACAATTTAAACGACCTTGTACAAATGCTTCAAGTTACGTGCCTCGCTTGGTCGCTAAAAGAAAAAAAAAAGCGTTGTGTTTTGTGTGCGGATTTAAGTAAAATGGCGCCGGTTTTGGTTCCTGGTTAGGAATATGAATCGACTTTGTTTGGCTGAATAATAAAAGGGTTTGTGGGTCGACGCAAGCAAAAAGGCTTATTTTGTGGTGCTAGTGGGGTTTTTGTGCTTTACTAGCTTCCGTCATGCCGATCAAAATCCGGTCATGATCCTAATTCACAAACGAGGCCGGGATTTGATCACCGGGCCAACAAAAATAAATAAGTAAAATAAAAAGATAAAGATGACACGTTTTTGGTGTCTACAATTGACCCCCACTTTGACCGACTACGAAAGACGAAGGGTCAAAGTAGACAACAAAGGGTACTTATCTCATTTTTTGGTGTCACTTTCGATGCTTGAGTGATTTAAGATGTCCGAAATTGGCTGCTTTTGAACCTGAACTCCGACAAAGTAGGCCTCAACTTGATCGGGATATGCTTTCGAAATCCGTTAAAGTAGTCCTAAGCTTAGCTTGATTAAAGTCCTAAATCTTCATAATTTTTTTCCTGAAGCTTGATCATTTCTTTATCTAAAGCTTGGCTGAATAATTCGATGTACTAGCATACTCGTCGATAAATAATCGGATACACAAAAGTTTGGTATTTTTACCCAAATAATTCGAGTTAAAGCAAATTGAGAAATAAACTAGGCAAAGCTTAAACAGTGGGCCCTATAAGCTCATTGGCCTACATGGCCTGCAAAGCTATCAACCACGCTCACTAAAACAGGCGCCGGCTATGGCCATGCCCTCATTGTTGGAAAGCTGCCGCCTATGGCTAACTCCAATCACTAATTACTCTTTTTTCTTTTAGGATCATCGCTCTAGGTCACCCCCTTCGGGAGATTTCTTCGATGGTTTTGGAGTTCGTGCCCACGCATCCAATCAACCTCGGATGTCGTTTGGTATAACTGCTAGGGCTGGTACCTCGCGGCATGCATCTCGACGTTCTCATGGGTGGAGTACTTCGGAAGTTGGACTGAGCTCATCTTTGTGTGCGCCTAGTTCCTTAGAGCTGGAGCTAACTCATTTGCAATCTGTAACAACCCAACCCTAAACCACATTGTTTATTTTATTAATTCATTAATTACAAGATTTATATAATTGAGCGCGTGCACTTCAATTCGATATTTTATATTTAAATTATTTTTATATATGTGTTATGCAGCTAAGGCGACGAAGTGGCCACGATAAAAATCTCATCATAATGGTTATAAATTACGCATATGTTTAAAAGAGAAAATTTTAAAATTTACATGAGATGGTATATAATTATAAGGTCGCTAATATTATATTTCAAGCAAACCATTATATTTATAATTTGTAAACATCATCAATAAAATTAAATTAAATTAAAAAGTAACAAAAATAATAAATAAATACATAAAAATAAACATAAAAATAAAGCAAAAATAATAGCAATAAATTAATCTGAAATTTTTTAAGGAAAAATCCAGAAATGGAATTATGTGGAATTTGTATAAAAAAACTAAAATTTGGACATAAATGCAATCGGAAATTTCAGTCTTCGGTTTCATTTATCTTTGCCTCTCCCGTTCCTCTACCTCTCCCCGTCCTTCCCTGCCTCTCCCTCCTCACGGACGCCCCTCCTCCGGCCACCTTCCCCTCCTTGACTTCTCCTCTCCGAATTTGAAGGTCAAACGCTAAACCCTAAATTACCAAGTTCATTATTTATTTAAGCAATTGTAATTGTAAATTGAAGTATATGATTTTGAAATATGTTTATAGTGTGAATTTAAGGTTTGAATTGGGGAAGCTGTGAATTGGTGTGAACCATTGTGATTAGTATTTTGATGGTTGATTGTGTATGAATGTTAACGAATGTGATTCTTTTGGGAAATCATAATTCGAGTGGATGAGGTTAGGGATGTTTTGTTATAAAATTGAGTAATTTGATGGATTTGTTATATTTTGGGAATGATTATATTGAGCAAACGAAGGGGAAAGTGTATGTAGAAGCTGAAACTAGATAAACTATAAGTGCAAAGGTGTGAGAAAAATTCGAATATTAAGCATACCTAATTGTGGTTGTGAATGTGAATTCCGTTGAGAAAATAATGCTTAGGCCTTTAAAATGGTGTATGCATGAATTTTGGGCAATTCAGAAAATTGTGAAACCTTCCTATGAAAAGGCATTTGATGGATTAATAAATTACTTAACTATGGGTTTTGAATGTAGGGAAGGGAGAACTAAGGAATAAATTACGAATAAGTGTTTGTTTATGTGTGTGTGTGTGTGTGTGTGTATATATATATATATATATATACAATTTTCAATCCAAGTCAACTAACAAATTGAATTACATCAAAATCATTGCGTATCTAATTAGCGTAATCAACTTCTTTAATTAGTATGTATTGTATTCAATATTTGAAACGGAATTAACGCAGTAAAGTTGAGTAATACAAACGTTAGTTTAATCGATTTTCGTATAAGTATAGGAAATGAAATAAATTATCAATGCTTATACAAATTCAATTATTAAAACTCAAGAGATACATTATTAACAATAAAAATCTATTTGAAATAGAACTTAGGCCACTTCGATCGCCGAATAGTCGGCAACTTAAATTTTTATAAGAGGGGAGAAACAAGCATTCTCGGTTCAAGTACGTTCATTGCTTGTACCTTACGAAAACTCACATGTTTAATCAAATCTCAACATTTCTTATATATATATAACTAATAATGAATCATTTGCAAATCAAGTTTTGTCACCTAATTAAGTGGTCCCCGATCAATTATCAATTATCAATTATCAATTATCGAGGCTTACGCCCTTCAATTTCACCCGTGTAGCTTCAACTCGGTTCTTAGTCGGCCCGTAAGGTGTGCACCTTATTCGAAGATCGCATCAATTATACAAGGGGTTCCACTTTCAGATAATAACCGGCAAGCACGTTTTAATCATATTCTCTCCCCCGATTTCAAACTAAAATGAATTGAAATGCGAGCACTCAATCAAGATGTTTCAAAATTCTTTGACTATGCGGGGATGTTCGTGCTGAGTTTCGACTCATTTTTCGAATTGTTTTTACTGTTTTTGTTTTTAGGAAAAGCATCTTTGAACAATCCCTTACTTAAGAAGCCTGACGGGAGCAAGACCTAGCTGGATACGTCGTTATCATTGTGCCATGATGGGACTAGATGCTCACAGTGATTCTCCTTCCCGTTTAATTTTGGGTTTGACTTCGAATGTAATTAAATATTGTGTATTTCCTATAGTAGACTGTTGTATTGGCATGGTTAATATATAAAGATGTAGTAGGCTCTGCTTTGGGATTGGTTATTTAGGTTGCCGGGCTTAGCTCCCTACAACACAACATTTAGTGCTTTAGAAATACTTACTCAAGCATAACCGATAAACACGAGGTTGTTTGGCATTTTATCTTAGCCTGGTCCTATTATTAAGGCGGCGGTAATGCCTTCAATCGCGTTAACTTCCGCTACGACCATACCTAATATTCTCGAATTAGAGAATTATTAAGTAATGGTGACTAGGGCGTTACGGTTGTGGTATCGAGTGAGGTTTAGAGATCACTTGTGAGCAATAGGATTCTAAGGTGTCATGATTTGACCTTTAGGAAAATTTCGCGGCTATTAATTCCTCAAGTTGTTGTTTTGGGACTTGTGGATGTAGTGTAGTTAATGTTGGATTGATATATATATACTTTTAGGTATGCTAGTGTAAACGATTTACGTAACAACTCAAGTTGCTGAAGTGCATTCCATATGCTCCTAAGTGTTGTACCTTGTAATTAAGTTGATATAGTTTGTATCGCATGTATCATAAACCATTTAGGTTGTTTTAAGCCTTAATGTATATTGGTTGGACTCCGGCGTGTGGTCGTTGAGTTGTGTACTCCGAGTATGTGGCTCGTTGAGTGATATTGTGGTCTTTATGCAAGGTTTTAAGGCTTCAAGCCTAGGAGATATACCATATTACGGACGGAACTCTGCCGAAATTTTTAAAATATCAAACTCTTTTAGGAAGTTTCTTTTATTATCTTTGAGTTGGAGTTAGAAAGCAAAACCGACACCTGAATGAGCCTTGGGATTTCCTTTAATTGGGGACTTATCAACCTATGAGAATTTCCGAATGATAATCTAACATACAATTTAGTATTACTTATTATATAAACGCAATAAAAGTAGGAGTTAACTAAGTTTGTTTTATATTAGAAGTTGTTAACAATTTGTTTCATAGGAGAGGGAAAAGAAATTAATTAGGAAAATTTATAATTATATGATTCAGCATGTTTGAGCTAGAAAGCAATAACGTAATTTCGAGTGTAACTATAGAGTTGGCTTATGATTGTGGACTTGTCGAATAGGCATTAGAAACCCCTCCCAATTCGCAACAAATCCTTAGTGAAACCCAATTTGTACCTTTAGAGATTTCCACCGATACCATGGACCCAAACTATTGGAGGAACTTGGTGATAGAGTTAATGAAAAGGGTTCCTCCTACAGCTACTAAATTCACTTTTAAGCCTAACAAGTTAGCCGACAGAGTGACTTGTCGTAATCCTAAGACTTATAATGGAAAGATTGATACGAGTGGAATGAGAAAGATGTATTACGAGAAAGAAAAAGATATTAGTGGTTGTTGAGGTACCTAAAAGGGGAAAAAAAGGTGAACATGGGGACATGTTATCTAATTGGTGAAACACGATGAAAAACAAATTTCGAGGTTGTGAGTTCACTTGGGAAATTTTTAGAAGAGCTTACAGTTATATTTTACTCAACTATAGTTCAGCGACAAAAAGAAAAAGAGTTTTTAGAGTTGAAGATGGACAACAACATGACGGTAATGCAGGTATGCTAGTAAATTTATGAAGCTATCTGGATTTGCCCGGACTTTGTCACTACTCGATAGGATGAAGATGATAAGATTTGAGTAAGGCTTGGCTTATTATGTTTGACATCAACTTGCTAGTTAATCTATCAAAGATTGTTGAGAGAGTAGTAGAGGTTGAACGAGTAAAGAACGAGCTAAGGGCCTTAAATCTCGGAGACTCAAAAGGAAGTGAAACAATACAAGTGTTAAGTCATATTTTATACGTATTTTTAGTAGTTATTGAGTTTATATTATATAGTTTATTTTATCTAATTTATTCTATTTTGTCTATTTATAGGTAATTATCGAATAAAGTGGGGAAGAGAAGAAAAGTCGTTAAAAGTGGATTTTTAGCTACCGACAAGCATCCAAGAAAATATATGAAGTCGGTCCATAAATATAATATGTAATAAAATATTTATTTTAGGATATTATATTTTAGGAAATCCTAAGTGGAATAGAAAAGGGAAATTTAGAAGAGAAGAAAGAGAAATAAACCCTAACTCTTTCACCCTATATATACTACTTATTATCATCATGGAGAAAGACCAAGGAAGCCAGCCACATACAATCACCACCTGCCCATTGCTGTCCACGGCACCCAGCCGCCTGCACCTGCTGCGGTCCACCGGTGCAGCCGCCCGACCACCACCGCTTGCTGCCGCTGCTGCTTGTTCCTGGCTGCATCGTACTCGCTGTCTGCTCGCATCTTGCTGGCCATCTGCTGTCCGCTGCCCAGCCAGCCACTATCCATCATCATCTTCTTTATCTTCCCGAGTCAAAGAAACTAATATCGGTAGTATAATTTAGTTTTGTAATTTTTATTAGAAAAGATTGAGTTTTTATTGATAGATTAATACTAAAGATGCTAGTTTTATTTAGTTTACATGTTTTAAATTACATGATGTGTGAGTAGTTTTTCTTATACTTAGTATAATCTCATTGAAGCCATGTTAAATTATTTATTTTGAAACAAAGTTTTGATTTTTATTGTCTTATTGATTTGATCCATGATTCTATGATAATTTGTGTTTAATGTTTATTAATTTATGTCTAATTAATTAGAGTGCACGCTATTTAGTTTTATATAAATTCATGTGATAGTTTAGAGGGTTTAAGTACGTAATTGCTTGATCTTTTAGACATAAGTATCACCCTAGTTAATCATGGATGGCTCATACCCATCTCCTTTAATTAGGAAATTATCATAGATCCTTCTTAAATCAATTTGCTAGTAGATTGGTTATTAGGTGCTAGGTGATGTTTTTCTAATACTTAATGCTCTAATTTGATTGAATTCTAGTGCTAGTGCTAGGGTTATCAATATTAGTAGGGTTTATATTAGGGCTAGGCCTAAGTAAACTAATAACTAAGGAAAAACGGGGAAGATCCGCTAGTGGTTGTCTTCTACAGTTTAGCTCATGGGTAGATCAATTTGTGTGTTAATGATAAATAATAATTTGCATGGTGGATATAGATTATACTAAGTGTTTTTATAAATTTGATATCTTTGATAATTACTTGCTTGCCTTTTAGTTATTTTCTTGAGTTTATTAATTTTTATTCATAAAGTTATAGTCTTTTATTATCAATTTCATTAAACCCCTAAAGATCAGTATTTTAGGTTAGTTTTAGTAATTTTATTTTAATTTAACTTTGAGTCATTATATATTTTAATTTTCAGATTTAATTTTCTGTTAGTTTTTATTATTTTTGAGTCAGTTTGTTAGAAATTAGTTTAAAAATAGTTTCTTTTGTTATTTTTTGTGTTTTATTTTCTTTTAGGGTTTAGATAGAGCCCTAGTTTGCTGTGATTAAATTTTAGAATTTTTGGAATTAATTTGATATTTTTTCAGATTTAATTCTTGAATTTAATTACTGCAGGTTTTTAATAAAATAAATTTGTAAATTAGATTTTAAATTTTGTTTTTATATTTTTAGGGTCTGGTTAGGTTTAGAAAATTAGTATTATTATTCTGGGTAATTTTAGTATTTATTTTCGTAATTATTTTAGTGCAGAATTTTACTTATTTAATTTTCTGTTTTAGAATTTGTTTATTTTCTGCTTTAGTTTTCTGTTTTAATTATTCTAAAAATATACAAAAATATTTCTGGGTTATTGTAGTTTTATTATTCTGTATAAATTATTTATTTAGTTATTAGATAATTTTCTATGAATTTTAGTTATTGATTTTAATTTATATTTTCTATTTTGTTTTTAAGAGTAGTAAATTTAATTAGATTAAAACTTGCATGTTATTATATCTTTCCTCGTGGATTCGATCCCTACTTGCCCTTACTATATTGTTTATTATAAGTTTAAGTAGTGGTTTAATTTGTTGTTGTACGACAAGCTCAACAACAAGTGAGAGGGTAATTCAAAAGGAACATGTTACTAGTTCCAACAAGGGTCACTTATTATGGGAAATGTTGCCAAACAAATCACACCGCACCAGATTGTCGAATGGGTAGTAATAAATTTATGTGGTGTGGTAGCCTTGAACATTTAGTAAACACCTTCCCAAGAGGACAGAAAGCTGTAGAGAAGGGAGTTGCCAAGCCTCTAATGACACCATGTGAAGGAACCGCGCCATTGTCCAAACTCGTGATCGTATGACAAGTGTAAATGATGAACAAGAAAGAAACCGTAACTTTAGGAACGACGATTATCACTAGTACTAAACCCAAGGTCTTTTTATGTTTTATTTGATTCAGGTGTCACCCATTTATTTATATTTACTCAAGTTGCCTCTCAATTAAACTCAAATGATCATAAAGCCCTAATAGAGTGCCAAATTGGGTTGCTGATGAAAAAGTTTTAAAATGCCCAATTCTTTATCAGCATGTGCTTGTTGTCATATGTGTTTCCATAGATTTAATCCGATTTGATCCGTCAGAATCGAAGTTATTTAGGAATAGATTGATTGGTGACCCATGAAGTGAACAAAGATTACAAAGGTTATAAGATTATTTTAAAGGGCCGAGAAAGGGAGAGAAGTGTGTTTTCGGGGTGAAAAGGATATAAAGGAGTATTCCACAATTTCAGTCATGAAGGTTAGCCGATTATTAAGATAGGATTGCGTGGGGTAATTATGTTATGTTACCGAGGATAAAAAAAAGAAGAGACGAGATATAAATGTTATACTTGCGAGTATGTGAATTTTTATACGTATTTCTCGAAAATTTACTTGGCCTATTTCTTCCAAGGGAGATTGGCTTTCAAATTGAACTAATTTCTTGGGCATAACCCATTTCTAAAATGTCATATAGGATGGCCCAAAGGAGCTCATAGTATTAAAAGCTCAACTTGAGGAATTACTACAAAAAGGATTTATTAGGCAAAGTGTGTCAACTTGGAGAGTTTTAGTCTTGTTTACAAAGAAGAACGATTGCACTCCGAGGCTCCGTGCGAATTATAGCAAGCTAAACGAGGTAATTGCCAAGAATAAGTATCCTCTGCCCCGAATTGATGACTTGTTTGATCGGATACAAGGAGTTAGCATGTTTTACCAACTTGGAATTAAATAGGAAGATATTTCTAAAACTACCTTTAGAACTAAATATGGATTCTACGAATTTAAGGTGATGCCCAGAGGATTTACCAATATATCTGCTGCATTCATGGACTTCATGAATAGAATTTTTGAGGACTTATCTAAATAAATTTGTGGTGGTGGTTCTTGATGATATTCTTATGTACTCTAAGGATAAGAGAGAAGATGACGAGTAGCTGTGAATAGTGTTATAAACTTTGAGAGGACATCAATTGTATGCTAAATGGCAAAAATGTGAGTTTCAGCTGAAGAAGTGACATTTTTAGGGCATATTGTTTCCTAGGAAGAGGTTAAGATCGATCCTCATAAGGTAGACGTAGTAACTCGAATGATCCACACCAACCGAGTGTTACGTAAGTGAGGAGTTTCTTAGGTTAGCTGATTATTATCAGATGTTTGTACAAGATTTTTCAAAAATAGCATCACCACTAACCATTTTGTTAAAGAAAACAACCAAATTGGAGTGGTTGAATAAATGTGAGGAGACATTCCAGGACCCGGAAGAGAGAAAAAAAAAGGGGTTAACTTACCTTACTCATTGAAGGTAAAAAGTATACCATATATAGTGAGGCATTTAAAAAAAGGGGTTAGGATGTGTATTAATACAGGACGACAAGGTCATAGCTTATGCATCTCAACAACTAAAATCATGTGAAAAGACTTATCCTACTCATGAATGGGAATTGGCTGCTGTTGTTTTTGTTTTAAGTATTTGGAGACATTACTTGTATGGGGCAACATGTAAGATTTATATTGACCATTAGAGTTTAAAGTACATTTTTACCCAAAAGAAGAACAAGCTGAGGCAACGCCTCTAGTTGAATTACTTAAGGATTATGACGTACAAATATAATGTCACTTAGTGCAAGTAAATATAGTGGCAAATGCGTTGAGTAGGGAGAAAAAACACGGTTTGAATGTAATAACAACAACTCGGCTCATTGTTATATGAGACCTCCACAATATGAGTATCGAGTTAGTCTCACATGGACAAACTAGTGGGTTCTTAGTAGCAATAGAGGTATAACCTATTATAACGAAGGAAATTCTGTTAGGCCAAAATGATGATATCAAGATGGAAAGGATTAAGAAAAATATTAAAAGGATCCTGGTTTTAAGGAATATACGAGGATGGAACCTTAAGGTTTCAGAACCGGTTATGTGTACCGAATAAAGAAGAATTAAAAAGAAAGATTCTTGAGGAAGCCTACAATACACGATACTCAGTACACCAGGAGGAACAAAAATGTACAAGGACTTGAAGCAATATTTTGGTGGAATAATATGAAAAGGGACATCGCAGAATATGTGGATAAGTGCTTAACTTGCCAAATGGTTAAGGCCGAACATCAACGTCCCGTGGGCGAGTTGAGACCCTTAGAGATACCTACTTGGAAATGGGATTCGATTTCAATGGACTTTATCATGGGGTTACCTCTTACCGCTTCGAAGAAAAATGCTATTTGGGTTATTATTGACCGACTTACTAAATCTGCGCATTTCATACCAATACATGACACATGGAATGTAGAGAGATTGGAGCAGATTATATGTCAAGGAAATTGTGAGGTTACATGGAATACCTAAGGATATCATATCCGATAGGGACAAAAGGGTCCAAGCACGTTTTTGGCAAGCTTTACAACGAGCTTTTGGAACTAAATTAAATTTCAGTAGTTCATACCACCCGGAAACAGATGGATAGACTGAAAGGGTGAATCAAATCTTAAAAGATATGTTGAGAGCATGTGTACTTGATTTTCGGGGAAGATGGGAAGATGATTTACCCTTGGTAGAATTCTCCTACAATAACAGCTTATCGGGCCACTATTAAAATGGCTCCATTTGAAGCATTGTATGGAAGAAAATGTAGAACCCCATTATGTTCGAGTGAGTTGGATGAAGCATTGATTTTAGGTTCGAATTGATCCAAGAAACAACTGAAAAGGTTAGGAAGATTCAGGAACACATCACGGCAGCCCAAAGCCAACAAAAGAGTTATGCGAGATAAAAGAAGGAGACCATTGGAATTTGAGGTTGGAGATAAAGTGTTTCCGAAAGTGTCCCCAGTAAAAGGGGTCGGACGGTTCAACGTTAGGGGAAAATTAAGTCCTAGACATATTGGACCATATGAAATCATAGAGAAGTTAAATCCAGTGGCTTATAAGCTAACCTTACCATTAGAACTCGAGCATGTGCACGATGTCTTCCACGTTCCACGACTTCGAAAGTATGTGCCCGACCCAAGCCATAATATTGTGACAGTAACCTCTTGAAATTGCTGAAAACTTAATATATGAGGAGCAACCAGTGCAAATATTAGATTATAGGGTCAAGAAACTCCGTAATAAAAGCATTCATTTGGTGAAAGTACTGTGGACTAACCATACATCCTCGGAAGCCACATGGGAAACCGAGGAAGATATGAGAAATAAATATCCTCACTTATTTTAAGGTAGGTCTACAAACCTTATTGTCGAATGCTCAAGTTTCGAGGACGAAACTTATTTTAAGGGGGAAGACTGTAACAACCCGACCCTAAACCACATTGTTTATTTTATTAATTCATTAATTACAAGAATTATATAACCGAGCGCGTGCACTTCAATTCGATATTTTATATTTAAATTATTTTTATATATGTGTTATGCAGCTAAGGCGACGAAGTGGCCCCGATAAAAATCTCATAATAATGGTTATAAATTACGCATATGTTTAAAAGAGAAAATTTTAAAATTTACATGAGATGGTATATGATTACAAGGTCGCTAACATTATATTTCAAGCAAACCATTATATTTATAATTTGTAAACATCATCAATAAAATTAAGTTAAATTAAAAAGTAACAAAAATAATAAATAAATAAATAAATACATAAAAATAAACATAAAAATAAAGCAAAAATAATAACAATAAATTAATCTGATTTTTTAAGGAAAAATCTAGAAATGGAATTATCCGGAATTTGTATAAAAAAAAAATAATAAAAAATAAAAAAAACTAAAATTTGGAGATAAATGTAATCGGGAAATTTCGGTCTTCGGTTTCATTCATCTTTGCCTCTCCCGTTCCTCTGCCCCTCCCGTCCTCCCCTGCCTCTCCCTCCTCACAGACGCCCCTCCTCCGGCCACCAGCATGACCGACGCCGGCCGGAGGACCGGCGCCGGCCTTCTCTCGCCCTCCCTTTCTCTTTCTATCACACTCGCTATCTTCCTCTCTATCTCTCTCTTACCCGCGTTCTGCTCCTCCTCTGCTGCGGCCCACATCCATCGGCCAATGACTGCAGCCCCGGGGTTAAGGCACGTCGCCGGCCTCTCCTAGCAGTTGCCATAGCGGCAGCCGCACACCAACATCTCCACCTTCCCCTCCTTGACTTCTCCTCTCCGAATTTGAAGGTAAAACGCTAAACCCCAAATTACCAAGTTCATTATTTATTTAAGCAATTGTAATTGTAAATTGAAGTATATGATTTCAAAATATATTTATGGTGTGAACTTAAGGTTTGAATTGGGAAACTGTGAATTGGTGTGAACCATTGTGATTAGTATTTTGATAGTTGATTGTGTATGAATGTGAACGAATGTGATTCTTTTGGGAAATTATAATTTAGTGGATGAGGTTAGGGATGTTTTGTTAAAAAATTGAGTAATTTGATGGATTTGTTATATTTTGGGAATGATTATATTGAGCAAACGAAGGGGAAAGTGTATGTAGAAGCTGAAACTAGATAAAGTGTAAGTGCAGAGGTGTGAGAAAAATTCGAATATTAAGCATACCTAATTGTGGTTGTGAATGTGAATTCTGTTGAGAAAATAATGCTTAGGCCCTTAAAATGGTGTATGCATGAATTTTGGGCAATTCGGCAAATTGTGAAACCTTCCTATGGAAAGGCATTTGATGGATTAATAAATTACTTAACTATGGGTTTTGAATACGGGGAAGGGAGAACTAAGGAATAAATTACGAATAAGTGTTTGTTTATGTATGTATATATATATATATATATATATATATATATATATATATATATATATATATATACTATTTTCAATCTAAGTCAACTAACAAATTGAATTACATCAAAATCATTGAGTATCTAATTAGCCTAATCAACTTCTTTTGTTAGTATGTATTGTATTCAATATTTGAAACGGAATTAACGCAAGCAAAGTTGAGTAATACAAATGTTAGTTTAATCGATTTTCGTATAAGTATAGGAAATGAAATAAATTGTCAATGCTTATACAAATTCAATTATTAAAACTCAAGAGATACATTATTAAAAATAAAACTCTATTTGAAACAGAACTTAGGCCACTTCGATCGTCGAATAGCTGGTAACTTAAATTTTTATAAAAGGGGAGAAACAAGCATTCTCGGTTCGAGTACGTTCATTGCCCGTACCTTACGAAAACTCACATGTTTAATCAAATCTCAACATTTATTATATATATATAACTAATAATGAATCATTTGCAAATCAAGTTTTGTCACCTAATTAAGTGGTCCCCGATCAATTATCAATTATCAATTATCGGGGCTTACGCCCTTCAATTTCACCCGTGCAGCTTCAACTCGGTTCTCGGTCGGCCCGTGAGGTGTGCATCTTATTCAAAGATCGCATCAATTATACAAGGGGTTCCACTTTCATATAATAACCGGCAAGCAAGTTTTAATCATATTCTCTCCCCCGATTTCAAACTAAAATGAATTGAAATACGAGCACTCAATCAAGATGTTTCAAAATTATTTGATCGTGCAAGGATGTTCGTACTGAGTTTTGACTCATTTTTCGAATTGCTTTTACTTGTTTTTGTTTTTAGGAAAAGCATCTTTAAACAATCCCTTGCCTAAGAAGCCTGACGGGAGCAAGACCTAGCTAGATACGTCGTTATCATTGTGCCATGATGGGACTAGATGCTCACGAGTGGTTCTCCTTCCCGTTTAATTTTGGGTTTGACTTCGGAATGTAATTAAATATTGTGTATTTCCTATAGTAGACTGTTGTATTGGCATGGTTAATATATAAAGATGTAGTAGGACTCTGCTTTGGGATTGGTTATTTAGGTTGCTGGGCTTGGCTCCTCGCAACACAACATTTAGTGCTTTAGAAATACTTACTCAAGCATAACCGATAAACACGAGGTTGTTTGGCATTTTATCTTAGCCTGGTCCTATTATTAGGATGGCAGTAAAGCCTTCAATCGCGTTAACTTCAGCTGCGACCATACCTAATATTCTCGAATTAGAGAATTATTAAGTAATGGTGATTGGGGGCGTTACGATGAACCGATATTGATTTTATACCCTTGCAAGTACTTGATCTTTATGGCAGGCCGTATGATTTTTATCGCATGTCCTATAGTAAGCCTTATCATGAGGCCTCACAATCAACATGGGACTCGTGGAGCTAGCTCTTTTCATATGCCAATGGATAGGCGAACTTCGATGTTGATCGCGGAGGACATGGGCAACTAACTCTTTAGGGTTGCTGATGATGATGATGATGAAGATTATTGAATAACCACTTGTAAGGTGCTTTCTAGTCAATATTTATGTACTTTGTACTATGATTAGGCCTTATGCAATGAGATGAAATTAAAAAACTTGATCTAAAATGGTTTTTTCTATTTATATGATGGGAAAAAATTCAAAGCAAAATTCGAAAAAACATTGCACATAGCTCCCATCCCCTTCCCCCAAAAAAGAAAATAATAAAAAGGAAAATGGAAAATGATAAGTTAAAGGAGCATGGTCCCAAGTTACTTGGATTGTAAACCGCAAACAACATGAGCCAAGAGCGAGAAAATGGCCCAATTGCGAGCACTCGGAATTGAGCGGGTCGGCGGATCGATTGAGAAAACTAATGTCGGCTAACGGACTAAACTTAGGTCAGATTTGATGCAAGCGGCGAGCATCAGCGAGAGGAAAAACCTGGAAAATTGCTATAAATAAAAGTCATGGCAAAGTTTCGAAGAGTACACATTAAGAACCTAATAGGAACTTCCCTAAAACAAATCCCAAACACTTAGAACTTCCCACATCCAAGCCACAAAAAATGAATTTCATGGTTGAATTGACCCGTAGGACGCACGATATGAAGGACGTCCGAAACTAGGACTTTCAATCTACGGGCTGAACACTCTATTCAGCACTAGTTAAGTGAGGGTATACTAGACACTCTTGAGGGCTACGGTGTCCTTCCGGGATCCTAAGAAGCATGTCTTCGGGTTTTAGGACAAAGACTTGTGCCCTCTCGCCTAAAGAGTTCGATGTTATTCTAGGCTGCAACCACCACTGACGAAGCTTATTGTTCCTACACCATCAATGAACATGGCAAGAACCTACAAGAAACTGCGAGGTTGAACAAGAGGAATCTGGACTGGATCTCGTTCGGAGACAAGGTGAACCTGTCTAACTTGTTAACGCACTTCGCTCTATGTACGGTGCGAGTCCGGTGCGCATGTGGCGGCGTCGGGCAATCGTCATGTGTATGCTCGGTGGCTTCCTGTTAGTGGCTCTTGTTGGTGGGAGGTCATGAAGATAAAGCGCCTGTCGCGCTAATGAATGTGGAAGAGTAATTGGGGAAATCAATTCGGTGTCCCCGCTAATTGTTGCTAAGACAATCCTAGGAATGGACTGAGTGGAGGCGAACTCGAACGAAAACTTTACCGATAGCCCCTATTAATGCAGGTAAGAACTAGAAATAGTCATAAAAAAACCCATCGGTGGCACCGAAAGATGGCGACGATGAAGGCGAAAACTAACCTTTTCTTTACCCTTTTGGGCTACAAACTAAGATGAATTCGATTAGGATATACTATGTTTCTAAATTTTGTATCCGTTATGTGTAAATTTGGTTAGTTGAACACTATGGACTGGTGTGAGAACCTACGAAGATCGATCGGTATTTAGCGTCCTAGTTCTATTAACAACACTGCCTTCTAGTGTTGACAAATCGGGCTACATCTTGGTCGGACACTATGTGCCTTCATTTAGGACACATGCCACGAGGTTCCCTTATGTATGTTTTCTAGGATTTAAAACCGAGTACATACTACTCACCATACCGTGTTATGCGGCAAATGGTTGAGTACAAGACATACCCTATCTCGGATTCTCGTACCTCCTTCCTCCTTTGATGTTCTCGGTAGCGTTAAGCGATTCCAACCTTGGAGCGAGTGCCGGATGAACTTGCCATGGTTAAACAAGCCTGTAGAAGAGCGATTTGAAGTCTGTCTCTGAATTTTATCTTGAATGGATAAAGGAGTCCGATCCCACGAAACATAACACGTTGAGGGCTCAAGAACGTGACCAAAGGAAGGATGCTCCTGCTGTTGCACCCTTACAAATCTGCAAAGTAATCTCACAAGCTTATGAGCGGGCCTGTAGAAGAGAAGTGGAGGCTTAAGAGGAAGAGGAGAGAAGGGTTCGTAGGATCGAAGAATTAAAGAAACGAACCCAAGGAGATGCAAGTGAGTCAAGTGACTCAAAAAGGAAAAACATAAAGATAGAATAGCGCTTAGAATTAGGAAGAATTTACTTTTAGTATTATTGTTTTGCCTCTTTAGAACTTTTTATTTTCCAAGTTTTATGTTTGTTATTTCCCTTATAGCTATGTACTCGGATAAGTAGTAGGCTTATCCCTACTATCGATAAAGTAAAAAGCAAGTACTATGCTTACTTTTATGCTTCATTTTATTTTCAATCACTCTTTAAAATAACAAACATAGCTAACCTTCTTATTAAATTCCCTTGATGTATGTACCTAGTACATTTTGATATTATATAGAGCACGTAAACGTCGTTCATCCATCAAAATGAACTCTTCATACTATGCTTTGGCCCAATCTTCTTTTAGGATCTTACTTTCAGCAATGATCCTTAATGAGGGGATGACAACCTCTATTAGAAGGATAACTTTCGTGTCATAAACTAGGGAGTAAAGGGTTGCTCCCGTGGATGTCCTAATTGAGGTTCGATAGCCCTACAAAAACAGCAAAAGGTAGCATGTCAAGCCGGTCTTTATAGCTGATAGCCATTTTCTCCACTATCTTACGGATGTTCTTGTTTTCTCGCCTCAATTGCCTCGTCGATCCGAGGGCGATAGGGAGAAGACTTGTGATGCTTTATTTTATACTTTTCTAATAAAACTGCTACCTCTTTCTTGAAGTGACTCGCCATAGTCACTAATCAACTATTGTTGGACCCTATATCGACAAATGATATTGTGAGTTATAAACTTGGCCACATACTTCGACGTTATGGTTGCGTACAAGGTTGCTTCTACCCATTTGGTGAAGTAATCAACTATTACTAGGACGAATTCGTAACCTCCCGTTCCTTTAGGGGTCACCTTATCGATGATGTCTATACCCCAAGCTAAGAATGGCCAGGGTGATGCAAGTGTAATCAAAAATAAGGTGGTTAGTGTTGAAAATTTATGTATATCCGACTTGTGACATTTTTGAAGAAACTCAAGACAATTTGTTGCCATGGTTGACCAATAATGCCCTAATCGGTGAATTTTCTTAACCAACATTCTTCTATTCACGGGACTTCGACATTCTCCACCATTAACATGAGTTATTATGCGTTACGCTCGTGTTGATTGACACAAAGTAAGCTAATGCCCATGTCGATTTATAGTTTTCCTTAATTTAGAAAGTATTGAGCGGTTAACATGCGAATCGCTCGCTAAGCTCTCGGTGTGGAGACCGATGGGTATTCTTGGCTATCTAAATATTAGTAAATATCATAGTACCAACTAGTTTGGTTGTTACTTGAACACTTCTAACTTGTACACATGTACAAGCATACACCTGCAAACTTTTTATCATTCCTAGGAGGTATATATATGAAATGTTTTCAAAGTGTTTTACTAATTCTATTAGGTGCGCTTGGTAGGGTGCCAAGGCCTCACTTCGTACCTTCCATTTATGTGAGATCCGATTAATGATCGGACTTGAGTCACTATAGACTCTTATGTTTCTGGCTCCTTTTCTTATCGCAACTTGTAGTTCGGTGATGCACGCTTCATATTCTGTAGCATTGTTGGTGACCTCGAAGTCCAACTTAATTAAGATGGGAGTATGTGCTCCCTCCGGTGAGACTAAAAGGATTTGTACCCAAAAGCTCTTTTGATGAGAAGCGTCATCGAAGGACATTGTCCTCATGTCAACCTATACCTGTAGAATTCCCTCGTCTAGAAAATCTAACTCGCTCTGGTTGTGCTTAAGTTGTTGGTAGGTCGGCTAGGAATTCTAACACAACTCTCCCCTTAACCGCCTTTTGTTGCATGTATTTGAGTTTGAATTTTGATAACATAACCGTCCATTGAGCTATCTTACTGGTGACAGTTGGCTGTGTAATAATATACTTGACGGGGTTCATTGGTGCTACTACTTGTACCGAATAGGCTAGCATGTAGCGTCCGAGCTTCTTGGTGGCCTAAACTAAAGCCAAGACATTTTCTCTAGGGAGTATATCGAGTTTCATACTCTAAAAGTTTCTTGCTTAGATAGTACACTACATGTTCTTCTTTTTCATCATGTTGAGCTACCATAGCTCCCATTGAGGTCTCCGTGGTGGTGAGATATAAAAGTAATGGTTTTCCAGGTTATGGTGGAATTAAAATGGGTGGATTGGCCGGTACATCTTAATCCTTTCAATGTTGCTTGGCGATCATCATCCAAGATAGGTTTGGCTCCCTTCTTGAGCTTTTTGAAGATCGATGCGCAGACCATAGCCAGTTTTGATATGAAACGAAAAATGTATTATAGAAGCCTTAGAAAACCTCGTATTTCCTTTTCGGTCTTCGGCGGTGGAATCTCATGGATGGATTTGATCTTGGATAGATCAACCTTAATTCCTTTAAAACCGACTACATAGCCTAATAGTTTGCCCGAGCCTACCCCAAAGGCACACTTCTAAGGATTAAGGCACATGTTGTCCTTTCGTAGTCTTTCTAAAAATTTCCTAAGGCTAGGTGGGTGTCCTGCACTTTCTTTGGACTTGATGATAATGTTGCCAACGTAGACTTCAATTTTCTTGTGTATCATGTCATGCAAGAAAGTCATGGTTGTCCTTTGATATGTGGCTTCGGCATTTTTCGATCCGAATGGCATGACTACATAGCAATACGTTCCCCATTGAGTGATGAAGGTCGTTTTCTCCATATCTTCCTTCGCCATCTTAACTTGGTTATTCTCGGTATAGCCATCTATTAAGGAGAATAAAGTATTACCAGCCATGTGGTCAACTAAGACATCTATGTGGGGTAGAGGAAAGTCATATTTATTCGGATCCCTGAAGTCGACATACATCATAACCCTTATGTCTTTCTTCGAGACCAAGCACAACTTTTGCTACCCAATTAGGTTATTGGACTACTCTAATAAACCCAGCATATAGCTTCTTTTGAACCTCTTCTTCGATCCGTAAATCCCACTCGGGTTTCATTCTTCTAAGCTTCGCTTAACCGGCTTGGCATCTCGTAGAGTGGAATTTTATGTTCAGTCATACTAGGATCTATCCCCGGCATGTCTCTGTAGAACTAAGCAAAGACATTTATAAACTATATAAAAGCAATGTAAAGAGCGAAGTAAAGTGCTTACTGCTCTTTTTGACTTAAGAGTTTTCCCAATCTTGACGTCTTGAGGTTAATCTAGAGATCCTAGATAAATAGCTATTGTTTCCTCTATGATTGGTGAGTGATTTTCATGATCTTCCATAGCTTTTATTAATTCTTTAGGGATTTCTTGTTCATCGAGTAGAAGCAAAAAATTAAGAATAAGAGGAGGCAATTAGTAAGCGGGAAGATTATCTTACTTGAATGAGGAAAGGAGCACATCGGTCTCATAAACAGAAATTGTAGAACTAGAAGAAGAACAAACAGAATTGGAAAAATAAAAATCATCCCAAACCCTAGACTTGAAAGCGGATCTGCTCGCCTAGGATGACGAGTAAACTCTTGTCCCTCTTCGGTGTCAATCCAAGTGATGTGCTTGGACCCTTCCTTGTCTATTTCGGTGATGAACCTTGATGGATCGAACTGTGTAAATGACATGGCTCGGGATAGTACTGAAACTTTGTTCCCCTCCAAGCACTTCTCTCGTCCGAGCAACAGACCGAAAATGTTGCTTTCACGTCAGGTTGGTCTAGTCTAAAGTGGACTGTTCTATTTTAAGGAGGTATGGTGCCTCTTGTTCTAACATCTGTGGACACTAGGGTTAGTATAAGGATTGATAGAGTGGACTGTTAGTGGTGCCGTCCTTTTAACTTATATTTTTCACTTATCTTAGGGTACTTCCTTAACAGTTGGATGGTATCCTAGACCAAACTTGTAGTTATTAGTGGGTTCAAGGAGTGGATAAATATGGTGGTATGCCCTTTATCCTATACCTAGACCAGGAAAATACCCCTTCATCCTTAACATCAAATGGACGCTAGGGTTAGTATAAGGATTGAAGTTTATAGGTGCTTCATCCTCTTCTACAGCAACTACAATTTCAAATCCATGTAGATCTTCATCGTTTACATCGTGCTCAATTTCAATGAGAGAATCTTTAGAAGGAATTGTAGCACAAATGTTATCTCCTTTAATAGTTGCCACGTGCCCTTTGACGATCATTTTAACCTTTTGGTGCAGTGTAAAAGGCACTTGCTTGGTGGTCATGTAACCAAGGGCATCCTAAAAGGAGGTTAAAAGTGACAGGGACGTCTAAGACCTAAAAATCAATATTCATTACCACTAGCCTAACATTGATGAGGTGAGTCACCGTTCCTAAAGCTGTTCTTATAGAATTGTCATAAGCTCTAAGATAAACAGTTTGTTTGTAGAGTTGTTGCTCTCTAATGCCTAACCTCTTGGCAGTCCTCTAGTGATAGACATTCACAGACTAACCCGTTGTCTAATAGGGTCAAAGGTATGAACTTGTGCAATGCCTTCTTTAGGTAAGTCCTTCTTATCAAAGGTAATGGTTTTATCCCTAATGTTAACCAAACCTACTACCTCTTTAGGTGTGACTTCAAAAGATAACTTGATCTCACTAAGTGCATCGATCAAGGCTTGTCTATGTTACTGAGAGGCGGATGTTAGTTTCCAAATAGATGTGTCAACTTTATGTTTTTGAGTCATTTGAGGATTGGGTCTTCTTCTTTGATAGCTTCTTTTTCTTTTGGGGCCTCTTGAGTTTGTTTTGGACCCGTTGGTGCATTATGTTGTCCAAATCTTATTAGGAACTTAACTTTACGAGTCTTTGGTTTTCCCCAAAAGTCATCATCTTCTAAGGGTTGTGTGCCTAGAAGTTGTCATCCTTAGTCTTATAAACTTCCTCTCCATCACTTACCAATAGTCCAAATATGTTGAATCTAAGAAAGGTAAGTTAATTCGTGACTTGGGTTCATTTATGTCTTGTATGAAGACATAAGGATCCCACTTACCTAAAATGGGTTTAGAAAAGATGGCTAAGATTTCGCTAAATTAGTTCTTGTTATTACTAGGTTTCTAAGCATCCTTAGGAAAAGGAAGTTGACCATTACAAAACATACTTTCTAATTTGTTCTTAAAGGTTCAAGCACTTGTTCCATATCGCGTCCTCGTGGGCGATGGTATTTGCAAAAATTTTTCGACTCCAAGTTTTCCGACTGCTTCGTGGTTTCTAATTCTACTCTAATAGGCGAAGCTCAATCTTCCCTTTGGATAGTAACTAATCAAGTGCATTGATATCTACACCCCTACTAGTAGTGCGTGTATTGGAAATCTTTTTGTCCTTACTCTGGTCACCACCTCTATAACTCCGCCACGAATTTTATGGTCGCGGCGGACAATTCTTCTTCAATCAACATACTCGTGTCTCTAAAGGAAGTAAAGCTCATAAAAGGAAAGAACTCCAGATGTTAATTATAGGACAGTTGAAGGTTCTTCACGATGATTCTAACTTTATCTTTTTCGAAGGTTGATCTACTATATGGGAAGCCTTTGCCCTCCATTTAGTGAGAAAGTCGGTAAAAGTTTATTTCTCCCCTTATTTGATCAACTCTAAATCACAAATGGTAATAAGTAGGTAAGTGTTGTAAGATTATTGATGTAAGAACTCCTTACACGGATCAGTCCAATTAGTGACCTTACATGGGTCCATTACATCATACCACTTCATAACATCTTAATTGAACATCCAATGAAAAATGATATGGTACATATCCTCGGGCACATTTTTTAGATTCATTGCCGCTATCAAAATTACGAACATGGTGATGGGGATTTTCAGAGCCATGAAACTTGATGTGTGACATGGTAAACTTTGGAGGTAACTTTCCTTTAGAGATCGAAGTGAATCCCATGAGGTCAAAATAGTGATTTTTGAACATGGTGGACTCTCTCAACATCCTCTCTATTTGATCTATGCATGGATCGGACTTAGGTTCAAGGTCGGTTTTGGAGGAGGTTGTAAACTATTTGGTGGTGGTTGAGCTTCTTCTTCTTCCTCACCTCCCTCTTTTTTTCCTTAAAATATCTTTTCCTCCTTTTCCTTTTCCTCATTTTTTTGTAAGTCTTTAGGATAAGAGCAAGAGTTTTATATATGGATTCTACTTTTTTTGTTCTTAAGCCTCAATTCGGGCTTCCATTTTAGCTATGGATTCATTGATCAAAGAAATGATGGGAGAAGGTTATGGTTCTTTATCCATTGGAGGGGACTTGTTTTAAGGCAATGTTCGACGATGAAAGATTGATTGGATTGGTGTTAAGTGTACCAAGGTTGGTCGCACTCGGAGTTGATCAAGGTGTTGAACGCGGAGATGCAGATCTTGGACTCCCTACTCGAACCGTTCGACCTTTTTGAACCTGAATTCGGCGAAACCCGGTTGAAGTAGGCATCCATATTCTGTAGCCCAAAAGATAACTGCTCAAGACCATGCTAGAGGAAACAAGTTTTGGGGAGAAGGGACTCAAGCACTAGACCCAAAAGAAACTAGGAAAAAGATTAATGCTCTTTATTTGGATGCACATAAAGAATGTAGATTAATCAAATGAAATGCAATGATCCAAATAAAATTGGGATGAATCTAATTTGGCTAATACATTGACTTAACTAGAATGAGATAAACTTAATGCAAACAAACTCACCTAATTTGGGATGAATCTTAATTTAGCTAAAATACAAATAAAGACTCCCTTATTTGAGATGAATTCAAATTTGGCTAATGCAAAAATAACAAACTCACCTTTTTAGATGAATTAAATAAAGAATCGCCTGTTTGAGATGAATTTTAAATTTAGCTACATGCAAATAAAAAGACTTTCCTAATTAGAGATGAATTGTAATTTGGCTAATGTAAATAAAAGGACTCTCCTACTTAGAGATGAATGCAAATAAAAGATTCTCCTAATTAGAGATGAATTTGACTTTGGCTAAATGCAAATAAAATGATTCTTCTAATTATGATGAATTTGACTCGGCTAAATGCAAATAAAAGACTATCCTAATGAATTTGACTTTAGTTAAATGTAAATAAAAGACTCTTCTAAATAGAGATAAATTTGAATGATGGGAAAAAATGCAAATATGCTGACAAACAAAAACCAAAGCCTAAAACCTACTAAAGAGAGGAGGAGATCCACGGCGGGACCCTCCTTGACAAGGCTGACAGGAGCTCGCTTCGGCTATGTCCAGCAGCTGGCAACCTGTCTAGACCGAGACCGAAGGTCTTTAGACTAACTCAAAATGTGACAAATGGACTGACCTAAAAGGAAACAACAATTTAGACTTTTGGCTAAAAATGCACATAAAAGGACTCGACTCAAGAAGATAAATTATTGTACTTTATTTGGCACCTATGTAAGGGTTATTTAGCAAACCTAACCTAAACTAAAGGCTTACAAGAAAAAGGTTAAATACTAAAAGCATCCACACTTGTTTCAAGCATTAAAATGAAAATAGGGTACAATCAAAATTTCCAAGGTTTTATAGTAAAAACAAGGGATAATTCTAGATCCGATACATGGTGGCTCATAGTCCAAAAATTTCGTCCCCTATGGGATGGATAGCCGGACTTGAATAATCAATTCAATTCTCTTGATCATGAATCGAGAAAAAGTGTGCAATAAGTGGAGAGTAACCACATCCCGAGTATTAACCTAGGTTTGCCTACCGAGGTAATTGTTCAACTGCTCTAAAATTTTCCACTTAAGGGTAAAGGTTGAAATTAAAAGCAACTAAAGTCCGAGGCTGATTAAATGCAATATGTCTAATGCAAAGCAAAATAGAAAACTCACAATTTTAATTTTAAGTCTCGCCCTCTTAATAAGTGATGTCCCTAGTGGAGTCCCCACTATCGAAGCATTCACTCTCTTTTGATTTTATTTTAGATTATTTTGAAAGTTTATTTAGAAAGTAGGATGTCCTTAGTGGAGTGGCCCACCCTAGTGAAGTCGCCCGGTGGAGAGGTGGCGGTGATACGGACCGGAGTTTCTACACGAAGCATTCACTCTCTTTTGATTTTATTTTAGATTATTTTGAAAGTTTATTTGGAAAGTAGGGTGGGCCTCTTATTAAGATTATTTCTGTTTAGAACCTTATATAAAAATAGTTTAAGTGAAGGTGTGTTTGGTGATTTTTATTCATTATTTTATTTTAGAAATTAATTTTAGAAAGGTCTTGGGATGTTATTTCGAGGTTAAAGAAAACAGAAAAATTAAAGTCGCATTTTGCCGCAAAGCTTTTAAACCGAACATAGAAATCTGGTTAGGCTGAGAGCTAAGTCCGGTTAGAGGTCTCGGGATGTTATTTTGTGGTTAAAGAAAACAAAAACATTAAAGTCACATTTTTCCGCAAAGCTTTTGGACCAAGCAGAAATCTGGTTGGGCGGAGAGTTGAGCTCGAGCAACTAGGCGACGCTAGCTTTAGCATGCGCCGACCATTAACCGATGTCGGCTATAGGGCTGTGACTGAGGACCCAATATCAGCTCTATAGCTTCATATGTCAAGATGAAACCCGATTTTACCATTTTTAGCTCGAAATGGAGAAGCAAATAAGAAGAAATAAAAGTAAAATAAGGAGTCGCCAACCAATTTTAAAGAAATAAAAACTAACAAAAATACAAAAAATAATCTTCCAATCTTATTATGAAAAGTCTAAGCTTGAAAGAGGTTTTGAAAGAGACTCCATCGGTCATAAATTGATAATCCGGTGTTCGGGGGTAAAGGTACGAAATAAAGAGGATCCTCTCCATTCCGATCGTTAACATATGGCATTTACTAATCAAAATAGTGAGACTAAAGAATTGTGTTTAAACAATTAAACAATCAACATGCGATAAATAGAAACTAAAGCAAACAAAACATGCTAAAAAAGCGATAAACAAGAAAATAGTAAAGTAGTAAAGAAAGCGAGTAAAGAAAGCAAAAATAAATTAAAAGTTACATCGGGTAAAAAGGAAGTAAAAGCAATTACATCTCCAAAATCACAATAAGGAAAGCAATAAAAACATAATTAAAAGAACCATAAAAAGCAAGTTTGAAAGTAGATCTGGTGCTCTCAGGTTTTCCCACTTGTGGTCTTGGATCACGAACAGATTCCGACAGTATAACGGGAGGGCAACGAGCTCAAACGAGAGGCAAAGAAAGACTTTTGTGAAGTTTTAAGAAAGGGAAAAGTAAGTGACGGTCTGGAAAATGGAGACACTAGAAAGTGGGAGACAATGATAGGAATGATTTCCAGCTTATGGGGGTTTAGATAGCTAAAAATGGTACATCAAAAATGAGGGGAAAGCCCTCTAATTATAGTAAAAATTAGGGTTAAAATAAAACCCTAAAATGCCAACCAATTCTCGACTTACGTTGAACTGGACCCAAGATTTCCGGATTTGGATAATTCAAAAACTGGATATTCACCTAGACTAAATGAGGCCATTTGTGAAGTTTAGAAATGCGGTGCCGGTTTAAACGACATCATATGGACGCTTCGGGTTGTGTGCCTTGCTTGGCTGCTAAAAGAAAACAAAGCACTCGCATTTTGTGCGCGAGTTTGAGTAAAATGACGCCGGTTTGGGTTGCTGGTTAGGAATCCGAACGTGGCTTGGTCGGCCGAATAAGAAAAGGGTTTGTGGGCCAGCCTAAGAAAAAGGCTAATGTTGTGGTGCTAGTGGGTTTTTGTAGTTTGTCGGCTTCCGTCACACAAATTAAAATCTGGTCATGATTCGATTTCACAAACAAGGATTTCACCACTAAGCCAACAAAAATAAATAATTGAAATAAAGAGACAAGGACGACACATTTTCGGTGTCTACGGTGGTCGAGAAGTCATCATCACTATCAAGTTTTAACGTAGTGGCTCGCAAGCTGTTACCTCGTATACATATTCATCATTAGACCATAACCCACATACTTCTAGGTTTCTTGGAGGAAGGCTAGTTTGAAGTTTCGATCTCCTGATATCTTGAATGAAGACATAAGGGTCCCACTAGCCTAAGATGGGCTCTAAAAAATAGTTAGATTTCCACTCAATAGATTCCTTTTATTTGGTTTTGGGCAACCTTAGTGAAGACTTAGGTATAAATCTCTATCTCTCTTAGGTTTTCATTCTAAGTCATTACTGTATTCTTTAGAAACTCCTATCTAAGTTTTCATTTTGTTACGATCGACTCGGAAAGCATCTTACTACATATCTATATCACTTGGTGTTTCGACTCACTCGGACACCACTCGGAACCATCGCATGATAAAATACTTTCTCTAACACACTTTCTCCGAGCATTGACTTTGTATTTCAACGCAAAAAGAATTATAGCGTTAATTCTTTATTCCGAGTCAATTTATTTCCTTGAGAATTATTTGACCGAGATCAAGTTGTTATACTCGATATTTTACTCTCTAACTTGATCGGCTTAGGATTGACTCAAGATGGAATTTGAGTATATTGAATATTAGACTCGGAAAATTCCATTCTTTTAGGCCAAAGATAATTGAGTATTTAATTACTCGGATTTAATTATTATTTGTGCCTAATCTTGGACCAAAGTATTGTTATACTTTGAGAACCTATGTGGTTTGCTTTTTAGGTTATTCAAACGAGGCTAATCTATTTTTGAATTACAAAAGCAAGCGGCTTCTAGCCAGTTAACTACCAGCAGACAAGTTTTGGCTACTTCGGACAAGGCTTAGACACCGTGTCGGGGTTGTTTGTTTTCAAAACTGAAAAATTCCAACTCTAGGCCTAACGGTTGTTTCTATCGCAGTTTTTAGTCACCACCAAGTGATTGGACCATCTTTTGGAGCCAAGAGCCGTTGCACAACATTCACTTCCCAACGGATCTTTTACGAGTGACTCGGAATAGTCGTTATAACGGCTAGTGAAGACTTCAATCCAGAAACAAGCCTCAATGGTCACTCTGCTTAGGTGTCGATAAATAGAAGCCACTTTGTAAGACTTGAAGGTTGCTGGAATTATTGTTGAACCTATTATTGGATTCATTTTTACTCAATCTTCTACTTACAACTCCAATTTAATATTCTCCGAGTTGTAAAGAAAGTCTTGTAATCAATTACATACTTCTTTTATTTTCTTAGTAAGTCCCTTGGCTGAGCTGTAAGGGTTAACTCGGCTTAGTTGTCCCCGATTGTACGAGGTTACCTCGGTCAGGAAGTACTAGATCAAATAAGGGAACTTTTGAGTCTAGGAAAACATTGTAAGGAATTGTTTAAGGGAGCAATTTTGGTTGAGTCGAGTCCTTTGTATTTTGTGGACTCAAAATAGTGGATTTGACTTGGTGCTTAGATTAGCACTGTTCGTGGTTTTCTGCCCCCATGAGGGTTTCAGCGTATATCCGTGTTATTTCCTTTACGAGTCCATTCTAGACTCAAAATCGCTTTTAGTCCGTATTGGTGCAAAAATTGTTTAATTTTCTTCATCACCCTATTCATCCCCCCTCTTGGGTGACTTAGACTCTCCAAGAGCAAAGCTTCACTCGGGTAAAAGAAGTTTTCCAGTGCGAGAATATACTTTCTATCTTATTTGTGAATGTCTTATAATGTTCGAGTGTCATATCCTCTTGTACGATGGTATTTGCATAATGTTCCAAGCATCCCATTGTTTGGATTGTTTGCAGTTTCTAATTTTTCCCTAATAGGTAGGAGTTTGATTTTGCCTTTTGAAAGAAGGTGATCCAGTGCTAGGACATAAAGGTGTCCATTGGAATGTAGTCAATATAACTATTTAAGGCATTCACATCTACAATCCTACTAGTAGTACCAACATTAGAGTTGTTTTTATCTTTGTTTTGTACCTACTTCTATAACTTGTCTAAACTTTTGTGGTTGCGGTGGAAAACTCTTCGTCAATTAACAAATTAACATCTCTAAAGGCAACAAATCTCATGAAAGACAAGAACTTCGGATGTTGGTTGTAGGTAGATTGTAGATTCTTGACGATAATTCTCACTTGATCTTTCTTGGAAGGTCTGTCTACCATATGGGCAACCTTCACCCTCCAACGAGTGAGGAATTCAGTGGAGCTTTCCTTTTTTCCTGTTTTATCGGTTCTAAGTCACGAAGAGTGACAGGTGGTAGATTAGTATTGTAGGAGTATTGATGTAAGAATTTCTTACAAAGATCTATCCAATTTATAACATTGCATGGAACAACAGTATTGTACCACTTCTTAACGTCCTTATCAAAACATCCATGGAAAGATGACATGGTCTGTGTCTTCTGGTATATTTTTCAGCATTATTACTCCTATGAAGTTTGTTATGTGGAGGTGGGGATTTTTGAACCATGAAATTTAATGTCGAGTCATTGTGAACTTAGGAGGCGGTTTTCCTTACGCGATTGATGTGAATCCCTTGAGGTCATAATAGTGGCTTCTTCTCTATCTAATCTAATTGTGGATCATATCGGGGTTTGGGGACTTCTTCCTTCTCTTTCTTTCCTTCATTTTCATCGAGACTTAGATTATGGTTTAATGTCTTCGGTATGAGGTTAAGGGTTTCGAGATATGGATTTAATCTTTTTATCCTAAGCCTCAATTTTGGCTTCCATCTTCGCAGCGAGACTCATTGATCAAGGACACAATAGGAGATGGTTGTGGTTCGTCGACCATTACTAGAGGAGGATTGTGTTTTGGTACTGTCCGTAGGCGAAGTATCGGTGTTGATCGTATTGGCATGGAGCATACCCATGTTGAGTGCATCGGCGTTGGCTGCACTGGGTTGACTGTACTAGAGTTGAAGTTAACTCTTTACCCAATCTCTCTAACCACTTAGTACCCGAATTCAGACGATACCCGGTTGCGAAGGCTTCCCTATATTGTAGCCCACAAGAACAGGTTGCTCGAGATTGGCTCGAGGAAGTAAATTTTGGGAGATGGGGCTTAAGTGCTAGACCCGAGAAAGCATAGTGAGACTTGAATAATCAATACTTCTCGATCGGGAATCAAGAGAGCTTGCTATGAGTGAGAAAGTAGTCACTCCTTAGTGTTAAGTCGAGTGGACGCACGAAGATAATGATTCGACTTCCCTGAAAAAGGTACTTCACGATTGAATTTTAAAAGTCACAACATTTATGTTCAAATTTGTCTAAAAAAGATGTAAAGATGCCTAATGTAAATGCGAAAAATAAGGGTCCCTAGCGGACTCACCACTCGTAGGAACCACAATTCGCGCCGCGTTTCCCCACAAATGTCGGCTTCACGGTGTGCTTATCAAGGCGAATGATTAGGCTTTTGAATTTTGAAAGGGGTGATTGACGATTTCAAGCAATCATTTTCAAATAGTTTAGAATTTTTAGGATGTTTTTCGCGAGACAAAATCATTAAAAGCGATGAATTACTACCTCAAAGCTCTATTGAACTAGTTAGCCAAAACTACATGTGCCGGAAGCCGAGCCTAGATAGCAATCCGAAGGGTGGGGTCGGCCAACCCCAATGGTTGTCCGGCGCCAACCATCTAGCCTAGGTTCTTCGAGGCAATCCCGGTTAGATGACTTCGGGCTCTCGGTCAAATTTTTAACTTTTTACCAAATTCTATAAAAAAAAAGATGCATTTTTGAAATTAAAACATATTAAAAGGATTCTCCAAGTAGTTTTGAAAGAACAACTTTCAAAAATAAAGATGCACTTTCCTAATTTTGAGTTTATCGAAGGGACAACAAAAGGGACGAAAACCCAAAATAAGGAAAGGTCCGAATAGCACTCCATTGGCCTTAAAGCAATGATTCGATGTTCGGGGGCACGGTATGAAATGAAGGGAGACACTCCTCATTTTGCCCATCGTAAAGACAACCTTTACTAATTAAACAAGTGAATTAAAATCACATAAATGAAAACAAACACTCAACATGCAAGAGGCGAAATTAAACACAATCAAAACATGATGTAAGTTGTAAATAAAGCGGTAAAGAAAGAAAATAAAGAAAAATAGTAAATCTAAGTACTACATCGGGCGGGGTGGAAATCAAATGAAATTACATCTCGAAAAACCGCAATACGAAAGTGATAAAAGGATGAAATTAAATAAAGAAAAATAATAAAGTCCGAAAGATGGAAATGCACCCTCAGATTGATCCACTGTTAGGCTCGGATCTCAACAAGATTTTGATAGAGTGACGATATGTCGATAGTGAGAAAAAGAGGCAAAAAAGAAAGTTTTTGTGAGGTTTTATAAAGGGTCTTTTTAGGTGTGAGTGTGAGAGAATGGAGAGAAAAATAAGTGAGAGAACTCAACAACTTGGGAGGAGAATCCGTAGCTTAATTGTTGTATGAAATGGGGGCTACCCTCTATTTATTGAAAAATTTAGGGTTCAAGAAACCCTAAATTCAATCCCCAACCGCTTATTAAAAGGATGAACCAAGCCAAAATTTTCCGGAAATGGATAAAGAAAATCTAAGAAAATGAACCGAGTTAAAACGACATTGTTCAAAGAGTCCCATGAGCTGGCGTCAAATAAAACAACCACGTTTTATGGTATGGGGAACCGCGCCATGCTTGGATGCTAAAAAGAATGCATCGTTTTTGCGGTCTAGTAGTTTGGCGTCGGGTCGGAGCTAGGCTTAGGAGCTCGTACCTAGTTAGACCGATCGGGAAAAAAAGGTTATATAGTGGTCCGGCCCAAGGAAATTCACTTTGGGCATCTTTGTTGCACTTGTTGACTTTTTGTGGGCTAAAATAGGTTTTGTCACTCTACATTAGTCCAATCTTAACCCGAGTATAAAAATAAGCCTTGGTTTTCATCATTGAGCTGGAAAAAATAAATAAAATATAAATGGACGACACTTTTTAGGTGCCTACGATAATGTAATGGTGAGAAAATGAGTGTTGAGCAGGAAGGCTTGCTTCCTCTTATTAAAGGCATTACGAGAAAATGGGAGTAGGAGTATGAGTGGAGTGAATAGAGTGAAATGAGCGTGAAGATTCGAGCATAATGGGGTTTTTAGCATAATGGGGTTCCTTTCATTTGATTGGTGTGTTCCAAAAGTGTGAATAAGGCTCTTTATTTATAGTGATTAAGTAGGGTTAGGGTTTCCACTTGTTAATCTTATTTCAACTAGAAATCAACGGAATTTGGATATGGGAAACCAATTGAATCGGTTGGAAATCTGCCATTATTAACCGAGTCAAAACAACGCGTTACGGGAGCTTGGGAACTCGTGTGCGTCATTAGGAGTCCGCCCGCATTGAACGGTTCAAAGTGATGCATTTTGGCAAGCAAGTGACCGACATGGGCCGTTTTGCGGTATGGGGATCCGTGCTTGGACTTTGGTACGAGTACTCAAGCTTGGGAGTGGCATGGTTTTTCTTGGCTAAATTTTTTGGTTGTGTTATGTTTTCCGAATGTAGGCCTACTGATTGCTTTGATTTTTGGGCTGAAAGAAGGGAAAAGAAAACTTACTTGATCCAATTTTACTCCGATCAAACAAGCAAAGCTAAGTCTTCATCATTGAATCAACGACAAAATAAAATAACGCAATAAAAAATATCGTTACATTTTTTAGGTGTTTAGAAACGTTAAAGCATAAGTATTTATTTTAATACTTGTGAACACTTTAAATTAAAGTGTTATGATAGAAGTACATGCATTATTTTTTATCACAAGCACATGAATTACATAAAGTATTCACCCTTTAATTTATTAATTTTTACATTAAAGAAATGATGATGAATACATATGTTATTTTCCCTTTCATTAAAGATATGTAGTCAGTATAGATTTCGAATTATTCTATTAATTATTTTATTTAGTTAACCAACCAAAGCATAATATATGTCTAATCCATATGAAATATTTGACTTTTAGTTTAACAAAGGAATATAATATATTGATATGATAAAATATGATTCTTATGTGATATGATGGATATTAACTTCCGAAAAATTGAGTTGAATTAGTTGCATATGCTAACGAGACCTAATCGCAATTTTAGAGTAATCCTTCTTTTAAATCCAATCAAAAGAAGTGGTGAATTACTCAAAACTTACTATTTAAGTTTCCCTTGGAATTTGAACCCAAAAGAAAAAGTATTTTCCACTCAATAAAGCAGCCAAGTAAACAAAAATGACTTGGAAGGGTAGAAAGCAAGCTACATAATAGGAAAGGAGTTCTGATTTGTACAGTAGATGCCCTTTAATAACCTTAATCAATGTTCAGAGAAACAAGCTGTAGAATCCAACTCATTTGCAACTATTCCCCACACGAATTATTATTAATTTGTTGGAGGCCCCATCAATAATCCTCAAAGATTTCAAATCACCTCTTTCTTCAATGATATCCTAGAATAACAAATGCAATTTTTGCGTTGACAAAGAAAACACATGGAGCCCCGTCGATTTTTCCATCTCTCCAACGCATTGAACAAGTTATACGAACAACCTTTCTACAATTCAAAGATTTCAAATCACCTCTTTCTTCAACCTTTTATGTGCGTCTACCGCCTTTCCCCTTCCCCGATAGAATGGCGAAAAAGTAAACTTTTTCCAGAACATTAAAAGAATGACAAAAACATGTCTTAAGCTCGATTTTGGGCATTCGTTCAGCTTGGTACTTTCACAATCATGCACCTTCGCTTCGATAGTTATGTTCATTCAAGGTTCAAGCAAATTTGAGAAGGAAAAGGGAAATATTAAAAGAGAGAGGATAAAGAAAAGGGTAAATAATTGCACTGAAAATTTATAGTCTGTTCTGCCTCCTGACTTGTAGCAATCAACCAACAAACAATAACCAAGTACCAACAACCCTCAAGTATGTGTCCCCATCCCAATAGAAATTCAATTGATTTATTGTCTTTTCAATTGAGTTTTAAAGACAAGGATAGAAAATGAAAATGAAAATGAAAATAAAAATCAGAGAAGGATTCAAAAAGTTTACAGCTAGACTTGCAAATATTTTCACAAGACACTGACATCACAAGGGTAGGGTGGGGGCCAAAGACAGCTGACTCAAGCATCGTGCAATGGTTGGTGCCCCATCTGGTGTGTTCTTTTCATTTTATTGAGCTTTGGTGTTTATTGCATTTCAATAACTTTCAATTTCTTCTTTTTCCCCCTCTCCCCTCTCCCCGTCTCCCCTCTCCCCTCTCCTCTGACGTTATATGCTCCCTAACCCCAATTCTGGTCTACCTGGCTGTAGATTGTTTATTCTGTATTCATATCTGCAAATCATAGATTGGAAGCATCTCAGATTCCTTCTTCACCAACTGATCTTAATGCAAAACAAAAGCTTTATGATTAGATCCAAATCCAACTTTCCCATTCTGGAACTTTCAAATTTCAGGAAACACTAAACGGGTCAACGGAATTTTCGTCAAAAAGCCAAGTTCTGCTCAATTTCAGAAACTGGGCATCTTGGGTCGCAAAACTTTTGGCCTAAGACGCATTTTAGTGGATTGGGGGTTTCTCCTTTATTTCTTTTTCTTTCTTTCTTTTTTTCCTGCCTCGAAGTGGTGTAACCATCCCACTTGCCTTACTTAAATGAGATATATGGCCCTATCTTATTTATAAGCAGCTCTTGTCCTAGAGAGGGTCAAAAGCCAGGGAGTAATTATAACTACAGATCAGCAATATCCGCCAAATGAAGAAATTTCCAAATTTTACTTGGCAGTGAAAAGAGACTTAAGCACATTGCTTCCATAATCATCAGTGATGTAGATATGTAAAAGATTGGTTCCGCTTTCCCTTATTTTCGTGTTTTTCTAAAGAAGCTGCTTCAAGCAGGACCAGTCCCATATGAATGAAGGCAGTAAAGCAGCAAAGATAACAGAAAACTAAATCTCTCTTCAGATCACATGAAAGATTCATCAACTCTAAATCCAGAACCAACGCTACATGTAGAGAACTCAATTGGAAAATGGGAAACCAACTTATCAGACTGCACACAAATAAATTGAAATGGAGATATATGCCACTACATTCGTTTAAGTTTCGCCCGTGCTATGAAGTGAAATTATTCAAAGAGAATATCCCAAAACAGTGGTTAACTAATCAGCAGGAGTAGTTTTACACAGGAATTATAGGGAGGACTTGTTTACAACAAAGGATTAAGATCATGAAAATGCGTAGAAGTAGCAATATACAAGTCTAGCATCAAATAATAGCAAAATATCAATTACAACAAGGGTTTCAGGAAAGTGGAGTTCTAGTAGCTCACTTAAACAACCAAAGATAGAACATAAAAACAGCTCACGAAATGAAATTCCACATATGGGAAAGAAAAAACCTGAAAATTTTCACTTTAGATTTAATCTTCCCAAAGATTTTAAAGCCATTGTATCAAAGTAACTGAAAACTCTCCTTTTCCTTCTAATTTCTTGTCCTTATCACAGTGCTGGAAACAAATTCCTCAATCGGGGCAGTCAAACGTCCAGCAAGTCAATCCTGCTTAAGAATAACATAATTGAAGTCAGATTGATAACCCAAAATTAGAATACAGATAGCATGACAAAGTTGGGCAGTGAAGAGCATAACCTGTGATGCTTCAGACAGGGTAGAGGGAGAGTCCTCAAAGCTCCTCCTATCAATGGCATGAACCAGAGGACACAGAGGACGGCTTACTAGGATCACCGTCTTGTTCCTCCTCACCCTGAATCCGAGCCGGAATGTGAAACCCAGAGAATCCACCAGAGGAAAATCCAATGCCTGATAAGGCCTGTGGATGGAGTGATAAAGCTTGATGTTGTTCACTGGTGCTACCCACTAAAGGGTCAACAATCCAAGCACGGATTGAGGGTGTGTTACTGGACTGAAGGGGTCCCCTCTGAGTGAAAAACTGGCTGTGGCCACCAAACAGTGGCTGCAGGAGAGGTGGCGGATTGAACATAAATCCACCTCCTCCACCACTGCTAGCACCAACGCTACTCGCACCATTCTGGTCAGTGCCACTGTCATTGTTCCAACCAACCACCAGCCTGTGGAGCCGCCCAATCTCTGGAGTGGGGTGATGCTGGCTATCAGCCCAACCTGCATTCGAGCTTTCAAAACCAACTGGCGCAGCTCCTGGGAATAAAGATTGTTGCTCATCATGAGCAGTCTGGTGGTGTGAATGCATGAGAATTGGCTCCTGGAAGGACTGCAAGGAGAGCCTTAGATCCTGGCTCTGCCTAGGATTACTAACACCACTCCTGGGAAGCAAACTACCATGCGAGTAATCTTGGAAATGCATATGAGGTGGTGGAGAAGCGGAGCTAGTGGTGGAAGGCCCCACCTCCCCAGCGTTGGCAGCCCCACCCATTGGAAAGAAAGACTTGATAGTATCAGCAATAGCATCTGAATCCAAAGATGGTGGCAACAAGGTAGAATGGGAAGTGTTATTACCACTGTTATATATCTGTTGTTGCTCCTCACCTTGGTGCTCGGGGTGCTTCTGGTCCCCACCAAACTCTCCCTCCCCAGCTTTCTCCTCTTTGCCCATTTCTCCTATACCATTTCCACCAGAGCTCTTGCCTCGTCGCCTACTAGAGCTGCAAACGTTCATATTAGTAGGACTCCAAGCTGGCAGCTGATCAAGCTCGTCAATGGCGGCCTTGGCCTTCTTAATTAGCCAATCCACAGCCTTGCTGGGTCTGTCGTAACCAAGACGGTCCTGCACATCATAGAATTGGATCGCTGTATGAGCTGAAAGCCGGACTCTCCGGTCCCTCGGCCCCTTAGCAGTGCAGACCTTACTATGGCGATCCTTCCGGCCTGTAGCGCGGACAATGTGGCCCCCTTGGACCTCCACAATCTCCCCCACCCCGGCCTTTCTCAGAGCTGATCTAGTGGAAACGGGTTGAGAATCTCCTCCCATTGAGGACTTTTGTCGAACATGTTCTGCGCTTGCCAAAACTGAGGAAGAAGAAGGAAGATAAGAGCGTTTTCTAATGGGTTGTTGAATTTGCGAAATGGGTCCGAGACTTTGGGGTTCTAGCTGAGAATAAAGCTCTCTAAGCTGATGGGCACTTTCCGGCTGTTGAAGGTAAAACTGGTGGTGGTGGAAGGGTTCTTGTAATTGCGGCGGTAGTTGGGAACGGTGGTGGTACGGCGGCGGCTGCTCCCCTTCGTTCTCATCCTCATCTACATTTCTAGGATTTTGGTGGTGGAACTGGTGGTGGTTTTGGTGGTGGGGGTGCGGGTGCGGGTGCGGGTGCGGGTGCGGGTGCGGGTGCGGGTGCGGGTGCGGGTGGCGATTCCTCTGAGGATCCAGACTCAGACCCTTGTGGTGGTGATTTTGCTCTTCCAGGTTTGGATTTTGCGTACTTTTGGCTAATGTGTTTCTTCTTCAACCTCAAATTTGTGCTCACTCTCTCTCCTCTTCTCTCTCTCCTTGTTCTGCTGCTGTCTCTTCTCAGACTGCCACAGCTCTGATACCTGTAAGGCCCTGCCATCCAACACTACCATTTCCATGAGCCCCCTCCTCTACCAAAACATGTCTCCCAGAACAAGCAGGCGAACCTTCAGCTTTGAACAATTTAACTGCAAACCAACCACGAGGTTTTGGTCATCTCCTCTCTCACCGAACCCTAACCCTAACCCATCTCTCTCTCTCTCTCTCTCTCTCTCTCTCCCACCCCCAATGTGTCCGAATTCTGCAGATATGTGTACACTGATGGTAGACAAAGCTAGGCAGCAGATGGCACAGGCTTTTTGATAATAGGGGTCTGTGTAGTGTATACTACCAAGGCGCTATGGATAATACCCACAACTTCGATATAAGTAAAGGGGCAAATACCGAATGCCCTAATTTTTAAAGAAATTTCAGTAGATTTTGCTTCAATTGTTTCATGGCTTTGGAAGGAGGGGCTTTTGGGGGTTTGTGGTTGGGGGGGGTTATGGTAATAGAACAGTAAAATAGTAGTAGTACTCTGGCCCTATAGGAGAACTTTGATGCCAATGGTAAAGAAGGGAGGTGCTATGTCAGAAATGAGATCAAAGTTTTGTGTTTTTTTAAAAAAAATCTAATCACTGCCCCTTTCCTGCCACTCCTGTTGTACTACCCGGAAAGACTACACCCCGACATCCCTTTCATTTTCCCTCTCTTCTTTTCTTACTCCATAATGGTATATTTATTATTGTAATAATGAATCTTTTTCTTGGATATTATTATGTACACATTATCCTTGGTGAGGGTGTTTAATTTGATCCAAATCAGTTTTTTAATCGAGTAATCGGATTTAATATTTTATAAAAATATCAACATATACCGTAATTAGATAAACTTGTTAATTGGTCGTCAGTTAACCAAATTATTTGTTTCGATTAATTAGTTGATCGCAAGCTGGTAAGGAAAAAAATTAACAGGTGATTTTAAAAATTTTACCCAACCAAGCGGTTGTCATTATCAATGCCCAACCCACCCGCAACTATCACTTAGCAAGTAAACCAACCACTACTCAACAGCCTAGCCAGCCAAAGCCCACCAACCACTAACCAACCAACCCGGCCGAGCCCACCGACCACCGCTTGCCTACCTAGTAGCCATCTTGTAATTTTTTTGGTACAAATAAATAAATTACTAATTATTCTATAATAATTTTTAAATTTTCTTTTAGAAAAACTTATCGGTTTAGTTCGGATTAACTATCGGTTTTAAAATTCTCCAAATGGGGATCGAATCAAATAAAATATCGATTCATTGGTTCGGTTAATCGGATAAACAATTTGGTTTGGCCGGTTCTTTGTCCAGCTTTGCGATTCCCTTTTTTTTTTTTTGCACATGCCTAATCCTTGGTTCCTTCTTCAAATAATATGTGATTGCGGGAAAACTTGGGACAATTATCAAGCAATCATATATTGGTTGTTTTTGCTTGGTTTAATTTACGCGAGATACGATTCATATATTTATAGAATTCGAAGTTATTAGCAAAGTTTTGAAACTTTTACTAAAAACATATGTAATTTGTGAATGAAATAAGATATCTTTTGGAAATGAACTCTAAAATTTCTAATTAAGTCTTAAGACCTATAAAGGAATTGTGAAACTTTTAATGGTGTTTCAAAATCTTTAAAAAGTTTTAAATTTTTACACAAAAATTGCTCAAAATTTTATGACAAAAATAAAAAGTCATTACACGACAAACCTTATCACTCCGTTCTATAAGCATTGATTTTAAGTGCCTTGTGTAGACACCCAAAAGTGTCACCTTATTTATTTTACTTATTTCTGTCATCTCGGTAATGGAGACCTAATCTTATTTGTATGTTTGGGTCGAGATTGACTAAGATAGAGAGATAGAATCCAAATTAGCCCATAAAAAGTAAACCAACCTCAAAAACAACCCAAAGCGCGTCTTCATGGGCGGGATCGACCCACTTTCTCGGTTTCCGGACCGGTTCGAGACCGGGTTCAAACTCCCTAGCCTAGTGTCGAGTGGAACCGGCCTCCAAACCAATAAAATGACGCTTTGACAATTTCTAATGCCTTAGCCTTGCACCCGTACCACTAAACGCAATTGTTTTGGTCCGGATTCGGCCGATGGCATCTCTTAAACGCTATTGTTTTGACTAGTTCAGCTTCACGGATTCTTACGTATCAATTTCAGGAAATTCACTCGGCGTATTCTTTCGATCGGCGGGCTTTAGAGGACTAGGTTTAGTGTTCTCTAAACCCTTATTTTTCTATAAATAGAGGAGTTATACCCTTCAATTTACACCTTTTTAGCTGAAAAATCCCCGATTTTGCTTGAAATTATTTCTCCCACTCTCTTCTCTCTACTCTACCCTCATTCACACTTCATGTTTTCATTTCTAAACCCTCATAAAAATCCCTCACTTTGACACTTCAATTGTTCATTCCAACTTGACGTCACTCTGTCAAAATCCCATTCGGATACGAGTCTAACAGTTGATCTACCTAAGGGCGCATTTCTAACTTTTTAGAGTTAGGTTTATTTTATTTTTCATTATTTCAGTTTTTATCACTTTTTATATTATGATTTTTAAGGATGTAGTTTCATTTAATTTTCAACCCATCAAATGTAATAGTTAGATTTATAATTTTTTAAATTGCTTTATTTATTGCTTTCTATCATGTTTTGATTGCTCAAATTTAGTCTTATAGCATGTGGTTTGTTTGATTTCCTTTAACGCAGTTTTTACTCCTTATCTAATTAGTAAAGGTAGTTTTTATGATAAGCGCAATAAGGAACATTCTTCTTCATTTGGTACCTTTAATCCCCAAACACCGGATCATTAGTTTTGATCAATTCAATCCTTTTCTAAAACCTTTTCCATTTTTAAGTTTTTTCCCTTTTAATAAACACAAAAATTGGAAAAGTAGTTTTTTTTAGTTTTTGTGTCAAAACTTACTGGCGACTACTCTTGTTTAACCTTTTTAATTCTTGAAATGTATCTCGAGTTTTTGTTTTCAAAAAATTAGAAATTTTGTGGAAAACAGGACCTGCGGTCCAAACCGTTTGACCCGAACTATTTCGGCAGTCCATGTCGGATGGACGGAATCGGTTAGGCAATTGGGTAGGTCGAGTCCGACACTTATATCCATGGTTGGCCTAGCTCCCGACCCAAGTAGCCATAGCTGCTTGTCCCAGTGAGCTTTGCGACAATCTATCCCAAATTTTCTTTTTCTGTTCAAGTTATCTCAAGAATTCTAAAACCATTTTGAAAATAAAAATAATTTCTAAAATCTCCAATCAACCCTAAAAGAATTCAAAGTTTTATTTTCCTCGATAAGCATAACTCACGTAAAGTCGACATTCGTAGAGAAACACGATCCACCCTCCCCTTAGGATGCGGGTTGTTGTTCCTACACCTTGAGATGAATCTTGTGGTATATACTTCACATTGCGAGGAAACGAATTATGTGTAGCTCAATGTCGTAGAGATTGGCAAGTAAGATATATTGTATCGGTGTTGTAATTGTTCTATTTTTTAATGTGTTTCAAAAAATTTTAACCACGTAAAATGTTTTCTAAAACTTTTTAATGTGAATTTTTAGAATAAACTTATTTGTTAGCAAAAATACTTGCAATAGATTATCTATATTTGAATATTCCTATACCAGGTAAAAGCGGTATCAAAATTAGAAGTTGTTGTTGTTAATGTATCATGCATAATAGAACACTAGATTATTTAATCAAGTTGTCTTTCTACTTGCTACATCAACCTCTTAAGAATTCTTTACTTGATTGCTTCTCTCCATTCTCCTTTACGTATTTGATTTTCGGTACAATTTTTTAGTTTAGAAGAGTTATAAAGGATAATACAACACAACACGAAAGGGAGGAATCAAACATAGGACCTAATATACTCAAAATCTCATTAGTAATTCTCAGTATACTTGGGTTGTGTGTGTGTATATATGTACATATATTGACTTTTTTATAATAAATATTTTGTATTCAATCTAATTTATATATTAAAGGTGACATTTATTATTAGATACTAATGCGGATAGACTTACGTCATCTGTTCTTAGGTCCAGCATGCCATAATGCAAAAGTAATTTGGCCAACACAAGTAGTTTCTAGCAAATTAGTGGCTCTATTTATAGGAACGTTTGTAGGGGTAAGACAAGTCACATTTATAACTCTAAAACCCTGTGAAAGTGGGAGTAATTGGTGTTAAAGTCAAATTCTAGCCAAGGTTATATGACTTCTTTTCGACGAGGTGAAATGAAGCCCTTACTCTTTAGACATCTTATTATAATAAGCAAGCCAATTACCATCCGGCGAATTTGAGCCAATTTGCCCCAATAGACATGCTCAAACATTCACCTCTCCAATTTCTTACTCCACTCGTGTGCTGGCCCAAAGCTCACTTTACCATGGATGTTCCCCGAATCTGCCACAAGGGCTGCACTCTTTCTCTTTGTAGCCATTATGGGAGCCTATGGTGATGCAGTCGGAGCTACAGCGCAGCTTGTCATAATGTGGGCCCTATTATCCCACTTTGTGACTCCATCTAATCAGCAAATCACACGCAAATGGCGTCTTATGTAGGACAATATGGTTGACACCTACTTTTCTTCTCAGTGAAAGGAAAAAGGACCAAATCCTACCTTCATCTAGCTACTTGAGGTAGAAGACCTTCCAACTAACCCTAATGTTTCGCATGTGTTTGAGTGATTCCTTGCTTATCGCCCAAGTATACAACTTCAGTGTACAACATTTCAAGCATACTTATAAAACAAAAATTTTAACCCTTCTACTACCTTTAACTTCAAATTTAAATCCAAAGTCAAAATAGATAGTTGATCATATAAATTAGGGGTGTATTCGAACCAAACTAATCATGAGTTAAGGTAGGCTTGGTTTATTTAGCAGCCAAGTCGAGTCGAACATGAACCAAATTTGACCAAATTGAGTCCAAGTCAACTCTAACTAAGCTAAGCTTTGATATATATATATATATATATATATATATATATATATATATATATATATATATATTGCTTAATTTGAATCTTCTTATATGATTTTAAATGACATTAATGTCAACTTGAAATAATAATTATCGAGATCATGCTCTAAAGTTAATATAACAAAATTCAAATTAAAAATACAACTATAAAACCCTTAGTCTCTAAATGACAATCCTCTTTGGCTTTTAGCAAATATTAAGTAAGCCAAATATGATATGAAATATTTATTACTTTATCCGAATTATTATTCATCATTTATATGAAATTGAGTTTACCTTCCACATTTAAATTATATATTCAATTTTAGTTAAAAGTGCAAATCATGCAAAGTACAATAATATAGAAAATTAGTCCAGTCAAAATGAGATAAAATGAAACAGGAAGAAGAACAATCATTCAATGGTGTAGCCATGAGCTCAATCGAGCTGAGCCGACTCAAATGTTTGGTATGCACTTCCGTGTACTAACTAAAGCGTTACGTCCGTCCGGTGGAGATCATATTCATGCTGGTATCGTAGTAGGTAAGCTTGAAGGGGATAGTAGGCTTAGGCTTGGCTCGCTAGGCGTATGAGCCGAATCTAAGATGGGCCGAGCTTTAGTTAAATAGAGTTCGAGCTGAGAAGAACCTAAGAGTTTTTCAAGCTGGTCCGACTCATTTATACCCCTAATCCCGTTATGTTTTTGGGAATCCAGATTCATAACACTTTATGATAGGAATAATTGTTAGTTTTAGAGAAATCAAAATTGTTTTTCTTTCTTTGTGGGAAGAATGACTTTATATCCTCTAGGATAGGTAGAGTTTCCCTATACTATTTTATAAGCAAAGTTAGAATATAATGCCCTGACCCCTTAACAAGCCACATATGGTTATTAGGAACAACTTGAAGGATTGACGACTAGTCCCAAAACTCACCAATTCTTATAATGTGTTTGATCCTCACTCATATACTAGTACCTGGGAAGTTTCTTGGAAGGTCATCCATCATAAGAGTGCACCACACCAAACACACTTAACTGCGGGAGCTTACACAGTCTCACTTGGTGACTCTTATGTCTCCTAGGATAGTTAAAGTTGCAATCCATCCTTCCATAACTAGAGTGATTCATTTTTCAGTATGGAATGTCAAGGTAATTCTTATTTTCCAATTTTGGGTGCCTCTTCAACAAAGAAGTTTTTAAAGGAATTTCTCTTATTGGTTAGATCATACACAATACCTTAGTAACTATTACAAAAGACTGATGTTGACTTTACTCTTGGCCACTATAACACCCCCATAATTATAAATAGAAATATAAGTTTAAAAGATTAGCACAAGCATAATTATCGAAGCATCTGTTAAGTCGGACAATTGTTAGACATGCTTATCTAATTTGTTTATCCGACCCAGTTGAGTTTTATTATATTTTGATCTCAAGGATAAAATTCAGCAGGTAGATATGCTCCTTAAGTATCCCTTATATTATTCTTCATGTTCCATATTCACACGATTTTACGGTAAGATATTATTTCCTTATTTGCCATTATACTAGATCATTGAATTAAGAAAATATTTCCACTAAATATAATCCCAAATATCTCGGATATATTGTAGCATATTATGGTATGATTTTATTGCATAAAATCTGAATCTTTCCACCGAGATTATTGGACCTATGTTCGGAAGGATATCAAGTCGGATTATTCTACCTATGGATTGCAAGTAGTAGAAATAGCAACCACGTGATTTAAGCAATGAATGAAGGTTGTTAAGGCAAGACAAGCATTCAAAGATACATAAATATTTCGAGAGAAAAGCCAAACTTGGAAAGAATCCATATTCGGGACGGTAGTCAAATCCTGCCAAGGTTGAGTTACCAAGTTAGACAGAGAAGACCGGTTCTCTAACGCTAACTCCAACAGTCGACTAAATGAAGGGAAAGTTATAAAGATACAAGCTAAGACTGTGGGTCAACTAAGCAAGAGAGCATACTTCATATCCTATCTTAATCTCTTGTAATCGTGTCGTACTTACTCAAATCATTCTTGTAGCAAAGTGTCTAAGGGTTAGATACTTTGAGTTGAAGCAAAGAGACTTGGGAAGACTGCTTTGTGAGTTATAACACTAAGAGAAGTGTGAGTGGTGGGCCTCTAAAGTAAGTGTACTTAAAAGGTCAATAAGTGAGTTAAGTGAATAACTTATCCGATAGTCGAGCAATAAGAGAAGTAGAAGATAATCCTAAGGTAGGAAACCTTAGGCGGTCACTAACCTAGATATTTGGAGTTGGGCCAAGAACGTAAACAAACAAACTTGTATTGTCCAATTTACTTTTCTGTTTGTTTGTTTTTCATATCGACCATTCATCTAAGTCGGATCTGTAAGACCCGCAATTTTGGCATTAGGTAGTTATAGGAGTTAAGTTAATTAGTTAATTTTAATTAATTAAAGTGGATCGAATGACCAAGATATCTACGTGATTAGATATTCATAAATTTATTTGGGCGAATTATTATTAGTGAAGCATAACTATAATTAGTGAAGCGTATTAATTCTTTCCTCCGAATTCTCTGCCCGGACTAGCTAAATAAAAACCCGAGTTAGACTTGGCTAATATTTCTACTTTTTTAAAAAAAAAAAAAGAGATAAGAAGAGAGGAGTAATTACGTGTTAGCGAGGCAAATTAGGATTAATGGAAAGGAAGAAGGAATGGCTCCTTCTAGTAAAGCCAGGAAAGAAAGAGGGAACCGGTTGAATGGGGAGCGAGAGAGGGCTTGGGGAAAGAAGAAGCGAAGGGGAAAAACGAAGAGGAAGCGAGAGCGAGAGTGAGGACAAGAGCAGAGTGAGAGTGAGAACACGAGAGAGAGAGGAGCGGCTGCGATGGCTAAAGAAAAGAAGAAGAGGCCGGTGGCACGCTCGAACGGCGGCGACCGGCGAGCGGAAAGTGAAAGGTGGAAGGGCGAGAGTCGGTTAGCGAACGAGGGTCACAGAGAAGCAGAGAAAGTGTGAGACCCAGAATTTCAAGTAGGTTAATTAAATTAAGTAATCTACTCATAAATCATTTTATTTAGTACGAGTTCTTAATCGTGTGCACTTTTATAAATAAATTAGCGGATTATATTATTGTCTCCTAGTTCCCTTTCCGGACCCAGTAATTAAAACTCGAGGCGACTTGTGATTTATTATTTCAATTTTTACCTTGAGATTATCCAAGCCCAAAAAAAAAAAAAGAAAAAGAAGAAAGAGGAGGAAAAGGGCTTGAATTATGTGTGATAGACCAAGGGGTAGAAAAAGGGGCCATTAGGTGTTGAGAATAGAAAGAGAGTTAGTGAGAAAGGAATGTGTGTCTGGCAATTTGGGAAAGAGCCATAGCAAATGGAAGGAGGAAAGAAATTAAAGGGAAAAGAAAAGAAGAAGGGGTCGGGGAAAGAAGGAGTAGAAATAGAGCAAGAAGGAAAGAAAGGGAAAAGCGAGAGGGAGAACACGAGAATAGAGCAAGAGAGGAGAGAGCGCGGGAGACGAGAGGCGAGGCCACCGGCGGCCCGAACGGCGAGAACGCCGTGGCCGGTGGTCAAAGGGAGAACGAAGGCTCGAGAGGTCCGAGCGAGCAACGAAAAGAAGGAAGAGTGAGAGAGAGACCCAAGAGCAGCGGAAGCCGAGAGAAAAACCGAGAGAGGAGATTGAGAGAACGGGAGCCAAATAAGCAAAGAAGGGGAGAGAGTGAGAAATCGAACGGAAACAAAGGGAGGAATGACCACACAAGAAGAGGCCGACAAGCAAGCTAGAAAACCGGGGCCGGAAACCAGTCACGAAGAGAGCGAGAGAGCCCGAGGTAAGCGGGACCGAGAGGAGTAGAGCGTTGTAGACCAAGGTGGATAGAGCCGGAGCATAGAACGAGGGATATAGGTGGTGACGAGCAGCAAGGAGGAGGATGGAAGCCGACCCAAATCAATTACTCCAACCCTAGAACTCGAGGTGGGTGGTCTTATACTCTAAACTATTACTAATTTCGAAACCCAAAGTGAATATTGAATGTTTCGTTGGGAATACAACATGATTGTGCTTGTAGAAAGTAGTTAGGGTTGAATTAGAACTTGAGACAATTTGATTAAGTGTTAAGGTTGAATTGGGAAATGGGAGATTATGAGAAGGTTAGATTGCGTAGGTCCAAGGAATATTATCGAAGTTTCAATTAGCGATTGAAGACAAAGAAATTGCGATCCGGGTGCGAATTACTTAGAGATTGCTTGAGTTTACGATGTTTGGGGGGAATTGCTAACATTGGTAAATAATGAGTTGAAGAAAAGGTGAGAAGTTGGGGCGTTGGAGTTAAGTGGTAATTACTTGTGGTTATTGTGGCTCGGAAAAGTTAGTTCCTAAACTCATTAGGTAAAAGTGAATTAAGTTAAGTGGGATGGACCATGGGAATATAGAGGAGGAACGGGAAATTGGAGTATCAAGGGAATATGTATCCATATGGATTGATTTATGGCATTGAAAACGAGTACGACGAGAATTTTGTATATGGAAATAGGAGACTTGCTTGAATAGAATGTGGATGAAGATGAGAGGTTAAGTACTTGGGTGAATCCTTGAGCTAATGTGCTAGCTTGGAATGTTTAGTCTTAGTATGGAGATGCTTGACACGTGAAGTGATTTGATTCTAAATAACGCTCGAAAGTTAGTTTTGAAAAGAGTTCGAATGTTTACGCAAAATGATACTTGTGTGTGATTCTTGAGAAATGCTTTTCAAACTTGAAATGTGTTCTAAAGAAGTGAAATTGAGTTGAGAAAGTGAATTTAGAGGTGTGACACGTAGTGTCATGCCTTCTATGATGATAAATTGATTTGAGATCTTGGTTTAAAAACCAAGCTTGATAAGTGATTGTGATCACTTCGGTTTTAAATGAATTTTGGGCTAAGGATTGTTTAGACCGAGAGGAAGGAGGTGGTCGTGTGTCCTTGCGTATCGGGATGTCCATCAACCAGAGAGGTTGATTCTTTCCGATGAGGACAGTGGAGCCTTCCGGTATTTGACTAGAGATAGGTCCAGGAACTCGAGTCAAGGGTCGCGCCCCAACAAACCGTCTAGTGCTAGTTCAATTGTCTAAAGCGCGTGAAGGATTTTCGGTTTCTAACTGAATGTACTTGAGAGAAAGTGCAGGTGGTTGCACCACCTTGTTTAAAGTGATTCAATTCCCAAAATGATTGCAATTCATGTTTTTGAATGATTGAAGTGTTATGATCTTTATATTGAAAACGATTTCAAGAGATTTCATCGAAAAGTATCTAGATTTGTATTATGCTATTTTCTTTCGTCGATTTCATTATTATGGGTAGTATGTGTAAAGAATTTCCATTAAGAGTGTAAGACTTCCGGTGAGCCCGTGGTTTATTGCTCACCCCCACAAATTTCCCCTTTTCCCCTCCCGAGTGTTGCGGGGACACTCTCGAAGAGTGTGTACGGTACTTAACTTATTCGGACTCCGATGATTCTTGTTTACTTCTTGCTTGAGTGATTCGAGTTACGAATGTGCATTTCTTATAAATCTAAGTATTGTAGTTTGTAATTTAGTTCATATAGTTTGTACCAGATCTATAGTGAATCATTTAGATTGTTTTAAGTTTTAATGCATGATTGGTTGGACTCCGGCGTGTGGTCGTTGAGTTATATACTCCGAGCTTGTGGCTTGTTGAGTTTTATTATGAACTTTATGTAGGTTTTTAAGGCCTTAAGCCTAGGGGATAATCCATATTAATAATGGAACTCTGCCGAATTTATTAGGAAATTTAACACTCTTTTGGAAAACTACCTTTATTACCTCTAAGTTGGAATTAAAAAGCCGAGCTAACACCTAATAGATACTTGGGAGTTCCTGTAAGGAACTTTGGCGATGTAATACTCCTAGGATGGGTTTTGGGGTGTTTCAAAATGGTATCGGAGCATAGATTTCGGTGACCTTATTAAGTTTGTATTGCATATATTCTTCTAGGATCCTTGTTATGTGATTATGTGCTCTATTTGTGGCAAACATACATATGACCTTAAGTGCAACCTTTGACTTATAAGTGATTACCTCGTCAACTTAGCTGAATTAGTTGGATTGTAAACCACCCATTAAGGTTATATGTGGTGACTTGTGTATGTTAAGTATGTGACCAGAGTGTGGTTGGAAATTTTGTTTACGGTTCATTACTCATTGGCTTCGTCGAGTCTCGAACTAGAAACCTCTAACTTTAGGACTTCATTGGTTTGATTGCTTATGTGATCTATTTGTGATAAGTATACGTGCTCCATTAAGTGTAACATGTAATTACCTAGTTAGGTTATTTGAATTAGTTGATATTAAATTGCCCGTTAATGTGATATACGCGCACTAATTGTGGCTTATATGTCATGAGGTGAGGTAGCACATATGCCTTAGGTATGGGCTTAGGATGGCTTTTGCTTGGGAAAATTATATGTGAATGCCTTTTGGGCTGAGCACTTACCATGCCGTCTTTTGGGGAAAGAATGAGGAAAATCGAGTGTAGAGTACCACGGTTTTGGGGCCATACAGAACCTTGTGATTAGTGTGTTGTGAAAGTATGTCTCGGGTACTTGAGCATTGTGAAATTATAGGAGGTGATAAGTTGAGTAAATTCAATTGGGGAATTGAATATGACGATAAAAGTGAAAAGGGAAGAAATCGATAAATTGTCAAGATTGGAGTAAAGTATGAAAATGCGAATGAATACAACAAATTGGGATAATCCATTATTGTTGATAGTGGGCGATGATCCATGATTATTGGTGATTGTTTGGGTTTGAGTTAAGTTGTCACTCGTTTGCGATAATTCATGGCTATGATGACTCATGAGAATTGAACTCTGTGGTTACCCGGATATGCTATATTGTGATTGAATTGAGTTTAATGGGACAATGAGGTTTGAAGTATGGAAGAAAACAGTGAATTTTAAGTATAGAGATTCAGGTGAGTTTTGAAACTTGTAGTAAGTATGTTTGATTTAGTATCCTATTGGGGTTATATGTTGTAGTTGGGTTGCATTTGGTGTCGTCGAGTAATTGAATCAAATTGAAGTTCCGAATGAAACCCGAGCTTGAGGTGTCCCCCCGGAGATGAACTAAATGAGGTAGATTTTGACTACGTATGCTTGGATTATGAGGTTCATGCTTAAGTAATGAGATGAGAATGTGTCAAGTACTTATCAAAAATGTGGATTATGATAAAAGGGTGCTAGGAAGTAGAGAGACAAAGATGAGAAGAATTAGAGAATTAAGTCATGATGGTAAAGGTGAGATATTACCCCAATCCGAGTAATTGATTATGAGAATCGGTATTCCAATAACCGTGTTTGGGAATAGTCACGTGATTAAATTTTGCTTCTTGTGGTTCATGTATTTGCGTTCATATTTTTACTTATTCTAGAGGCTACCTGCTCATTGCAAATTTTGAGGATGAAATTCTTTGAAGAGGGGAGAAATTTGAGACCGGAATTTCAAGTAGGTTAACTAAATTAAGTAATCGACGTGTAAATAATTTCATTTAGTACGAGTTCTTAATCATGCGCACTTTTATAAATAAATTAGCGGATTATATTATTGTCTCTCGATCCTCTTTCCGGTCCCGTAATTAAAACTCGAGGCGATTTGTGATTTATTATTTCAATTTTTACCTTGAGATTATCCAAACCTAAAAAAAAAAAAAGAAAAAGAAGAAAGAGAAGGAAAAGGGCTTGAATTATGTGTGATAGACCAAGGGGTAGAAAAAGGGGCCATTAGGAGTTGAGAATAGAAAGAGAGTTAGTGTGAATGGAAGGTGTGCTTGGCAATTTAGGAAGGAGCCACAACAAAAGCGGGGAGGAAAGAAATTAAAGGGAAAAGAAAAGAAAAGGGGGTCGGGGAAAGAAAGAGCAGAAATAGAGCAAGAAGGAAAGAAAGGGAAAAGCGAGAGGGAGAACACGAACGGAGCGAGAGAGGGAGAGAGCGCGGGAGACAGATAGGCGAGGCCATCGGCGGCCTCAGCGGCAAGAACGCCGCGACCGGTGGGCAAAGGGAGAACGAAGGCTCGAGAGGTCCGAGTAGAGCAACGAAAAGAAGGAAGAGCGAGAGAGAGACCCAAGAGCAGCGAAGCCGAGAGAAGAAACCGAGAGAGGAGATTGAGAGAACGGGAGCCAAATAGAGCAAAGAAGGGGAGAGAGCGAGAAACCGAACGGAAACAAAGGAAGGAACGACGACACAAGAAGAGGCCAACGGCGAGCTAGGAAATCGAGGGCTGGAAACCAGACTGGAAGAGAGCGAGAGAGCTAGAGGTAAAGCGGGACCGAGAGGAGCGAGCATTGTAGACCGACGTGGAAAGAGCCGGAGCACATAATAGGGATGTGGGAGGTGACAGGTAGCGAGGAGGAGGATGGAAGCCGACCCAAATCAATTACTCCAACCCCGAACTCGAGGTGGGTGGTCTTATACTCTAAACTATTAGTAATTTCGAAACCCAAATGAATTTGTTGTGAATATCGAATGTCCGCTTTATTGTGAATATTGAATGTTTACTGGGAATACAACATGATTGTCTTGTAGAAAGTAGTTAGGGTTGAATTAGAACTTGAGACAATTTGATTAAGTGTTAAGGTTGAATAGGGAAATTGGAGAGTATTGGAAGGTTAGATTTCGTAGGTCCAAGGAATATTATCGAAGTTTCAATTAGCGATTGAAGACAAAGAAATTGCGATTTGGGTGCGAATTACTTAGAGATTACTTGAGTTTACGATGTTGGGGGGGATAATTGCTAACATTGGGAAATAACGAGTTGAAGAAAAGGTGAGAAGTTGGGGCGTTGTAGTTAAGTGGTAATTACTTGTGGTTATTGTGGCTCGGAAAAGTTAGTTCCTAAACTCATTAGGTAAAAGTTAATTAAGTTAAGTGGGATGGACCATGGGAATATAGAGGAGGAATGGGAAATTGGAGTATCAAGGGAATAGGTATCCATATGGATTGATTTGTGGCATTGAAAACAGAGTACGACGAGAATTACGTATATGGAAATAGGAGACTTGCTTGAATAGAATGTGGATGAAGATGAGAGGTTAAGTACTTGGGTGAATCCTTGAGTTAATGTGCTAGCTTGTAATGTTAAGTCTTAGTATGGAGATGCTTGACACGTGAAGTGATTTGATTCTAAATAACGCTCGAAAGTTAGTTTTGAAAAGAGTTCGAATGTTTACGCAAAATGATACTTGTGTGTGATTCTTGAGAAATGCTTTTCAAACTTGAAATGTGTTCTAAAGAAGTGAAATTGAATTGAGAAAGTGAATTTAGAGGTGTGACACGTAGTGTCATGCCTTCTACGATGATAAATTGATTCGAGATCTTGGTTTAAAAACCAAGTTTGATAAGTGATTGTGATCACTTAGGTTTTAAATGAATTTTGGGCTAAGGATTGTTTAGACCGAGAGGAAGGAGGTGGTCATGCGTATCGGGCCACGTGGTCCTTGCGTATTAGGATGCCCATCAACCAGAGAGGTTGATTCTTTCCTGACAAGGAAAGCGGAGCCTTCCAGGTATTTGATTAGAGATAGGTCCCGGGAACTCGAGTCAAGGGGTTGCGCCCCCAAGAAACCGTCTGTTGCTAGTTCAATTGTCTAAAGCCCCAAAAGGATTTTCAGTTTCTAACTGAATGTATTTGAGAGAAAGTGCAAGTGGTTGCACCACCTTGTTTAAAGTGATTCCTGTTTCTTCGCTTGCTGAGTGATTCGGGTTACGGATGTGCATTTCTTATGATTCCATGTATTGTAATTTGTAATTTAGTTCATATAGTTTGTACCGGATGTATAGTGAACCATTTAGATTGTTTTAAGTTTTAATATATGATTGGTTGGACTACGGTGTGTGGCCGTTGAGTTGTATACTCCGAGCGTGTGGCTTGTTGAGTTTTATTATGATTTTTATGCGGGTTTTTAATGCCTTAAGCCTAGGGGATAATCCATATTACAAACGGAACTCTGCTAAAATTTTTAGGAAATTGCAAACTCTTTTGGAAAACTACCTTTACTACCTCTAAGTTGGAATTAGAAAGCCAAGCTAACACTGATAGAGCCTTGGGAGTTCTTGTAAGGAACTCGGTGCTGTAATACTCCTAGGGTGGGTTTTGGGGTGTTACAAAAGCGAGAGCAATTGATCGAGCAAGGAAGAGGAATTGCTGCAGCGACGACCGACAAGGAGGGCAACAGACGAGCGAGAATCGGCGAGTAGGAAGCAAAGGGGAGCGAGAGGCTGCGCGGGAACCGAGCAAAGAGAAACCGGGACCAAGGAGAACGGGAGCAGCGAGAGTAAGACAGAGAGAGACAGAGAAAGAACGGGAAGAAGATGAGGGCAAGGTACCCAATGCGAATTCATCCAAATTAAATTCCAAACCTTAGAAATCGAGGTGGGTAGTCTTATACTTTAAACTTATATTAATTTTAAAACCCAAATGAGTTTTGTTATGAATATTACATGTTTATGCTATAGAATGAAGTTAGGAAGTGGTTAGGGCTGAATTAGGTTATAAGAAAATCGAATCAAACTGTTGAGCCTGAATTAGAAACCTGAAGTAGTTTAGTAATTATCTAGGGCTGAGTTGGGGTGCTGGAAGTTTAGAAGGAGTTAGGTTGCATAGGTACAAAGAGTAATGTGAAGATCTCAAATAGCACTTAAGGATGAAGAAGTGATGATTTGGGTATAAATTGTGAATTGATGCTTCACTTAAACCCGTAGAGATTTCTAAGTTCTTTGTGCTAGAAGGTAACGATGCGTATTGATATGAGTATAAAGGAGGAGTGTGAGTCCATCTTGATTAATACACAATTGAGGTAGGGAAATGGCGAGTAAGGAATTGTAAGGTTAAATTGAGTTAGAATATGTCTAAGCCTTGAGATTAAATCAAGTTTGAAGATAGAGGAATTTAAGTGATGAAGTGAGATCAAGAGTTATATAGTTGACTATGGGCAAAAGAAGTTGATTTATAAAGAAGAGACATAAAATGAGGAATTGAGGTAAAGACAATGAATTATGAGAAGTTGAGACATTTGAATTAGGTGGTATCCACTTGTGGTTATTGTGGCTTAGAAAAAGGAATTAATCTTACTAAATTGGTGGATTGAGAAAGGCATAGTCGAAAAGAGTCGAGGATGACTATCTGCATTGAACGATGACTATTTATGTTAGTGATTGCATTACATGATGTTCAAAAATAGTTTTGAAAGGAGTTTTGTATTTTACGCAAAATGATCCTTGAATGCAATTTCTTGAGAACTACCTTTCAAACATGAATATGTTTTAAAGAAGCAAAACTTATTTGAGAAAGTGAACTTGATTTGAGAAAGTTAATTTATAAGGGTGACATGTGGTGTCATGCCTTCCTTGGTATTAAATCAACTTGAGAAAGCTCTTTGAAGCGAGATGTGATGAATGACTATGTGCAAATTGTTTTGAATCGACTGGCTACGGATCGTTTAGCATACCGAAGGGTTTGAACTAGGGTCCTCATTCGTGAGGATGCCTGGCTAGAAACTTCGAGGGAAGGGTTCTAATGGGGTCATGCGGTATCGGGATGCCCGATCCGAGACTTCCTAGAAGATAGGTCCCGAGAACCTTTGTTCGGGGTCACGCCACTAGAGGAACTAAAGAAGTGCTAGTTCGAATCCCCGAAGGCCCGGAAAGTTGATTCTGTTTGAAAAAGAATTGTGATGAGTGTGAAACCGCATTTTAAATGATTAAAGTGTTGAGATCCATGTGTGACAATTGATTTCAAAGGATTTCATTGAAAAGTATATAGATTTGTGTTATGTTACTATGCTTTCGCCGATTTCATTATTATGAGTAATATGTGTAAAGAATTTCCATTTTAAGACTCGTGAGACTTTCGGTGAGCTCTGTGGTTTATTGCTCACCCTCACAAATTTCCCCTTTTCCCTCCTAGTGTTGTAGGTACACTATTAGGAGGTGTGTGCGGTACTTAGCATATTCTGGATTCCTACTGATTGATGTTTGTCTGTTATCTGTTCTGCTGAGTGACTCAAGTGGCCGCCGTGCATTTCTTATATCCCTAGGTGTTGTACTTTGTAATTTAGTTCATATAGTTTATACCAGATGTATAATGAACCATTTAGACTGTCTTAAGTTTTATCGCATGATTGGTTGGATTACGGCGTGTGGCCTTTGAGTTGTATACTCCGAGCGTGTAGCTCGTCGAGTTATATTATGGTGTTATGTAGGGTTTTAAGGTTTCAAGCCTAAGGGATAATACTTATTACAAACAGAACTCTGTCGAAATTTTTAGAAAACTTCTAACCCTTGTGGAAAATTTTCTTCCTTACCTTTAAGTTGGATTTAGACAATTAAGTCAACACCTAAGTGAGCCTTGGGAGTTCCTTTGAGGAACTCCGGTAATGTAATACTCTTAGGGTGGGTTTTGGGGTGTTACACAAACGCTGCAATTTTTAAAATACCCTATTCACCCCTCCCGTTTAGGGTACATCCGACCCTCTTAGACATTTCAATTGGTATTAGAGCTTGTTCCATACTCTATAAGAATTAACATTCTTGTGGATCACGATCATGTCCGAGGAAAGACCTTACAACGAACCACCCTTCTTTAGTGGGTCAAACTTTGTGCATTGGAAGAGACTTATGGATATCTTTTTAAAAGATCATGATTATGAAATATGGGGGATCGTTCAATAAGGAAACTATATTGCCAAGAAGGATGTCGAAGGAGTCGACTAAGACAAGCCCAAAGAAGAATTCACTCCCACTGAGAAAAACAAGAGCACTCAACATAAAGCTATGCAGCCTGGACCCTAATGAATTTAATTGAATATTTACATGTGAGACTGCTAAGGAAATATAGGACACACTAGTGACAACCTACGAAGGCACTAGTCGGGTAAAACAATAAAGAATCAATCAATATGTTCACAAGTATGAGTTATTCCAGTGCTGCCTGAAGAAGGGACAAAAGATATGTATATCGAGATACTCCGAGATCTTGAACAACCTGAAGTCATTAGGCAAGCACTACTCGAGAGGAAGAGGTAGTCGAAAGATACTCGAAGTTTTCCAAAGCGGAAATGGTGACCAAAAGTTACAGCAATTAAGGAAGCACAAGATTTGAGCAAATTAAAGTTAGATGATCTAATTAGCAAGCTGCTGACTCATGAAATACATCTTCAAGATGAGTTAGATGAACCAAATCGGAAGAAAGGCGTTGCACTTGAAAAGCATTGATGAAGAAGGCTCTATGTCCGACTCATCCATAGACAATGAAGATGCATTAGCTCTCATTGCTTGTTGATTTCGAAGAATGCTTCGCCACAAAAAGTTCAAAAGAGATTCAACCATGAATCATCATCAAAATATCATGAAAAATATAAAAAAGATAAGAAAATTTTTCTAGAAATGAATCGACTCGGTAATTGTTTTGGTTGTGGATCCCTAGATCACTTGATTAAAGACTGCCCAAATCTGAGAAAGAAGAATAAAGAAAAGAAGAAACACTTTTCAAAAGGAAAGAAGGCCATGATAGCAACCTAGAGTGAGTCTAACTCCAGCGAAAATGAAAGTGGATCTAAGAATGCCAATATGTGTCCGATGGCGAAAGATGATATTCCTCCATCCGACTCCGAATCGAATTAGACGAAGAACAAACCGAAGAGGTACTGAAATTCATTCACTCTTTTCTTAAAGATTATCTTGCCAAATTTGTTCCGAGGATTGAGGATCATTATCATATTGAGATCCAATATTTGAAAAAGTGTGTAAAAGCTTTGAAAAATGAAAATCGACCGTGTAAAACTCATGTGAAACTCTTCGATCCGAGATCGGTGAACACAAGTTAGATTTACATGATCTCAAAATTAAAAAACAAGATCTTCAAAAGAAATTTGATAAAACACATGAGACACTTTTGAAACTTACGAACGGTTAAGATAATCTCAACATGATTCTTGGATCTCAAAGTATCTCTTATAATAAACAAGGTATTGGTTTTGACTCGAGAGCCAAAAACTACTTACAAAAGCATTTTGAAAAAGAGATGCTTTAATGACTTAAACTCACTCCAACTTTCGAAAAAGAATGAGCTACTTTGACTCTTCACCTACTCGGAAAGATAATCTAAGTTTGGGTTCCCAAAGGGACAAAACCCCTAAACATGGTATCTAACCATGTAATACTAGAACCATTTGGACAAAAATTTTGATTTTTCTATGAAGGTTTACTCTTGGATAGATTAAGTCACCCTAGAGGGGGTGAATAGGGTGATGGAAGATTTTAAATAAAATCAAACACTTTTTGCACTGTAACTTAATAGAAGCAAATTCCGAGTATAGATTGGACTTAGAAAGAAAGACAAACGAAGTACATGAAAACCCTCTTGGGGCAGAAAACCACGGACGAGTGCTAATCCAAGCACCAAATTAAATCCACTAATTGAATCCTCAATTACACAGGACTGATTCTTACCAGAATTGCTCCCTTAAACAATTCCTTTATAATGTTTTCCTAGACTTACAATTTCCCTTATCCGATCTAGTATTTCCTGACCGAGTTAATCCTTACAGATCGGGGACAACTAAGCTGAGTTAACCTTTAGAGCTCAATCAAGGGACTTACAAAGAAAGTAAGAAAAGAATGTAAGTGATTAGAAGACTTTCTTTACAACTCGAAAGTAAGAATTACATATTTGGAGTTGTAAGTAGAAGATTGAGTAAGAATGCACTAAGTGTTGAATATCTTTAGCAGTAATCTTCTAGTCTTGCAAAGTGGCTTCTATTTATAAACATCCAAGCAGAATGACCACTGAGATTGGTTTTGGACTTGTGATCTTCACTAGCCATTGTAATGACTATTCCGAGTCACTCGGAAGAGATCCGTTGGCATGTGACTCGTTGTGCAACGGCTCTTGGCTCCAAAAGATGGTCCAATCATCTAGTGGTGATTGAAAACCGAGGTGGAAATAACCGTTAAACCCAGAGTTGGATTGTTCCAATTTGAAAACAAGCAACCACGACACGGTGTCTCACCCCTGTCCGAAGTAGCTATTTTACGTCTGCTGGTGTTCAACGACTAGAAATCGGTTGCTTTTGTATTTCAAAAATAGATTAGGCTTGTGTCAATAACCTACAAAAGCAAATCACTTTGGTACTCAAAGTATAAAAATACTTTGGTCCAAGATTAGGGACAAATAATAATTAAATTAGAGTAATTAAGTGCTTAATTATCTTTGGCCTAAAAGAGTGAAATTTTACGAGTCTAATATCCATTTGGTTCGGATTCCATCTTGAGTCAATCCATAAATGATCAAGTAAGAGAGCGTAGAAAATCGGGATATATACTCTTGATCTAACAAATAATTCTCCAAGAATAAACTGACTTAAAGATAAAGAATTAACACTATAATTTCATTTTAACTTGAAGCAAGAAGTCGAACTCAAAATAAGTGTGACAGAGAAATTATTTGTTCATGTGATAGTTCCGAGTGATGTCGAGTGGGTCGGAATCAAATGAAAACTTAGATAAAGAATTCTATAAAGCGCAGAATGACTTAGAATCAAAACCTAAGAGAGATAGAGAGATATACCGAGTCTTCATTATGAGCGTAGGTATGCTTGAAAGCCAAATCGACTATTGGTATCTAGATAGTGGATGCTCAAGACAAATCTCCGATGATCCATCTATATTTTCTGAGTTATCATCCTTGAGTTTTGAATTGAGGGAAAAGCCCTCTCTTAGTACTCGATAAACTCGTTGAATAGTTGTAGAAAAATCCGATCCGACCACAAAATTAAGGGAGTCATGTTTAAATTCCAATGTCAAGATTATGAATTGATGATTGAAACGAAATTTTGTCAAATAACTTGAGACAAACTAGAATTGTGACATCAACGTGCCTTGAGGAAAACATGATCTCAAGTATTCTTGAAGAAAATCGACTTAGTCGAAACGGACCAAGAAATGTCTAAAGTCGGACAATTAATAGTCATGACTCAAAGAAAGAGGTAAGAAAGTATAGTAGTATTTTTGTCATAGATCATTGTTACTCTTACATGTTTTCTTCTCTTAGATTCAAGTGGTTGATCAATATACCATATATTTATATACTTGAATTACTTTTAGGGGAATGACATTCAATGCTTACTTTAATCTTATGGTCATATGCATAATAGATGATAGATTCTTATAGGTAGTCATCTCATATTATATTTTTTCACACCATGGATATTCCTCTTTGCATTATCATTCACATCTAGTGCATAAGTATGATCTCATATTCCATATCTCATCTCTCATTGGTTGATATTGTCCCATGCTTTCCTTAGTATAATGTTGTGTATTGATTTATTAATTTCATAAGCATGATATGTCTATTATATGCATATATTTGATACCTTAATTATGGCATGTGAATATTCTTTATTGGCCATGTGGATACATTGTTATAAATTAATTATGGCATGAATTGAGGGGAGCCCTCTCTTAGATCCGACAAAATTATTAAGTTAATGCAGTAACATTAGACATTGAAAAATTCAGTGTTGTCTAACCCAAACAAAAAGTTGAGACTAAGCAGAAATGAAGAAGATGAAGGAATTCTTTAAATTCCCAACTCTAACTATAAAGAATCCAGATCAAACACATAGACAGACACAAGGTCAAACACAGGAAACTAAAAATCAAATGAACTCGGATCCTAATCGACTCAAGAATAACCTCGTATTTGAGCCACGAAATGAGGATTTTAATTTAGATCCAAATCTTGACGTCAATCAAGAATCTGGACAAGCACTCGATTCAAACCTCATCATCCAAGATTTAATTTACAGCTAGATATAAACTCGAGTTCTCTTACTTGATGAGCAAAAATTTGAGATGAGCATGCTGACCACCTCCATGGCTACCAATACCAAGTTAGACTCGAGATCCCGAAGGCCTAATCATAAAAGATCCGACCCTAGCACAAAGATTAGAACGAAGATTACAAAGAAAAGAAAAGATCCGACTCCACGGGTAAGTCGGTCCGACTCAATCACGTATCCGGAATTTATATTCCAACGATACACTTGGTTAAATTAGGCAACCTTAAATTGGGCCACTTTAGGAAGGTGAATATCCAATTAATGGAAATTTACCATTATCCAAAAGATTTGCAAGATTTGAAATCTTTTTCAATTTTAAATTTTGGATTTCAAAATTTCACTCTCTCTCTCTCTCTCCTTCTCTTTTTTTTTTTTTTTTGGATCCTATCTTGATTTAAGTATCAAACTTCTTCTCTATCTTAGGATTTCAAAAATTTCCTCTTTTCCATCTCCCATCCCCTCTTCATCACTTCTCTTTCTGTTTTTCTCTCAAAATCTTCATCTATGGGGAAGTCGACCAAGTGTTGATTAAGGTGGACAAGAATGACGAATCAAGCTCTCAAACCTGCCCCTCAAGCCAAATCCATTAATCCCTCTTCTTCTTATTATTAAACATTGAAAATTTTCATTTTTTTAAACTCCGGTCTTTACAAAAATAATTTGGCCTACATTTTGTGTGCCCCTATTTTTGTCGAAAGGCAAGGGGAGATGATACACTTTGGTGTGTATTTGGTTGGTTGGAACTATTTCTCTATTTCTATTTTGATGCTTTGACTCTGCAGGAACAATTAATGAAAGTAGTCGATTGAAATCTAAGCCACTTATTTTTGTTGAATTTACTCTCTGTATGAATCATTTTTATCATAGCATCTTACTCGTGCTTAAATGCTAATCATGTTCGAAAATGGTTCCTTCATATGCTTATCCGACTTCATAGTATGAAAAATATTCTAAGTTCCCTCAGTCAAACAGTGGCTATGTGATGCTTATTTTATTACGAAACCTGCCTTCATGAATTTACGTTTATTGCTTCACATATCATGTTTAGGGGAGTTAGAATCCAAATCACTTCTTGCATCCGACTCAGTCAAATTACTAAAAATATGTCATGTCCTCTTTTTATCTTTACGAAGCTCTTAGTGTTTCCCTAAAAATCTTCTTCTAAGGGTGGTGTGCCCCGAAGTCATCACTATTGTTGTCATCATCTCTTATTTCGTAAACATCTTCTTCATCATCGACCCATAGCCCCTTGACTTCCAAATCCAATGAAGGTAGATTAGGAGCGAGTTGTGACTCATTAACATCTCGGATAAAGATAGAAGGATCCCATTGACCTGGTGTGGGTTTAGTAAAGATGGCAAAGGTGCCACTAAAAGGGTTTTTGTTGTTACTTGGTTTCGGGCTGCCTTAGGCGAGGTAATTGGCCATTTCGAAACATATCTTCTAGTTTGTTCTTGAATATCCAACACCCTTCATTATCGGGTCCTCGTGCATGATGGTATTTGGAAAATTTTCCGCGTCCCAATTCTTAGGCTGTTTTGCGGTTTCGATTCTACTCTAATAGGTGGCAACTCTATCTTCCCTTTCTCTAAGAGATGGTCAAGGGCTTGAGCATAGGTAGTATCCAGAGGAGTGTAGTCGGTATACCTATTGAGGGCATTGACATCTGCACCCTGGTTACATTGCCGTATTTGAGGTTTTCTTATCTTTGGAATGATAATTGCCTTTATATCCGATTGCAACTTTTGTGGTCGCGATGGGCGGTTCTTCTTCTATTAGTAAGCCGACATCTACGAGGGTCGAAAAGTTCATCATAGGTAGGAATTTTGAGGTGCTGATTATAATTAGGTTTAAGGTTCTTCACAATAATGCGGAGTTGATCTTTCTCGAAGGGTCGGTCAACCATGTGGGCTGCCTTTGTTCTCCATCCGGTCGGAAATTAGTGAAACTCTCCTTCTAACCTTACTTGATTAACTCCAAGTCTCTAAGAGTAATAGGTAGATCCGTGTTATAGGAGTATTAATGGAGGAACTCCTTGCACAAATCTATCCAATTGGCAACCTTACGTGGGTCAACCACGTTATACCACTTCTTGACATCAATATCAAATGTACGAGGGAAGATGATGTGGTAAGTGTCTTCGGGAATGTTCTTAAGAGTCATTACTCCCAAGAAGTCTGCATATGTGATGATGGGGATTCTCGGAATCTTTGAACTTAATATTAGGCATGGTACACTTATGAGGTAGTTTACCCTTAGGAATTGAAGTGAATCTCTTATGATCGAAATAATGATTGCTGAACATGGATGACTCCTCAACATCCATTCTATCTGATCTATATGGGAATCGGATCGAGTTTTGGATTCGGGATCGGGAGATTCATATTTAGGATTATCCGGAGAAGATTGGATGGGTGGAGGTGGTATAACCGTAGCCATTTCCCTTTACACATGCTCGGCTTCTTTGGCCCCTTCCCTTCTCCTACGTTCAGCTTGCTCATCTCTCCGACTAGCCTCTATAGCCCTTATGATGGTCTTAAGATCTCTTTATATAGAGGATATTTGTTCCTCCTTATCACTTAACCTGGTTTCCACCTTAGCTAAATTCTTATTAAGCATACTGAGGTTAAGATACTTGTTCGAGATTAGGATCCATTGGAAGGGAACTCTTTCGAGTACTTGTCTTAGAACAAGGAGTAAATTGTGTCGGTGTAGTATACACGAAGCTTGTCGAATCGGTGTAGACCGCGGAGTAGAAAGAAATGACGATGTGCCGGACTACTTGGCTAGACGTTCTAATCTTTTAGAGCTCGGATTCCGATGATACTCAGTCTCTGTAGATTTCCCTATTTTGTAACCCAAAGGATGAGGTTTAGGACCATGTGAGAGAAGATCACTTTTAGGAGGAAGGGACTCAAGCGCAAGACCCAAAGAGACTAAGGATGCTTTAATTTAGAAGCACATAAAGAATGCAATGATGGTATGATAAATGATAAACTGCTTCTTATATGATAATGCGTTTCCTTATTTGAGATGAAGTTTGGACTAAATGCAAAATGAGAATGGCGAACTTATCTATCCTAATATGAAATGATTTTTCTTTCTTGGCTAATGCAAATGGACTTACCTAATATGAGATTATTTTATTTGGTTAATGCAAATGGACTCACCTAATATGAGATGATTTTATTTTGCTAATGCAAATGGATTCACCTAATATGAGATGATTTTATTTGGCTCATGCAAATGGACTCACCTAATATGGGATGATTTTATTTAGCTAATGCAAATGGATTCATCTAATATGAGATGATTTTATCCGGCTAATGCAAATGGACTCACCTAATATGAGATGATTTTATTTGGCTAATGCAAATGGACTCACCTAATATGGGATGATTTTATTTAGCTAATGCAAATATATGAGATGATTTTATTTGGCTAATGCAAATGGACTCACCTAATATGGGATGATTTTATTTAGCTAATGCAAATATATGAGATGATTTTATTTGGCTAATGCAAATGGACTCACCTAATATGGGATGATTTTATTTGGCTAATACAAATAGACTTACCTAATATGAGATGATGCAAAATGAAATGTGACAATGTAAAAGAAAATAAAAGGACTGGACAATAAGAAAAACGGAACTTCCGGTAAGACCCTTTCACAAATAGCAACTACTTAGGCTATTAGAAAGATAATTTTGGGATGACACAAAAAAATACAAACAATGGACCAACCCTATTAGAGAAAAGGCATTTTAACTTTTGGCTAAACGCACATAATGGACCGACTCTAGGAAATTTATTAAACTGTTTATTTTCACCCATGCAAGGGTCTAATCAAGCGCTCCTCACCTATTCCTTCACAAGTAGAAAATTAAATCTAAAACAAACACATTAGTCTAAGCATGCAAATGAAGTTTGAGGGAAAACATAGAAGACCAAAAGTTCTATGGCCCAAGAGTTCAAGAGTCCGGATACATGGTGAAAGTAGTCCAAAATTTGGTCCCCATGGGTTGCACGGATAAGGATACCAACCAGAATTCCGGTGCCTCTCGGTGAACCAAAAAGGTTTAGTCCAAGATGGCGTGCTACAAAGGAGGAGGTACCGTTTCCTCGGGCAATCAAGCCTAGTTGGGCCTTCCTATAGGAACCAGTGGGAGCCTCTCTCCAGAAAGGGTTAAACATTGGGTACAATAAAGTTTTTCTAATGGTCCAAAACAATATTTAAACTAATTTAAAGGTTGCTAAATGCAACATGTCTAATGCAAGCACATCATTAAAAACACACTACTCGAATTTTCAAGTTTCGCCCTCTTAATAAAAAGTTTGTCCCTAGTGGAGTCACCAACGTAGGAACCACGACCCGGGGCCCCGCTACTTGTGTCGAGTCTCTTTTTTTTTTAAAAGGATTGATTTTGAAGATAGTTTTAGAAGTAGATTTTGTAATGTGGGGATGAACCTTTTATTAAGATTTTCGAATTTTATTAAATCAAGTTGAAATGAATTAAATTAGATTTGATTGGCGATTTTATTAATCATTTTGTTTTAGTAATGAGTTTAGAAGTCCCGGGATATTGTTTACTAATTAAAGGATAAATAAGATTAGGGTTAGGGTTCTACGGAGAGGATTTAGGGCCAGATTGGTGTGAAAACACCGGTCCGGACCGAAGCCTCGCTCGCCAATCACCGAGCACGGGAGTGGCCTGTTCCGGCTGTGGCGAGCGCCGACCGAGGCGAGGGCTGTCGAGTAAGCCTTGGCCTCTGCCCTAGTTCGCAGATCCGAAACCTTAATCTTTTTTTTAATCCTGCAAATAAGAAAACAACCGGGATGCGATTTAGAAGAAATAAATGAAAGGGAGTCGCCGATCGGTTTTAGGAGAGAAAAACTAACAAAAATAAAATTTTCTCTTCTAATCTTAGTGTGAGAAAATTAAGACTGAAAGAGGCTAAAAGATGACGCCATCGGTCTTGAACCCAGAATTGGACTTAGGGCGAGGTACGAACGTAGGGATAAATCCCTCCATTCCGCCCATCCGAAGACAACCATTACTAGTTTAAGTAGTATGTTAATAAAGATGTAAGAAAGCAAGCATACAACATGCGAAACAAAGTTAAAGCAACCAAAACCATAACAAGGAAAACGATAAAGAAAAGTGATAAAGAAAGCGATAAAAGAAAGAAAAAACGGGAAATAAATGATTACATCGGTCGGGAGGAAATTAAAGCGACTACATCTCTTAAACCACAATACGGAAAGAAAATAAAACTAAAATACATATATAACTGCTCAAAGGCTGAAATATGGCCCTCGAGTCTGTCCTACCTTTCGATCTAGATCTCCTCGCCGGATCTCTCGATGCAATGGCGACAATCCGAAGAAAAGGGCTAGTTTTGTGAATTGTGTCTAGGGTATAGAAGTGATTAGTTGAATGAGTTCCTAAAGATCATAATAATTGAATATTCTTTAGCTCTTTGCACAAATTCAACGGTGAAAGATGAATGTTTGTAGAAAATTCCGCGAGTAATGGTTGGATGAGGTATTTAAGTTGGCTTTCAGCAGCGTGATGCTAAGGCGGGAAGCCGTGTGGGACTAAGAGCCAAGGTTCTCTATTTATAGGAGAAGACCTAGGTCATAAATGACCTAGGGTTTGCCTCTTATCAGCCAGTCCAAACAGATGAAATAAAACCGAGCCATTCTTTAAGAGATAGAATTGGATCGGAAGATGATAAAGCTGGATAAAACCGGTTAAAAGGGAAGAGGCGGGCACCGGCCAACCTAACCCTCCTAGGGCTTCGTGCCCTAGTTATGTCTCCCAGGACTCTCCAAGCTCAAAACGCAGCATTCCACCATGCTTCTAGAAGGCGAGCGCCAACCACGACGTTGTTTAGAGGGAAAGCTTATAGCCTCGTGTGGGCTGTCTCGTGAAGTTTTAGGACGCAACACTTTAATGCTCCCGATCATGAAATGCAATGCTCTAACGTCGTCTTCAAGTCTTCAACTCCTTGTCCGACTTGGACAAAGGTAGAATGTAGTATTCTGTACTTGGAATTTCCCGACACACATCATGGGACTCCACAATCTCTAAAGGCTCGGCTCGGCTCTTGGACGATCCGAAAGAAAAGAGGATTTGTGGACCAACCCAAGGCAAAAGGCTATTTAAGTGGTGCTCGGGGTTCTTTATGATTTATTGGCTTACATTGCACCAATCGATCACAGTCCAGAATTGAAATCCACAAATAGGATTTAGGATTATCATCATTGGGCCGACAAAACAAAACATATAAATAACGAGATAAAGGACGACACCTTTTAGGTGTCTACATGTATAAGATAGTGTAAAAATTTAAATACCTATGTACATATATGCCTATAAGCTGTACGACTACTTAAATCGAAACTTGACCAATCAAATAATGAAGGATAACTTTAAATGTATACCTATTTCTTTATACGATTATATACAAACTCCGTCCAACCTTCTTTTAACTCATTGAGCACTTCATCCGTATAGGGAGTGAGTGACTTCTTTCTCGAAAAATATTATAACCAATGCTGTAAAAGACATATTAATTAGGTCAAATGCAAGTGTAAATCAAGCTGAAAAAATAATATAATTAATTACAAGTGCAAGTATACCCTTTTGGGACTAGAAATTGAATCGAATTCGGTCACAATCTCTTTCATGTACTTGGAGAATGTAGAAGCCGCACTCCATGTTCCCAGGTTGTATATGGCACTACAAAAATAAAATAGATTCCTAACACAAAAATAATTAATTAGTACTTTATGTATCTAGCAAGTAATATGAAATAAAAAACAATTAAAGTAGATTTTAATAACCAAGAGAACCTCACCTTGACGGGGACAATTAATGTCTTTGCTTTTGATCGTTTGGCTTTGCCACCTCTGCCATAATAATAATGTAGTAGAGCACTATTTTTCAATCAGAAAAATAAAATTCAAGTTAGACATACCATTGAACGATTACTAATTAACAAAACGAGCATAAAATGATTAAAAGTATGAACTCACGACTCGACGACGTCCTTGATATCTTCCCTCACGTCATGACCTAGAGGATCAAGGAAGTAGGCGATATTAGCCCTTGGATATAGGGAAACAAGCATCCAATGGTGGCTACATAAACACAAATAACACATTTTTATATAAGTATGTATAACACCATATAAAAACTTCGATTAATTAGTTCATTATTTGTACACTTACCTCTCATTGAACGCCGCCAAGTACCATGTTTTAGCCACTACAGTATGTTTCATGACGTCGAAGATATAGGTGACTCATTCTTCACAATTGAACCTAACTCCTTGAATAATGGAATTAGGGTTCGAAACTGAACGAAGTCCTTCCTAATCTCGTGCAACCACCTTATAGATTAACTGTATGTAGTTAGACATTCAAATTAATAGTAAAAAAAAGAACTTATTATAAATATATTAACTCACATAATGCCAAGCGTAATACCGGATATGCCGATATCCTTCATGTGCAAAAATTGCAGTATGTCGATGCAGGAACACATAGACCGAGCATATCCCTTTCATGTTACCCAAACAAGTGACCTGGTGCGCTACATATGAACCGTTCCTCTGTGGACAGAGTCTTCACATAACTTTCCAAAGTATCACACCAATCCGTGCGGGGACTCCTCAATGGATTTGAGAGGAGACTTCTTCGGAAGACGAACGGGCACCACCGAACGTTTGCTTGTGCCACTGGCGCCCTTCATCCAACTTTCGGATTCGTCCCAGATATCGAAGTGAATAATCAATACAAAAATGAGAAATATATATACGTGATATTAACAACATCTAAATCTAATATTTTTAATAAAAATGAATTACCAGTAGTGAGGATGACCAAACTCTTGGGCCAACAAACAAAAGTATTGACAGCGTCGTCAACAGTGTAGAGGTCCGATCCTCGGATCGGCAACTCACACTCGCCTTTCCCGTGCATGACCTCTTTGACACTCACCTTCACCTCATCAACTACAAGGGTGTCCCGTGAATGACAATATCTGCACTCCACGAGAAAGCAACACCCAATGTCACAACATGCTCTAGGGGAGGTTGATGAGAAGCTAACATGCAATTCAGTCGATTGCATAAGAATAAGTATAACAATTACATCACGGGATAACTTTTGACATAGAAGTTAAATAACATAAAAACCACTGAAAATAAATGGACAGAGTTTCCCCTTAAAAGTAAACATTTTCCGAGATAACGACCCTTATCCGAAACAACAAAAACATACTAAATAAGTAATTACTCAACGGCCACAAGCCGAAGTTATGCAACAACCACAAAATATACACCATTTATTCAACAAGATTATATACCAATTAGTCAAAAATATAAACATACATGTAAATAACGACACTCATTCAAAACAACAAAAACATCCACTAGAACTAATTATTCAACATGATTATTCATCAATAAGTCAAAATATAAACATGCATGTAAATATAATTAGGTTGCAAAATATGAATTATCTCCGCCAGAACTTCAAATTGGTCGACGAGTGAGCTCGCGTTCATGCTGACCGGTGTGTGGGGTGATAATGGCTTACCCATTTTGGTGATGAAGTACGAACTCATACGGGCATCCATCTCTCGCCATATTGGCAGCCATTCGGAGACATTCGGGTATGTTGGAACTCAATTATGGACTGTTGAGCCTCCATTTGGGACCTCATTTAGGCCATTTCGGTACGCCTGGCTGTGTAACACCACCAATCACCATGAAGACTCGGACCTTACGTATATATCATTCCGAGTTCCATCAAGGGATCAGGTATAAGACTTCATCTCTCGTAAAGTTTTGATTAAAAGTCATTCTATCTGCTTTAATGACTTTTACGAGTGATATAGCATCTTTTACGAGTGTTACGAGAATCTATCGTATATATTCTCTTTCGACTACGACCGACTTAGAATGCATATTCCTGTCTATCATTTCACACACGGTTCGAGTCACTCGGACAACACTCGGATATATTACATGTTCAAACATTGGTTCTATTTTGCATAAACTCGGTTCGACTTCATGATCTAAGTTTGAGTGGATTACTATGTTAATTCATCTTTCTAAGTCGAGCATGCTTGGTTTGAACATTGGCGAGTCTAGATCAAGTCTTTCGACTATGATGTTATTTATCCGACTTCCTTTGCTTCTAGACCGACTCGGATGGAATTTGAGTATAATGAATATTAGACTTAGAAAATTTCATTTCTTTCGACTCGAGATAATTATGCACTTAATTATCTTAATTACAATTATTATCCGTGTCTAATCTTGGACCAAAGTATTTTTATACTTTGAGAATAAAATTGATTTACTTTTGTAGGTTATTCAAACGAGGCTATCATATTTTTAAATTACAAAAGCAACCGGCTTCAAAACGTGAAATCACCAGGCAGACAAGGCTTTTTCCACCTCGACCAAGGCCCGAGACATCTGTGTTAGGGTTGTCTGTTTCCAAAGCTGGAAATTCGCAACACTAAGCTCAACGGTGGTTTCCACCCTACTTTTCGGACACTACCAGTGGATTGGGACTTCCAAAGAAGTCAAGAGCCGTTGCCCAATGTTCACACCTCAACGGATATTTTTGAGTGACTCGGAAAATCCATTGCAACTGGTCATAAAGGACTTCCAGTCGGAAGATTGTCACAACGGCTAATCTACTTGGTTATCTATAAATAGAAGCCAACTCTTAAGACTTGAAGATTGCTTGAACCAACTGTTAATACACGTACTTAAGCAAAAGTCATTGTATTCATACTCAATCTTCTACTTATAACTCCAACTCCGTACTTAATATCTTTACGAGTTGTAAGGTCTTGTAATTAGTTTACAAACACCCATTCTTACTTTCTGATTAAGGTCCCTTGACTGAGCTATAAGGGTTATCTCAGGTCGGTTATCCCTAAGCTGTAAAGGTTACCTTAGTTAGGAAGTACTAGATCGAATAAGATAACTTCTAAGTCTAGGAAAATCTTGTAAGGAATTGTCTAAGGGAGCAATTCGGTTGAGTCTTTCTACTGTATTTTGTGGATTCAAAATAGTGGATTTGACTTGGTGCTTGGACTAACACTGTCTCGTGGTTTTCCGCCCCGGGAGGGTTTCCATGTAACTTTACGAGTTAGCACTTTTCCGAGTCCAATCTAGACTTAGACTCTCCACAGAGTTATTTCTAGTTTTATTCTTCCATTACTTGTTTAAATTTCCCCATCACCCTATTCACCCCCGTCTAGGGTGACTTAGTCTCTCCAAGAGCAAACCTTCAATTGGTATAAGAGCCTAGCCTTTTAGAAAGGATCTAACCATCCAAAGGTTTAAAGATCAAATGGCTCGGAACAATGGAGAGTTCGATGTAGGAAGATCTTCCAGCGAGACCACCAAAGTTCAAAGGATCTAACTTCGTGCATTGGAAGAAGCTCATGGAATGTTTCCTACTTGGATCATGATGAGGATGTACTGGAACATCATACAAGTAGGCAACTAGATTCCCATGAAGACGGAAGAAACAAGACTCGTGCCCAAGACCAGGGCTGAGTTCACTGTCGATGAAGCGAGAGAAGTTCGAAAGAACTTCAAGGCGATGAACATTCTAATGTGCGCCATCAGCTCGAGAAGAGTACAACCGAGTGTCTACCCGTGACACAAGCCAAAGAAGTGTGGGACACACTCGGTCAACACTTATGAAGGCACAAGCCAGGTCGGACAAGCGAAGATAAGCCAATATCTTCACAAGTATGAGCTGTTCAAGATGGAGCAGAAGAGAACATCACTCGGATGTTCATCCTCTTCACTGAGATTACCAATAATCTCAAATCTCTGGGTAGAAAGATTTCCTACGAGGAAATGTGCAGAAAGATACTCGAAGCCTACCCAAGAGAAGATGGGGTCCCAAGGTTACCACCATTGAAGAGGCTCGGAACCTGTCCCAACTCAAGCCGGACGAACTCATTGGGAAGCTACTCACCCACAAGATTCATCCGGAAGAGGAGGACGCAGAGTTCAGCACCAAAAAGAACATTGCACTTAAAGCCTCGAAAACCGGATAAGCGAATCCGAGTTCATCGGACTCGGAAGAAGATCCCATGGCACTCATCGCTAGAGGCTTCAAGAGAATGATAAAGCACAAGAGATGGGATAAGAAGCCAAGAGAAGAGTTCCATAAGAAAGACAAGAAGGATAGAAAAGGTGAGCACTCTTCTCCTTTAAAGTTATCTTTAACTAAGAACTCTGGATGTTTTAAATGTGACAGCAAGGAACACATAGTCAAGGACTGTCCCAAGAGAAAGAGGGACAGAAGGAAGAAAAGGGCTATGATGCCCACATGGAGGGATGAAGGCTCATCGGAAGATGATGAGGACTCGGATGAATCAAAATGTCTAATGGCACTCTCGACTCGAAGTTGAAACAGAGTCGGACTCGGATCACTCGGACAGTGAGGAAACAAATCCTCGGGAGGTAATTGAATACTTCCTCAAATTCTCCAAAGTTGATTTAGCCAAATATATTTTTACTTTGGAAGAAAATTCTAATTCGATTCTTCTCGGTTTAAAGAACAACTTGAGTCTGTTACTTACGAGAGCATCTCTTTGAAAAACGAATTGGAAAAGCTGAGACTTACTCTAAGAGAACTCAAGAGTAGTGCTCAATCGAATGAGGCTGAGTCCGAGTCACTCGGAAGAGAGAATGAGCAATTAAAGCAAAAGCTCAACGAGTCTTAAGAACTTGTTCTAAAATTTACTCGAAGGTCGGAAAAACCTTGATATGCTCTTAGGATCTCAATGTGTCTCCTTCAGAAAAGAAGGACTTGGTTTTAACAAAGAGGAGGAATCCAATTCCTACTAAGAACTTTTCGAAAAGGACTTGAGCTGTGAAGTTCCGGAAGGCTGAAGCACGGTTCCATTCATAAGAATGAAAGGAGGACCGAGTCCGAGACCGACTTACAGGAGAAAACCTTCTCCACCGATTTATAAAAGAAAAACTTTTCGAAAGAAAGAGACACTGAGACTTAGTTCTCTAAAAGAAAGACTCAGAATCGGACCCAACCCAAAGTTATTCAAATCTAAAGTTATTCAAATCCGGGTTCCCAAGAGTCTACTTCCTCGAAAAGAACCACGAGTAAAGGGAGTTCTTGGGTTCGTTAGAGGAAGTGAGAAAGGTTAGTTTGTTTCGACTTGCGGGTAGCTCGAGAAAAGAACAAAAGGGCATTGGTACCTAGACGGTGGATGCTCACGCCACATGTCGGGAGATTCAAGACTCTTTCCGAGTTAAAAGAATACAAGGGAGGAAAAGTCACGTTTGGAGATGACAGCAAAGGCAAGATAATTGGGATTGACAAGATTGGAAAAGGAAGTAATTTGGTCGGCCTAGTATACCTTGTCAAAGGATTAAAGTACAATCTGCTCAGCATCTCTCAATCTGTGTGACAAAGGTCAAGAGGTAAGATTCACTCGGACCAACTTCTATATCTCTGATGATGCTACCAAGGAAATCAAGCTCTTAGGTAAGAGATCGGGTAACACTTATACTATTCCTCTTTCGACCCGAGTCAAAATTTATCATGCTTAAAAGCATCTCTTCATGATGATTCATGGACATGGCATCGTAGACTAGGTCATGTTAGCATACATACCATTAAGAAACTAGCATACATACCATTAAGAAACTCACATCTCATGATTTAGTCGAGAGGATTGCCTGATTGTGCATTTAAGAAAGATAAAATTTGTGAAGCATGCACAAAAGGGAAACAAGTCGGATCATCTTTTAAATCTCTGAAAGCTGTTTCCACATCCAAGGTGCTTGAAATGTTGCATATGGATTTATGTGGTGAAATCCTGTCAAGAGTCTTGGAGGTAAATCATATGTGCTTGTTATTATTGATAATTACTCACGATTTACATGGGTGTGTTCTCTTAAGCATAAAAATGAAGCTTTCAAAGAGTTTAGCAAGCTCTGTAGAAAATCTACCCTACTATTTACGGGCTGTCAAGAGTCTACTAGTTCTCTTAAGGGTTATCTCAGCTTAGTTGTCCCTAACTATAAAGGTTACCTCGGTTAGGAAATACTAGATCGAGATAAGGTAACTTCGAGTCTAGGAAAATCTTGTAAGGAATTGTCTAAGGGAGCAATTTTGGTTGAGTCTTTCTATTGTATTTTACGGATTCAAAATAGTGGATTTGACTTGGTGCTTGGACTAACACTGTCTGTGGTTTTCCGCCCGAGGAGGGTTTCTACGTAACTTTCCGAGTTAGCACTTTTACGAGTCCAATCTAGACTCGGCTCTCCACGGAGTCATCTCTAGTTTTATTCTTCCATTACTTGTTTAAATTTCCCCATCACCCTATTCACCCTCCCTCTAGGGTGACTTAGTCTCTCTAACAGACAAACCTTCACACCATTACCTAATAATCCCTAATTAGAGAATATTATGTATGGTCGCAGCGGAAAGTAACGATCAAAGACGCTACCGCCATCCTAAGAATAGGACCAGGCTTAGTGAACAAAATAAAATAAAATACAATTTACATTTGTAAATGTAACATGTTGTTTGGGTCCCGATAATGATAAGTATTTGCGCCCCAAGTAGTTAAGCCACATATCACGTTTAAACAAGACCAAAATATAATTTAATTGCTTGCTTGCATATACTTTAATACAATCTTATATACTTATTTAACATGAGAAATTACGCAAAATGCAATGATTTCCCAATTGATTCCAAGCCACGATTGAGGTGAAATCACTGTGAGCGTCTAGACGCCTTGAGAACTATAAATACAACTTGTCCACCTATGTTTTACCTTCGTCGGACTTGGTAGGAAATTGATTGTTCACCGATGCTTTCAAAATAAAAACAGTAAAATATTTTGAAGAATGAGTCGAAACTTTGTATGAACATTCCTGCACGATCAAATTGCTTTGAAAATATTTTAATTGAGCGTGCGCATTTCAATTCATTTTAGTTCGAAATCAAAGGGGAAAGAATATGAGTCAAACTTACTTGCCGGTTATTATCCGAAAGTGGAACCCATTGTATAATTGATGCGATATTTGAATAAGGTGCACACTTTCCGAGCTGACCAGAGAACCGGGTTGAAGCCGCGTGGGTGGAATTAAATGGCATAAGCCACGATAATTGATAATTGATAATTGATAATTGATAATTGATAATTGATAATTGATTAATTAGGTGACAAAACTTGATTTGCAAATGATTCATTATTAGTTATATATACAAGAAATATTGAGATTTGTTGAAACATGTGAATTTTCGAAAAGTATAGGCAATGAACGTACCTAAATTTAAAGTATTTTCCTCCCCTTTATGAGATATTAATTTATCGGTTCGTTGATGATAAGAGTGGCCTCGCTGCTATTTCGAGATAGATCTTTATTATTAATGACGTTTAAATTAAGTTTCATTGCAATACCATTGGTAATTAACTCGTATAATTCTAATAACTTACTTCATAAGAATTGGTTAGTTAGATTCGTTGATTTTTATATGAATTTGATTTGTTGATTAACTTAGGTCAGAACATTCTCATTTTGAAATTTTACTTATAGTTTAACTATTACCACTTGTTTAACATACAAAATATGACTCCAACTAATATTATTATTATTACTATTATTATTATTATCATTTTACCATTAACTCAATTAATTATATCAAACCAAAATCTTACTCTCAATCCTATCCTTAAGTCACCTTTCACCTCATCTTATCATCTATTCCACAAATTAATTAATTTACTTCACAAATTAACTAATTTACTAAAATTCCACATACATCAAAATACACTAATTCAAACTTATATGAATCTTTTCCTCAACAAAATCCACACCAATATATATAATTAGGGACTAATAAATTTATAAGCAAATACTACAAATTTACTTCACTAAACAAAGATTTGACACAACAACCACACTTGTACACTCCTTTTCCACTTTAATATCTATCCTCAACTTAATTAATCTAATCAAATTTATACATAGATACTTTTTAACTTCAAGCTCACATGTATCCCTTTTCCTTCAACCAAAACTAATCTTTCCTTCAAACAGATTGACATCCAAAAATAACTAGAGACAACTAAATTTATACAAAATTATAACATTACACCTCAAATTTGCTTTTCTAAATCTTGATTAATAATCCAATCACAATCACAATCACAACTCTCAATTTATAATTATTTCACCACGAACAATAACCCACACCTATTCACACCAATTCAAATTTCACATTCAACCTTTAAATTTACATAAAACAATTTCCAATTTAATTCATTAAATCACAATTTCACAAGATTAATCACATTCATCCACTTTCACAACAATCATTCTACCAAAATATTAAATCACAATAATTCACAATAACTCAAATTTTTCCAATTCAACCTTTAAATTCATATCACAAACATCCTTCTAAACCATATAATTCGATTAACAACTATAATTGTTAAGTAAATAATGAAGTGTGATAATCAAGGGTTTAAGATTTTACCTTCAAAGCAAAGGGATGGAAACCAAGGAGGAGAGGAAGTCGTGGTGGTGCACGATCGGGTTCCGGTGGCTACTTGCCACGAGAGAGAGAGAGAGAGAGAGAGAGAGAGAGAGAGAGAGAGAGAGAGAGAGAACGAGAGGGTGTAGGTGGCTCGCAGGTGGCGCTTGGCCGGCGTTGGTGGTGTCCAATGGTCGAAGCGAGGTGGCTATAGGGTGGTGAGGCAGGGGAGGCGAGAGAGGAAGCATGGGAGAGAGGAGGAGTGTGAAGAATGAAATGAGTTTATTGAAGTTGTATATCTATTTCTAGAGAAGTCCCTTCTAGATTTTTCTCTCAAAAAATCGGTGTTCCTTATTTTTATTTTGTTTTTATTTATTTATTATTTTATCATCTGTCTAATTTTATATAACTTATTTACATTGTTACTATTATTATTCCTTAACTTGGGTTATTAATTCATTTTAAGTAAATATACCTTAATAATATCACACTTATCCTCCTTAAATGGTAATTTAACCTTTTATTTTATTACGGTTATATTTCATTTTATTTTAATAGTGTTGGAAATAGTGTTGTAAATAAGTTATTCGATCTATTTTAAATGTAATGGTTTGTTTAAAATATAATTTCTAATAATCTTATAATCATGTACCTTTACATTTATACTCGTTATATATATTCATATAAATTTCTAAATTTTTATTTTAAAAATATTCGTAAGTTTACCATAATTATTATGAAATTTATTTGTTGGAGGCCACTTCATCGCCTTACCTATATAATACACATATAAAAAATATTTTAATATAAATATCGAATTGAAGTGCGCTCTCTCGATTATATAAATTTTGTAAGTAGTAAGATAAATAATGTGGTTTAGGGTCGAGGTTGTTACAGTCTGGAAGTGACGGGGTTCCTGTTCCCAAAGTGCTCAATTATCCCCTCCCGCCCAACGGCGGCTCAAACACGACCGGGTTTTCATCTCTTTGTAGGGCCAAGACTAGCTTGTCCCTCCTCCCGTGGTGTCGGTGACTTCGAAGTCGATATCCGTGACAAAGACTCCTGCAAGAAGAAAAAATATTATCATTTGACAATTCATAAATATTAAAAGCTGATAAGTTCTTAAAAGAAATAAAGGAAATAGTAAAAAAACACACAAGTAATTACTTCTACATCAAGCGTACTGAATGTTCGATCTTTCTTTTTATTCCTTCGACCCACAACTCATCCATATCGATAACAAGCTGCAAAATATCTATGCTTGAAACCTTCACCGGATGTAGTTTGAAATTGTTCAAGCCTTTTCTTATACAAACTCTCCTTCAACTTGACGTACCCTCCACGAGGCAGCACATGAGGGTACACATTGCTCTTAATCCTCTTCCGGTTGACTTCACCTATCACCTGCACAAGTAATTAAGGCAACGAAAATATCGATGCATAACACTTAAATAGAAAATACTTGTGTATATCACTGACAATTTCTTCCTTTTTATATCAATTCGTCAACGAAAATATCGAGTGCATAAGATAACTCCCCTCTCATTGTCCTCTACATCCGCCTCTCTCAAGTATATCTCACCATATACATTTATAGAAAACCAACATCACACTACTTTTATATGAGATTGAATATTGAATGAAGTTGCATACTATTCAAACCCTTTATTTTCTCCTTAGAGCTACCCATTAACTTTGTATATAATCATTGATTATGTAGTATTAAAAAAAGGTATCAAAGTAATGAAATTACCATGTATTCCGAAGAGGTGACATGTGATTCAAACGATCTCCAATCATCCTCGGTGATACAATTGTAGACCTCCCGGGGTCTACCTTCTTGTATTAATAGCCTTGTTTTGTAGACCTATATAGCGATAATGCGATATTTGAAGTCTCTAAACTTTTACGCCCTGGACATAAGGGTCGTGTGTTACACGGAGGGGATCTAAGATTCATTAACGTGCAACTTGAACATTTTCTAAAACAAAAGAACGATATGCATTAGTACATATATATTAACCATTTACAATATAAGTTGCAATACTATTTGAGATGTAGTTCATTTACTCGAATATTGTTCCAAAGTTTATACTTAATGGAATCGAGGATGTCAGCCCATTTTACGTAGTTAATGTTCACGTAGGAGCAGGTTGCTACACAAACATAGATCATAAATGGAGCTTTATACTCACCTACATCATTTCCGTGACTATCAAAATTGACCCGTGTAAGGAGAGTTAGATCGTCTCTATTCCGGACCAACTTCTCCTTATTCATCATAGTTCGCCACCTTAATTTTTTGTACTTTTTGAAGAATCTATTTTATAATGCAAGCAATTATACAACTCTTGATAAATAAACATATACAGCAATTTTTGAACAGAAACACATAAGTTGGGCGAGGCAGCGGCCAACACGAGTCGACAGTGTAGTCCGGCATGGCCCGTGCTAGTTGCCTAGAATCCCGGTTGCTCAATATTGGTCGTTTTTGTCTCTTCTCTTATTTTTATATTATATCCATTCACATTCTTCAAATATAAGATTAATCTACAAATTTTCTCTAAAACACCACGAAATATAAGACTCTTAAAATACACTTTCGAGTTTAGATTTGAAATTGGAAAGTCTACACTTTTGAGTTTTATGAAAATGCCAAAACGACAAGACAAACAATAACAAAATTAAAAATCCACAATGGAATATAGGGCAAAATGCTAAAGATGAAGAGAAAGCAAACCTGGTGGTGCATGGAAAGAGGAGTCGGCGAGAGAGGTGCAGCCACGCGGAGAGAGTGAGGTCGGATAGAGAAATTGGCGAGAGAGTGGTGCGGTGACATCCGGAAACGCAGAGAGAGTAAATGAGGGGGTGCAACCACGACCTGAAACCGCAGAGTAGCACAGGAAACCACCATCAACCGCAGAGAGGAGAGCAATTGAAGCGAGAGAGTGTGGGACCGAAAAATGAGAGACAATGTGAGACTCGGCGTTGGCCGAGGGTTTTTGGTACGAGTACTTTAGATGATGGTTCACTACCAAGAACCGTCATCTAAAGTACTTAAGCTACAATTCGAGTAAATGAACCATCATCATAGATAAGTCTACGACGATGGTTCAAGTAAAAGAATCGTGATCTAAGGTTCAGTAGAAACTTTAGACGACGGTTTTTATGTTGAACCGTCGTCATATATACATTAAAAACCCTATTTTTTACGAAAATGCCACCGGTTTATTTTTCATGACGGTTTGTCTTTTTAACCGTCATTAAAGACCCGTCGTTAAAAGTGGTTTTTGTAATAGCGTAGGCGAAGATCGTGAACAAACAAACTTGCATTGTCCAATTTACTTTTCTGTTTGTTTGTTTTTCATATCTAACTACTCATCTAAGTCGGACGCCCTTATTTTTTAAAATACCCTATTCACTCCTCTTCTAGGATACCAAGACTTTTTAACATCATCACCCATTTTCCAATAAATAGAAAAGCAACTATAAAATGAATAAATAATGTTGAGCACCTTCAAAGTATAACAGTAGGATAGAGTGTCTAGAGTACCTCAAGTTATAAACTCGTTATCTCCTGAACTATTATATTGTAATGTGTTTTGAAAAAATCCAAGTGTTGAACAAGCTAGAGTGTTGTCAGAGTGAGTAAATCATTACGTTTAACAATATGTCAAAAGACCAGTCATAAAATGATCAGAGGTGATTCATGATAGATTTTTTGTCTTTTCCTTCAGTATAATACATCAATCTTATTTGAAATTAGAATACTGTAGCAATGTGAAATTACCTTGTTAAAATGAATCCCTTAATATCATTATTGGGATTTGCATGGAAGGCATTATATCTTAACTAAGGATTGTTTCCGCTAACACAATTGATATAAAAGAACACTTCCTCATAGTTTTCTCAACCAAGTGAATCACACTAGCTAGACCATATTTACTTACTTACCAATAATAATAAGTGATTCATAAGGTAAGAAGCAAGCGCTTTTCATTTTTTTTTCTTTATAATGGTAAGTGTGGCCTATCCAACTGGACCCCTATTTAAAGGTAAATCGAGTTGGGCTTAAAGGCTCAAGGGAGGGGTAATGATACCAACTCCAGGCTCAAAGCTTAAGCCCACAAAACATCTCAATTTTTTTGCACACTTAACAAGAAAATTGTTTTCACCAAAATTTAAACCTTAATAAAGAGGATAAAAGTGTGAAATACTTACCACTAAGATAACATTTAGTTGGCAGCACTTTTCATCCTTAAGGGAATAGTATTTATATATATATTTTTTATCAAGTTGCATGCGCCAGCGGCATGGCCTCCCAAGGGGCACCGCTCATCCTTAATATCTATTTCATGTGGTGTATCTTAGGTTAGGAGTTGATGTTTAACAAATACTTTATAATTGTCAATAGAGAGTTGCTACCATATTTTGAGGAAATTATAAAATTCTTATATTTTTTCAATCCCGGTATCTCGAATGTGTATTAATCACAACTCTAACATATTTTGAGGAAAATATAAAATTCTTTTATTTTTCAATCCCGGTATCTCGAATGAGTATTAATCACAACTCTAACGCATTGGTCTTTGAGACAGATCTCAAGGTGAAGGTACAATCAGTAAAAAGTTACTACCATATTTTAAGGAAATATAATATTTTTTTACAACAACAATAACAATAAAATAATAACATAAACAACAACAATAATAAAAATAACAACGACCACAAAATAACAACAACAACAACGACAATAATAATAATAATAATAATAATAATAATATGACGCTATGATTAACGATTATAGTGGGTACTTGTTATAACGATTACTGATAGGTAACTATTATAGCGGTTATAACTGTTAAAAGTTATTATGAGATGTTAAGAGTTGTTATGAGCCAAAAGTCTGTTATGAGCTGCCAAGAGTTGTTATGAGCTACCAAAAGCTGTTATGAGCTATTAGAGGTTATAAACGCTTTTACAAACACTAATTCGAACAGACTCTAAAAATTGTTGAATTTGCTCACCAACATCCCTGTTCAGACGACTTCTACTAATGATTAAGACTCAACAAAAAAAAAAAAACCTTCACTTCCATGCAAGCTTGCCAATTTCATGTAAAGATTCATCCTTTTGTGATTTATTTATATAAAGCATAAATGTTTGATGCTCACTTTGATTTAAAATCAATTTACATTTCGAAGAATAAGAAAAGAAATAAAAACTTTAAATTTAGGGAATCACTTAATTAATTATAGTGTTACAAATAGGGTTGGCAATGGGGCGGGTGCTGGGCGGGTTTTCCTATACGCACATCCACACCTATTTCAAAATGTGTACCTATACCCATACCCATACTCACCGGGTGTTAAAAATCCATACCTATACTCATACCCATCGGATTTTGCAGGTATGCGGATTTTATTTGGATACAAATATACTAAAAATAATGATATTCATATTAAACCCATATTTAATATTTCTCACCGTTCAACCAAAAAAATAGATAACAAGACATCGAGGGAGGAGACGGGAATATAGAGGTAGGCAAAAGACACCCATAAACTAAGGCTTATTCTCTTGAAATGAATATGGGCTTAAACATTGAGCCTAAAATTCAACCTTCAATTTCTTTTATTTTAAACATTTAGTAAAGTATGTTGTGGGTGTTAAGTGGGGCGGGTATAGGGCGGGTACAGGGACGGGTGTTGCGGGTACGGGTTATGGGTGTCATGTGGGGCGGGTGAAGCCTAAACTCATACCCATTTTAACCACACCCGCCCCATACCCATTTTTTAAAATTTTACCACCCATTCGGGTTTTAAATGGGGCGAGGTTTTGCGGGTTTTAAATGGGTACAGGTTTTTTGCCATCCTTATTTACAAATAATTGTATACAAAAGAATGAAGCAAAAATAATTAAAATCGTGAAAATACTCAAAACATGGAAAGAGAAAAAATCTAGCAGTAGAAGAAAAGAGAGTAATCAAAACTCAAAAGAAGACCAGATTATTGTGTTGTAGTTAAACCTTCGTGACTCGATCCAGGTTAGTAAGATGACTCTTGTGGTCCTTCGCACCTTTGACAAAGATGTAATAATCTAGTCTTATGTCATGTTCTTTAGAACTTTATCTTACAATCTTTTAATTTTGTACAATTATTTACAACTTGAACTTAAATAATTTTATACCTCCTTACAACTACTAACAGTTCCTTAGAATTTTTTAACCTTACAACTAAAAAGAACAAGGGCTTCAAATAGGATTGTAGTTTTGAGAAAGGTAAGATCAATCACTAGTAGGCAACCTTTCTTGTAAGGGTTATCCTCCGTTATAATGAAGAGAAATGAAAAGGAAGGAATAACGAGACCAAAATAAATTAGAATAAAAAATAGGATAATAGTTGAAAAGGGTGCCTAGATGAAAAAACTAGAGAGAAAGAGGGACAAGAATTTGAGAAGGGAGGTATCTTAGAGGGAGGAGAGAAGAAAACCTTTCCCTCTAGTCAACTAAATATCTTCTTGTATCAATTTGAGGACTTAGTTTCTTTTAAATACTTAGTATATTTATGAAAAAGAGGGAGGGATTATAGGCATATCTAATATTAGGGAAAATAAAAAAGTTGGGTAAAGAAAAAAATAAAAAAAGATTAACACTAATATATAATTGAAATTTATATGTAGAAAATGTTTGCTTGTGAAGTGAATAAAGCGTGGAAGAGGTGTTCGAATCCGACTATTCACAAAATTGTTTCCCTCCTTTTCTAACAGACCTCAACTTATCTTCGAGTGGCAAAGGTAGAAATTTAAAATAAGTGTCCAATGTCTTTTAGTCTAAATTTAACGGTGTCCAATTACTTATAATTTTAAATTTTTTAATCAAAATACTATCTATTTTAAAATTTTTTTTTGGACCAAGGGTGCCATGGGCTCCTTCATGGCTCCGCCCATGCTCACCTATACCTATTTGATTAATTGTTTTGTTTGTCAATGTAGAAAAACTTGAAGGTTTATAATGATGAAATCAAGACTTGAAGTTATGGGAAATAAAGTTAAGAGAGAATTATACAAAGAGAAATAGCAAACAGGGAATGAGTTTGTTGGGAAAGTATACAATAAGAATATCTCATTCACAAATGCAAACAGAAGCTAGCAAGGTATTTCCTTTCTTTGTGTTGTCAAATGGGAAACCAACTAGATTGAAACTAAAACTCGGGACAACAGCAAATATAAGCAAATTATTGAACATCACAACAAACAATCAACAAATGAGACCAAATTTATATGGAAAACCCCAATGAGGGGAAAAACCATAGGATCGTTAACAACGGTACCAAAACTTACAATAATCCTCAACAATTAAAGTGGGTACAAGCGATGTTCTTCTCTAGATTAAACTAGAAGCAATACAATTTTCAAGGAACAACATTGGAACAACAAGTCTCCATATTTCATCACTTAAAGTGGCAAAAATATAATTTGATAAGTTGCTGGTCTGGGAAGTGTTACCAGAGTTTGGGAGCTCAAAATGGAAATCTAATTATTGGATTTGAAGAGGAGAGTGTAGAAACAACATACTAAAGTTTGGCGATGACAGGAGGTGGTTTGGTCGTCAATCGGAGTCGAAACAGTGAACTGGCTGCACCCTTTTTCCTTCTACACTCTGCTCTCCCCCATTGTTTTTCAGTTTCTGTCCAACCCCCTTATCTTGCTCTTCAAGCCAAATTAAGAGAGTTAGATTCCTTAAAAAATTAAGTAAATAAGACAAAATGAACATTTTTACAAGTGAGGCAACAGAAAAACAAATCATCCACATAAACAATGTGAGTATATAAAATTAGGCCCAAACATAAATTTGGTCCTCTTCTTTCATATAGGAGGGAATAACCCAACATAGTTGACATCCTGTAACTTCTTCAATAAATTAATATATAATGTGTCAAAAGAAAGGAGTAAAAACTAATTCATACTACTCTGTACTCCTTTACAACTTGCTAGTCCAAGACTTCCTCTCTCTCTCTCTCACGAGTCATGATAGATCCCACCTCAGTTTGTAGATTTAGTTTGTTGTTCAGTTTGTATGTATTTAAAATGCTTTTTGTTGTGCATGTTGTAGTTTAATTTGCCTATTTCAATTAGTGTATAGGATGATACATTTTGATATGTCAACCTCTCTCAAATTGTCATAGGGTCCTCTAAATTATATCAGGCACTGCCCAACAACCCTTTCAGAGAGAGAAAGAGTTAAAGAGATGTAAAAGGTGTTTGACGAAAAGTTTTTGTTCCAAAAAGTTCTTTTTGACAATTAGTTAAAAAGGTAATTAAACTGTTTGATGAATAACTTTCTGCAAGAGTTTTTAGAACCAAAAAGAGCTTCTTCTATTTTTTTTTATTTAAAATGCTTTTTAAAGTTTAGTCAAATAGCTGATAGAAATATATAAATTAATAATTAACAATTGATTACCAAATAAGGCCATAGAAAGGACACTTCAAAAGAGGTTACTGTGACGAGGGACAAGGAAGTTGAGTTGAGAGTAGATGTTTTTCATTTGGCTTCTTCTATTGTTCTCAATTGTATTTTAATCAGTTTTGTATGAGCACGACTATAAGGGTTGTTAATTAGAACTCATTATGTCTTAATTAGATGGGAGTTTTTATATGAAACAAAGCTGAGATAGGATTACTAGTACCCTGAATGTTTTTGTAAAAAAAAAAAAAATTTCAGTCAATAAAGGGAGTGCGATAAGCTCTCTTTAGATAATAAAAGAAGGACAAAAAATCATTGACTCAGTGATGTCTCATTAAATTTTATATTGTATGTGCTATTACTCCGGCCTCTCGTCCTCAAAATATTAGATCAACCACTGCCTAGGGTCACCCCAGGGTTGAGCTAATTTGCATAAAAATAATACACTCGCCGCAAAAAAAAAAGGTCTAAAGTAAAGTCCAATGGCTCACCGCTAGCTTGGGCTAACAGTTTCACTAAGTCAATTTATGATAAACTGTATAATTTTGATGAAAGAACTTTATATTCTTTTTTGTTTATTTTGTATGTCTCTAAATTGTGGGTGTCACTACATACATGTTTATACATAGAGAAGACAACTCCTATTCAAATTATTGATCTCAGTTTGAGTTTGCCTCAAATTAGTTCTTTTAATAACAATCAAATAATACTTGCTAACAACTTTCCTAATAACAGTCAAATACTTGTTAACACTCCCTCTCAAGTTGGAGCATGTGGATTGACAATGCCCAACTTGGATTTTAGAAACTTGAACTGCTCCCGTCCTAGGGCTTTAGTGAAGATGTCGATCGGCTCGCTGCGAAGTGTGAATCTTGACCAATTTGAGTATCTTAGCTTCAACCTTTTCACGTATGAAATGGTAGTCAATTTCAATATGTTTTGTTCGGTCATGAAACACTTGGATTGGCGATGTTTAGGACTGCTCGACTATCACAAAATAGTCGCATAGGAGTACTGCGAAAGATTCCTAAGGCGGTTAAAAAGTCTTCAATCTGTATTAGCTCGCTAGTGGCGGTGGCCATTGAGCGATATTCGGATTCGATCGATGAACGAGACACGGTAGCTTGTTTCTTTGTTTTCTAGGATATGGGTGACTCTCCAAGTAGCATAAAATACCCAGCCAAAGATCTTCGTGAGAGAGGACATGCTCCCGAGTCGAATCACGAGAATCTTGTAAGTTGGAGGTCATAGTCCTTTCGGAGAACAATACCTTGTCCGCGAGATCCCTTCGAGATAGCGTATTACACGACGTGCATCTTCCATATGCTCGGTCTTAGGTGTATGCATAAACCGGGATAGTATGTGAACTGCATAGGTAAGATCGGGTCTAGTAATAGTTCGATAGATTAGGCATCCCACAAGGCGACGGTAACATGAGGGGTATTCTAACAACTTTCCCTTTGCAAGGGCGAGTTTGTGATTTTGCTCAATAGGGAATTCTGCAGGTTTTGCTCCTAAGAGTCCACACTCGTCTACTATCTCTAAGGCGTTCTTCCTTTGACTTAGAAATAGTCCCCGAGATCCTCTTGTAACTTTCATTCCAAGAAAATACTTCAAAGGATCAAGGTCCTTTATGTTGAAGCATCTATTTAGATAGTCTTTGAAATTCGACATGCTTGTTGATTGTTGCTTGGCAAGGACTATATTATTCACATACACCAGGAGTGCTATAAAGACATCTCCCTGTTGATAGGTAAATAGAGAGTAATCTGCATATGACTTGGTGAATTTGTATTCACAAAGTTTGGAGCATAGTTTGGCAAACCATTGGTGAGGTGCCCGACGTAGCCCAATTAATGATTTTTAGTTTACAAACCTTGTTAGGACTGGATGCTGTGTACCCTGGCGGTAATTTCATATATACCTCCTCATTCAAGTCTCCATGAAGGAATGCATTATTAACGTCCATTTGATGCAGATCCATCCTTTTACAACAACAACAGTGAGAAAACAACGTACACTAGTCATCTTGGCCACAGTGCAAATGTCTCTTTGTAGTCAATATCTTCCACTTGGTGATCTCCCTGTATTACTAGGCATGCCTTGTAGCGTTGGATGCTACCGTCTCGAGTTGTACTTCACTCGATAAACCCACTTGCTGCTAATGGGTTTCTTTTCGGCGAGAAGATCAACTATGGGCCATGTTTAATTTTTGTCCAGGGCGGCGATTTCAGCATTCATTTCCTTCTTCCAAGACTCGTCTTTTACAACCTCTTGATAAAAACGAGGTTTGCAAATCTTCATAGTGGCTGCTAAGAATTTTTTATGTGAAGGAGAAAAATTAGTGTACATGACATACTTAAGTTAAAGGGTAACACACACCGAAATATCCTTTTGGCACGGGGTTGTAGGCTGAGATAGGGTTTTTCAACATGGCATTGTAGCAAATATAGTCATTCGATCGAGCGAGCGGCCTCTTCTTTCGATGTGACCGTTCCAGATTCCGAGTTTCGGACGCTTGCTGCTGGGCTGCTCGCTTCTTCCGGCCCAGGAGCATGTTCCGGGCTGGACGTGGCTGCTGGTTCGGTCAAACTTTATCCAGCTCCATACTTCCGTGGCTCGGCTAGATCGAGCATCCTAGTCAAGCTCTGTTCGAGTCCCTTACTCTAGTGGCCCAAACAACCCTTGTCTAGCTCCCTGCTGTCGTGGCCCGGCTTTTCCCAGATGGCCCATTATCACTCTCCCTTGGTCTTTCATCCTCCAAAATAGGTGGGCTCTCATAGAATTTTGAGATTTCTAGGTTGGCCCAAGAGGAAATATTAGAGTTTCTTCTCTCTTTTTCTAAATTGTTAGCAAAAGAGAAAACTTCTTCTAAAAACACAACATCCCTACTATCACAAAACTTGTGGGTTTCCAAACCGTACAATCTTCAAGCCTTTTTCCCAAAGAGGTAGCCCACAAAAATACACTTTCGACTTCTACTAGAAAATTTATCGTGTCCCAAAGTCTTTACAAAACTCAAACACCCAAAGGTCCTAATATGATTGTAGAAAGGTATCTTGTTAAAGGTCAATTCATATAGGGTTTTTTCATTTAGGAGCCTATTTGGTGTTCTATTTATCAAATATGATGTCGTCAATATACATTCTCCCAAGAAAATCAAAGGTGAACTTGCTTGAAATCTCAAGGCTCAAGCCACATTTAAAAGATGCCTATGCTTCAGTTCTACTCTCCCATTTTGTTGGGGTGTTCTTGTGCAACTAGTCTGGTGTATTATTACTTGGTCAACATAAAAACTTTTCATGGGCCCCGATTTAAATTCAAGCCCATTGTCGCTTCTTACAACTTTGACCAGGGTATTAAATTGGGTTTTTACCATGGCCACCAAACCTTTGAGAATTTTTCCAGTTTCAATCTTTTCCTTCATCAAGTAAATCCATACCCCTCTACTAAAGTCATCAACTATTGAAACGAAATAATGGGTAGCGCATGGTACTTTATAGGGACCTCAAATATCACAATGAATGATATCAAACAAGCTTTCAGCTTTATTTTTGCTTAAAGAAAATTTGTTTCTTGTTTGTTTTGTATGAAGACAACTCTCATACACATCATCTAATTTTTGTGTGCTAGAACAATCTAAAAATCTAGAAAACAAACTTATTACTCCGAAGGAAGGATGACCCATTTGCTTATGCCACGGTTGGCCGGTTTTGACTGCATTTACCTAAAACTTCTTCGTTTCTTTTTCTTCGTAATAATAAACCCTGTCTTGCTCTTCACCCGTACCAATCGGAATATTCTAAGTGTCATCCTGTATAACACAAGAATTTTTGTTAAATGTCACCGTATAATTTAAGTCGTTATACATACGGGCTATCGAGACAAGATTGCAATTTAAAGAGGGGAACAAGTAAAGTGTTATGCAAAGTAAGTTCTTTTGTCAAATTCATTGTCCCTTTTCTTGTGGCTATGGTTGTCTCCCTGTTAGGGAGATCTATTACCACTGGAGGAATTCTCTCCAAATTCCTCATTAGATCTGTTTTGCTTGTCATGTGGGTCGGTGCTCCACTTGTCAATTAACCACCATGATTTACCTGTGAGGCTTTCTCCGGGCTTTGGCGTTTCAATCGGAGACAAAAGCTTTTGAATCTGTTCGATGGTGAAGTTTGAAGATGTTCTACCGATATCCGGGTTCGTTCGGCCGATGGCGACGGAGTCGAGCGTTGAGGTGATGGCTACGATTACGTGTGCTCCTTCTCTGCCTCCTCCTCGCCCTCTACCGTAACCACCGCAGCTTGCCCGGCCACTACGGCCTCCACCTCTTCCACTCCTGCCTCGACCACACATTCCCCGGTTGGGTATCCCACGATTTCAAAGCAATTGGATTCTTGATGTTCAATTTTTCCACGAGTGAGTACATGTGCTTCTCTCTCCTATTCTTCCAGTTTGGTTCACCGCCGATCTTGTGTTCACGACAAAGGCAGCGACTTCTTGCTTCAATTCATGCTCTATCACAAATTTCTTGTCATGCTCTTCCCGCCAAATGATGTTGAAGATTTTTTCGAGAGATGGGAGGGGATCCATGGTCGAGTATGTGGCCTTAGATGGCTGAATATTTTTCGTCACATAAACGCATCAAAAATTGATGAGCTTTCTCCTCTTCGACATCCCTTGAGAGCATCTTCCCGAGATTACATGTGCAGTTTCCACGGGTATAATGACATTGAGTATTCACATTGTCTAGTTCACTCCATAATCCCATGAGTTTTGAATAGCATTCAACAACTATTCCTGTTTCTTGTTTGCATTTTGCAATCTTTGCTTGCAGATTGTGCTTCTTTGGTATGTCCGATGTAGCGTATCTCTTCTCGAGGTCTTCCCACATTACTTTAGCTATGTTTGTATAAGAAATTGATGGGCAAATTTTGGCATCGACTATGTTAAATAGCCATGATCATATGGTAGAGTTTACCATATCCCACGCATCTTTTCAACTTCTTTGGCTTCATCTGGTAATGTTATTTTACCATTAACAAACCCTAGTTTGTTTTTTGATCTTAGTGCTGTTGTTACAGACTTTTTCCCAAAGATCGTAATTGTCTCCATCAAAGACTACTGTCATGATTAATATTCCGGATCTATCGGATGGATGTAGATAGTAAGGTGATGTATTGTCGATCACAAATGTCTTTGACATGATGACTTGTGATGACAATCTCAATGCTTTGATACCATAATAAACTGTATAATTTTAAGAAAAGAACTTTCTGTTCTGTTTTGTTTATTTTGTATGTCTCTGAATTGTTGGTGTCACTACATGCATATTTATACATAGAGAAGACTACTCATATTCAAACTATTGATCTCAGTTTGAGTTTGCATCAAACATGATTTTCTAATAATAGTCAAATATTACTTGGTAACAACTTTCCTAATAACAGTCAAATACTTGTTAACAATTTAACATTCAACCTCCGATTGGGTCAATTCTCGATTTTTTTATATTTTATTGAGTCTAATTTTTTTATTTCATTGTATTAAGTGGGAAAAAAATTATGGATTGAAGAATGAGAAGATATCGATTTCCACGTTTGTTTCATTATTTGACACATATTGCTTTTGCTTTTTTATCGCTACTTTTGTTGCTTATTAGATTTAAGCTTATACTATATGGAAAGTTCTTTCAATGAAGAACATAGTAACATAGTCTTAATTACTATATTTATCCGTGGGTGGACTCTTAAAGTTGGCCCAAAGGACAGTCAGTTGCTGAATTTTCATGAAATGGGCTAGTTTGGTCCATATTTACCATTTTTATAAACATTTTCAAATCTATTTGCAAACCATTTTTTATAAAACTGAGACCATTAAAAATGCATTTTTCTTACGGCTGGTGTAGTAACGCGACATCATCATTGGGTCTTCAAAGCACAGAGCACACAAAATTGCATTTGAAATTTGTATTTTAAGGACAAATTCATGTGTTTATAGAAGCCCTTACTTCAGCCAAAGTTACGTAATGCGAAGGGTAAAGTATGTGATGCGTGGAGCCAAGTTTGGTACCACTTGGAATCAAGGTATTGAGAATTAGGCTTTTTGGGTGAGTTTTGTGTCTAGCGAGAAGGTAGATGGTCGAGAGACATTGGTGCTGGAAGCTAGTGATGTGCACTAACCAGCAAAGACAAGTGTTTCCGAGGACACAGGCGTTAGCAAGCACTAGCAGGTAGCGAGTAGCCGTAACGGGTAGTGCTAGCGGCTGACAAAACAAGTACTTAGCGGAAGACAAGCGTTGAGCGAGCGGCTAGCGGACAACGAAAGCAAGTGATAGTAAAGTATAGCTAGTGAGCAACAATGTCAACCATCAACTAGCGAAAACAAGGATCCGAGTATAAACGAGCTAAAGGCTTAATGCACCACCCAAGGTAAGATTTAGCTAAAGGATAAACCACCACTCAATTCAAGAGAAACATCCTCTAATGTATAAAGGCTTAGCCACCAATACTAGATTAATGTTCATACCCTTAAAAATAAGTCCAACTCTTGGAGTTTGTCCGAGAGAGATTATTTTTTTGGGGGGGAGTAAAGCTCACAACTTCAAGTTCATTAATCAACATCAAATGCATACAAGGAGTGAGAGGAGGTCTTTTATAGCCAAGCCCCTTATTACATTCCTAATTCTGCTTAAAATTAAAGTACATAAAGATTCAGGTATAACTCTCTATCTTTCTATGGTTTTAAAATCAAGTCATTCTCACTCTTTAAAAACTCATCTTTAAATTTTCAATACTATTTGACCTACTCGGAAAGTATTATTAGAGTAAACCACTTATCTTTGGGTTTCGACCGGCTCGGATGTAACTCGGACAGTTGTGGTAAGTAAATAATTTTACATGTATAACTTATTCCGAGTTCTAATTTATTATAATTATTGCGTTAATTCATCTTTCTAAGTCGAATTATTAGTTAAAATTATTTATCCGACAAATTTGATGCAATGTGTCTATATAATTTTAATTCTTCATTCATCTAAAAGATAGACACAAAATCAAATTAGAACCTATTGAATATTAGAATCAGAAAATTCCATTTATTCGAGTTAAGGATAATTAAGTGCTTAATTATTTAAAGTAATGTTTTATCCTTGCCTAATCATGGACCTAAGTATTCTTATACTTTGAGTACCATTTTGATTTGCTTTTGCAGGTTGATTAAAGTATTTTAATCTCATTTTGAAAAGAAAAATCAATCGGCTTCTAACTATTGAACACCAAGCAAACAGAAAAATACTGTTCTAGGACAAGCTCACACATAGTGTCGGGGTTATTTATTTCCAAATCCGGTAAACTTCAACTTTGAGTCTAACGGTTGTTTCCACCACAGATTTCAATAACAACTAGTGGGTTGGACCACCTTTTGAGCCAAGGACCAAAGCACAACGTTCATATCTACAATGTCTCATTTTATGAGGGACTCGGACTATCCATTACAACGACTAATAAAGTTTCCCAATCCGAATCAGTCACAACGGTTGTAGACACCTAAAATGTATCATTCTTATCTATTTTATTTATGTATTTTCTTTTGTCAGCCTTATGATGAAATCCCAATTCTATTTGGGGATTTGGATCACGATCGGTATCCGATTGGCGCGATGGAAGCCAATAAACCATAAAAACCCTTTAGCACCAAAAAGAATAAACCTTTTTGCCTTGCGTTGGTAAAAAAATCCATTTTCTTCGGATGGTCCAAGCCCGGGTCAACTCTCCGGAGTCAATGGTGGCCGATGCTGCATTTCGTGATCAACATCCAACGAAGATATGGAACTAAAATCATCCGTACGATGTCATCAATGACGACGTTGCATTTCATGGTAAGAATCACCAAAATTGCATTTTGCTCCAAGTATCCAACCGAGACACGGAGTTCGCTTTATAAAATGTCGTGTTTAGGGGTTTTTACCCCCAAACTCTGCATTTTGCCTTGGAGTTTAGCTGCAACACGGAAGGAGCCGAGGGACCGTACAACACTTGTTTATGTCCGGCTCCACGCTCCACGGCTTGATTCCCGGGAGTGGGTTCAATCCAATTTTTGGTCCGATTTTTTTGTGATTTTCTCGATCGATTTTTGCCTGTTTTGGACAGATGCTTAAGCTGAAACCCTAGGCCATTTGTGACCTAATCATTTCCTATAAGTAGAGAGCTTAAGTTCTCATTTGTATACTGGCTTATTCCTATGCGTTATGGTGTCTGAAGCTAAACTAAGAGTGATTGAATACAACCTCTCCTATTTTGATCTATTGGTTTCTTTTCATCCTACTCTTATCATACTCCCTACATTCGATCCCTAATACTCTATCAACCATGTACATCTTCCTACTTAACTTCAAAAAATTCATAAAAAGTCCCTTTCAATTCACCAAAGCATCACACTTTCGGATCCGATTCAAATATCCAGATTAGTAGGCGGGACAACCCGAGGGTACCAAATCGACCTTCAAGCCATGGTTTATTTAATTTTGCTTATCGTTTTTGGTATTGTGGAGAAAGATGTAATCGCATTTAAATTCCTCCCCACCCGATGTAACTTTTTAATTTTGTTTTCATTTTCCTTTGCTTTACTTTTCTTTTCTTTATCACTTTCGTTTATTGCTTTCATATATGTTTTTACTACTTTCGATAGCATACTTTAATTGTTTTAAATTTCGCATCGTACTATGTTGTGTGCCTATTATTAATGCGTTATCTAAACGTGTCTCTCAAATTAGTAAAGACGGTCTTTTGACGGGCCAAACGAAAGGGCTTATCCCTACATTTCGTACCCTCATCCCTCGAATCTGGATTCTCGGTTCTAGACCGATGGAGCCAATTTTAAACCTCTTCTAAGCTTAGTTTTCTCATGATAATATTGCAAGAGTATTTCTTTATTTTATTTTTGTTAGTTTTTGTTTCTTAAAACCGATCGGCGACTCTGTTTTCTTATTTATTTCTCCGAATTTGCTTCTCGGCTTTTCCGATCGAAAAATACCACAAAAAGGGTTTTTAGATCTAACAGTTAGGCCAGGGACCGAGACTAACTACCTTAGTCATGGCCCCTGAGCGGCGCCGCCACCGTACGGTGTTGGCTCTTGTCGACGCCGGACGGTCGGTGGGTAGGGCTTCGATCTAAGCCGGTGTTTTCACATCGGTTTGGCCCAAAAACCCTACGACATAATTAAAATAATCCTAATTTGTTTTATTTTTTACTTGTGAAATACTATCCCGGGTTTCTAAAAATAATTCCTAAAATAAAGTGATTAATAAAACCACCATTCAATTTTACTTAATTTTAAATCAGATTATAAAAGTCGAAAATCCTAATAAGAGATTCAACCCCACTTTGAAAAACTATGTTCTTCAAAAATCAAGTCATTTCTATCTTCAAAAGAGAAAAATCCCGGCAATACGTGGGGAAGCTCTGGGGTCCCATGGTTCTTACAATGGTGACTCTACTAGAGATAATCACTTATTAGGAGGGCAAACCTTGAATGTTTGAGTTGTGAGTTTTCATAATGTATTTGCGTTAAGCATCGCGCATTTAGGCAACCTCGAACATAATTGTTTTTAATATTATTTGACCTTTAGACTTTACCTTTTTATGTACAATTTTTGGAAGAGGTTCGAACTGCTAAGCCGGATGGGCCCAATTAGGCTTGATTGTCGGCGAGGTGGTACCTTTTCCCTCATAGCATGCTCTCTTTGGAGGCATTGAGGATCCATGCTTTTTCTTACCTAGTTTAATCCCTCTTTTGAGTCACTCGGAAAAGATCCGTTGGGATGTGAACATTGTGCAATGACTCTTAGCTCCAAAAGCTGGTCCAATCACTTGGTGGTGACCGAAAGTTGTGGTGGAAACAACTATTAAGCCTAGAGTTGGAGTTTTCCAGCTTTGAAAACAAACAACCCCGACACGGTGTCTAAGCCATGTCCGAAGTAGTTAAGACTTGTCTTCCGGTGATTAACGGCTAGAAGACGATTGCTTTTTGTATTTCAAAAGTAAGTTAGCCTCATTTGAATAACCTACAAAAGCAAACAACATTAGTTCTCAAAGTATAAAGTACTTTAGTCCAAGATTATGCATAGATAATAGTTAAAATAGAATAATTAAATGCTTAATTATCTTTGGCCCAAAAGAGTGGAATTTTCCGAGTCTAATATTCAATATACTCAAATTCTATCCGAGTCAATCCTAAGGATGATTAAGTAGAGAGAGTAAAATATCGAGTATAACAACTTGATCCGGTCAAATAATTCTCTAGGAAATAAACTGACTTAGAATAAGGAATTAATGTGGTAATTCTCTTTGCGTTGAGATACACAATCGAGTACTAAAAATAATTAGTGTTAGAGAAATTATTTGATCATGCAATAGTTCCGAGTGATGTCCGAGTGACTTAGAAACGTCGAGTGTAGGAGATATGTAATAAGGCTCTTTCCGAGTCAGTCATAACGGAATGAAAACATAGATAAGAGTTTCTATAGTGCTCGGAATGACTTGAAATCAAAACTTAAGAGAGATAGGATTTATACCGAGTCTTTATGTAATACTCGGAATGACTTAGAGTTTAAAACCCGAGTCTTCCACCTAATCCATCTCCTCCAAGAAGTCCTAAACATAAACCCAAGTATGATCCACATATAGATAAGATAGAACACATGTTAAGGGAGTCATCCATGTTCAGCAATCACTACTTTGATAATAAAGGATTCACTTCAATCCCCAAAGGGAAGCTAACCCATAAGTTTACCATGCCCGACATCAAGTTTTAAAGTTTCGAGAATCCCCATCACCATGTTCCCAACTTCTTAGGAGCAATGACTCTTAAGAACATACCAGAAGACACTAACCACATCATCTTCCCATGGACTTTCGACAGTGATGTAATGAAGTGGTATAACGCGGTTGACCCACGCAAGGTCACCAATTAGAATGTGAAGACTCGGACTTTATACTTACACGTTTCGAATTCCATCCAGGAATCGGGTATAAGAACTCTTCTCTCATAGGATTTTGATTTCAAGTCATTCTATGTACCTTATAAACTTTTACGAGTGATATGACATTTCCTCCGAGTGTTATAGAATCTATTATCGTTGTTTTCGCGACTCGATCGACTCAAAAGCATACTTCTACATGCCACTTCACACTCGGTTCGAGTCACCCAACACTCGGATATATCGCATATTCAAACACTATCTTTTCCGCGCTTAAACTCGAGTCCGAATTCATGGTTCAGGAATTACATTGTTCCAAGTCGGCATATTTAGTTTGAATTGTGTTTAGTCTAGATCAAGTCTGTTGACTCGATATTCTTTATCCGCCTTGATTGTCCTCTAGATCGAGTAAGACGAAATTTGAGTTTCATGGATATTAGACTTAGAAAATTCCATTTCTTTTATGACTCGGATAATTAGTCACTTCATTATTTTAATTATATTATTATCCGTGCCTAATATTGGACCAAAGGATTTTATACTTTGAGAACCAAATTGATTTACGTTTGTAGGTTATTCAAACGAGGCTATCCTAAATTTGAATCACAAAAGTAGCTTGAAGCTAAAACGTCAAATCACTAGCAGACAAGGCTTTTCCACCTCGACCTAGCCACGACATCGTATGCGGATTGTCTATTTCCAAAGCTGGAAATCTGCAACACCAAGCTCAACGGTGGTTTCCACCTTATTTTTCAAGACACCACCGGTGGTTTTGGGACTTCAAAGGAGTCAAGAACCGTTGCTCAACGTTCATATCTCAACGGATATTTTACGAGTGACTCAAAAATCCTTTACAACGGTCACAAAGGACCTACGGTCGGAAGATGGACACAACGACTAAGCTGCTTGGTCATCATATATAGAAACCAACTTTCAAGACTTGAAGATTGGTCGAATCTATTGTTAATACACATACTTGATCAAAAGTCATTGTATTCATTCTCAATCTTCTACTTACAACTCCAATTCGTATTTCATAACTTTCGAGTTGTAAGGTCTTGTACTCGATTACAAACGCTTTCTTTCTTACTCTCTAAGTAAGGTTCCTTGATCGAGCTGTAAGGGTTAACTCAGCTCAATTGTCCCTAACCTGTAAGGGTGATCTCGGTTAGGAATTACTAGATCGGATAAGGTAATTTCGAGTCTAGGAAAAACTTGTAAGGAGTTGTCTAAGGGAGCAACTCGGGTTAAGTCAGCTTCTTGTATTTTTGGACTCAAAATAGTGGATTCGATTTCGTGGTTGGATTAGCACGGTCCGTGGTTTTCTACCCCGGGAGGGTTTCCACGTACTTTCGTGTTATTACTTTTCGAGTACATTCTAGACTCGGATAGTTTCGAATTCTGTTTAATCTATTTCTTCACTGCTTATTAAATTATGAGTTTATGCTTTTCTAAGTGTATTCTTGCTTGCTCACTCACATCGGATCCTTATTTGCTTTAATTTTCAAGCAAGTTTCCTCATCACCCTATTCACCCCCTCTAGGGTGATTTATACTCTCCAAGAGCAAACCTTCAATTGGTATCGAGCCTAGCTGAAGGTTTGCTCGAGGAAAGGCTAAGTCACCCTAGAGGGGGTGAATAGGGTGATGATGAAATTTCCTTGAATTTAAAATAGATATGAATCCGAGGTGAGCGTGAAGCAAGGTTAAACTCGAAAACATAAACTCGAATTCAAGTAAGCAGTGAAGAAACAGATTAAGCAGAATTCAAACTGTCCGAGTCTAGAATGTACTCGAAAAGTAATAACTCGTAAAATACGTGGAAACCCTCCTGAGCGTAAAACCACGGATCGTGCTAATCTAAGCACGAAGTCAAATCCACTATTTTGAGTCCACAAAATACAGATAGACTGACTTGACCCAAGTTGCTCCCTTAAACAACTTCTTACAAGATTTTCCTAGACTTAGAAATTCCCTTATCCGATCTAGTACTTCCTAAGTGAGATACCCTTTACGATTAGGGACAACTAAACCGAGTTAACCCTTACAGCTCGGTCAAGGGACCTTACTTAAAAAGTAAGAAAGAAAGTGTTTGTAATCGAATACAAGACCTTACAACTCAAAAAGTTATGAATTACGAATTAGAGTTGTAAGTAGAAGATTGAGAATGAATACAATGACTTTTGATCAAGTATGTATATTAACAATAGATTCGGCAATCTTCAAGTCTTGAAAGTTGGCTTCTATTTATAGATGACCAAGCAGCTTAGTCGTTGTTTCCATCTTCCGACCGAAAGTCCTTTGTGACCGTTGTAAAGGATTTTCCGAGTCACTCGTAAAATATCCATTGAGATACGAACGTTAAGCAACGGTTCTTGACTCCTTTGGAAGTCTCAAAACCATTAGTGGTGTCTTGAAATATAAGGTGGAAACCACCATTGAACTTGGTGTCGCAGATTTTCAGCTTTGGAAATGCACAACCCCGACACAGTGTCCGGGGCTAGGTCGAGGTGGAAAAAGCCTTGTCTGCTGGTGATTTGACGTTTTCAAGCGGTTACTTTTGTAATTCAAATTTAGGATAGCCTCGTTTGAATAACCTACAAAAGTAAATCAATTTGGTTCTCAAAGTATAAAATACTTTGGTCCAAGATTAGACACGGATAATAATATAATTAAGATAATTAAGTGACTAATTATCTCGAGTCGAAAAGGAAAAGGAATTTTCGAAGTCTAATATCCATGAAACTCAAATTCCATCTTAGTCGGTCTAGAAGGCAATCAAGTCGGATAAAGAATATCGAGTAAATAGACTTGATCTAGACTAAATAACATTTAAACTAAAATATGCTGACTTGGAACAATGTAATTCCTGAATCATGAAGTCGACCTTAGTTTATACCGCGAAAAGATAGTGTTTGAATCATGCGATATATTTGAGTGTTGGGTGACTCGAACCGAGTGAGAAGTAGCATATAGAATTATGCTTTCTGGGTCAATCGAGTCGGCGAAAACAAGCATAATAGATTCTATAACACTCGAAGAAATGTTATATCACTCGTAAAAGTTTCTAAGATGCATGGAATGTCTTGAAGTCAAACCCTATAAGAGATGAAGTCTTATACCCGATTCCTTGATGGAACTCAAAAGCGAGTAAGTAAAAGTCCGAGTCTTCACTAGCCTTTCGGAAAATGATCTAACCATCCAAAGGTCTAAAGATCAAATGGCTCGGAACAACGGAGAGTTCGATGAAGGAAGATCTTCCAGCAGACCACCAAAGTTCAAAGGATCTAACTTTGTGCACTAGAAGAAACTCATGGAATGTGTCTTTCCGGATCATGATGAAGATGTCCGGAACATCATACAAGAAGGAAACTACTTTCCCATGAAGACAGAAGAAACAAGAATCGTGCCCAAGACAAAGGCCGAGTTTACAGTGATGAAGCGGAGAAGTTCGGAAAGAACTTCAAGGCAATGAACATTCCGATGTGCGCCATCGGCTCGGAAGAATACAACCGTGTCCGCCTGTGACACAGCCAAAGAACTGTGGGACACACTGGTCAACACTTATGAAGGTACAAGCTAGGTCGGACAAGTGAAGATAAGCCAATATCTTCATAAATATGAGCTGTTCAAGATGGAGCCGAAGAAAACATCACTCGGATGTTCATTCGATTTACAGAGATTACCAACAATCTCAAATCTCGGGGTAAAAAGATTTCTCACGAGGAAATGTGCAGAAAGATACTCATAAGCCTACCCAAGAAAAGATGGGGTCCCAAGGTAACAGCTATAGAAGAGGCTCGGAACTTGTCTCTACTAAAGCCGGATGAACTCATTGGGAAGCTTCTCACCCATGAGATCCACCTAGAAGAGGAGGATGCAGAGGTCGGCACCAAAAATAACATTGCGCTGACAGCCTCGGAAACTAGAGAGGCGGATCTCGAGTTCTTGTGACTCAAAAGAGGATCCCATGGAAATTATTGCTAGAGGCTTCAAGAGAATGATGAAGCACAAGAGATGGGATAAGAAGCCAAAAGAAGAGTTCTATAAGAAAGACAAGAAGGATAGAAAAGGTAAGTACTCTTCCCCTTCAAACTTATCTTTGTCTAAGAACTCGATCTGTTTTGAATGCGGCAGCAAGGAACACATAGTCAAAGATTGTCCACAGAGAAAAAGGGACGGAAGGAAGAAAGAGACTATGATGGCCACATGGAGTGACGAGGACTCATCGGAAGATGACGAGGACTCGGATAACTCAAAGTGTCCGATGGCACTTTCGACTCGAAGTAGAAACAGAGTCATGCTCGGATCAATCGGACAATAAGGAAGCAAATACTCAAGAGGTAATCGACTACTTTCTCAAATTCTCCAAAGTTGATTTAGCTAAGTATATTTTCACTTTGGAAGAAAAGTCCAATTCGATTCTTCTCACTTTAAAAAATAACTTGAGTCAATTTCCTCCGAGAGCATCTCTTTAAAAAGTGAGTTGGAAAAATTGAGACTCACACTCGGAGAACTCAAGACTAGTGCTCAATCCAATGAGACCGAGTCCGAGTTACTCGAAAAGAGAATGAGCAACTAAAGCAAAAGCTCAACGAGTCTCAACATTTTGTTTTAAAGTTTACTCAAGGTTAGAAAAACCTTGACATGCTCTTGGGATCTCAATGTGTCTCGTTCGAAAAGAAGGTCTTGGTTTTAATAAAGAGGAGGAATCCAATTCCTACTCCGAGCTTTTCAAAAGGAAAACCTTAGGCGGGATTTACCAACCTAACATGCCAACAATCTTAATTACATGCTTCTACACTATTCACAACTGCGATAAATTAGGGAATCGATGCGGTTCAAACCACCTAAGCCTTCTCTCGAAGGTCATTAAGCTAACTCAATTGAAATAATTGTTGTTCTCACACAATCACAACCAAAGAATTACATGATTATCGACTCTTCCCTTAATAACAACCTAAATTATTCTCATATCTAAGTTGTAATCATCCAACAAGTTGAAGTAGAACTAAGCCTCTTCTCTCGAAGTCTACTCAATTCCCAAAAACAATAAAGGTAGGATTCTCTCGAACCTCACACCAATTCACAAGTATCAACAAGCCGGAAACTCATCAAACAATTGTAAATTAGCATCAAGGCATAAATTACGATTAAACTAGCATATTAGTGGAAAATCCCCAATCTAAGTTGGAAATTTAGCCACACATATTTATGACATGTGATAGCAAATTGAGAGAAGAACACCAAAAAGAATGAAAGATAAAAGTAGAGAAAAGAATGATAATACCGTAAACATGAATTAAATTGCGATTAGATGAAATAAACTCCAAGCTTTGATCTCTTAACAATGGAAATAAGTGCTTGTAAGTAGAGAGAAAACTAGTCTAGAAACGTAGCATGAAAGTCTCCCCGAAAAAATGACAGCTTACGGAATAAAAGAGGCGGAAAAACGAAATCGCCGATTGGCACTGGCGAGTCTTGAAACCGTGCTTAACCCGTACAAGCTCACGACTTCTTCAATTAAATCCCAAATTCCTAGCATGGCTCGTCGCTGAAACCATGCTTAACCCGTGTAAGCTCACGGCGCCTTCGATTAATTTCCGAATTCTTAGCATGGCCTGTGCTGACTTTAGCATTGCATGTGCCGACTTCTTCCGCTTCAGCACAGCACTGTGCTAGGTCTTCTTTTCCTTCTTTTCTTCAGACACGGCCAGTGCTACGACTTGTGCTTGACTTGGCTTGACCTCTTTCTTCACTCTCCGACCTTCTATGGCTTCCCGCTCTTTTCCTTAGCACTTTGAAAGATATATTCTTCATCATAAAAGACGGGATTGCCTCAAAACATAGAAATTTGCACACTTCAATCATAAATGAAGAAAGTAAGCGAAATCAAATAAGAATTTAGGTGAGAAGGCATTTGAAGTGTCGAAATTAGCCAATAAGAGAATGGAAAAGCACGTAAAATTCCGGTTTATCAACCCCCATACTTACTCCTTGCTTATCCTCAAGCAAGGCTATCATGAAGTGCTAAAGAAATAGGGAGATAGAAAACCGAAGTCGCTCTCCTCAGGTGAAGGGGTGCGCTAGACAACTAAAGCAAGTATATACAAAAGAATCATTGGCAAGATTGAGAATCAAATCGAAACAAAAGTTGGAGCTCAAATCAAGATTGCAAAGTCTAGTAGCAACACAACCAATCTATCCCAACCCAAATACAATCAAGTTCCATACAAATGCTTGGCGAACTAGCTGGGATTGGTAGGACCTCATTTTGGGGTATGTGGGACACTCCCTCATGTGTTTGAAAAAGTATGATGGTTCACTCAAAACTCTCCCAAAACCTGCACACTACCATAAGCTTGCCAAATATCTCAATTCTCCACCACTAGGGACAAACCATGTAAGTTTTCCAATCAAGAGGACTTTAAAGAGGGTTGTAATGAGGCTTGGGCTAAAGGAAAGGAGGGAAAAACATTTAGGAATGTGGAGCTTAATAGCCGAGCTAAGGAGCACAACACTTTCCACTATAACAACGTCACACCTCCAAACATCTAAAACATAATACCACATCACACCAAGCTTTCAAGTAACAAAGGAGTGGAGATTTCTCAATACAAAGCGCCATTCATGCTTACAACACTTTATTCCTTTTCTAACTCTTCTTTTTCGATTTTCTTCTTTCTCTTTTTTTCTTTTTTTTTCTTTTTTTTCTTTGTTTTTTTTTATAAAACTTTACAAGCAAACTAAGCAAGGTAAGCATGAATGGTTAAAACTAAAATCCATCTCCACTCATAACTTCTTCGATTAACCAATGAACCAATCACCACCAACAAGGTATCACCCAATAAATTCCCAGATCAATAGAAATGCTCCACTAGACCAAGGCTTAAGGATGGGAAAGAATGAAAAAGGTCAAAGGTATATTGAGCAAGGTTAGTGCAGGGGAAGGGGAAAGCTTGAAGGGCTTGGAACAAAGGATACATAATACTTAGGTGGCTATTTGGCTCATGTGGTTTATCGAAATGAATGCTTCTATCCTCTTGGTCAACATGCATGTGTCAAATGTGATTTTGAAGAGAAAGATGGCAAGTTCTAGAGTTGCAAGCATGGGAAAGTAACACTCATGAGAAATGAGACTACAAAAATGGTAGTCGTTAAGGCACAAAAGAGTCTCACGAGGTTATCCCTACCACAATCACAACAACTAGTTCATTTGATGTACCAAACACAAGAATTTCACAATTATGCACAAGGATCATTCAAGACTAGATGAATCATAAACAAGACAATCAATCTCAATTAATTTAGCAACCAAGTCTCTTTCATCATTCAAATAAAGCCAAGGATCCCAAAGTACACACTTCCCATGATAATTTAAGTACACACCCCTCCAAATATTCATCACAGGAGGGTTTTCACAACTAAAATAATTTTTTTGTTTTTTAAGGCTACCACTAAAAACGAAAATAAAAGTAGAAGGGGAGAATGATTACCTCAACTGCTTAAAAATTGATCCCTTTCTCCTCCAATGCCCGCTAACTAGGGTAAAAAGATGAAAAATCTAACTAAGGTAGTGCCTAAATGCAAACCTAAATGAAGATGATGATCAATATGTACAACCTAAACTAATATGTACCCAAGTTACCCACCGAAACATGATAACCATCATCCAAGCCACCTCCCCATGCTTAGGACTTTCATTGTCCTCAATGAAATGCAAAAATCGAAAGGAGCAAAGGAGGGAAGGAGGAAACTTACAATGGGGTCATTCGGACCCGGGTTGGCCAAGTAAAATCGGGAAAAATGATGAAATCGGACCTCCCAAAGTCTTCAACAACTTCAAAGGCAAGGTTTCTCTCACCTCAAGCTCCAAAAATGCAACAATGGAGGATGAACTTGACGAGAGAGAAAATATGGAAATTGGTGGGTGAAGATGGGTGAAATGGAGATGGTTAGTGATGAAATCAAGTGGGAGGTGATGATTGAAGGTAGAATTGATGTAATGGAAGAGAATAGGAGTGAGTTTGATGGGAGGCGCGACATGGAGAAAGGTGGCACACAACGGTGCTTAGGGTCTAGTGGCAAGAAGAAATTGAAATAATGGAAGAAAGAGAGAGAACCGCGAATTTGAATGCGGGCGGACGCGTCGCACAACTCGTGCTCGAACCCGTGCTTAACCTGTGCCAACCCATGGCGGTTCTGAAAAAATTGTCTTGGCATGCCGCACAACCCGTGCTGCAACCGTGCCGAACCCGTGCCAACCCATGACATTTCGGAAAAATTGCGCAGTGTAGATCGCATGACCGGTGCTCAAACCGTGCTTGAACTCGTGCCGCGCCTATGCCAATTTTCACCAACTTTGAGTTCAATGAACTTCTTTAACATGCAACACTTAGCCAATTAAGTAATAAAATACCTCAAATTAATCCAATAAACTCTCTCAAACACACTCTCATCAACCCTACTTGATTCCCCCTATTCCTCAAACATTTTATTGCACTCTTTTTTTCTGCATTTCTTTTTCTTTTCACTCGGATTTTTTTTCACTCTCACCCCTCAATAATACATCACACAAAATTTTCATCATCTCCTTTTTTTCTTTTTTTCTAAATAAAAATAACCTAAGCTAGAAAGCTAGAAAACTTGGGTTGCCTCCCAAGAAGCGGTTGTTTAAGGTCCCAAGCTTGACCAAAACTCTTTAGCTATCGGAAATGGGAAGGAAAGTGCTTGAAACCGTCCCCTAAATAGGCTCTCCATGGATGTAGTGCTTGAGCTTTGAGTCTTATTATTGCCTCCTTAGATTAACTCTTAGAGCCATCACCAATCAAGCATTTCTCTAAAGGGTCCCTCACAAGCCCATGTGGTAGCCATTCATCATGAAAAATTGGCTTCAACACATCCACCCTACAACATGTGTCTTCAAGAGCTGGGGTGGACATGGACTGGGTGAGATTAAACTCCACCTTCTCTTCCCCAACATGTAGTAATTGCCATTCTTCACATCTATTAAGGCGCCGGCGGTGGCAAGGAAAGGCCTTCCCAAAATGATAGGAATTTGTGCATCCTCAACCATTTCCATTACCACAAAATCACATGGGATACAAAATTTCCCGACTTGGAGTGGCACATCTTCTAGAATTCCAATTGGGAACTTGACGGATCGATCCGCCAACCGAAGAGAGATGGTGGTTGGCTTCAACTCTCCCATTTGAAGCCGCTTGCAAATAAAGTAGGGCATAAGGCTAACACTTGCTCCAAGATCACACAAGGCCCTACTAATGGCTATATCCCCCACATAGCATGGTATGGAAAAACTATCCGGATCGAAAGCTTCGGGGTAGTTTATTTTGGATTATGGCGCTACACTCTTCCGTGAGAGATATGGTGGCATGCTCTAACAATTTCCCTTTGTTGGAAAGCATCTCCTTAAGAAACTTGGCATAAGAAGGCATATTGGTGATAGCTTCCAAGAAAGGGATGTTAATATACAGACTTCTTCAACAGCTCTATAAACCTAGAAAATTTCTTTTCCTCCTTAGCTTTCACAAGCCGTTGTGGAAATGGAATGGGAGGCTTGTAAGGTTTAGGTGATGGTATGGATGAACTCTCAATCAAAACTGGCTCCTTTTCACTCTCCTTAGCAACATCCTCAACAACACCTTCCTTCACAACATCATGCACATCCTCACTCTCTTTCTCCTTCCCCGTTTGACGCACCTTAGGGCCCTCTAACTCCTTCCCGCTCCTCAAGATAATGGCATTAATGTGCCCCTTAGGATTTGGATCGGGTTGTGCTGGCAATTTCCTTGGGATTGGGTAAGGTGGTTGACTTGTTGAGCAATTTGTGCAATTTGAGTCTCTAACATCTTGTGATGAGTAGATAATTGCTCATTAGTCTTGGTTTGAGCTTGGATGAAACCTTCCATGAGAGTTTCAAGGTTAGAATTCTGTGGAGGTGGAGGAGGAGGATTGTATGTAATGAGAAGCCGGTTTTGTGGTGGTGGATGGAAACCGGGTGGTTGAGACGGATTTTGGTGGGGATGGGGATTGTTGTTTCGATAGGAGAAATTGGGATGATTTTTCCAACCGGGGTTATAGGTATGAGAGTAGGGGTTGTTCTGTGGTGGTGGCCTAGGAGGGAAGTTGTGGAGAGCATTAGCTTACTCGGATGTAGAGAAGCTAGAATGACGAGTACAAATGGGGATGAGGGCCGCCACATGCTTCACAAGAATATCCCATCTCTTGAGCGATGGAAGAAGATGAAGTGCCAATTGAAGGGTTTGCCACAAATTTCTTCATTTGCAACGTGAGAGCTTCCACCTTGTTGGCCAAAAGAGCCACTGCATCCACGTTATGCTTTACTCGTTCTCGATCATCTCTTCCAACGCCCCAATTATAGGCATTGGAAGCCATCTCTTCTAACAGAGCATCGGCTTGCTCTGTTGTCTTCTTCATGAATGTACCCTCCGAAGCATTGTTCACAAATAGACGCACCGAGTCCGAAAGCCCCTCATAAAACATTTGAATGAATACCATGATGAGGGCACTCTCGGTGCATCCCTTTGAACCGCTCCCAAGCTTCAAACAAAGACTGTCCGGGATGTTGCTTGAACTGGATGATGTTAAGCCTTAACTTGGAGGCCTTGCTCGGTGGAAAGAACCGATTGAGGAAGGCAAGGTTCAACTCAGCCCAAGTGCGGAAAGAGTTGGGAGCACAATTCTCTAGCCAGTTCTTTGCCTTATCGGTGAGGGAAAAAGGAAAGAACTTCAATCCGATATACTCGTCATTTACTCCTGCCATCTTGATCATGCCACATCGCTCAAGAAATGAATTGATGTGCTTGATGGGGTTCTCTGCAAGTGACCCTCGAAACTGGTTCTCGCTCAATGAGGTGTATGAAACCGGGCTTGAAATCAAAGTTGGTGGCCTCCTATAGATTGGGCAACACAATAGCGGAACCTCCTGTACCCGTGGTAGGAGCTGAGTAGGATTGAAGGGTACGAGGTGGAGGTGGAGGTGGATTTCCAACCATATTTTGCTTCTTTCTTCGCCTACGAGCTGCACCACTTATGCGCCTGATAGTTGCTTCAATTTCAGGATCAAGAGGTGCTAATTCTTCACCTCTATGATTCCTCCTAAGCATACACTCAAGAAACTATACCAAGCGTAAGTAGGCTCAAGGAAAGATAAAAGCAAAAAGGAAGAATAAAAATAAAATAAAAAATAAAAAGCTCAATTCAAAAGTGTCACGTTACTTAAACTAAGGAGTGGTGCTAGATCCTCGGCAATGGCGCCATTTTGTTGTTGTACTATAGAGAGTACGGTTGTCGGTCTCGAGGAGCTAGGTCTCTTACAAGTCTAAGGTCAATGTCCTTATGAACTAAGCAATGGAACAGTTCACTTGGTAGGTAATATAAACACTTAAAGAACGAAATAGAATCGGATAAAAAAACCTTCGGCAGGGATTTACCAAGCTAACATACCAACAATCTTAATTACATGCTTGTACACTATTCACAACTACGATAAATTAGGGAATCGATGTAGTTCAAACCACCTAAGCCTTCTCTCGAAGGTCATTAAACCGACTCAATTGAAATAATTGTTGTTCTCACACAATCACAACCAAAGAATTACATGATTATCGACTCTTCCCTTAATAACAACCTAAATTATTCTCATATCTAAGTTGTAATCATCCAACAAGTTGAAGTAGAACTAAGCCTCTTCTCTCGAAGTCTACTCAATTCCCAAAAACAATAAAGGTAGGATTCTCTCGAACCTCACACCAATTCACAAGTATCAACAAGCCGGAAACTCATCAAACAATTGCAAATTAGCATCAAAGCATAAATTACGATTAAACTAGCATATTAGTGGAAAATCCCCAACCTAAGTTGGAAATTTAGCCACACATTTTTGTGACATGTGACAGCAAATTGAGATAAGAACACCAAAAAGAAAGAAAGATAAAAGTAGAGAAAAGAATGATAATACCGTAAACTTGAATTAAATTGCGATTAGATGAAATAAACTCCAAGCTTTGATCTCTTAACAATGGAAATAAGTGCTTGCAAGTAGAGAGAAAACTAGCCTAGAAACGTAGCATGAAAGTCTCCCTGAAAAAATGACAGCTTCCGGAATAAAAGAGGCGAAAAACGAAAATCGCCGATTGGCACTGGCAGAGGTCTGAAACCATGCTTAACCCGTGCAAGCTCACGACTTCTTCAATTAAATCCCAAATTCCTAGCATTTCCTGTGCTAAAACCATGCTTAACCCGTGTAAGCTCACGGCGCCTTCGATTAATTTCCGAATTCTTAGCATGGCTCTGTATCGACTTTAGCATTGCCTCGTGCCGACCTCTTCGCTTCGAAGCACAGCTCGTGCTAGGTCTTCTTTTCCTTCTTTTCTTCAGACACAGCCCAGTGCTACAGCTTGTGCTTACTTGGCTTGACCTCTTTCTTCACTCTCCGACCTTCTATGGCTTCCCGCTTTTTCCTTAGCACTTTGAAAGATATATTCTTCATCGTAAAAGACGGGATTACCTCAAAACATAGAAATTCGCACACTTCAATCATAAATGAAGAAAGTAAGCGAAATCAAATAAGAATTTAGGTGAGAAGGCATTTGAAGTGTCGAAATTAGCCAATAAGAGAATGGAAAAGCACGTAAAATTCTGGTTTATCATCTGCCGATGATTTGACGTTTTGAAGCAGGTTACTTTTGTAATTCAAATTTAGGATAGCCTCGTTTGAATAACCTACAACAAGAAATCAACTTGGTTCTCAAAGTATAAAATACTTTGGTCCAAGATTAGACAGAGATAATAATATAATTAAGATAATTAAGTGACTAATTATCTCGAGTCGAAAAGGAAAAGGAATTTTCTGAGTCTAATATCCATGAAACTCAAATTCCATCTTAGTCGAGTCTAGAAGGCAATCAAGTCGGATAAAGAATATCGGAGTAAACAGACTTGATTTAGACTAAACAACATTCAAACTAAAATATGCTGACTTGGAACAATGTAATTCCTGAATCATGAAGTCGGACTCGAGTTTATACCGCGAAAAAGATAATGTTTGAATCATGCGATATATCCGAGTGTTGGGTGACTCGGAACCGAGTGAGAAGTAGCATATAGAATTATGCTTTCCGGGTCAATCGAGTCGGCGAAAACAGACATAATAGATTCTATAACACTCGGAAGAAATGTTATATCACTCAGAAAAGTTTCTAAGATGCATGGAATGTCTTGAAGTCAAACCCTATAAGAGATGAAGTCTTATACCTGATTCCTTGATGGAACTCGAAACGAGTAAGTAAAAGTCCGAGTCTTCAATCTCCCTTTTTTATGAAAGGCATTCCATACTTAGACAGAAACTTTGTTAGTGATAAAAGTTTGAATGTGTAAACTTGCTCGGAAAAGAAACTTAAGATTTCATAGTTCACAGAGCAAGAGAAGACATAAGTCCGAGATACGTAAATTATTAATGAAATGCATTGATTTTAATGACAATGCTGAGCAAGAAAACATATTGGATGGAAACTCGAAATACTTGCATTAAGCAACGAGCTCGAAACATTGGAATGAAATGCATTCTCATTGACTTCACATAAAATATTTACAAAGGGTGAGAGAGACTCCCCTAAATAAGACATCTAATTTTCTATCTATTCTCCCCTTGCCTTTCAAAGAAAAACAACAAACAAAAAAATATGGAAAGAATACAACAAGAAGTACATGATGTCCGGACAAAAACAAAACCAAAAAAATACTAAGAAATTAAGGAGGGGATGGGTTTGTCTCGAGTTGAAGAGGAAGGACGAGTGGAGCGCTTGCGCCGATAAGATCTTGACGATGTGCTTGAGCGCGGCGGAGGGAGGACATGGATCTTTGGCAAAGGCTCAATTCCGAATGGCCGACCCGGAACTAGTTCGTCCGGAGGCTCGTCTTGAACGACCGGAGGGGTGTGTTCGAGTTGACCAGCTGGTCTTCGACCCACTCGAGCTGCTGTCCGAGTTGATCACTTCCGGTTGAGCTTTAGGAGTACTTGGACCCTCAGCTGTTGCTCCTTGTCCTTCTTGGTCTCCCCGGCCTTCGGCTCACCGAGCTCGAAAAGAGCCGCATCGCCCGCATGCTCTTCTACTTCTTCTCGATCTTCTTCTTCACCCTCTCCTCCATCTCGAGGAGAACTTGGCGAGGCTCGAGGATTCCTCGAAGTGTCTAAGTCTTCTTGATCCCGAGCTGCTTTGGATCGTCTCTCCGAAGAAGCTCAATCGGCTCCCTCTGCTCCTTCGCCGAGCCTTCATCTTGAGGAGCACGTGTCTGTTGAGATTGGGCGGTTTTCTGGTTGATGGTCATAGACCGAAAGACAGCTCTTGAATGACCGGAGGAGGTCCTTGAGTTCCAAGGCCACAGAGGAGATTTTGTCCATGAAAGCTGTGGACAAAACGGAAGAGAGTGTTTTAGAAGCACCTGAGGTGGAGGCACCACCAGGTGGAGCAGGAAGAGAAAGAGGAGCATCTTTCCGAGTCCGAGGTGGAGAAGATGGCCTCGGCTCCGAGCTGTGAACCCGGACACCGGGTTCGATTTCCCGGTACCCGTACCCCGAAGTTCCTTTTTGCCCACTACAATGGCAGCCTCGAAACTGCAGTCGGATCCGAGTGAAGAGGAACTTTGAATTGTTTGAAAATAAGGGTGAGAAGAGCACCGAAGGGAAGAGGGGTGTTCTTCTTGGTCCGAGTTTGAGCTGGCACAGCTGCCATTTGCTCAATAATAGCAGGAAAGAGGTCTACTTCGTAGCCCTCTAGAATGTCAAAAAGTGCTTGAGGTGCTTGGAGTTGGGGTTCTACTTGCTAGAGTGCTTGTGAGAAAAAGGTTCTCATCAGCAAGAAACATAGAAGACGTGCTTCGACTTTAGCCGAGTCACGAGAAAATTTTTGCTTGACCCGGGGAACTCTTTTGCATACTTTTCAAAGAAGTCGTCAGCGACCTCATTGAAAGGAATAAGGTTGCTTGTTCAAGAAGAGGGAAGAGACCTTGAAAAGACGATGGAGGAGGGAAGTATTGATGCGAACAGTTATGTTCGAACCCCGGAGGTGAGAATACCTTCGGAGTCGGAGAGATGAGTGTAAAACTCGAAACTAGTTCAGGATGAACTCGTTGAAGCAAAGAAAGTTATACACCCCGGTCGATTGTATGTGAGGCAACCACGAAAATTTGGTGGTTGGAAAGAATTTATCATCCAGCGCAAGGTGCTCTGGGTGACAAGGGGTTTAGAATTTGAGGGGCCTTCTTGGCTCTTGGTGCGAGGTTTCTTAGTAGCAGAACCAAGAAAGTGATTGTGAGAACCTCTTTTCGGCATTTTGATGAGAAAAGAGAGAGGATAAACTTTGAGAGATAGTAGAAGAGAAGAAGACTCGAAGAGAGTGAAGAATAAAAGAAAAAGGTAGAAGAGAAATGAGTTTGAGAGCGACTGGAGCTAACTTGAGATGATCTTCACTAAGCTTGAGAGCACAGGGTGTCACTTTGATCACGGAGCGCTTGTTCACGAGAATTTGATTTTGAGAGAGAGAGAAAGTACGCGACGGGTCAAGTAAAGAAATGAAGGAGAATAGGCGCTATTTATAAGAAAATAAGTGACCTTCGATATCCGCTCCGACTCAGCCTCTTTCAGTAGTCACTTCGACTGGTGTGACGGTTCTCTCCTCAACGGTTAGAATTCCAGCGGCTTGTCTCTCAACGGCTAGTTGTCCGATCGAGGGCACGAAAGAAAAAAAAATTTTGAAAAAAATTCGAAATTCTCCACTTATCTAGAGATGATTTCGAAGTTTGATGTCCATTTCTCTCAAAGTCCGAGTCCGACTCAGCTCGGTTTCGAGTGACTCGAAACTGGAAATAAATAATAATTATTGGCTCAGTATCACTAAGTCAATCGAACTAATGGTTACTAACGAATTGTAAACACATAACACATAATCATGCAATGATATTTTCATATAGAAAGCACATAATTATGCATTTAACATACGAAGCTCATTCCTAATAAAGCAAAACTGATCCTCACTAAGTGGTTTAGTAAAGATATCAGCTAATTGAAGATTTGTAGGAATGAATTCGAGTTCAATATCACCTTTCTCGGAATTGTCTCTTAAGAAATGATATCCGACCTCAATGTGTTTCGTCTTTGAGTGCTTGAACTCGGATTTTTGGTGATGCTGATTGCACTCCGATTATCACACTTGATTGGAACCGATTTGAAAGAGAGTGCCGGATCTTTTAAGTGTTGTTTTATCCATAAGATCCGAGCACAACATGCTCCAGACTGCAATATACTCAACTTCGGCAGTTGATAGAGCAACCGAGTTTTGTTTCTTTGAGTGTCAAGATATTAAGGATTAACCCGGAAATTGGCACGCCCCTAAAGTGCTCTTTCTATCAACTTTGTATCCAGCATAATCGGCATCCGAGTATCCGAGTGAGAGCGCTTACGAGTCTCCGGAGTACCATAGACCTAAATTTTGAGTCCCCGCAACATATCCGCATATTCTCTTCACCGCAAGTAAGATGTGATTCTTTTGGATTAGCTTGAAATCTTGCGCATAGACAGTACACTAAACATTATATCTGGTCTACTGGAAGTAAGATATAGCAAAGATCCAATCATACCTCGATAGAGTTTCGATCTATTGCTTTACCTTTATCGTCCGAGTCCAGTTTCAAGCTACTGCTCATAGGAGTTGCTGCATGCTTCGCATCTTGAAGTTTATACTTTTTAGCAGCTCCTTGGTGTACTTTGATTGATGGACATAGATTCCATTTTTGTCTTGCTTGATTTGTAGACTAAGGAAGAAATTGAGTTCTCCCATCATACTCATTTGAAATTCCTGTCTCATTAACTCGGAAAAATCTCGACACGTAATTTCATTAGTAGCTCCAAATATTATGTCATCAACGTATATCCGAGCAATAAGGAAATCTTTCCCCTTGGTTTTTATAAAGAGAGTCTTGTCGATCTGACCTCTTCTAAAATCATTTTGAACCAAGAAATTGCTCAATCTTTCATACCAAGCTCCGGGAGCTTGTTTAAGACCATAAAGAGCCTTTTGAAGTTTGAAAACATGATTTGGAAATTCCGAGTTTTCAAATCCAGGGGCTACTCAACATAGACTGCCTCTTTGATAAAACCATTGAGAAAAGCACACTTAACATCCATTTGTTATAAGTTGATATTCATGCTAGATGCAAATGCTAACAGGATTCTAATGGCTTCGATTCACGCAACAGTGCAAAGGTTTCCCCACAATCAATCCCTTCTTCCCGATTGTAACCTTGAGCCACAAGTCTAGCCTTGTTTCGACTACCAACCCACCTTCATCCAGTTTGTTCTTGAAAACCCATTTGGTTCCTATGACTGGGTGGTCGGAAGGTCGTTTGGTCGAGTCCCGACTTGATTTCTTTCGAATTGATTAAGTTCTTCTTGCATGGCCTCTACCCATTCAGGTTCATTAAGGACCTCTAGTGCATTTTTAGGTTCGATTAATGAAATGAATGCAGTGAATGCACATAGATTCTCGAAGAAAGGAACGAGTTCTTACCCTACTCGTTGATATCGGATAATATGGTTTCTAGTGTATGACTAGAAGCATATTTGAATGCTCTACCTGTTCTCCGATTCACCGGATCTATAGGCTGAATTGGTTGATCTTCGAAGTTTGTTCCGAGTGAGCTTGTTCATCGGCTTGTCCTTCATCATTCCGAGCAGGTTCTTGAGTTGTTTCATTCCGAGTCACTTCATTCCGAGTGACTTCATTTTGAGCTGGTTGGGTTTGATTCCCGATGGGGTCATTGTTGTCAAGGTCATCATCTCTGCTAAGCTTCGGATCCGAGAATGATGATTCACTTAGCTTTTCTTGTTCAAGCTCATCAAACACAATGTGGATACTTTCTTCCACTTTGTTAGTTCTCTTATTAAAAATGCGATAAGCTTTACTATGAGAGGAATAACCCAAAAAAATACCTTCATCCGATCGAGCATCAAACTTGGTCGAGTGATCCTTACCATTGTTGTCAACAAATCATTTATATCCAAAGGGTTTGAAATAGGAAATATTGGGTTTCTTCCCTTTATAGAGCTCGTAAGGTGTTTTCTTCGAGAATGGGTCCGATGAGGCATCTGTTCAAAGTGTAGTTAGGTGTGTTGATCGCCTTAGCCCGAAATAGTAGGGTAGATTGTGCTTAATCATCATTGTCCTAGCTATTTCTTCAAGAGCTCTGTTCTTTCTCTCCACTACTCCATTCCGTTGAGGAGTTCTTGGTGCTTGAGAAGTTGCGAGAGATACCATTCTTGTCACAAAACTCGAGAATTCCGAGTAGTCGAACTCCCTTCCATGGTCGGTTCGAATTCTCTCGGATCCGAGTCTAACACTCAACTTGGATTTTTCTGCAGAGATTGCTCGAACTCCTTGAATGCTTCATTTTTGTGCTTGAGAAAACACACCCGAGTAAATCGTGAGTAATCATCAATAATAACAAGTACATATGATTTACCTCCGAGGCTCTTAATAGGGATTTCACCACATAAGTCCATATGTAGCAGTTCAAGCACCTTGGATGTGGAAACTGTCTTCGAGGATTTAAATGATGATCCGACTTGTTTCCCTCTTGTGCAAGCTTCACAAACTTTGTCTTTCTTGAAAGCACAATTAGGCAATCCTCCGACTAAATCATGAGATGCCAATTTCTTAATAGTATGCATGCTAACATGGCCTAATCTACGATGCCATTTCCATGAGTCATCATGAATTGATGCTTTTAAACAAGATAAATTCGACTCGGGTAAGAAAAGGAATAATATAAGTGTTACCCGATCTCTTACTTGAGAGTTTGATTTCCTTGGTAGTGTCATCAAAATTGTAACAGTTGGTTTGAGTGAATCTTACCTCTTGACCTTTATCACATAATTAAGAGATGCTAAGCGGGTTGTACTTTAATCCTTTGACAAGATAAACTGCGCCGACTGCATTGCTTCCCTTTCCAATCTTGCCTATCCTAATTATCTTGCCTTTGCTGTCATCTCCAAAAGTGAGTTTTCCTCCTTTGTACTCTTCTAACTCGGAAAAGAGTCCCGAGTCTCCCGACATATGTCGTGAGCATCCACTATTAAGGTACCAATGCCCTTTTGATCTTTTTTGAGTAGCCTGCAAAACAGGAACAACCTAACCCTTCGACTTCCTCTAACGAAACCAAGTAACACTCTTTACTCGTGGTCCTTTTCGAGGAAGAAGGTTTTTCGGAACCCGATTTGAATGACTTTGGGTTTAGTCCGATTCCGAGTCTTCCGTTTAGAGAGCCGAGTCTCGTGTCTCTTTCTTTTGAAAAGATTTTCTTTTGGAAAACATTGGAGATGATTTCCTCCTATAAATTGGTCCGGGCTTAGTCCTTCTTTCATTTTTATGAATGGGACCGTGCTCGCCTTTCCTGAACTGTACAATTCATGAATCCTTTTGAAAAGTTCCGAGTCGGAATTGGATTCCTCCTCTTTGTTAAAACCAAGACCTTCTTTTCTCGAAGGAGACACAATGAGATCCCAAGAGCATGTCAAGGTTTTTCGACCTTGAGTAAACTTTAAAATAAGATCTTGAGACTCATTGAGCTTTTACTTTAGCTGCTCATTTTCTTTTCGAGTAACTCAAACTCGGCCTCATTGGTCCGAGCACTTGTCTTGAGTTCTCTCGAGTGGGAGTCTCAGCTTTTCCAACTTAATTTTTAAAGAGATGCTCTCGGAGGAAATTGACTCAAGTTGTTCTTTAAAATGAGAACAATCGAATTGGACTTTTCTTCCAAAGTGAAAATATACTTGGCTAAATCGGCTTTGGAGAATTTAAGAAAGTATTTTGATTACCTCTTGAGGATTTGCTTCCTCATTGTCTCGATTGATCCGAGTCCGACTCGTTTCCGCTTCGAGTCGAAAGTGCCATCGGACGCTTTGAGTCATCCGAGTCCTCGTCATCTTCGATGAGTCCTCGTCACTCCATGTGGCCATCATATCCTTTTTCTTCCTTCTCTCCCTTTTTCTCTTGGGACAGTCCTTGACTATGTGTTCCTTACTCGCCACATTCAAAACACCCGAGTTCTTAGTCAAAGATAACTTTAAAGGGGAAGAGTATTTACCTTTTCTATCCTTCTTGTCTTTCTTATAGAACTCTTCTTTTGGCTTCTTATCCCATCTCTTGTGCTTCATCATTCTCTTGAAGCCTCTAGCAATAAGTGCCATGGGATCCTCTTCCGAGTCGGAAGAACTCGGATCCGCTTCTCGGTTTCGAGGCTTTGAGCACAATGTTCTTTTTGGTGCTCGAACTCTGCGTCCTCCTCTTCCGAGTGGATCTCATGGGTGAGAAGCTTCCCAATGAGTTCATCCGGCTTTAGTAGAGACAAGTTCCGAGCCTCTTCGTGGGAGATCTTTTTACCTAGAGATTTGAGATTGTTGGTAATCTCCGTAAATCGAATGAACATTTGAGTGATGTTTTTCTTCCGGCTCCATCTTGAACAGACTCATATTTATGAAGATATTGGCTTATCTTCGCTTGTCCGACTCGGCTTGTACCTTCATAAGTGTTGACCAGTGTGTCCCACACTTCTTTGGCTATGTCACAGTGCGGACACTCGGTTGTATTCTTCGGAGCCGATGGCGCACATCGGAATGTTCATTGCCTTAAAGTTCTTTCGAACTTCTCTGCTTCCTCGGTGGTGTACTCGCTTTGATCTTGGGCATGAGTCTTGTTTCTATTGTCTTCATGGGAAGGTAGTTTCCTTCTTATATTATGTTCCGGACATCTTCATCATGATCCAACAGAAACATTCCATGAGTTTCTTCCAAGTGCACAAAGTTAGATCCTTTGAACTTTGGTGGTCCGTCTGGAAGACCTTCCTTCATTGAACTATCCATTGTTCCGAGCCATTTGATCTTTAGACCTTTAGATGGTTAGATCCTTTTCGAAAGGCTAGGCTCGATACCAATTGAAGGTTTGCTCGAGGAGAGGCTAAGTCACCCTAGAGGGGGTGAATAGGGTGATGATGAAATTTCCTTGAATTTAAAATAGATATGAATCTCGAGTGAGCGTGAAGCAAAGTTAAACTCGGAAAAACATAAACTCGGAATTCAATAAGTAGTGAAGAAATAGATTAAGTAGAATTCTGAAATTGTCCGAGTCTAGACTGTACTCGGAAAATTAATAATTCGAAAAATACATGGAAACCCTCCTGGAGCATTAAACCACGGACCGTGCTAATCCAAGCACGAAGTCAAATCCACTATTTTGAGTCCACAAAATATAGTAGACTGACTTGACCCAAGTTGCTCCCTTAAACAACTTCTTATAAGATTTTCCTAAACTCATAAATTCCCTTATCTCGATCTAGTACTTCCTAACCGAGATCACCCTTACGGTTAGGGACAATTGAGCTGAGTTTACCCTTACAGCTCGGTTAAGGAACCTTACTTAGAGAGTAAGAAAGAAAGTGTTTTAACCGAATACAAGACCTTACAACTCGGAATGTTATGAATTATAGAATTGGAGTTATAAGTAGAAGATTGAGAATGAATACAATGACTTTTGATCAAGTATGTATATTAACAATAGATTCGGCAATCTTCAAGTCTTGAAAGTTGGCTTCTATTTATAGATGACCAAGCAGCTTAGCCGTTGTGTCCATCTTCTAACCGAAAGTCCTTTGTGACCAATGTAAAGGATTTTCCGAGTCACTCAGAAAATATCCATTGAGATACGAACGTTGAGCAACGGTTCTTGACTCCTTTGGAAGTCTCAAAACCATTGGTGGTGTCTTGAAAAATAAGGTGGAAACCATCGTTAAGCTTGGTGTTGCAGATTTCCAGTTTTGGAAATAGACAACCTTGACATAGTGTCCGGGGCTAGGTCGAGGTGAAAAAGCCTTGTCTCGCTGGTGATTTGGCATTTTGAAGCTGGTTACTTTTGTAATTCAAATTTAGGATAGCCTCGTTTGAATAACCTACAAAAGTAAATCAATTTGGTTCTCAAAGTATAAAATACTTTGGTCCAAGATTAGACAGAGATAATAATATAATTAAGATAATTAAGTGACTAATTATCCGAGTCGGAAAAGGAAAAGGAATTTTCCGAGTCTAATATCCATGAAACTCAAATTCCATCTTAGTCGAGTCTAGAAGGCAATCAAGTCGGATAAAGAATATCGTAGTAAACAGACTTGATCTAGACTAAATAACATTCAAACTAAAATATGCCGACTTGGAACAATGTAATTCCTGAATCATGAAGTCATACCCGAGTTTATACCGTGAAAAGATAGTGTTTGAATTATACGATATATCTAAGTGTTGGGTGACTCGAACCGAGTGAGAAGTAGCATATAAAATTATGCTATTTGGGCCAATCGTAGTCGCGAAAACAAGCATAATAGATTCTATAACACTCGGAAGAAATGTTATATCACTCGGAAAAGTTTCTAAGATGCATGGAATGTCTTGAAGTCAAACCCTATAAGAGATGAAGTCTTATACCCGATTCCTTGATGGAACTAAAAACGAGTAAGTAAAAGTCCGAGTCTTCACTAGCCTTTCGAGAAAAGGATCTAACCATCCAAAGGTCTAAAGATCAAATGGCTCGGAACAACGGAGAGTTCGATGAAGGAAGATCTTCCAGCAGACCACCAAAGTTCAAAGGATCTAACTTTGTGCACTAGAAGAAACTCATGGAATGTGTCTTTCTGGATCATGATGAAGATGTCCGGAACATCATACAAGAAGGAAACTACCTTCCCATGGAGACATAAGAAAAAGAATCATGCCCAAGACAAAGGCCGAGTTTACAGTCGATGAAGCGAGAAGTTCAGAAAGAAGTTCAAGGCAATGAATGTTCCGATGTGCGCCATCGGCTCGGAAGAATACAACCGAGTGTCCGCTCGTGACATAGCCAAAGAACTGTGGGACACACTGGTCAACACTTACGAAGGTATAAGCTAGGTCGGACAAGTGAAGATAAGCCAATATCTTCATAAATATGAAGTCGTTCAAGATGGAGCCGAAGAAAACATCACTCGGATGTTCATTCGATTTACAAAGATTACCAACAATCTCAAATCTCGGGGTAAAAAGATTTCTCACGAGGAAATGTGCAGAAAGATACTCATAAGCCTACCCAAGAAAAGATGGGGTCCCAAAGTAACAGACTATCGAAGAGGCTCGGAACTTGTCTCTACTAATGCCGGACGAACTCATTGGGAAGCTTCTCACCCATGAGATCCACCTCGAAGAGGAGGATGCAGAGGTCAGCACCAAAAAGAATATTGCACCGACAAGCCTCGAAAACCGGAGAGGCAGATCCGAGGTCTTCCGACTCGAAGAGGATCCCATGGAAATTATTGCTAGAGGCTTCAAGAGAATGATGAAGCACAAGAGATGGGATAAGAAGCTAAAAGAAGAGTTCTATAAGAAAGACAAGAAGGATAGAAAAGGTAAGTACTCTTCCCCTTCAAAGTTATCTTTGTCTAAGAACTCGGTCTGTTTTGAATGCTGCAGCAAGGAACACATAGTCAAAGATTGTCTAAAGAGAAAAACGGACGGAAGGAAGAAAAAGGCTATGATGGCCACATGGAGTGACGAGGACTCGAGATAACTCAAAGTGTCTCGATGGCACTTTCGACTCGAAGTAGAAACAGAGTCATGCTCGGATCAATCGGACAATAAGGAAGCAAATACTCAAGAGGTAATCGAATACTTTATCAAATTCTCCAAAGGTTATTTAGCTAAGTATATTTTCACTTTGGAAGAAAAGTCCAATTCGATTCTTCTCACTTTAAAAAACAACTTGAGTCAATTTCCTCTAAGAGCATCTCTTTAAAAAGTGAGTTAGAAAAGCTGAGACTTACACTCGGAGAACTCAAGACTAGTGCTCAATCCAATGAGACCGAGTCCGAGTTACTCGAAATGAGAATGAGCAACTAAAGCAAAAGCTCAACGAGTCTCAAGATCTTGTTTTAAAGTTTACTCAAGGTCGAAAAACCTTGACATGCTCTTAGGATCTCAATGTGTCTCCTTCGGAAAAGAAGGTCTTGGTTTTAACAAAGAGGAGGAGTCCAATTCCTACTCGAGCTTTTCAAAAGGATTTCGGAACCATAAAGTTCAGGAAAGCCGAGCACGGTGCCATTCATAAAAGGACTGAGCCGAGACCAACTTATAGGAGAAAACCATCTCCACCGATTCATAAAAGAAAAGCTTTTCAAAAGAAAGAGACACGGACTCAGCTTCTCTAAACGGAAGACTCGGAATCGGACCGGATCCAAAGTCATTCAAATCTGGGTTCCGAAAAACCTTTTTCCTCGTAGAAAGGACCACGAGTAAAGGGTGTTACTTGGGTTCGTTAGAGGAAGTGAGAAGGGTTAGTTTATTTCTATTTTTGCGAGGCCACTCGGAAAAGATCAAAAGGACATTGGTACTGGATAGTGGATGTTCACGCCACATGTCAAGAGACTTAGGACTCTTTTCCGAGTTAGAAGAGTACAAAGGAGGAAAAGTCACATTTGAAGATGATAGCAAAGGCAAGATAATTAGGATAGGCAAGATTGGAAAGGAAGGCAATCTGGTCGCCCAAGTATACCTTGTCAAAGGATTAAAGTACAACCTGCTTAGCATCTCTCAATTGTGTGATAAAGGTTAAGAGGTAAGATCCACACGGACCAACTATATTATATCCGATGTAGCTACCAAAGAAATCAAGCTGTCGGGTAAGAGATCGGGTAATACGTACATTATTCCTCTTTCGACCCGAGTCAGAATTTATCTTGTTTAAAAGCATCACTTCATGATGATTCATGGACATGGCATCGTAGATTAGGTCATGTTAGCATGCATACAATCAAGAAACCGACATCTCTTGGTTTAGTCGGAGGATTGTCTAATTGTGCTTTCAAGAAAGACAAAGTTTGTGAAGCTTGCACAAAAGGGAAACAAGTCGGATCGTCATTCAAATCCTCGAAGACAGTTTCCACATCCAAGGTGCTTGAACTGCTACATATGGACTTATGTGGTGAAATCCCTGTTAAGAGCCTCGGAGGTAAATCATATGTTCTTGTTATTGTTGATGATTACTCACGATTTACCTGGGTGTGTTTTCTCAAGCACAAAAATGAAGCATTCAAAGAGTTCAGCAAGCTCTGCAGAAAGATCCAAGTTGAGTCTCAAACTCGGATCCGAGAGAATTCGAACCGACCATGGAAGGGAGTTCGACTACTTAGAATTCTCAGAGTTTTGCGATAAGAATGGTATCTCTCATAACTTCTCAGCACCAAGAACTCTTCAACAAAATGGAGTACTGGAGAGAAAGAACGAGAACTCTCGAAAGAAATATCTAGGACAATGATGATTGAGCACAATCTACCCTACTATTTCTAGGCCGAGGCGATCAACACAGACCAACTACACTTTGAACGGATACCTCATTAGACCCATTACGAAGAAAACACTCGTACGAGCTCTATAAAGGAAAGAAACCCAACATCTCATACTTCAAACCCTTTGGATGTAAGTGTTTTGTTGACAACAATGGTAAGGATCACCTGACCAAGTTTGATGCTCGGTCGGATGAAGGTATTTTTCCGGGTTATTCCTTTCATAGTAAAGCTTATCGTATTTTCAATAAGAGGACTAACAAAGTGGAAGAAAGAATCCACATTGTGTTTGATGAGCTTGAACAGGAAAAACCAAGTGAGTCAACATTCTCGGACCTAAAGCTCAGCAGAAGTGATGATCATGATGAAAAGGAGCCTATCGAGAATTAAACCCAACCAGCTCGTAATGAAGTCACTCGGAACTTAGTGACTCAAAATGAAACAACTCAAGAACCCGATCAGAATGATGAAGGAAAAACCGATGAACAAGTTCACTCGAAACAAACTTCGAAGATCAACCAATTCAGCCTACAGATCCGGTGAATCGGAGAACGAGTAGAGCATTCAAGTATGCTTCTAGTCATCCACTAGAAAACATATTATCCGATATCAACAGTGGGGTAAGAACTGGTTCCACTCTTCAAAATCTATGTGCATTCGCTGCATTCATTTCATTAACTAAACCCAAAAATGCACTAGAGGCCCTAAATGAACCTTAATGGGTAGAGGCCATGCAAGAGGAACTCAATCAATTCGAAAGAAACCAAGTCCGGACTCTAACCAAACGACCTTCTAACCACCCAGTCATAGGTACCAAATGGGTTTTCAAGAACAAACTGGATGAAGGTGGGTTGGTAATCGAAACAAGGCTAGACTTGTGGCTCAAGGTTACAATCAGGAAGAAGGGATTGATTATGGGGAAACCTTTGCACCTGTTGCCAAAATTGAAGCCATTAGAATCCTGTTAGCATTTGCATCTAGCATGAATATCAAGTTATATCAAATGCATGTTAAGTGTGCTTTTCTCAATGGTTTTATCGAAGAGGAAGTCTATGTTGAGCAACCCCTGGATTTGAAAACTCAGATTTTTCAAATCATGTTTTCAAACATTAAAAAGCTCTTTATGGTCTTAAACAAGCTCCCGGAGCTTGGTATGAAAGACTGAGCAATTTCTTGGTTCAAAATGATTTTAGAAGATGTCGGATCGACAAGACTCTCTTTATAAAAACCAAGGGAAAGATTTCCTTATCGCTCGGATATATGTTGATGACATAATTTTTGGAGCTACTAATGAAATTCCGTGTCGAGATTTTTCCGAGTTAATGAGACAGGAATTTTAAATGAGTATGATGGGAGAACTCAATTTCTTCCTTGGTTTACAAATCAAGCAAGACAAAAATGGAATCTATGTCCATCAATCAAAGTACACCAGAGAGCTGCTGAAAAAGTATAAACTTCAAGATGCGAAGCATGCAACAACACCTATGAGCAGTAGCTTGAAACTGGATTCGAGACGAAAAGGTAAAGCAATAGATTAGAAACTCTATCGAGGTATGATTGGATCTTTGCTATATCTTACTTCCAGTAGACCAGATATAATGTTTAGTGTCTGTCTATGCGCAAAATTCCAAGCTAATCCAAAAGAATCACATCTCACTGCGGTAAAGAGAATATTCGAGATATCTTGCAGGGACTCGGAATTTAGGTCTATGGTACTCCGGAGACTCGGAACCGACTCTCACCGGATACTCGGATGCTGATTACGCTGGATACAAAGTTGATAGAAAGAGCACTTAAGGGGCGTGCCAATTTCTAGGTCAATCCTTAATATCTTGGCACTTAAAGAAGTAAAACTCAGTAGCTCTATCAACTGCAGAAGCTGAGTATATTGCAGCTGGAGCATGTTGTGCTCAGATTTTATGGATAAAGCAACACTTGAAAGATCTTGGACTTTCTTTCAAATCAGTACCAATCAAGTGTGATAATCAGAGTGCAATCAGCATCACCAAAAATCCAGTTCAAGCACTCAAAAACGAAACACATTGAGATCGGGTATCATTTCTTAAGAGACCATTCCGAGAAAGGAGATATTGAACTCGAATTCATTCCAACCAATCTTCAATTAGCTGATATCTTTACTAAGCCACTTAGTGAGGATCGGTTTTGCTTCATTAGGAATGAGCTTGGTATGTTAAATGTATAATTATGTGTTTTCTATATGAGAATCTCATTGCATGATTATGTGTTATGTGTTTACAATTCGTTAATAACCATTAGTTCAGTTGATTTAATGATACTTGAGCCGATAGTTATTATTTATTTCTAGTTTCGAGTCACTTAGAAACTTAGCTGAGTCGGACTCGAGACTTTGAGAAAAATGGACATCAAAATTCTGAAATCATCTCTAGACAAGTGGAGAATTTCGGAATTTGTTTTCAAAATCTTTCTTTTTCTCTCTCTCTCTCGCGTGCCATGATCGGACAACTAGCCGTTGAGAGACAAACCGCTGGAATTCTAACCGTTGAGGAGAGAACCGTCACACCGGTCCGAGGTGACTCGCTGAAAGAGTTGAGTCGGAACGGATACTGAAGGACGTTTATTTTTCTTATAAATAGCGCCTATTCTCCTTCATTTCCTTACTTTACTCTACACTTATACTCTCTCTCGAAATCAACTCCTCGCGACCACGATCTCGGTGACTAAACACGACACCCGAGTGCTCTCAAGCTTCGTGAAGATCATCTCAAGTAAGCTCCGTTGCTCTCAAACTCATTTCTCTTCTACTTTTTCCTTTTATCTTTCACTCTCTTCGAGTCTTCTTCTCTTCTACTCTCTCTCAAGTTTACCTTCTCTCTTTTCACACCAAAATGCCGAAAAGAGGTTCTCACCCTGATTTTCTTGGTTATGCCACCAAGAAACCTCGCACGAAAAGCCAAGAATGCCCCTCAAATTCTAAGCCCCTTGTCACCCACCACCTTGCGTCTGGATGATAAATTCTTCCCAACCATAAAATTTTCGTGGTTGCCTCACATACAATCGACCAGGGTGTATAACTTTCTTTGCTTCAGCGAGTTCATCTATCATGAACTCGTTTCTAAGTTTTATACTCATCTTTCAAGCTCGAAGGTATTCTCACCTCCAGAGTTCGAACATAACTGTTTGAATCAATACTTCCCTCCTCCATCGTCTCGTTTAAAGTTTCCTCTCTTTTCTTAAATAGCAATCCAATTCCTTTCAATGAGGTCGCTGACGACTTCTTTGAAAAGTATGCAAAAGAGTTCCTGGGGTCACGCAAAATTTCTTTCGTGACTTAGCTAAAGTCGAAGCTCGTCTTCTGTGTTTCTTGCTGATGAGAACATTCTTCTCACAGCACTCTAGCAAGGACAACCCCATCTCCAAGCACCTCAAAGCGCACTTTGATATTCTAGAGGGCTACGAAGTAGACCATTTTCCTGCTATTATTGAGCAAATGGCAGCTATGCCAGCTCAAACTCGGACCAAGAAGAACACCCCTCTTCCTTGCGGTGCTCTTCTCATTCTCATCTTCAAACAATTCAAAGTTCCTCTTTCCTTAGATCCGACCGCAGCTTCGAGGTCTGCCATTATAGTTGGCAAAAAGGAACTTCGGGGTATGGATACCAGGAAACCTAACCTAGTGTTTGGGTTCATAGCTCGGAGTTGAGGCCACCTTCACCACCTCGGACTCAAAAAGACACCCCTCTTTCTCTTCCTGCTCCACCTGGTGGTGCCTCCACCTCAGTGCCTCTAAAACTCTTTCTTCTATTTTGTCCACTCGCTTTCATGGACAAAATTTCCTATGTGGCCTTGGAACTCAAGGACCTCCTTCGGTCATTCAAGACTGTCTTCCAGTCTATAACCATCAACCAAAAACCGCCCAATCTAAACTCCGAGAGCAAACAAGACGTGCTCCTCGAGATGAAGGCTCTAATGAAGGAGCGAGAGGGAGCCGATCGAGCTTCTTCAGGAGAGACGCTCCAAGGAAGCTCGGGATCAAGGAGACTCGGACACCTCCGAGGAATCCTCGAGTCTCGCCAAGTCCTCCTCAAACAGAGGAGAAGATCAAGAAGAAGTAAAAGAGCCTACGGCTGATGCGGCTCTTTCCGAGCATGGTGAGCCGGAAGGCCAAGGAGACCAAGAAGGATAAGGAGCAACAACCGAGGGTCCGAGTGCTTCTAAAGTGCTACTAGAAGTGATCAGCTCGGACATGCAGTCTAAGTGGATTAGAAGAACCCGCCGATCAAGGACAGTCAGCAGCAGGTCAACCTGAGCACACCCCTCCGGTCGTTCGGTTCCAAGAGGACGAGCCTCGGATGAACTAGTTCCGGGTCAGCCACTCAAAGCCGAGCCGATGCCGAGAGATCCATGTACTTCCTCCGCTGCGCTCAAGCACATCGTCAAGATCTTATCAGCGCATGCGCACCACTCGTCCTTCCTCCTCCACTCACACTAACCCATCCTCTCCTTAATTTCTTAGTCTTTTGTTTACGAGTGTTTCATTTTTTTCTCTTTTGTCCGGACATCAAATATGTACTTCTCGTTGTATTCTTCCCATTTTTTTGTTTTTACTGAAAGGCAAGGGGAGAATAGATAGAAAAAATTTGTTGTCTTGTTTAGGGGAGTCTCTCTCACCATCTGTAAATATTGTCTTTGAATTCAATGAATTAATGCATTTCGTTACAATTTTCTGAGTTCGATGATTAATGCAAGTATTTCGATTTTCCATCAAATATGTTTTCTTGCTTAGCATCGTCATTGAAATCAATGCATTTCATTAACAATTATTGTCTATTTGGATTTATTTCTTTTCTTGCTCCGATAGCTATGAAATCTTAAGTTATTTTCCGAGCAAGTTTACAAAATCAAACTTATATCACTAACAAAGTTTTTGTCTAAGTATGGAATGCCTTTCATCAAAAGGGGAGATTGAAGACTCGGACTTTATACTTACACGTTTCGAGTTCTATCCAGGAATTAGGTATAAGAACTCTTCTCTTATAGGGTTTTGATTTCAAGTCATTCTATGTACCTTATAAACTTTTACGAGTGATATAACATTTCCTCCGAGTGTTATAGAATCTATTATGCTGCTTTCGCCTGACTCGATCGACTCGGAAAGCATACTTCTACACGCCACTTCACACTCGGTTCGAGTCACCCGACACTCCGATATATCACATATTTAAACACTATCTTTTCTGCGCTTAAACTCAGGTCCGACTTCATGGTTCAGGAATTACATTGTTCCAAGTTAGCATATTTAGTTTAAATTGTGTTTAGTCTAGATCAAGTCTGTTTACTCTTATATTCTTTATCTAACTTGATTGTCCTCTAGACCGACTAAGATGGAATTTAAGTTTCATGGATATTAGACTCGGAAAATTCCATTTCTTTTATGACTCGGATAATTAGTCTCTTAATTATTTTAATTATATTATTATCTCGTGTCTAATCTTGGACCAAAGTATTTTATACTTTGAGAACCAAATTGATTTACTTTTGTAGGTTATTCAAACGAGGCTATCCTACATTTGAATCACAAAAGTAATCGGCTTCAAAACGTCAAATCACCAAGCAAACAAGGCTTTTTCCACCTCCGACCTAGCCCCGGACACTCGTGTCGGGATTGTCCGTTTCCAAAGCTGGAAATCTGCAACACCAAGCTCAACGGTGGTTTCCACCTTATTTTTCAAGACACCGCCAGGTGGTTTTGGGACTTCCAAAGGAGTCAAGAACCGTTGCTCAACGTTCATATCTCAATGGATATTTTCTGAGTGACTCGGAAAATCCTTTACAACTATCACAAAGGACCTCCAAGTCGGAAGATGGACACAACGGCTAAGCTGATTGGTCATCTATATATAGAAGCTAACTTTCAAGACTTGAAGATTGGCCGAATCTATTGTTAATACACATACTTGATCAAAAGTCATTGTATTCATTCTCAATCTTCTACTTACAACTCCAATTCGTATTTCATAACTTTCCGAGTTGTAAGGTCTTGTACTCGATTACAAACACTTTCTTTCTTACTCTCTAAGTAAGGTCCCTTGACCGAGCTGTAAGGGTTAACTCAGCTCGCTTGTCCCTAACTCGTAAGGGTGATCTCAGTTAGGAAGTACTAGATTAGATAAGGTAATTTCGAGCCTAGGAAAAACATGTAAGGAGTTGTGTAAGAGAGCAACTCGAGGTTAAGTCGATCTACTGTAGTTTGTGGACTCAAAATAGTGGATTCGACTTCGTGCTTGGATTAGCACGGTCCGTGGTTTTCTGCCCCGGGAGGGTTTCCACGTACTTTCGAGTTATTACTTTTCCGAGTACATTCTAGACTCGGACAATTTCAGAATTCTGTTCAATCTGTTTCTTCACCGCTACTCGAATTCCGAGTTTATGCTTTTCCGAGTGTATCCTTGTCGCTCACTCACATCGGATCCTTATTTGCTTTAATTTCCAAGCAAGTTTCCTCATCACCCTATTCGGCCCCCTCTAGGGTGATTTATACTCTCCAAGAGCAAACCTTCGTAATGATTTGTGTAAAGAGTTCCTACACCAATACTCATATAACACCGATCTACCTGTCATACTTAGAGACTTGGAGTTAATCAAGCAAGATAAGAAAGAAATTTTTACGGACTTTCTCACCGGATAGAGGGCAAAGGCTGCCCACATGTAGACTAAGATTATGAAAAGGACCAAGTTAGAATAATTGTGAAGAACCTTCAGCCTGCATATAATCAGCACCTCAAATTCATACCATTCATGAGTTTCTCAGCCCTTAGAGATGCCGGCATGCTGATAGAAGAAGAGTTGTCTACCACTACCACAAAAGTCATGATGGGATATAGAGGTAACTATCGGCCTAAAGACCGGAAAACCTCTAACCAAGGTAATACCAGCGAGGGTGCAAATGTCAATTCCCTTTATAGGTATAATGACTACACTCTAATTGATACCACTTATGCTCAAGCCCTTGACCGTTTGTTGTCTAAAGGGAAGATCGAATTGCCACTTGTAAGAGCAGAATCGAAACCGTGAAACAAGAAAAAACCGGGACACAGGAAAAATTTATAAATACCATCGTGCACGAGGACATGACATCGAGCAATGTTAGAAATTCAAGAACAAATTGGAGAACATGTTCCGCAATGGTCAACTCCTTCACCCTAAGACTCGCCCGTAAGCCAAGCAACAATAAGAATCCCTTCAGCGGTACTTTAACTATATTCTCCGAACCCATTCGAGGTCACTGGGATCCATTTGTGTTCATTCAAGACATCAATGAGCCCAAACCTCTTCCTAACTTGCCTCTTCTAGCCTCGAAGTCCATGGATTGTGGATAAGTGATGAAGAAGAAGTATATGAAACCAAAGATGACAAGTGATGATAACTTCTTAGGCATGCCACCCTTAGAAGAAGAAGACTTTTGGGGAGAACCAAAGAGTTTAGAAATATAATTCCTTACAACATCTAGATGACATAATGTACATGTAGATCCACAACAGACTCGGGAAGTCCTAAAAGAACCCGATGGTGCTAAAGAAGAAGACCCAATCCTAAAACAGACTTAAAAAACTTAAAGTTGATATCTTTATCTAGCAACTCATATCTCGCTTCCTAAAAGCATAGGCAAGCCTTAATTGACGCACTTAGCAAAATAGAGGTCTCTCCTGAAACCACACCTGAGGAAGTAGTAGGATTAGTTAATAATGGCGACAAAACCATTGCCTTTGACAAGAAAGATCTCCTTGAAGAAGGCACTGCACATAACAATGCCCTTTACTTGACTGTAACTTGCATTAATAAGTTCATCCCCTAATCTTGGTAGACAACGAATCTGCTGTGAATGTTTGTCTTGGAGGACCGGCAAAAGGTTGGGCATTAGAAAGCAACAACTATCTAAACAGACTATTCATCTTCGAGCATATGATAATTCTAAAAGGACAGTCTTAGGAATGGTGACTTTACCGATTAATGTGGGACCAGTAGTGAAGAACATTGACTTCTAAGTCCTAGACATTTCAGCAACGTTTAACTTTCTCTTAGGACGTCCCCTGGTTACATGACCATCAAGCAATGCCCTTTACACTACACCAAAAAGTCAAGATGATCATCAAAGGTCGGTCATAGCCATCAGTAGCGACAATCTTTGTGCCACCATTACCTCCAAAGAATTTGTTGTCGAAATTGAGCATGACGCTAATGATGACGAGTTTTATGGGTTTGAGACTATCGCTGCTTTGGACAAGGATGAAGCACTTTTTAACTTCAATCCTTATAGTAACCCTAGTGTCCACTTAATGCTACGAATGAAGGGGTATTTTCTAAGCCTAGCTGTAGGCCGGAGGGCACAACCTATCTTTCCACCCCTTAAACCTACCAACTATAAGTTCGGACGAGGTTATCAACCTACTATTAAGGAAATAACCCAAGCCAAGTGGGAGATTCAAACTAGGAGGACTGCACCATACACAGCTCGTTCCATCAAACCCTTTCCTCGTACCCTAAACGGGTAGGTTTTGAAAGAAGGGGACGACTTCCCTACTATGGCTTTCCGAGCCTTATTAACTTAAAGAGAAGGGAATCGTGGTACCTGGCTTAAAGTTCTTTAGTGACTTGTATATACTAGAAAAGGTGGCATGTACTTCCTCGAAGAAAGACAGATCCACACCGGACTGGACCAATTTGGGTGACAGCAATATCTTCGATCTCGCTGTTCGGATAGGAGAAGAACCTAGAGGGGAATTCGGTTTTGATACTGTCTCGAGCCATGTCATATCCATAGTTCGGTCCATCCAGATTCATCATCGACGTTGACGCTGAAGGGTCCAAGCATAATACTTGGATTGATGCTAGGGAGGGCCAAGAATTCGTTGTTAGCTTAGGAAAGCATCCTGTTCTCGAATCTAGCATTAGGGTCGTTATTTCTATTCCCATTTATGTTAGTTCATATTCCGGTTTTGTTATTTCCAATTCGTAATTTCTGTTTCTAAGTTTGATTTACTCATTTCTTCATTCAATAAGATGAACCTTTCGCTTACTTCTTGCCTTCTCTTATTTTTAATTCTTTTGCCTCTAATCATGAACAAGAAATCCCTAAAGAATTAATAAAAGATATGAAAGATCATAAAAATCGCTCACCAATAATAGAGGAAACAATAACAATTAATCCAAGATCAGCTGATCAACCCCAAGAGGTCAAAATTGGGAAAACATTAAATCTAGAAGAGTAGAAGCAATTCACTTCACTACTTATAGAATTCATAGACGTCTTTGCATGGTCCTAGAAAGACATGTCACGGATAGATCTAATGTATAGAGGAACATAGAATTCCACTTTATGAAGATGCCAAGCCGCTTAAGTAGAAGCCGAGGAGGATGAAACCTGAATGGGCGAGTGAAAATTAAGGAAGAGGTCTAGAAATAGTTAGAGGCGACGTTCATCAAAGTGGCCCACTATCCTCGGTGGGTAGCAAAAATAGTACCTATTCTGAAGAAAGATGGTAGGGTCGGGATGTGTGTTGACTTCGGGGATTTGAACAAGGCAAGTCCTCAAGATGATCTCCCACTTCCCCATATCGACATCCTTGTGGATAATACAACGGGACTTGCCTTGCTCTCGTTCATGGATGACTATGTTGGGTATAATCGGTGAAGACTGCTAAAGAAGATATGGAAAAGACGACCTTCATCACTTAATGGCAAACATATCGCTCTCGTGGTAATGCCATTTGGGCTTAAGAATGCAGGAGCTGCATATGAGAGAATGGCTACAACATTACTACACGACATGATACACAAGGAAGCCGAAGTTTATATGGACGACATGATCATCAAGTCCAAGGATAGGGCAAGGCACTTACCTAGCCTTAGAAACTTCTTCAAAAGACTAAGAAAGTACAACATGTCCCTTAACCCTCAAAAGTGTGACTTTGGGGTAACCTCGAGCAAACTATTAGGCTATGTGGTCAATCTTAGAGGAACCAAAGGAGATCCATCAAAGATAAAAGCTATCCAAGAGATCACACCGCGAAGACAGTAAAAGGAGATACAAGGTTTCCCGGGATGTTTACGAGTATATTAGTCTTTTCATATCAAAACCGATTATAGTCAGTGAACCCATTTTCAAGAAGTTGAAAAAGGGTTTGAGCCTATTTGGGATTATGAGTGCCAAAAAGCATTCGAGGAAGTTAAGGAGTACCTGGCCAACCCTCCGAGATTAGTTCCATCCCAACTAGGGAAACCCTTACTCCCGTACCTCGCTACAACAAAATCTGCGATGGGAGCCATGTTGGCTCAACGGGATGGAAAGGAAGAGTATGCGGTATATTATCTAAGTAAGAAATTCTTAGATTACGAGACTAGGTACACGCCATTAGAGAAGACATCGTTGGCTTTAGCTTGGCTACCAAGAAGCTCAAGTACTATATGTTAGCCTACACAGTACATGTGATAGCACCAATGGATCCCATTAAGTACATTTTGAGCAACCGACCATCGGTAGCAAGATAGCTAGATCGACGAGTCATTTTGTTAGAGTTCAAACTCAAGTATGTCCCTAAAAAGGCAATCAAAAGAAGGGTAGTGTTGGAATTCCTAGCCGATCTACCCGTAACTTAATCACAACCCGAACACCTCGACTTTCCGTGCAAAAATATCCTATAAGTAGAGGTCGATATGTGGACAATGTACTTTGAAGGCACTTCCAATCGAAGGGTTTTGGAGTAGGGATCCTTCTAGTCTCACGTAAGGGAGTACATACACCCATTTCGATCAAGTTGGATTTTCAGGTCATTAATAACGCCGCAGAATATGAAGCATGCATCACAGGACTTCAAGCCACCATAGAAATCGAAGCCAAGAACATCGGGGTTTTTGGCGACTCCGATCCGATCATTAATCAAATTTCACAAAAGTGGAAGGTACATATTCGAGCCCGCCAATAAAAATATTCGCAAGATAGTGGAGAAAATGGTCGTCGGCTATATGGATTGGCTCGACAAGTTGCCCTTTGCTTAATTTGGCCACCGGACCTCCGTCGAGAACCACCATGGGAACAACACCCTACTCCCTAGTGTATGGCACGGAAGCAGTCCTTCTAATAGAAATTGTCATTCCCTCATAACGGATCATCACAAAGAGTCGATTCCCAAAGCGGAATGTGGGCTAAGGCACACTATAAAGAGTTGGTGTTGTTAGATGAAAGGTGCTCTCAATGCTTTACATAATGTTCAAATATACCGGGCATGTATATAAAGGGCATTTAATAAGAAAGTGAAGCCTCATAATCTATAAATTGGAGATTCGGTTCTTAAAGAGATTAGAGCACCGATTTAGGATCCCCGAGGAAAATTTAGGCCCAATCGGCAAGGCCCATTTGTACTTAGTCAAAAGAACAGCTTAAATTAACCGATTTGGATGGTGAAAATATTTTTTAATATACGAACTTGGATCAACTAAAGAAATACTATGTTTAGCATGATCGTGTAAAGGTGGATCTTATCCCATGATACGGAAGCCGGGAATGAAGGGTGATTCGTCAAACCGGTCGAAAGGCATAGGAAATACTCATATAGCCACAGCTACAATTGTGCTAGACAAGTGAGATCTTTTATCTATACAAGATAAAAATATTTTGGTAATAAAATACGAAATGAAGTATACCTCAATGATCTTCGATAAAGCCACATAGGGGAAGATAGTTTGTCAAGTCCTTCTCGGCTTAGTATGCCTCACACTCGGAGCGAGACCCCTTATGAGGCAAGTATAGGCTGGTGTACCCCAGCTTAAGCTCTCTAATCCTATCTAGGTCCCCTAAGTTCACCAAATAGTGAACATGCACCTTTGAAGCTTGGTCGGAGAAAATTAATGTTCTTAGCAATAGAGCAAGCATGACTTAGACTTGTTATTGAGGTTTGTGTATTTAAAGAATTTCTTCATGAGGAAACCTAGTAGCCATGGGACTAAAGAAGTGACGTAAATAGTCACGGTTTTTATACAAGTTTCAGTCATAGACTAGAGGCTCCCCGAGAAGCCTAAGCCCGACAATACAGACAAAATCAAAAGGAATGATGGTCATCTTCACGAAAGGAAGATGAAAGGTGTTAGTTGTATTCCAAAAGCACTCACTAATGGCTTAATGGGATTACACTCTTTTTGTCACACAAATGACTCAAAGCGATTAAAAGGGAACAGAACCCGACATTATTCATAACGTCCTCCAAAGGGTAGTTCCTTTCTCTACACGTCTCCAAGAACTTTGGTATAGCCCCGCTTACTCCGAATAGAACCCTTCGAAAAATCCAACAAAGATTTTTAGTAGAAGCACTTCTCTAAATAAGCAAATATAGAACTTTAAGCCAACAAGCTTACCGATGGAGAAATAGCAAGTGAAGACACATGATTCTTGGTCTCCACCACGAGATCGTTTGGGCTCCATTAATCATGGAGATGCCACTCTCGCTCTAGTAAGTCGTCACGAACAAACTTCTCCGCCCTGGTCCTTCCAGTTAGATGAGCCTTTCTTCTAGACATATTTGGAGAGTTGTGTGTTGAAAACCAAATAACTTTCTCAAAGAGCAAAACAAGAACACAATAAGAGCAAAAGCAAGCAAGAGAGGAATAAGTGAAGTATGTAAAATGAACACCCTAAATCCCTCTTTTATAGACACATTCGGCCAAGGCATGCGAAACACACAAGATAAAAGTCAAAAAAGAAGGAGGAGACCAAAGAGTGAATTTGCTAGCACGCCGGGGCCAAGCCTCGCCAAAGACTAGCCGATGCCAGCCACAAGGCTCGACGGCATCCCATCGGCTACGGCTTTAGAGCCCTAGCTGGTGGTCTAGCTTGCAGAGTACCATCAAGTGTGGCAAGTGGATTCTTGGCACCATGTGCATGTAAGTGGAGCTTTTGGACCCACCATGTCAGCATTTGTAAATCAGTTCTTTAGTTAGTTTTCGACTAAATTATTCAGGTAAAATACTAAATTTTCATCAATATGATTATCTACTAAGAAGAATGTTAGTGCAACATATTATCGAGGCCAAGCTTCAGATTAAAGAACGATCGAAGTTTCAGCATAAAAGTTCACCGAGCTTTAGGCTCTAATCAAGCCAAGCTCAGGATCCTCTTACCGGACTTGAGAATGCACATGTCGCGATAAAGTCGAGGCTCTGTCTTGGAGTTTAGGTTCGACAAGTAACAAATTCCGGACACTACACAACGATCAGCGTTTGAAACAATGCAAAAAGCGAGATAAATATCCTTTAGTGTCCGCTTTGACCCTTCGTCTTTTAAACTCGGTCAAAGTGGGGCTAACTACGGACACCTATAACGTGTCATCCTTATATCTTTTATTTCGTAATTTATTTTGGTGGCTCGATGATGAAATCCCAAGTCTTGTTTGAGGATTGGGATTAAGGACAATATTTGATTGGTGTGACGGAAGCCGATAAACCACAAAGAACCCTTTAGTACGAAATAAATAGCCTTTTGCCTTAGGTTAGTCCAAAATCAGTTTTCTTCCTGACGGTCCAAGCCTCGGGTCAAACCTTGAGAGTCAACGAAGTCAACAATCGGTGTTTGAAACAACGTAGAAAAGTGAGATACGTATCCTTTAGTGTCTACTTTGACCCATCGTCTTTCAAACTCGGTCAAAGTGGGGCTAACTGTAGACACCTATAACGTGTCATCCATATATCTTTTATTTCGTAATTTATTTTGTTGGCTCGATGATGAAATCTCGAGTCCTGTTTGAGGATTGGGATCACGGACGGTATTTGATTGGTGTGACGGAAGGCGGTAAACCACAAGCAACCCTTTAGCACCAAATAAATAGCCTTGCACCAACCAGCACCAAATTTATTTTTCGGTCCAAAAATCATTTTCTTCCGGACGGTCCAAGCTCGGGTCAAACCTTGAGAGTCAACGAAGTCGAGCACCACGTACGGACAGATTCAAGGCTCAAAACGCCGCGTTTCACCAACCAGCGTCCAACCTAGACATGAAGCTGAAGGCATCAAAACGATGTCATGGCCAGCGCCATGTTTCATGGTCAGAATCAGCAAAACGCTGCATTTTGCTCCAAACAGTCCACCCGAGACACGGAGCTTATTTCCTCAAAACGATGTCGTTTATGTCTAACGCCGCGCACCGGGTTCCAATTCACCTAAAATGTTGCGTTTTACCGAGATTCTTGTTGTAACACGAAAGAATGTAGAGGACCAAATGACACCATTTATGGCCGGCGTCGCGCATCCCGGGATCCGGTTCGTCCCTTGATTTTGGTCCTATTTTTTGTGATTTTTCTACTAGTTCAGAGTTGATTTACGGACGGCTGATTAAATCCTAACCCTAGGTTATTTGTGACTAAATAGAGAGCTTAGGCTCTCATTTTATATACGGCTTCTCCTAAGCGTTACACTACCGAATAAAAACCGATATATTGCTGAAACCTAATTAAGAGCTACTAAATGCACTTACTTGTATTCCGATCTCTTGGTTTCTTTTCAGCTTATTTTCATGATGCTCCCTACATCTAAACCCTAAAACTCCATCAGTCATACATCTTTCTATCTATTTTCACAAAACTCACAAAAAGCCCCTTCCAATTCACCACTGTCGCACTAACGTATTCGGATCTCATATTCAAATAAGACAACCCGAGGGCACCAAGTCGGCGTTCACGACAGTTTATTTATTTTTATGTTTTACTACTTTCCGTATTGTGGAGAAAAGTTGTATCGCATTAAATTCTTCCCCGCCCGATGTAACTTTTTATTTTCACTTTCGTTTATGTTCTCTTTTCTTTTCTTTCTTTATCGCTTTCATTTATTGCATTTTGTATTTACTTTAACTCGCTTTGGTTGCTCGTATTTTTGCATCTAATTATGTTATGTGCCTATTTTTAATATGTTATTTAAATCCACTACTCAAACTAGTAAAGGTCATCGTTTAACAGAGCGAACGTAAGAGCTTATCTCTACGTTTCGTACCTTCGCCCCGAATTTGATTCTTGATTCTAGACCGATGGAGTCAATTTTTTAACGTCCGCCAAGCTTAGTTTTCCCATACTAAGATTAGAAGAGTATTTCTTTATTTTATTTTTGTTGGTTTTTATTCTTAAAACTAACTGGCGACTCCTATTTTCCGATTTATTTTTATCAAACGACATCTCGACTTTTCTAACAGAAATCAAAAGAAAAGAGGTTCTTGGATCCGCCAACCAGGCCGGAGGCCGAGGCTTACCACCTCAGCCATGGCCCCTAGCCGGCGCCGCCCACCAAATGTTGCTGGTTTTCACCGGCGTTAGATAGTCAATAGGTGGGGCTTGGATCCAAACCGGTGTTTTCATAGCAGTTTGGCCCTAAAGCCCGACAGACAGAATCAATCAAACCCTAATTTTTCTATTTCGCATTGTGAAATAATATCTCGGGATTTCTAAAAATAATTTCTAAAATAAAACAATTAATAAAACTGCCATTCAACCCTATTTAATTTACTTTAACTTATTTTGTAAAGTTCGAAAATCCTAATAAGAGGTTCACCCCCACATTAAAAAATCAATCTTCAAAACCCTAAACCGTTTCCATCTTTAGAAAGTAAAAATTATAAAATTAGACCTTTGTGGGGAAGCTCTAGCCCAGTGGTACGGGCTGTGTTTCCTATAGTAAGTAGTAGGCTTACCCTTAGTAAAGTAAAAAGTAAGTTTTATGCTCACTTTTATGCTTTATCGATTTTATTTTATCGTTCACCGAAAGGAATTAATTAATAATTGGACCGTCTAAAATGGACCATTCTCAAAATATTTAAACGTAAAAAAACAAATATCAATCGGAGGAATTTTGTCCCGGCCATTGTAGGAACCACAACCCTAGGCGGCAGTCCGGGAACCGAGCTTCCCCACGATTTGCCCCTTTGGCGTTAGGGTTTGGATTTGAGAAAGAGATGGAAAACGATTTAGGGTTTTGAAGATACATTTTAGAAATTGGGGATAAATCTTTTATTAAGATTTTTCGAATTTTATTAATTAATCAAAGTTTGAATGGCGATTTTATTAATTCTTTTATTGTAGAAATTATTTTCAGAGTTCTCGAGATCTTATTTTCTAATTAAGGAATAAAGTAAAGTTAGGGTTTTGGTCCTGTCGTGAGGCTTTAGGGCCGGATAGGTGTAAAAACCAATCTGGACCGAAGCCTTACTAGCCGACCCCACGGCGCAAGCGAGTGGCCACCACCTAGGGGTGGCCGGCACCGGTCGGAGGCCATGGTTGGTGGAACCAGCCTCGGTCTCTGCCCAATGGGCAGATCCAAAATCTAACATTACTGTTCCTGCAAACATAAAACACCGAGATGAAATTTTTGAATAGAATAAAGCATAAAATAAAGGAGTCGCCTGTAAGTTTTTAGAAGAGAAAAAGTAACAAAAATAAAATTTGTTCTTCCACTCTTAGTACGAGAAAACTAAGACTAAAAGAAGCTAAAATGACTCCATCGATTTTTGAACCGAGAATCGGATTCGGGGACGAGGGTACAAAACTTAGGGAAATCCCTTCTATTCCGCCCGTCCGAAGACGGCCATTACTAGTTCGAGTAGTGCATTAGAATTATATGAGACAACAAGCATACATCGACGTGCTAAACAAAATTAAAACCAAAACATAACAAGGAAAACAATAAAGAAAAGCAATAAAAGCGAAAGTAAAGAAAGCGATAAAGAAAAGCGAGAAATAGAAAAATTACATCGGTCGGGAGGAATTTAAAGCGATTATATCTCTTAAGCCACAATACGGAAAGCAATAAAAACATAAATAAGTATAACTATTCGAAGCCTAAATTATGGCCCTCAGGTTTTCCAACCTTTCTGATCCGGATCTTCACACTGAATCTCTTGATGCAATGGTGACAATCCAAAGAAAAGGGCTAGTTTTCTGAATGGTATATAGGGTGTATAATGATAAGTTGAATGAGTGCCCGGAGTTCAGAATAACTGAATTTTCTTTAGCTCTTTGCACAGATTCAACAATAGCTTAGTAAAGGGTGGATGTTTTATGGAAATTTCAGTAGAGTAACGTTTAGATGAGAGTGCTCTAGTTAGCTTTCAACAACATAATGTATAGGCCGGAAGCCATATGGGAATGAGAGTCATAGGTCTCTATTATAGGAGATGACCTAGGTCACAAATGACCTAGGGTTTACCTCCATCCAGCCGTCCAAATAGGTGAAATAAAATCCAGCCAAATCCTAAAAGATAGAACCGGACCAGAAATAGATAAAATCGGATAGAACCGAAATAAAGGGGGAAGGTGGGCTCCGGCCAACTCGGGCACTCCTAGGGTTTCGTGCCCTAGTTATGTCTCCAAGGACTCTCCAAGCCAAAACGCAGCGTTCCACTATGCATCTAGAAGGCTCGTGTGGGCTGTCTTGTAAAGCTTAAAAAGCAGCACTTTGATGCTCGTGATCATAAAATGCAACACTTTAAAGCTGTCTTCAGGTCTTCAACTCCTTATACTCGGATGAAAGTAGAATGCAGTATTCTGAATTTGGAATTTCCCGGCACACAGCATCGGACTTCGCAATCTCTAAAGGCTCAGCCCGATTCTTGGACGATCCGAAAGAAAAGAGGATTTGTGGACCGACCCAAGGAAAAAGGCTATTAATTTGGTGTTGGGGATTCTTTGTGGTTTACTCGGCTTATGTTGCACCAATCGATCACAGATACGAGATCCAAATCCACAAACAAGACTCGGGATTATCATCATCGAGCCAACAAAACAAAACGCGAAAATAAAGAGATAAGAGATAACACTTTTTAGGTGTTTACAGTTAACGCCCACTTTGACCAAGTCTAAAAGGATGAAGGGACAAAGTAGATACTAAAGGGTACTTACCTCAATTTTTATAAAATATTGTGTGACGCCTAGAATTGGTTATAATCAAACCTGAACTCTAAAGTGGGACCTGAACTTGATCATGATGCATGCGTTATGAAGTTCGGTAAGAGGATCCTAAGCTTGGCTTGATCGAGCCTGAAGCTTGGCGTAATCTAGTGCTGAAACTTCGATCACTTTCGGATCTAAAGTTTGGTTAAATAATCTGCTGTACTAGCACAATTGTTAGTGCATAATTGAATTGGCAATAATTCAGTATTTTACCTAAGTGATTCAGTCAAAAATAGATTGATAGAACTATTCCGAAAAACAGAATAAATGGACCCGTAAGTTCCGAGTTACATACACAAGGGACGAAAATCATATACTCCAAGTGGACAAGGCCGCACGGACTAGGTAAATGGGCTAGGCTGCTAAAATTCATGTTCACTATTTGGTGAAGTTAGTTGACCTTGATAGAATAAAGGAGCTCAATTGGGGTGCTCCCGCATATACCTGCCTCATTAGGGGCCTCCGTGCCGGTGTGCAATACACAAAACCAGAACCGGACTCAATGGCTTATGGAAGATTATTGAGGTATGCCCAAATTCTTTTTCTTCAATAATTACTTTTCATCTTGTGTGGATAAAAAGGCTTACTTAACTTGTCAAAATGTAGCCATGGTTGTATGAATACTTTCCACACCTCTCTCCCGGCTCAACAAATCATCCTACATTTTCGGCATTTGTGTCATGGGCTAGAGTTTATCTTGAACGTCCCAAGATACATGAACTAGGCTTCTTAAGATCTGCCCTCAACCTTGTAAACTCGGTACGTTGCATCTACTCTCAAAACTTGCTCCAAATATATGCTTAAAAGGACTTTTACCACATTTTTAGCATTCTGGTCATGCCCACGGCTTACACCACTGCCTGTGGCGCTGCCCGTGGTGTGCTCCAGCCGATCCACTATTTTCGTTTGTTTTCTTGTTGTTTCTCATTCTTTCTAGCTGATTTCTTGATAATGCTTGTATGTAAGCCAACTTCCACCCTTGGGCCCAACTTCAACTTTCCCAAAATGTCCTTATGGATCGAGAATTAAGTGAAAGAAGGATCTTGTTTGAAGGTCCTTTTGGGTTCTGTTGGTACCTTAGGGAGAGAGTTACTCCTCAAATTTGAGTTAACACATGGCCTCCGTTTGGTCCGATCAATCCACCTCCGACCATGTTTTATTTTCGTTCCCTTTCTCCGAATGAGCAACCGGTGGCCATGGTGGGGTATCCTTTTACCTCACTTTTGAACTTGAATACTTCCTACAGCCATCATGCTTCTCGCATTATGACCTAATTGGTGAGTTCTTAGCTTTCTTCTTATAACTTGAATTTCTTGCATGAAAATTAATCTTCATCTTCTCTTCTCCTTTGGCAGCTCACTCTTGCTGACATCCATATCCCGAGTCTCAATGTGGATGTTACTCTTCCTAGGGGACCTCCTCGTTTTGTGAGAATTCCTGAAATCCCGGAAGAGGAATGTGTTGGGCATCCCTTTCCTAGGAATTGGCGAGGGTAAGAGTTATATGCTCTCTTCCTTCTTTAGTTGTATGCTAAAGATATCTCCTTTGGCTGACATCAATAAATTTTATAGTACAGCCAGGAACAATTGAGGGCCATGTCTATCGGGTTTCGATCGGCTATACGGGGAATCCAAAACTTCTTAACTGGGTAATCTTTTTCTTCTTTCCGGGTAAATCTTTGATCAGTGTAGTGCTAATTTTACTGAGCTTCTAGTACTTTTAGTGGTTTGTTAATCGCATCTTTTGATCTTGTAGAGGAGTCGATCTAGAGCACCTCCTTCCGAGTAATCTACCCGATGCCCCGAGACATCGTCTTAAGCTCCTAAACAATAAATGCCTTCTAGTAGTAATGCTAGACAAGCCTCATCACAATGTTCTTCATAACATGCTCATCATAGGAGTGTGTCCAAGGCAGGACTAGCGTTTCCGGGCCTAGTACTTCTGATGCGGGACCTAGGCATTCGGAGGAGAGTTTGAATATCCTTCCCTTATAGGCCTTCAATCGTCATGGGAACCCTCTTTACTTCCCTCGGTCTTCTTATAGTGGACCATCTCATAAGGCTTCGCAAGCTTGGGACCAAGGAGGTAGCTCTTATCAAGGTAATGAAGGCGGTCGATTCTCTACATCCGTCCTGGATGACTTCGGGAACTACATCTTCAATGACGCCTCGATGATGATGCTTAGAAGACTCCAACGTTGCTTCCGCTTGTTTGCTGATTTTTGGATCTTTGTAGGGTATTTGTTTATTAATGTTTTATTATATTGTAATAAAGACTCTTATGCGATGAGATGAAATACAGGACTTAATTCTAAAAATGTGTTCTTCTAATTAATATGATGCACAAAACTTAGGAAAAAACAAAGACAAAACTAAAATAAAAATAATGGCACTAGCCCCCATTCCCCCTAAAAGAAAATAATATTAAGAAAAATGGAACATCTCAAGTGCATGGTCCAGAACAATAATAAGGTACGTCACCTGGTTTACCGATTGTTTGCTTCATGTCTGTTTTAATGCTTACCCGCAATAATAGGGGGCTACCACGGAAATTCTGTTCGACATTGGTTTCAACTCGGTCTAAGCCAATTATCGTTTCAGCTATCTGTTAGTGGAGTTAAAGAACAATAATTCTTTAATTGTTCCACCAAGCTTAGTAGAGCTGCTGGTGCCAGGTTGACCTCTTACTAGCAGAAATCCGCCTATCATCCGAAATCAAAACCTAACTTTCGTTCCTGCCTCTTCGCTGTTATTTATTATTATTTCGATTTTGCTCCTGTTGGGCGTAAAAGTTAGATTTTGACCGTGCAGGACACTAATATTTGATTTTGCATCTGTGATATACGGATCTGGTTAATGGAACATCTAAAGCTCATTGATGCTCCTCCGAAGTTGGATACATACCTAGCGATGCATTTATGCCAGCGGAAACAAAGACCAATGGTAATCGACTGTCCCACCTCCCAATGGGAAAAGTATCTTAGAAATCACTGGTAACCACCTCCTATGGTATGTTAAACACTGGAAAGTTTTCCAGTTTAAAACACACATTTCACAGACATCTATACATACGTCTCTTGAACTTAGAAGAGAGTACGTATTACTTCCCTAGCCGTGTGTTGCGGCAGATGGGTAGAGAACAAGTAATACTACTACTTGGATTGTATCCGGCCCACAACCTTTGACTTATTCGAGAGGGCATGGTAGCTCCAGCACAAATTGGATTGTGGCCTCGAATATTGGAGAGGTCTGCTGAAACTCCTAACTCTTGCACACTTGCTAACACCTGAAAGATTTGCGAACACTACTATTTCTCCCTATTATCTAGAGTGGATAATAGAAATAGATCCCGAACGACAAAAGGCACTGAGACTTAGAGAGCTAAATCTTGATGAAGTTGTCCCTGTTGCTGCCCCTCTACAAATTCGTGAAGTAAACCCTCGGATGGCTGCAAGCGCCTGTCAAAGAGAGACCGAGGCTAAAGAAACTAAAGAAAGAAGGGCTCATCGAATCCAAGAACTAAAGGAACGTACCCGAGACAAGGAAGCTGAGTCTAGCGATCCTAAGGGAATGAAAGTGAAAACAGAATAGGACTTGGACTCTTAGAAGTTTGAATAAGAGATGGAGGATTAGTTTTGCCTCTTTAGAATAGTGTTTATTTATTTTACAAGTAGTATGCTTGTAAGTATTTTCCTTTATTAGATATGTAATTGGGTAAGTAGAAGGCTTACCTTTTATTGAATAAAAGTATGTATTATGCTTTATTTTCATATTTTTATCGCTCACTTAGAGGTAAAATACAAACTGCCTAATTAGGTCATCCCACGGACCAAGGAACACCGAGAATAAGAAGGGAAAACCGTGGCTCGGCCAGTCCCACCGCTGACCAGGTGGTCGCCGGCGCTTGCCCGGGCCTAACCAGGTTGGGCTAGCTTGGCCTACTACCTAGGGGTATGCTAGGTGTAGTACTTCTTCAACTAATCTAAATTGGTGTACTTGGAAAATCTCTTCTCCATCCATATCGATTAATTTGACCGCTCCGCAGTGTAAACTTTCACTAAGTATAAATAGGCCTTGCTAGTTGGGTTTAAACTTTCCTCGCGGGTCTTGAATTGGTGTTCTTATCTCTTTAAGAATCGAATCTCCAATTTGTAAATTATGAGGCTTAACTTTCTTATTAAATGCCCTGGATATACGAGCTTGGTATATTTGGACATTATGTAAGGCGTTGGGGGCCTCTCATCTAATAATACTAACTCCTCATAATGTGCTTTGGCCCACTCTTCTTCCGCAATTTGTCTCTCAGCAATTATCCTTAACGAAGGAATGGCAATCTCAACCGGAAGGACTTGCTTCCATGCCATAGACTAAAGAATAAGGTGTTGATCCCCTAGAGGCTCTAATAGAAGTTCTATAACCCCACAAGGTAATTTATCTGGCCAATCCTTATAAGTAACTACCATTTTCACTACTATCTTCTAAATATTCTTATTTGCGGTCTCAACTCGCTCCGTTGGTCCGAGGGCGATATGGGAAAGATTTATGATGTTGGATTTTATACTTATCCAACAAGTCTGCTACTTCTTTCTTAAAATGACTACAATGGTCACTTATTAGCTCATGGGGCACCCCATAATGGCAAATAATGTTCGGTGAGGAATTTGGCTACTGTTTCGACATCGAGTTGCTTAGGAAGCCGCCTCTACCCATTTTGTGAAGTAGTTAATTGCTACTAAAACAAATTTGTGACCACCTATTCCTTTGGGAGTCACCTTGCCAATAATGTCTATTCCCTAAACTGAAAATGGCTAGGGTGAAGACAATGTAGTAAGGAATGATAGGGGTTGGTGTTGTAGGTTTGCATACACCGACATTTATGGCACTTTTTAACAAAGTCATCATAGTCCGCCGCCATGGTAGACCAGTAATAACCAAGTCTCTCGAATCTTCCGGACCAACATCCTATTGTTCATATGAGGTCCACATTCCTCACCATGAATCTCTTCTATAATGCACTTTGCTTCATGTTGATTGACACAAAGTAAGTTAATTCCGGAGTTGGTTTTCCTTGAACAATTGCTCCCGATTAATGAAGAATTGGGCGGCCAACATCCCGATGACTCGTTGGGCTTTAGATGTCGAGTCCAAGGGATACTCTTGCTTATCCAAATACTGATAAATATCATGATACCAACTGGTGTGGTCAGTATTAGATACTACTAAGGTATAGACGTGCACAGGCTGACTCGTCGCTCAATGTGAACGGGCATTAATTCAATGCTAGTGGGGATATTAATCATGGATGTTAACTTAGCTAATACATCCAGAAATTGATTATCATCCCTAGGAAGGTAAGTGAAAGAGATATTCTCGAAATGCTTAGATAATTCTGTTAAGTATGCTTGGTAAGGTGCCAAGGCTTCCCTACGTACCTCCCACCTTTGCGAAATTTGATTAATAATCAAATTGGAATCTTTAAAAACCCCGATGTTCTTGACCCCGATCTCTATTGCAGCCTCAAGTCCCGTGATACAGCCCTCGTGCTCTGTAGCATTATTGGTGACCTCGAAGTCTAGTTTGACTGAAATGGGAGTATGTGCTCCCTCCGGTGAGACTAAAAGAATCCCTACTCCAAAGCCCTTCTAATTGGAAGCTCAGTCAAAGTACATTATCCAAACGTCCACCTCTACTTGTAAAATATCTTCATATGAGAAATCAAGGTGTTCGGGTTGCGATTCGGGCACAAGAAAACCAACTAAGAATTCTGACACTACCCTTCCTTTGATCGCTTTTTGAGGGACGAACTTGAGTTCGAATTCGATAGCATGATAGTCCACCGTGCTATCTTACTGCCGACAGTTGGTTGTTCAAGTATGTACTTAATAGGATTTCTAGGTGCTACCACATGTACCGTTTGGGCTAACATGTGGTGTCTAAGCTTCTTGGTAGCCTAGACTAAAGCCAAAGATGTCTTCTCTAATGGCGTATATCTAGTCACATAATCCAGGAACTTCTTGCTTAGATAGTAGATCACACGTTCTTCTTTCCCATCTCGTTGAGCTAGCATGGCTCCTATAATGATTCCCGTTGTGGTAAGATATAAAAGTAAAGGTTTCCCTGGTTGGGGTGGAACTAATACTTGAGGATTAGCCACGTATTCCTTGAGCTTCTCGAATGCTTGTTGGCACTCGGTATCCCAAATGCGCTCGGATCCTTTCTTTAACTTCTTGAAGATGGGTTCACAAACCATAGTCGGCTTTAATATGAAACAAATAATGTACTGCAAACATCCTAGGAAACCTCTTATCTCCTTCTCCATACTTGGTGGAGAGATCTCCTGAATGGCCTTGATCGTGGATGGATCAACTTCAATTCCTCTAAGACTCGACAACTTAGCCTAACAGTTTACCGGAGGTTACCCTAAAGGCACACTTTTGAGGATTAAGGCGCATGTTGTATTTCCCGAGTCCGTGGAAGAATTTTCTCAGTCGGGTAAGTGCCTTGCCTTGTCTTTGGATCTTATAATCATATCATCTATATATACTTTGGCTTCTTTATGGATCATATCATGCAGTAGTGTCATTGTTGTCCTCTCGATACATTGCACCAACATTTTTGAGCCCAAATGGAATCACCACATAACAAGTAAGTCCCCCATTGAGTGATGAAGGTCGTCTTTTCCATGTCTTCTTCAGCCGTCTTCACCTGATTATATCCAAGCATAACCATCCATGAATGAGAGTGGAGCATGACCTGCTGTATTATCTACCGAATATCGATATGAGGCAACGGAATTCATCTTGAGGACTGGCCTTGTTTAAATCCTTGAAGTCGATACACATTCGAACTCGCCATCTTTCTTCGGGATCGGAACTATATTTGCTACCCACCGAGGATAGTGAACTACCTTAATAAACCCAGCCTCTAACCGTTTCTGAACCTCTTCCTTAATCTTCAAGGCCCATTCTGGTTTCATCCTCCTCAATTTCTACTTAACCGGCTTAGCATCCTCATAAAGCGGAATTTTGTGTTCTGCTATAATTGGATCTATACTTGGCATATCTTTGTAGGACCATGCAAAGATATCGATGAATTCTGTAAGGAGCGAAGTGAATTGCTTCCGCTCTTCCGGATCTAAGGTTTTCCCAATCATAACTTCTTGGGGTTGATCAACCGACGCTAGATTAATTGCTATTGTTTCCTCTATTATTGGTGAGCGATTTTCATGAACTTTTATTAGCTCTTTAGGAATTTCTTGTTCATCATTAGAGGCAAAATAATTAAGAGCAAGAGGAGGCAAAGAATAAGCGGAAAGGTTGACTTTATTGAAAGAAGCAACGAGTACATCGGACTTAGAAACAGAATTGGAAATGACAAAATTAGAACTAGAAATAATAGAAGAAGAAGTACAAGCCCTAGTACTAGACTTAGAAAGAGGATGCACTCCTAGGCTAACAGACAAATTCTTGGCCCTCCTCAGCATCAATCCAAGTAACGTGCTTGGACCCTTCCATATCAGCGTCGGTGATGAACCCGAATGGATTGAACTGCGGTTGCAACATGGCTCGCGACAGTACCAAGACTTAGTTCCCTTCTAGATTACCCTCTTGTCCAAATAAGAGACCGAAAAGATTATTTCCGGCAAGCTTGGTCCGATCTGTTGTGGACTGTCCCCTTTGAGGAGGTAAGGTGCCTCATTTTCCAAAATATAGCAGTCATTAAAGATCTCTAGACCAGGTACCAGGATACCCTTTTCCTCAAATTAATAGGGCTCGGGAAAACCAACATAAGGAAAGTTGTCTCCTTCTTTTAGAAATTGCCCATTCAAAGTATAAGGAAGGGCTTAATAGAACGAACTTTGTGTGGTGCAGTCCTCTTTACTTGGATTTCCCACTTGGCTTGAGCTATTTCCTTAGAGGTAGATTGATAGCCTAGTCCAAAGTTGTAATTATTAGTGGGTTCAAGGGTGAAAAATAGGGTGGTATGCCCTTCGGCCTGCAGCGAGACGTAGAAAATACCCCTTCTTCCTAAGCATCGATTGGATACTAGGGTTGCCATAAGGGTTAAAGGTAAAAGGTGCTTCATCCCTTTCTAAGGCAACAACGGTTTCAAATCCATAAAGTTCTTCATCATTAGCATCGTGCTCGATCTCCACTACGAACTCTTTAAAACTAATAGTAGCACAAAGATTATCCCCGTTGACGAGTTATGACCTGACCTTTAATGATCATCTTGACCTTCGATGTAGTGTAGAGGGCACTGCTCGATGATCGTGCAACCAAGGGCATCCTAGAAGCAAATTGATAGTAGTTGGGATATCTAGGACTTGGAATTCGATATTCCTTTCTACCGGCCTTATATTGATTGGCAAGGTCACTGTTCCTAAGACTTTTCTTCTAGATTTGTCATAAGCTCGAAGATGAACAGATCTGTTTAGAGAGTTGTTGCTCCCTTATTCCTAACCTCTTAACAGTTCTCCAGGGACATACATTTACTCGCTGATCCATTGTCTACCAAGGTTAGGGGAACAAACTTCTTGATGCAAGTTACGATTAAATAAAGGGCATTGTTGTGTGCAACGCCTTCTTCTAGGAGATCCTTCTAATCAAAAGTAATGGTTCCATCCCCATTGTTAACCAATCCTACTACTTCCTCTGGTGTGGTGTCAGGAGAAACTTCAATCTTGCTGAGTGCATCAATCAAGGCTTGCCTATGTTTCGGGAAGCGAGATATCAATTGTCGATTAAAATGCCGGCTTTTAGTTTCTGGAGTTGCTTAAGGATTGGGTCTTCTTCCTTCATAACTTCAGGTTATTTTAGGGCTTCCTAAGTTTATTATGGACCCAAGGGCGCATTATGCCGTCCTGATATAGTAAGAAACCGATCAGCAAGGCTTTTAGTGTCTTCCCAAAAGTCTTCTTCTTCTAAGGGTGGTGTGCCCTGAAGTCATCACTATTGTTGTCACTGTCACTTTTCATTTCGTAGACATCTTCTTCATCACTTACCCACAACCCTTGGACTTTTAGATCTAATGGAGGTAGGTTAAGAAGTGGTTTCAACTTGGTAACATCTTGGATAAAAATGGAAGGATCCCACCGACCTGGTTTGGGTTCGATGAAGATAGCTAGGGTGCCGCTAAAAAGTTTTTATTGTTACTTGGTTTCTAGGTAGCCTTATGCAAGGGTAGTTGGCCATTTCGAAACATGCTTTCTAGTTTGTTCTTGAATGTCCAACATTGTTCTGTATCATGTCCTCATGCACAATGGTATTTGTAAAATTTTCCCACGTCCCAATTTTTGGGTTGTTTTGCGGTTTCTAATTGTGCTCTAATAGGTGGCAATTCTATCTTTCCTTTTTCCAAGACACGGTCAAGGGCCTTGGTGTAAGTATTATCAATAGGAGTGTGGTTAGTATACCTATTGAATGCATTGACATTTGCACCCTTGGTAGCATTACCGGTATTAGAGGTTTTCTTATCTTTAGAATGATAATTACCTCTATATCCGGTCGCGACTTTTGTGGTCGCGGTGGACAGCTCTTCCTCTATTAGCAAACCATCATCTCTACCGGTTGAAAAGTTCGTCATGGGTAGGAATTTGAGGTGCTGATTATAATTGGGCTAAAGGTTCCTTATGATGATTCGAACTTGATCCTTCTCGGAGGGTCGATCAACCATATCGACTCGCCTTTGCTCTCCATCCGGTAAAGAAATCGATGAAGCTCTCTTTCTCGCCTTGCTTGATTAATTCCAAGTCTCTAAGAGTAACAGGTAGATCGGTGTTAGAGGAGTATTGATGGAGGAACTCCTTGCACAAATCTGTCCAATTGGCAACCTTGCGTGGGTCAACCGCATTGTACCACTTCATTACATCGATATCAAATGTCCAGGGAAGATGATGTGGTAAGTGTCTTTAGGAATGTCCTTAAGATCTCTTGATGTAGACGATATCTATTCTTCTTGATCACTCAACCTGGTTTCCACCTTAGCTATATTCTCATTAAGTTGATCGAGGTTAAGGTATTGCTCGGGATTGGGGTCCATTGGAAGGGAACTCTTTTTAGATGTTGTCTTAGAACAAGGAATGGATTGTGATGGTGTAGTATGCACTGAAGCTTGTCGCACCGCTGTAGACCGCGGAGTAGAAAGAAATGATGATGTGTCGGACTCCTTGGTAAGGCGTTCTAATCTTTTGGAGCTCGGATTCCGATGATACTCGGTTGCTGTAGACTGCCCTATTTTGCAGCCCAAAGGATGATGTTCAGGACCATGTGAGAGAAGATCACTTCTAGGAGGAAGGGACTCAAGCACAAGACCCGAAGAGACTAAGGATGCTTTTTATTTGGATGCGCATAAAGAATGCAATGATGATATGATGAATGACTTGGTAGACATGATCCTTAGAGAAAAGATGCTTCCTATATGATAATGCACTCCTCTATTTGAGATGATTTTCTGACTAAATGCAAAATAAAAAGGACAAACTCACCTATCTTAATATGAAATGATCTTACTTGGCTAATGCAAATGGACTCACCTTATATGAGATGATTTTATTTGGCTAATGCAAATGGACTCACCTAATATGAGATGATTTCATTTAGCTAATGTAAATGGACTTACCTAATATGAGATGATTTTATTTGGCTAATACAAATGGACTCACCTAATATGAGATGATTTTTATTTAGCTTATGCAAATGGACTCACCTACTATGAGATGATTTATTTGGCTAATGCAAATGGAATGTGAAAATGAAAAAGAAATAAAAGGACTAGACAATAATAAAAGGGAACTTCCGGTAAGACCCTTTCATAAGGCAACTACTTAAGCTAATGAGAGGTAAATTTTGGGATGACACGGAGAGTGCAAACAATGGACCAACCCTAATAGGAGAGAAGGCATTTTGACTTTTTGCTAAATGCACATAACGGATCGACTCTAGGAAATTTATTAAAGTGTTTTACTTTCACTCATGCAAGGGTCTAATCAGCACTCCTCACCTATTCCTAAAGGCTCACAAACAGAAGATTAAATCTAAAAACATACACACTCGTATAAGCATGCACATGAAGTCCGAGTGGTACCTAAAAGTCCAAAAGTTCTATGGCCTAAGCGTTGAAGAGTTTAGATACATGGTGACACATAGTCCGAGACTTTGATCCCCCATGGGTTACACGAATAAGGATACCAACCAGAATTCCGGTGCCTCTCGGTGAACCAAAAGGTTTAGCCCGAGATGGCGTGCTACAAGGGAGGAGGTACCGTTTCCTCGGGCAATCAAGTGTCGTTGGGCCCGCCTCAAGGAACGAGTGAGAGCCTCTCTCCGTAAAGGGTTAAATAGTAGGTAAAATAAATTTTTCCTAGGGTCTAAAACAGATATTTAATCTAGTTCAAAGGTTGCTAAATGCGGGATGTCTAATGCAAGTACATCGTTAAAACACACTACTCAAATTTTCAAGTTTCGCCTTCTTAATAAAAAGTTTGTCCCTAGTGGAGTCGCCATTGTAGGAACCATGACCTTAGGTGGCGGCCCGAGCATTCGAGCTTCCCCACGATTTGCCCCTTTGGCATTAGGGTTTGGATTTGAGAAAGAGATGGGAAATCATATAGGGTTTTGAAGATACATTTTAGAAACGGGGAATGAACCTTTTATTAAGATTTTCCAAATTTTATTAATTTGTTAAAGTTTGAATGGCGATTTTATTAATTCCTTTATTTTAAAAATTATTTTCTAAATTCTCGGGATCTTATTTTCTAATTAAGAAATAAAGTAAAGTTAGGATTTTGGTCTCGCCGTGAGGCTTTAGGGCTAGATAGGTGTAAAAACCAATCCGGACCGAAGCCTTACTAGCCGACCCCACTGCGCAAGCAAGTGGCCGATACCTAGGAGTGGCCGGCATCGGCCGGAGGCCGTGGCCGGTGGAACCAGCCTTAGTCTCGCCCAGTGGGCAGATCCAAAATCTAACGTTACTATTTCTACAAACAGAAAACATCGAGATGAAATTTTTGAATAGAATAAAGCATAAAATAAAGGAGTCGCCTATCAATTTTTAGAAGAGAAAAAGTAACAAAAATAAAATTTGCTCTTCGAATCTTAGTATGAGAAAACTAAGACTAAAAGAGTCTATGACTCCATCGGTCTTTGAATCGAGAATCGGATTTGGGGGTGAGGGTACGAAACGTAGGGAAATCTCTTCCATTCCGCCCGTCTAAAGACGATCATTACCAGTTCGAGTAGTGCATTAGAATGATGTGAGAAAACAAGTATACATCAGCACGCTAAATGAAATTAAAGCAACCAAAATATAACAAAGAAAACAATAAAGAAAAGCGAAAGTAAAGAAAGCGATAAAGAAAAGCGAGAAATAGAAAAATTACATCGGTCGGGAGGAATTTAAAGCGATTACATCTCTTAAACCACAATACGTAAAGTAATAAAAACATAAATAAATATAATCATTCAAAGGCTGAATTATGGCCCTTAGGTTGTCCCACCTTGCTGATCTTGATTTTCACATCGGATCTCTTGATGAAATGGTGACAATCCAAAGAAAAGAGATAGTTTTGTGAATGGTGTACAGTGGTGTAGTAATAATCAGTTGAATGGGTGCCCAGAGATTATAATAACTAAATATTCTTTAGCTCTTTTCACATATTCAGCAATAGCTTAGCAAAGGGTGAATGTTTTATGGAAATTTCAATAGAGTAACGTTTAGATGAGAGTGCTCTAGGTAGCTTTCAAGCAAGATAATGTTAGGGCAGGAAGCCAGTATGGGAATGAGAGCCATATGTCTCTATTTATAGTAGAGGACCTAGGTCACAAATGACCTAGGGTTTGCCTCCATCTAGTCGTCCAAATAGCTGAAATAAAACTGGGCTAAATTCTAAGAGATAGAACCGGACCAAAAAGAGATAAAACCGAACGTAACCTGAATAGAAGGGGGAAGGCGAGCGTCGGCCAATCGGGCGCTCCTAGGGTTTCATGCCCTAGTTGTGTCTCCAAGGACTCTCCAAGCCAAAACGTAGCGTTCCACCATGCTTCTAAAAGGCGGGCGTTGGCCACAACGTCGTTATTGGGTAAAAGCTTCTACCCTCGTGTGGGTTGTCTTATGAAGCTTAAACTGCAGCGACTATGATGTTCCCGATCATGAAACGCCACGCTTTAACACAGTCTTCAGGTCTTCAACTCCTTGTACTCTAGATGAAAGTAGAATGTAGCATTCTGCACTGGAATTTCTCAAGACACAACATCGGACTCCACAATCTCTAAAGGCTCGGCCCGGTTCTTGGACGGTTTGAAAGAAACGAGTATTGTGAACCGACCCAAGGAAAAAGGCTATTTATTTTGTGGTGGGTGTTCTTTATGGTTTACTCGGCTTATGTTGCACCAATCAATCACAGTCTAAGATCCAAATCCACAAACAAGACTCGGGGATTATCATCATCGGGCCAACAAATCAAAAAGCGGAAATAAAGAGATAAGAGATGACAATTTTTAGGTGTTTACAGACCATCCCGTTGTTGACCGGCAGCGTGGCTAGCGCCGGCCAATGCTCGTGGTTTGATCGGGCCGGGCCTCGACAAATAGCAACAATTGTTTAGTGTCATGTTAAACATAATATTTCTTCAATTGATCCAAATTAGTGTGATGAAACATTTCTTTTCCACCTATGTCTGGCCGGCTTGACTGCTCCTCCCGGTACTATTTGATTGAGTATGTATAGGCCCTTTTGATTGGGCCTGAATTTTCCTCTAGAGTCCCGATTGGGGCTCTACTTTCCTTAATAACTAAATCTCAAACTTGTAAATGACGAGACTTCACTTTTTGCTAAGTGCCCTTGATATACGTGCCTAATATATTTGGACATTATGTAGAGCATGTAAGCGCCTTTCATCTAATAAGACTAACTCTTCGTAATTCGCTATAGCCTATTCTACTTTAGGAATCTTACTTTCTGCTATGATTCACAAAGAGGGGATGTCAATTTCTATCAGAAGAACTACTTTCATGTCATACACTAGGGAGTAAGGGGTTGCTCCCGTCGAGGTTCTAATCGAAGTTCGCTAGTCCTATAAAGCAAAGGGCAATTTATTGGGCTAGTCCTTATAGCTGATGGCCATTTTCTCCACTATCTTTATGATGTTCTTGTTAGCGACATCGACTGCTCCAATGGTCCGAGGGTGATAGGGAGAAGACTTATGATGCCCGATCTTGTACTTGTCCAGATGAATCCGCTACCTCTTTCTTGAAGTGACTACCATGGTCACTAATCAATTCATGTGGCACCCCATATCGGCAGATAATGTTATGGGTTATGAATTTGGCCACATGCTTTGATGTTATTGTTGTATAGGATTCCGCTTCAACCTACTTGGTAAAGTAGTCGATTGCTACTAACACAAATGTGTGACTTTGGACCGAGTTTCCCATGTACCTTGGCGCAAGGGTTTTTAAAAAGGTTGACAAAAAGAAGTCTGAAAATGATTTTTTAGAATATGGGGATGAACCTTTTGTCAAGATTTCGAATTTTATTAAATTGAATTGAAGTGAATTAAAACAAATTCGAATGGCAATTTTATTAATTATTTTATAAATTATTTTTAGAAGTCCCGGGATATTATTTCCTAATTGAAGAATAAATAAAACTTAGAAATTAGGGTTTTGCCGTGAGGCTTTAGGGCCAGGTCGGTGTGAAAACACCGATCCGGACCGAAGCCTCGACCGTTGACCACTCGGCAGTCACAGGTGTCGGCTAGAGGCCTGGCCGACAAAGTCAGCCTCGGCCTCTAACCAGCAGAGCAGATCTATATCTCTTTTTTTTTTACCCTATAATCGGAAAATAACCAAGATGCATTTTAATAAGAATAAAGCAAAAACATGAGTCGCCAATAAGTTTTTAGGAGAGAAAAACTAAAAAGCATAAAAATAAAAATTATTCTCTCGATCTTAGCATGGGAAGACTCGAGACCGAAAAGGCTAAAAATGACTTCATCGATCTTTAAACCGAGAATCGATTCGGAGGCGAGGGTACGAAAAGTAGGGAAAACCCTTCTGTTCCGCCCGTTCAAATATGGTCATTACTAGTTTGAGTAGTATACTAAAATAATGTGCTAAACACAAACATACAACACGATAAACAATAATAAAAAGAACCAAAATGAATTAAAGGAAAGCGATAAAGAAAGAAAAGCGAAAAACTAAAAGGTTACATCGGGCAGGGAGGAATTAAAAAACGATTACGTCTCTTTGATCCACAATACAAAAAGCAATAAATAAAACATAAGTTAAATAACCGTTTCAAGAGTGAACGGTTGCCCTCAGAGTTGTCCCACCTTGCCGATCCGGATCTCTACACTCGGATCTCTTGATGTGACGGCCATAAATCAAAGAAAGGGCTTATTTTGAATTTTGAAAAGGTGACTTTATGAGGGGGTAAGAATGATCAATTGAATTAATGCATAGAGATCGAATAACTAAATATTCTTTAGCTCTTTGCAAGGATTCAGCGACAATAAGTAGAAAGGATGAATGTTTAAGATTAATATCGGCAGAGTAACGTTTAGGAGAGGGTGTTCTCATTAGCTTTCTACAACATAACACATAGGTAAAAGGCCTTTGGGAATGAGAGCCAAGGCTCTCTATTTATAAGGAGAGACCTAGGTCACAAATGACCTAGGGTTGCTCTCGCCCAGCCCGTCCAAGAAGCTACAAATAAACCGAGCAAGAACCTCTTGAGATTGAACCGAGATAAAGCAAGGATAAAACCGGATAGAATCCGGTTCGTGGGCACCGGCCACCCAGGTTTGCCTAGGGTTTCATGCCCTAGCGTGTTTCCAAGGGAGTCTCCAAGCCAAAACACAAGTGTTTCACTTAAAACTTTGGGGTTGCAGGCGCCGGCCACGACATAGTTTTGAGGGGAAAATCTCCTAGTCTCGTGTAGACTTTTTTGTAGAGCTTAAACGCAAGCACTTTGATGCTCGTAATCATGAAATGCAACGTTTTAATGTTGTCTTCAGGTCTTCAGCTCCTTGTCCAATTATATAAATGTAAAATGCACTATCCTGAACTTGGAATTTCCCGGACACATTATTGGACTCCGTTGTCTCCGAAGGCATGGCCCGGTTCTTGGATCATCCGAAAGAAAGGGGATTTGCATATCAACCCAAGGTTAAAGGCTATTTATTTAGTATTAGGGTTTTTGGTGGTTTACTAGCTTATGTCGCACCAATTGAACACAGATCCGTGATCCAAATCCTTAAAAATAGGACTTTGGATTTCATCATCTCGACCAACGTAATAAAATACGTAATTAAAGAGATAAGAGATGACACTTTTTAGTTGTCTACAGTTAGCCCCCACTTTGACCGAGTCTAAAAGATGAAGGGTCAAAGTAGACACTAAAGGGTACTTACCTCGATTTTTGATATTAGTTATGGTATAATGCTTGGAATTGGTTGTAGGCAAACCTGAACTCCAAAATGGGGCATGGACTTGATCGCGGTGTATTCGTTCTAAAGTCCGGTAAAAAGCCCTAAGCTTCGCTCGATCAAACCCATAAGCTTACAACATTTTGATGTTGAAACCTCGATCAATCTTTGATTTGAAACTTGGCTAAATAATTTGTTGTACTAACATACTTGTTAGTGGATAATTGAATTGACGAAAGTTCAGTCTTTTACTCGAATAATTCAATCGAAACAGACTGAAAAATCTGATCCGAAAAAGTTGATTGGTGGGTCCGAGAATTCCACTTGCATGCATAAAGTGCCAAGGAGTCACATGCCATGGTTGATGAGACTCCACAAGCAAGATGGATAGGCTAGGGCTACAAAGTTGTCGCGGATGGGACACCACGGCGACTCATGGCGAGCGCCATCCAGCCTTTGGAAGGATTTCCTCCAGCCTACTTCTCGCGATTCCCTTAGTCTCGCACTACTTGTTTGACTCTTCTCTTGTATGGTTGGCTGGCTTGACTCAATGGAACTATAAAAATGGCTGCTTAATGAATTCATTTCACACACTTGCTTCTTTTCTTGCACTCTTGTCTTACTCTTGTGCTTTCTTACTTTGCTTCTTCTTGAAAACTAGTTGGTTTCCAAAGTCTTCTCTTCTAAAATGTCTAGGAGAAGAGCCCATCCTGCAGGGAGGTCTAGAGCTGAAAAACTTATTCAAGACAACTTCCTTGAACGGGAATGGCATCTGCAGAACGAGTGGAACCCAAGTGACCTCTTGGTGGAGGCCGAGAGTCACATTTCTTCACTTGCTATCACTCCTTCGGTAAGCTAATTGGCTTAAGTTTCTCTCTTTGCTTATTTAGAGTAGCTCTTCAACTAAAATCTTATTGGATTTTTGTCTTGCAGAAAGGCTCAATTCGGAGTAGTGGAGCTATCCCTAAGTTCATGGAAACATGTAGGAGGATGAACTTTCCTCTTGAAGATGTCATGCATAATGTCGGGTTTGGTCCTCTTTTCTTTACCTTGAACTACCTTTGTGAGAAAAGGGAGAGGGATCCTATTAGGGCCATTAGTGAGTGTTTCTAGGACACCACCAATACTTTCCACCTTTCCTTCAAGGCAATGACCATAACTCCTTTCGATTTGGCTATTTTATCCAGTTTAGGCTTTTCGGAAGAGCTTCTAGTCTATGGCTGGAATTTGTACAACAATCGTGACTATCTACGTCATCTTTTTGGACCTGTGGCTAATTTGTTTCCACAAGAAAATTTCTTTAAGTGTACCATCTTTTTTAGGCCCTTGAGGATGTTAGGTTTTGGCCTCGACATTCTCCGCAACAATAGGTCCGAATCGTGCTTACTCTTCTATTGAGCATAGTTCTTTTTTCCGATCAAGCTGCTAAGGTTCATGTTGACTGTTTGGTGAATTTAATGGACCTTGACAAAATAAGGAGCTCAACTAGGGTGCTCCGACGTATACTTGCCTCATTAGGGGCCCCGTACAAGTGTACGGCCTATAAAATCGGAGTCGATTCGACCAACTATCTATCATTGTGGTTGGTGGAAGATTGTTAAGGTATGCTCAAATTCTCCTTTTCTCTAATGTATTTTTCATCTTGTGTGGATAAAAAAATTTTCTCAATTGTAATCATGCAGCCGTTGTTATATGAATATTTCCCGCATCTTTCTCCTGGTTTAACGAATCGTCGAGCGTTTTCGGCCTCTATATCGTGGGCTCAAGTCTACCTTCGACCTCGTAATATCCATGGGATAAACTTCTTAAGATTAGCCCTTAACCGTGTGACCTCGGTATGCCTCTTTAATCTCAAAATTCTCTTTGAAAATATGCTTAGAGTACTTCTTATCACACTTGTTTAGTTGGTTGCCCCTACCTACAGCCTTGTGGCACTACCCCGTGGTGGACTCTAGCCTTGATTATGCACTCGTTTTTCATCCATTTTCTTGTTGCCTTTTATTCTTGCCTGCTTATTTCTTGATAGATCTTGAATGTAGGCTAATTTTCATCCTTAGGGCCAACTCCAACTCCCTCCGAGTGTCATTGTTGCACGGGAATTAAGTGAGAGGAGGATCTTATTTGAAGGCCCCTTTGGGTTTTGTTGGTATCTTGGGGAGAGGGTCACACCTCAAATCCGGGTCAATACATGGCCTCCGCTTGTTCCAATCGATCCACCCCGAGACCATGTTCTACCTTCGCTCCCTTCCTCTAAATGAGCAAGCTACTCATTATCGTAGGGTATCCTTATACCTTATTCTTAAGCTTTCGGACATCCTATGCTCACCATGCGGCGCGGATTATGGCTCAACCGGTGAGTTCTCCCCTCTTTCCTTATCATAGTTGAATTTCTTACATGGAAATTAACTTCGTCTTTTGACAACTCACACCGGCAAACATCCATATTTCAGGCCTTTATATGGATGTTACTCTACTTGAGGGACCTCCTCGTTATGTAAGAATTCCTCAAATCCCGAGGAAGAATGTGTTGGGCATCCTTTTACCAGGAATTGGCGAGGGGTAAGAGTTTCATACTCTTCACTTTTAGTTGTATGCTAAAAGTACTTTCGACTGACACCATAGGATAAATTTTGTAGTATGACAAGAACAATCCCGCACCATGTCTATCAATCTTCAATCTGCTCTTCGAGAAATCCAAAACTTCCTTACTAGGCGATCTTTCCCAACCTTCCGGTAAGTGCCTAATTAGTGGAGTGCTAATCTTATTAAGCTTTTAATGAGTGTACTAATTGTCTGTTTCATTTTTGTAGAGGCGTCGATCTAGAGCACCTCCCTCTAAGAGTCCTCTTACCGACACTGGGGCACAAAAATATCCATCTCGCCAACAAACACCTTCTAGTACTACTCGCTCGACATGGTTCTTCATGACATGCACATCATCGGAGTACTTCCTAGGCAGGACCTAGCACTTCCGGGTTAGTGCTTTCGGTGCAGGACCTAGCTTTTTAGAGGAGAACTTGGATATGTTGCCTCTACAGTGCTTTTGATCATCACGAAAATCCTTTTTATTTCCCATGGGCTTCGTACAACGAGCCATCCCATGAAGTTTTGCAATCTTGGGACCACGGAGGTAGCTCCTATCAAGGTGATGAAGGCGGTCGATTCTCCACATCTATCTTGGAAGACTTCAGGAATTACATCTTTGACGACGATTTTGATGGCGACGATTACGGAATTCCTTGTCGCTCCCAATGTTGATGATTAGGGAATCCCTTGTAGGGTGTTATTGTTTACTTAATATTTGCTTTTTAATGGTGACTCTTACGCAATGGGATAAAATGTAAAGTGACTCAATTCTAAAAATGCATTCTTTTATTTAATATGATGTAAAAGACTTAGGGAAAATTATAAAGACGAATCGAAAAAAAAAATTGCACTAGCCACCATTCCCACCAAAGGAAAATGATAAAAATAAAAATGGAAAATCTTAAGTGCATGGTCCAAAATAACAATACAACATGCACACAATGGGTCGGAGCCCGAAAAGAGTATGGCCCAAGGAGTTCTCGAGCTAAAGAAAACCGCAGAATAGGCCCGACAAAGGAGGTGGCCGGCGCCCGCCATCCACGAAGTCCAGGGCGTTGGCGAATGTGCGGTGATTGAGGTGCGAGAGGACTCTAAAAGCTCCGTAAAGCTCCTATAAATACGATCCACGCCGGTGCTTAAAAAAATGTGCCTAACGCAAAACCTTCACGTGAAACAAACTACAAACGTTCGTGTCTTCCACTTTCTTCCAAAAGATATGAATTTCATGATTGAGCTAACCCGATGGATGCATCGGATGAATAATATAGACATATTTAGGTTATCAAATTATGGGTTGAATATCCTATTCAACATTAGCCAAATGAAGGTCTACTAGACTTTCTTAACCGTTGTGGCCTTTTTGGGACCCTCACCATCACGTTTTCAGGTTTGGGGATAAGGAACCGTGCCGCCTGCCTAAAGAGTTTGATGCCATATTAGGCGATCATCGGCGTATGAAACCAGCTTCTACCCGCATCTTTGGAATATCTCCATAAGAATTACAAATACTTGCTGAAACTAAGAAATAAGAATCTACGATGGATTCTTATTAGAAATCAAGTAAATCCGACTAACCTAATGAAACATTATCGAAACATGTACGCCTATTCCAAGCAATTATTATTCCGAGGCGACGAGTCATTATCACCTATTTGATAGGTGGATTCCTACTGGTAAAGGTCACGGGGATATGGAACCGGGGACACTACTGAGTTTAGTTGAACAATTAGAGAATTATTGTTCTCTAACACCCTTAATAGTTGCTGAAAAAATCATAGGTTTAGATTAGGCCGAAGTAAATTCCGAGGAAGACTTCTCTCGGGAGCCCCTCGTTGTTGAGGTAAGCAAATAACCGTTGACGAGACCAAACGATGTAAGCCGATCGACGGCGCACGGCATAGGGTGGCGATCCGGTGTCGTCAAGGTTAATTGCCTTTGGCTTACGTCAAAAGTCTTGCTTTTTGCTCCTTTTGTTTTTCTTCCTCTTTTTTGTTTTTTTTTATTTTGTCGCTGTTGGGCCTAAAAGGATTGAATTTTGACAAGTGCAGGACACTTATTATTATTTTGATTTTGCATATGTGATATGCAGATCTCGGTTAATGGAGCACCTAAAGCTCATTCGAGCTCTTACAAAAATTGACTTGTACTTAGCTATACACTTCGCCAGTGAAAACGAGAAGAGGTGGTCGATGATCACCCAACTTCTTGGTGGGAGGAGTACCTCGAGAATCACAAGAACGATATAACGTGGTACGTTGAGCATTGGAAGGTGTCCTAATTCAGAACTCATACCTTGCAGCCTTCCCTTTGTACGCCTGTTGGGCCTAGAAAGCAATTTCTGCTATTTCCCGCACCATGTGTTGCGGCAAATGGGAAGGGAGCAAACAGTTCCTCTGTTAGGATCAGTATCCGGCTCGCTACCATTGAATTATTCAAAGGGTCTAGTAACTCTAACTCGAATAAAATTGTTGCCCGAATAATGGACGAACTCGCCAAAGTTGTTGACACCTCCTGGCAAGCTTAATACTTCGTCTCTACCTATTATCCGGAGTGGATAACGGAAGTAGATCCCCAACATTGCAAGACACTTAGAACCAAAGAGATGGATCCTAAAGAAGTTGTCCCTATTGCTGCTACTCTACGCATTCGCGAAATAAACCCTTGAGTGATCGAACGCATCCGCCGAAGAGAAACCGAAGCCAAAGGAGCTGAAGAGAGGACGGCCCGCAAAATCGAGGAATTGAAGAAACGCACCCATGATGAAGAGGTTGAGTCTAGTGACCCCAAAGGAAAGAAAGTAAAGATAGATTAGGGCATTGAATGTTTTAGATAGAATTTAGGAAAGAATAAAAGAAAAGGAGCTTTAGTTTTGCCTCTTTGGAACAAATTTTTTTATTATTATTATTATTATTAATATTATTATTATTATTATTATTATTATTATTATTATTATTATTATTATTATTATTATTATTATTATTTATTATTATTATTATTATTATTATTATTATTATTATTTTTATAAGTGGTGTGCTTGCATTGGTTTCCCTTTCATTAGCTATGCACTCAGGTAAGTAGTAGGCTTACCTTTTTATTAAATAAAAGTAAGTATTATGCTATTATTGAGCTGTGATTGCGTATTCTCCTACTTTTACATCTTTTCAAACCAAGAAAAAGAGTAAGGTTTGAAGACTCAGTGTATGACTAACTAACCCTTTGAATGTATTTTGATTTCATGCATTCATCTAAATTTAGGATAAAGCAAGAAGCATCCTAAAAGAAATTCATTTAACTAAGTCATATGCTTTATAATTCATCATTTTAATATGACTTATTCTTGACTCGAACTCAAACTTAAGCATATTAAGATTATCTAACTAAGTATGACCCACTAAGTCGACTCGCACTCGTAAAGTAGAATCCGAGTTAGTTATGACAGACCGAGTAAGTCCGACCCACTCATAATTTAAATTCCGACCCACTCGGATCCGACCCACCTAGAACCGCATTCTGACCCACTCAAAACTCAGATTCTAACCCACTAAGTTAGACTCATACATTTAGTTTGCCTACGGTATTATTTATTTAATCATGCGTAATTGTAAAATGTCTATATAACTCATGTACCCATTAAGATTGAATGATTTATTTATGAGTTTTAGCATATCCGGAATCTGAGTATATTGAATATTAGACTTGAAATATTCCAGATTAATAGATTAAGATAATTAGTCATTAAATGCTTTATTTAGACTAATCCTTATCTAATTATGAACCAAAATATATTTATACTTTGAGAACCATTGTGCTTAATGTTTTTGCAGGGTTTTCTAATGTCAATTATCTGAAGAAAAAGCAAAAACAAAAGGCTTCGACTCGTTAAAGCACTCGCCGGACAAAAAGTTGGAATTTCTAGAAAAGCTCGTAACTTACCGACGACCTTGTCATTCATCGTTTTGGCTAATATTTTAATTTCCGAGTCTAACAGTCTTTTCGTTCCGCTTTAAAAGTTGGAAAAAGAGTTGTTGGAAGTTAGGACCAAGGCACAACTCGCTATTTCAAGGTAGTCCAGAAATCTGAGTGACCCAGATTATCCGTTACAACGGCTAGTTGACTCGGACAGCTTCAACGTAAAGACGTTGGAGGCTCAACGGCTATCTCTTCAAGGCAGTACTATCTCTTCAAGGCAGTACTATTTATAGAAGTCTTAGCACAAGATTTCAACTGACGAAGGGAAGGAAAAGAGAGACCATATTGAACATCTTCTCTAGCATACAACTCCCAAACTATAATTCTAATATTCCGAGTTGTATTCTTCTTAGTCGATTGTATTGCAATTCTTACTACTCTTCTACTCTTTCTTTCGACTAAGTTGTAAAGGTTACTTCAACTCAGTTGTCCCAAACTGTAAAGGTTACCTCAGTTTGGAAGTACCAGGTTAGATAAGGGAACTTCTAACCTTGGGAAAAATTAGAGGATCCCAAGTTGATAAGGTAACTTCAACTTAGAAGTACTAGGTCAGTCGGATAAGGTAAATTTTGAGCCTGGAAAAATTGTAATAGATTTGTTTGGGAAAAATCAGGTAGTCATATTCATTGTAATTGAGGATTCAATTAGTGGATTTGACTTGGTGTCCGGATTGACACTGTTCATGGTTTTCTCGCCCCAGGAGGGTTTCCACGTAAATCGAGTTCATACTTTTCCGAGTCTAATCTATGAAGACTCGGACACTCGCTCAACGCATTTCGAGTTACATTACATGAATCAGGTATAACTATCTCGTATTTATAGAGTTTTGCTTCTAAGGCATTCTCTGTGTTTTAGAAACTTTTCTTAATGAAATGGTATCTTCTCTAAGTACTACAGACTTGCACTTCATGTGTTTATTGCACTTCTTTAAGTGACTCGAAAACCGATTCTTTGTTCCGAGTCCAAGCATCACTCAGATTTATCGCAGATTGAGTGGACTACTCGTTTCACCTTCTCTCACTCGAATCGGCTCCTAATTATAAGCTCAATTTCATTAGAGTCAGTACCTCCGATCTGTTTCATACTTAGTCTATATCAAGTTATCTCACTCGATATTCTTTACTTATCTTGATCTATCGCTTAGACTAAGTCGGATGGAATTTTGAGTTATATACTTATTAGACTCAAAAATTCCACTTCTCTTCGACTCGGATAATTAGTTGATTAATTATCATAATTATTTTATTATCTCGTGTCTAATCTTAGACCAAAGTATTTTATACTTTGAGAACTAAAATTGATTTACTTTTGTAGGTTATTCAATCGAGGATACACTTTTTCAAATCACAAAAGTAACCGGCTTCGTAACGTCAAATCACCAGCGAGACATGGCTTTTCACCTTCTCTCGCTCCAGTCCTAGAAGATTGTGTCGTGGCTGTCTGTTTCCAAATGTAAAAACTGAACGCTAAGCTTAACGGTGGTTTCCACCTTATCTTTCAAGACACCGCCAATGGCTTTGGGACTTCCAAGAGAGTTAAACCGTTGTCCAACGTTCACATTACAACGGATACTTTTTGAGTGACTCGTAAAGCTTCTATCAACGGTCACGAGAGGACTCTCAGTCAGCAGATGAAGATAATGGCTACTCTGCATGGTCATCTATAAATAGAAGCCACTTCACAAGACTTGAAGATTGTCGAACATATTGTTAATACACACACTTGCTCAAAGTCTTTGTATACAATTCTCAATCTTCTACTTACAACTCTTACTCTGTAATTTATGACTTTCCGAGTTGTAAGGTCTTGTACTCAGCTACAAACTCTTTCTTACTTTCTCTGTAAGGTCCCTTGACTAAGCCGTAAGGGTTAACTCAGCTTAGTTGTCCCTAGCTGTAAGGGTTATCTCAGCTAGGAAGTACTAGATCGTATAAGGAAATTTCGAGTCTAGGAAAACTTGTATAGAGTTATCTAAGGGAGCAACTCGGGTTCGGTCAGTTCACGGTATTTTGTGGACTCAAAATAGTGGATTTGACTTCGTGCTTGGACTAGCACGGTCCGTAGTTTTCTGCCCCAGGAGGGTTTCCACGTAATTTCTAAGTGTTATCTTTCCGAGTTCATTCTAGACTCGGACAGTCATATTACTCCCGCTTGACTTGCTTGTTTATTCGTGATAGCATTTTTGAGTCCAAGCTTTTCTAACCCTGCTGTTTGACTCGGAACCTCGTCTCTGTCTCTTCGTTAACAAAAGAGCTAACGTTTCCACGAAAAACTTCTATCACCCTATTCACCCCCACTCTAGGGTGACTCGGACTCTCCCCGAGCAAACCATCAATTGGTATCGAGCCTAGCCTTTCGGAAAGGATCTAACAATCCAAAGGTCTAAAGATCAAATGGCTCGTAACACCGGAGAGTTCGATGAAGGAAGATCTTCCAACGAGCCACCAAAATTCAAAGGATCAAACTTCGGGCACTCGGAAGAAACTTATGGAATGTTTCCTCATGGATCATGATGAAGATGTATGGGAAATCATACAAGGAAACTACATTCCAATGAAGACAGAGGAATTCAGAATCATTCCAAAGACAAAAGCCGAATTCACTCCAGGTGAAGCAGAGAAGCTCAGGAAGAACTTCAAGGCAATGAACATTCTGATGTGCGCCATTAGCTCGAGAGGAATACAATCGGGTGTCCGCTCGTGACACAGCAAAAGAAGTGTGGGATACACTGGTCAACACTTATGAAGGCACTAGCCAGGTCGGACAAGCGAAGATCAGTCAATATCTTCATAAATATGAGCTATTCAAGATGAAGTCGAAGAAAATATCACTCGGATGTTCATTCGATTTACTGAGATTACCAACAATCTCAAATCACTCGGGTAAGAAGATCTCCCACGAGGAAATGTGCAGAAAGATACTCGAAGTCTACCCAAGAAAAGATGGGGTCCCAAAGTGACTCGCCATAGAGGAGACTCGTAACCTCTCACTCTTAAAGCCGGACCAGCTCATCGGGAAGCTTCTTGAAGACTCGGACACTCGCTCAATATCTTTCCGAGTCATGCAAAAGGAATCAGGTATACCGATATTATTCATGTAAAGTTTTGATTCCAAGGCATTCTCTGTGTCTTAGAAACTTACTTGAGTAAAATGGTATTTTCTCTAAGTGATTCGGCCCTCACTTATCTCTTTTATCGCTTTCGCTTAGCAACTCGTAAAACCGGTTCTTTATTCCGAGTCCACTCTCACTCGGATTAATCGCATTTCGAATATACCAAGATTCTGCCGTTTCTCACTCAAAATCGACTTATGGTTTTCTATTCTATTGTTTGCATAGTCAGTATTCGTAGTTCTTCTCATGCTTAGTCTATATCAAGTTTTTCCCACTCGATATTCGTTATAGAACTTGATTCTTTGCTTAAGACTAAGTCATATGGAATTCTGAGTATCATGGATATTAGACTCGAAAATTCCATTTCTTTTCCGACTCGGATAATCAATTGCGTAATTATCATAATTATTTTATTATCTCGTGTCTAACCTTGGACCAAAGTATTTTATACTTTGAGAACCAAAGGTGTTTTACTTTTGTAGGTTATTCAATCGAGGATATCTTTTCAAACTACAAAAGTAGCTGGCTTCGTAACGTCAAATCACCAGCGAGATATGGCTTTTCACCTTCCCCGCTTTAGTCCCGGAAGATTGTGTCGGAAGTCGTCCGCTTCCATATCTGGAAAACTGGAACGCTAAGCCTAACGGTGGTTTCCACCTCATTTTTCAAGACACAACCGATGGTTTTGAGACTTCCAAGAGAGTTAAACCGTTGTCCAACGTCCATATTTCAACGGATACTTTCCGAGTGACTCGTAAAGCTTCTATCAACGGTCACAGAGGACTCTCGGTCAGCGAGATGAAGATAACGGCTACTCTGCCTGGTCATCTATAAATAGAAGCCACATCACAAGACTTGAAGATTGCCGATTCTATTGTTAATACACATACTTGAGAAAAGTCATTGTATTTACTTCCAATCTTCTACTTACAACTCCCATTCTATAATTCCGTACTCTCCGAGTTGTAAGGTCTTGTACTCAGCTACAAACTCTTCTTACATTCTTTGTAAGGTCCCTTGACTAAGCTGTAAGGGTTAACTCAGCTTAGTTGTCCCTAGCTGTAAGGGTTATCTCAGCTCGGAAGTACTAGATCGGATAAGGTAACTTCGAGTCTAGGAAAACTTGTATAGAGTTGTCCAAGGGAGCAACTCGGGTTCGATCCGTTCACGGTATTTTGTGGACTCAAAATAGTGGATTTGACTTCGTGTCCGGATTGACACGGGCCGTGGTTTTCTGCCCAGGAGGGTTTCCACGTAAAATCTCTCGTGTTCTCTTTCCGAGTTCATTCTAGACTCAGCATGACCTTACTCGTGCTTGTTTATTCTGATTCATTGCTTTCGAGTCCAATCTTTTCGACCCTGTGTTTAGACTCGAAATTGTCTTTGCCTCTTTTCTCGTCAAAAGAGTGTGTTTTTGCGAAGAATTTTCTATCACCCTATTCACCCCCTCTAAGGTGACTCGGACTCTCCCGAGCAAACCTTCACTTCTCACTCACGAAATCCATCTCGGAAGAAGAGGATGCTGAGGGCAGCACCAAAAGGAACATTGCACTTAAAGCCTCGGAATCCAAAGAAGCAAATTTGAGCACCTCCGACTCGGAAGACGATCCCATGGCACTCATTGCAAGAGGCTTCAAGAGAATAATGAAGCACAAAAGATGGGACAAAAGGCCAAAGGAAGAATTCTACAAGAAAGACAAGAGGGACAGAAAAGGTAAGTATTCCTCACCCTCAAAGTTATCTTTATCTAAGAATTCTGGATATTTTGAGTATGGCAAGCAAAGACCACATAGTCAAGGACTCGTCCAAAAAGGAAAAGGGACAGAAAGAAGAAGAAGGCCATGATGGCAACATGGAGCGATGAGGACTCATCGGAAGATGACGAGGACTCATCGAAGATGACGAGGACTCGGATGACTCGAAGTGTCCGATGGCAATCTCTGACTCGAAGCCGAAAGAGAGTCGGACTCGGACTCGAACAATGAGGAAACTAATCCTCAAGAGGTAATTGATTATTTCCTCAAATTCTCCAAAGTCGATTTAGCTAAGTACATTTTTACTTTGGAAGAAAAGTCCAATTCCGATTCTACTCAATTCAAAGAACAACTTGAGTTAATTTCTTCCGAGAGCACATTTTTGAAAAATGAATTGGAAAAACTAAGACTCACGCTCAAAGAACTCAAGAGTAATGCTCAAACTAATGAGACCGAGTCCGAGCTACTCAGAAAGAAAATGAGTAACTAAAAAGGAAGCTCATTGAGTCTCAAGATCTGGTTTTAAAGTTTACTTAAGGTCGAAGAACCTTGACATGCTCTTAGGATCACAATGTGTCTCTTTTCGAAAAGAAGGTCTTGGTTTCAACAAAGAGGAAGAATCCAATTCCTACTCGAATTGTTCAAAAGGATTCCGGAATCGTAAAGTTCAGGAAAGCTTAGTACGAGTCCCATTCACGTAAATGAAGGGAGGACTAAGCCCGGAATCGTTTACAAAAGGAAACCATTCTCTCATGTTTCGAAAGGAAAGGTTTTTAAAAAGAAAGAGACACAGACTCGGCTTCTCGAGAGGAAGACTCAGAATCGGACAAAACCCAAAGTCATTCAAATCTGGGTTCCGAAACACCTTCTTCCTCGTAAAAGGACCACAGTAAGGAATGTTACTCGGGTTCGTTAGAGGAAGTGAGAAGGGTTAGATTCTCTCTGTTTTGCAGGTCACTCAAAAAGATCAAAAGGACACTGGTACCTTGACAAGTGGATGTTCCCGCCATATGTCGGAGATGCAGGACTCTTTTCCGAGTTGGAAAAACATAAAGGAGGAAAGGTCACATTTGGAGATGATAGCAAAGGCAAGATAGTGGGGATTGGCAAGATTGGAAAAGGAAGCAATTTGGTCAATCCAGTCTACCTTGTCAAAGGTTTGAAGTACAATCTGCTCAAGCATCTCTCAACTATATGATAAAGGTCAAGAGGTAAGATTCACTCGCACTAACTGCTACATTTCGATGTCAATACCAAAGAGACCAAGCTGTCAGGTAAAAGATCGGGTAACACCTATATCATTCCTCTCTCGACCCGAGTCGAATCTATCTTGCTTAAAAGCATCTCTTCATGACGATTCATGGTCTTGGCATCGTAGATTAGGGCATATTAGCATGCATACAATCAAAAACCGGCATCTCATAGTCCGGTTAGGGGTCTACCTAATCGTGTTTTTGAGAAAAATAAAGTTTGTGAAGCATGCACCGAGGGAAACAAGTCGATCTTCATTCAAATCTCTGAAGACAGCTTCCACATCCAAAGTGCTTGAGCTACTACATATGGATTTATGTGGGAAATCCCTATTAAGAGTCTCGGAGGTAAATCCTACATTCTTGTCATTATTGATGACTTTTCAAGATTTACCCGGGTGTGTTTTCTCAAGCATAAAAATGAAGCATTCAAGGAGTTCAAGAAACTCGTAGAAAGATTCAAGTTGAGTCTCGGACTCGGATTCAAAGGATTCGAACTAACCATGAAAGGGAGTTCAACTACTCGGAATTCTCGGAGTTCCGCGATCGAATGGAATCTCTCACAACTTCTCAGCACCAAGAACTCCTCAATAGAACGGAGTTGTAGAGAGAAAGAACAGAACTCTTGAAGAAATAGCTAGGACTATGATGATCGAACATGATCTTCCCTACTACTTCGGGCGGAGGCAATCAACACCGCGAACTATACACTAAATAGATGCCTCATCGGACCAATATTGAAGAAAACACCCTACGAGCTCTACAAAGGGAAGAAGCCAAACATCTCATACTTTAAGCCCTTTGGTTGCAAGTGTTTTATTCACAATAATGGTAAGGATCACCCGACTAAGTTTGATGCTAGGTCAGATGAAGGTATTTTTCTGGGTTACTCTTCACATAGTAAAGCATATCGTGTCTTTAACAAAAGAACTAACAAAGTGGAAGAGAGCATCCACGTTATTTTTGATGAACTTGAACAGGAAAAGCCCAGTGAGTCTTCATACTCGGATCCGAAACTCAGCAGAGAAGAAGATGAAACCGAGCTCAAAAGACTCAAACTCAGCTGACTCAGAATGATGCCACTCGTAATGAAGTAGCTCAAGAGTCAACTCGAACGCCGAAGGTGAAATTGAGCATGGAGCTAACTCGGAACAGACAGATCAGCCAATTCAACCTACAAATCTGGTGAATCGGAGGACAGGTAACGCTTTCAAGTTGTCTTCTAGTCATCCACTAGAGAACATACTCTCGACATCAACACTGGGGTAAGAACTCGTTCCTCTCTTCGAATCTGTGTGCATTCACCGCATTCATTTCATTAAACGAACCTAAAAATGCACTAGAGGCCCTTAATGAACCCGAATGGGTAGAGGCCATACAAGAGGAACTCAATCAATTCGAGAGAAACCAAGTCCGGACTCGACCAACCGACCTTCCGACCACCCAGCTATAGGAACCAAATGGGTTTTCAAGAACAAACTGGATGAGGGTGGAGTGGTAGTCGAAATAAGGCTAGACTTATGGCTCGAGGATACAATCAAGAAGAAGGGATTGATTGTGGGGAAACCTTTGCACTCGTAGCCGAATTGAAGCTATCAGAATACTATTAGCATTTGCATCCAAGCATGCATATTAAATTATATCAAATGGATGTTAAGTGTGCATTTCTCAATGGTTTTATTGAAGAAGAAGTCTATGTCGAACAGCCTCCTGGTTTTGAAAACTCGAATTTCCAAATCATGTTTTCAAACTTCAAAAGGCTATCTATGGTCTTAAACAAGCACCTCGAGCCTGGTATGAAAGACTCGAGTAGCTTCTTGATTCTAAATGATTTTAAAAGAGGTCAGATCGACAAGACTCTCTTCATAAAAACTAAGGGGAAAGATTTCCTTATTGTTCAAATCTATGTTGATGATATTATCTTCGGTGCTACTAATGAATTTCTCGTGCCGAGAATTTTCTGGGTTGATGAGTCAAGAGTTCCAAATGAGTATAATGGGAGAACTCAACTTCTTCCTTGGGTTACAAATCAAACAAGATAAAGATGGAATCTATGTCCATCAATCAAAGTACACCAAGGAACTATCGAAGAAATACAAACTCCAAGATGCAAAACATTCATCTACTCCCATGAGCAAGCAGAGATAAAGCTTGACTCAAACGAGAAAAGTAAAGCAATAGATCGAAACTTTATCGAGGTATGATTGGATCTTTGCTATATCTTACTTCCAGCAGAGCCGGATATAATGTTCAGTGTTTGCCTATGCGCAAGATTTCAAGCTAACCCAAAAGAATCACATCTCACTCGCGGTGAAAAGAATATTCGGATATCTTGCAGCACTCGTAATTTAGGTCTATGGTATTCCAAAGACTCGTAACCGACTCTTACCGGATACTCGAGACGCAGACTACGCAGATACAAAGTTGATCGAAAGAGCACATCCGGAGCTTGCCAATTCTCGGGTCAATCCCTAATATCTTGGCACTCAAAGAAGCGTAACTCAGTAGCTCTATCAACTCGCCGAAGCTGAATATATTACAACTGGAGCTTGTTGCGCTCGCATTCTATGGATTAAGCAACACTTGAAGGATCTTGGACTATTCCTCAACTCAATTCCAATCAAGTGTGACAACCAAAGCGCAATCAGCATCACCAAGAATCCTGTCCAAGCACTCGAAAACAAAGCATATCGAGGTCGATATCACTTCTTACGTGATCACTCGAAAAAGGTGATATTAAATGTAATACCCGAATTTTAAAGAAAACAATTGGAAAGCATAGGATTATTGAGCATTTTTCCCCGCAGCTAGGGGGTTGAGCGACCGATTTTATTTACGGCGGACATATTATGTTAGAAGCCTTTGGAGGCTGGTGTTAAGTAATTAAATCAAGGAAATTGCCTTCCTTTTTCATCCGAGCTAAATTGTTGGGCGATTAGGAATTGTCGTGGCCGACGTATTAAAATACGTTAGAATGCAGCAGCGTAAGAGGACGGAAGGGAGAAGATATGGACTTGTCGTATATGGGCCGGTGATTACTTTAGCTGAATTACGAAGAGATGGGATAGAAGCCAATTTGGGGGTCCAATAAGGATCATCCACCTACCAACCCAATTAGGCGGTGGAAAGAAAGGAAAGGAAAGAGGGCTGGGGGTGGAAGCCCGAGCAAGCAGAGGAAGAACGAGCGGGAGAAACAGAGAGAGAGGAAGAGGGTGCGCGGGACCTGGAGCCGAGGTCGGAGGCCAGCAAGCCGGGCGGCGAACAGAGGAAGGCGGCCGGCGCCCGCAAGGGAAACGGAGGAGCAGAGGAGAGGAACAGCGCCGCGAAAACGCGCAGGAGAGAACAAGCGAGCGGTGTGAGGGTCGAAGGAGACCGAGGGAGACCGGCGACCACCGCAGACCGAAGGCGGCGGTTGGCGACGCGAGCAGACGCGAGCGAGGGAAGAAAGCGAGAGGTTGGGACAGAGCAAGCGGCGGAGCAGAGGCAGAGCAGCGAGAAAGTCCGAGAGGCCGGGACCGGACACGCGACGGCGACGGCGACAAGGGAGGCAGACCGGCGGTAAGCACGCGTGGGGCCGGACCGAGAGGCGGCGAAACGGTGGGCTAGAGGCAGGGAAGCAGGAACCGAAAGAAGGAACCGAACCTGGGAGCTCGAACCTCGAGAAATCACAAACCTTCAATCCCCGAATCGAGGTGGGTAGTCTTATACTCTAAACTACTACTAATTTCGAATCCAAATGAGTTTATTGTGATTGTTGAATGTGATTGTGAGTATTGAACTTGTATGCTTCGAGTGGGATTAGTAGTTGCTGAAAGTCGAATTAGGAGTTGTAAGGGGAATTGATAATTGTTTAGGCCTCGAACTGGAAACCGGGAATTTCAACGAAGTTGAGTTACTAGGGTATAACGAGTAGTATCGGGAATCCGGTCGATTGGGGATAAGTACGTATGGTTTGGGCATAAGTTATGAATTAATATTCAGATTGAGTCTTAGGGATTTATTGAATTCGCGGCATTAAGAAACGAGTACTAATTCGGGAAATAACAAGGGGAGTGTCAAGAGGAATAGGAGATCGTATTGAGTGACGCGCAATTGGGGCATTTAAGTGAGAAATGGGTAATTGTGAGGTTAAGTGCGTTCGAAGTATATTCTAAATCCTTGAGGTTGAACCGAGCGTGAAAGTAAGTAAAACTAACGGGAATCGAATAATGAAAGGTAAGTAAGAGGTACATAATTAAGGATGGGTGAGCAAGAATCGATTAATAAGGTAAAAGATATTAAATGGGAGATTGAGGTTGGGAAATAGCAAGTTGGGGACGGTAAAGTGGAACTAAGCCATAGTCATGTCTAAGACCTTTGAGAAAGAATTGAATTAAAAGATGAATGGAGATAGAGGAAATTCGGTAAAGTAAGTTTAAGGATATATGGTTGAATGAGAGCAAAAGAGGTCGGTTCACAAAGTGAAGTCATGAAATGAGGAAATGAGGAGAAGATAGTGAATTGGGAAAAGTGAGAACGTCGAGTTAAATAGTATCTACTTGCGGTTATTGTGGCTCAGAAAATGGATTCAATCGTACTAAACCGATGAATTGAGAAAAGCTTAGTTGGGGAAAAGAGTTGAGAATGATTGCTTGCATTGGATGGTGAATATTCGTGCTATGTGATTGCTTTATGTGATGTTCACAAGTAGTTTCGAAAGAAGTTTTGTGTTTTACGTGAAATGAACCTTGAATGTGATTTCCTGTGATATATCTTTCCAACGTGATTCTATTCTAAAGAAATAAAAGTATTTGAGAAAGTAAATTAGATTTGAGAAAGTGAATTTATAAGGGTGACACGTGGTGTCATGCCTTCCTTGATACTAAATCGATTGAGAAAACTAGAAAGTGAATGTGATGAATGAGAATGTGCAAATAGTTTTGAATCAACAGGCTACGGATCGTTTAGCATACCGAAGGGTTCGAACCGGGGACGCCTAGCTAGAAACTTCGAGGGAAGGGTTCTAACAGGGGTCCCGCAGAGGCAGGATGCCCGATCCGAGACTTCCTAGAAGATAGGTCCCGGAACTTTTATCCGGGGTCGCGCCTCAATGAAATAAGAGAAATCGAGAAATCGGAGATATTACGTGAAATTATGAGAAAAGAAGTGCTAGTTCGGATCCTCGAAGGCCCGTAAAAGTTGATTCAACCCCAAAAGAAGTATTCTTGATTGTGAAGGTGTGCTTTTAAGTGATTAAAGAGTCTTGATCTTTTCATTACAAGAGATTTCAATGAAAAATATATAGATTTCTATTATGTTATTATGTTTTCGCAGATTTCATTATTATGAGTATTATGTGTAAAGAATTTCCAATTTAAGGGTATAAGACTCCGGTGAGCCCGTTGATTATTGCTCACCCCCACAAATTCCCCCTTTCCCTCCCAAGTGTTACAGGTACACTTCAGGAGCATGATTTACCCTTAGCATATTTCGGACTCACTGACTCGCTGTTTTATGTATGCCGAACGATTCAAGTCAAGATTATGCATTTATGATATTTCTCAATATTGTACTTGTAATTTAGTGCATATAGTTGTACCAAATGTATAGAAACCCTTTAGACTGCTTTTGAGTTGTATAGCATGATTGGTTGGACTCCGGCGTGTGGCCGTTGAGTTGTTTACTCCGAGCGTGTGGCTCGTTGAGTTATATCATGTTTTTTTCATGCAGGGTTCTAAGGCTTTAAGCCTATGGGTTAGTCCATATTACAAACGGAACTCGCCGAAATTTTCGGAGAATCTCGGATTCTTTTGGGAACACCACCGGCATTACTTTTAAGTTGAGTTTAGACAGCCAAACCAACACCAGAAAGAGCCTTGGGAGTTCCTCTAAGGAACTCTGGCGATGTAATACTCCCGGGGTGTTTTGGGGTGTTACAAAAATGGTATCGGAGCATAGATTTTGGGTGACCATAAGTTGCATTGCATATAGCCGTCTAGGATCCTTGTTATGTGACTATGTGCTTTGTTTGTAGCCAACATATGTGTGCCCTTAAGTTCAACCTTTGCCTTGTAGGTGACTACCTCGTTGAATTAGTTGCTTGTAAGCGGCCCATCGGGGTAATGTGCACGCGACTTGTGTGTGCTAATTGTGTGAGTAAGTGTGACCAAAACCTTATTTCTGGTGCACTACTCGTTGATTTCATTGAGTCCTTAGTTAGAAACCTCTATCTCAGGATTTCATTGATTCAAATTCTTATGTGATTAGCTGGAGGATGAGTGCACCGATCCGAATCGTGAACTTCGTGCTTGTATGTGTGAGTGACTCATGTGTACTAAGCATGTGACTCGGGGGTGTGGCTGAATTTTTATTTTCCTTTCGTATTTATTGATTTCGTGCTTGTGACTTCGAATCGTTAGTTGACTTAAGACTTCTACCCCTAGGAAGCATGCGAGTATTCGATTAGGTATCGATTGTTTATATACGTAGCTCCAAGGAGTTTAGAGAGTGCCTAGTTGATTTTAGATGGGAAAAAGGGAAGACATTCGGCGCATTAGCATAAGTGAAGCATACTTGGAGACTCCCGACTCCGTTTGTTGAGTTATGTATAGAGGCTGCCTTTGGGAGCTGTCACTAAGGAATGAATTGAGATGTCGCATTGGTGAGTAGGACAGGGCTGAATACCCCGAGTGTTGAGGGATACTTGAGTATTTACGTAAATATTCATGGGTGGGTACTTTTGGAAGTTGTGAATGAGAATTGGAGACCATGGAGAGGAAATTAATGGAAAATATAATGTGAAAGGTTCGTTGTATCATTGGTGGAATTAGTTTTTGTGATAATTATATTTGAGTCCATAGTTGAGAATGTTAAACCGGGTATTTTACTTGGAAATGCATGTTGATTCGGACATGTTGGAAGGTATCCTTTGGGGTACATTTGAGAGTTATATTGGAGAAACAAGTAATTTAGGGATTTTCTCTAGTTCTATCTAAGTTTGGAAGCGACCAATCATAGGATGCAATGGTTATGGAGATTCATCTACGCGTTCTAATTTGGGAAACTTGTGAGAAAAGGTTTAGAATAAGCCGAGCATGAGACTAGAAGAGAGCTAAGCAATCACATTGAAGGTGACGCTTTCCACCATTTGAGTTCCTTTGACTCGAACTATCTCATTAAGAGGAATTGATTGATGAATATGGGAATCACACCCTCCATCACTAAGCTTGCATGTGGCAATTCTTTGTGGATAATCGAAACGCCGTAAATCGGAAGTAGTTCCTTTGGGTTCTTTATGAACTTTGGGCATGATCATGACCTTGTAGGTGGAGTGTCTTGTTATAAAGGAAGTTTAGAAGTTGCTCCATCACTCCCATACCTTACTTGGAGTTCGTTGTGTTTACTAGGGCTCATAGGAGCGACTATAAGTGCTTGGGGACGAGATACTTTAAGATTTATAAAAGGATCGTAGGTTGGATCTTAACTCCTATAAAGGTGAAAGAATGTTATGAGGGCTCCCTGCTTCCTATTGCAGCTTGCCATGAGTGGTCTAAGGATCGTATTATGCTAGATATGATCGTGTATAGGTTGGTTGCCTCTAAATTCTAACTTGATTCCAACTTCAGCATTTGGATTATACTCTCGAGCTTTGTCTACTTCCTTTTGGTGGTGTTACTTGTCTAGCACGTGTGTCATCCTTACTGCTTCGACCAGTGATGTATCATAGATAATTCGTTGAACCGCCATCCCACCAGCTTGGCCATAGAATCTGCCTAGTTTGTGGAACATAAGGAGCTAGAAGGTGGTGTGAGATGTTGAACCAGATGTGTGTGGAGTTAATGCATGGATTACGTAATGATTTAGCGAAGGCATTAGAGTTCGATGTAAGATAAGTGACGGGATCAACCTCCAAGCCAACTCTTTGCCCTTTTAAGTGCGATTTGCTCCTCGGGCCCCAAAATGGAGTGAGTAGACGCACAAGATAGCGGTAGAAAGGAGGCTGGAACTTATTGATTCCAAGTAAGACTAAGTGCCTCCGTCAATCGAAGTTTAGGCTCTGTAACACTCGGTATAGGCAGCTTGGATTTATTTGAGCGTTTGTAATCGGACGCTACTCACTGCGAATTTCGAGGACGAAATTCTTGTAAGGAGGGAGAAATGTAATACCCGGAATTTTACGTAAAACAACTGGAAAGCATAGGATTATTGAGCATTTTTCCCCGCAGCTAGGGGGTTGAGCGACCGATTTTATTTACGGCCGGACATATTATGTTAGAAGCCTTTGGAGGCTGGTGTTAAGTAATTAAATCAAGGAAATTGCCTTCCTTTTTCATCCGAGCTAAATTGTTGGGCGATTAGGAATTGTCGTGGCCGACGTATTAAAATACGTTAGAATGCAGCAGCGTAAGAGGACGGAAGGGAGAAGATATGGACTTGTCGTATATGGGCCGGTGATTACTTTAGCTGAATTACGAAGAGATGGGATAGAAGCTAATTTGGGGGTCCAATAAGGATCATCCACCTACCAACCCAATTAGGCGGTGGAAAGAAAGGAAAGGAAAGAGGGCTCGGGGGTGGAAGCCCGAGCAGCGAGAGGAAGAACGAGCGGGAGAAACAGAGAGAGAGGAAGAGGGTGCGCGGGACCCGGAGCCGAGGTCGGAGGCCGGCAAGCCGGGCGGCGAACAGAGGGAAGGCGGCCGGCGCCCACAAGGGAAACGGAGGAGCAGAGGAGAGGAACAGCGCCGCGAAAAACGCGCAGGAGAGAACAAAGCGAGCGGTGTGAGGGTCGAAGGAGACCGAGGGAGACCGGCGACCACCGCAGACCGAAGGCGGCGGTTGGCGACGCGAGCAGACGCGAGCGAGGGAAGAAAGCGAGAGGTTGGGACAGAGCAAGCGGCGGAGCAGAGGCGACAGCGCGAGAAAGTCCGAGAGGCCGGGGACCGGACACGCGACGGCGACGGCGACAAGGGAGGCAGACCGGCGGTAAGCACGCGTGGGGGCCGGACCGAGAGGCGGCAGAACGGTGGGCTAGAGGCGGGGAAGCGAGGAACCGAAAGAAGGAACCGAACCGGGGAGCTCGAACCTCAAGAAATCACAAACCTTCAATCCCCGAATCGAGGTGGGTAGTCTTATACTCTAAACTACTACTAATTTCGAATCCAAATGAGTTTATTGTGATTGTTGAATGTGATTGTGAGTATTGAACTTGTATGCTTCGAGTGGGATTAGTAGTTGCTGAAAGTCGAATTAGGAGTTGTAAGGGGAATTGATAATTGTTTAGGCCTCGAACTCGGAAACCGGGAATTTCAACGAAGTTGGGTTACTAGGGTATAACGAGTAGTATCGGGAATCTGGTCGACTGGGGATAAGTACGTATGGTTTGGGCATAAGTTATGAATTAATATTCAGATTGAGTCTTAGGGATTTATTGAATTCGCGGCATTAAGAAACGAGTACTAATTCGGGAAATAACAAGGGAGTGTCAAGAGGAATAGGAGATCGTATTGAGTGACGCGCAATTGGGGCATTTAAGTGAGAAATGGGTAATTGTGAGGTTAAGTGCGTTCGAAGTATATTCTAAATCCTTGAGGTTGAACCGAGCGTGAAAGTAAGTAAAACTAACGGGAATCGAATAATGAAAGGTAAGTAAGAGGTACATAATTAAGGATGGGTGAGCAAGAATCGATTAATAAGGTAAAAGATATTAAATGGGAGATTGAGGTTGGGAAATAGCAAGTTGGGGACGGTAAAGTGGAACTAAGCCATAGTCATGTCTAAGACCTTTGAGAAAGAATTGAATTAAAAGATGAATGGAGATAGAGGAAATTCGGTAAAGTAAGTTTAAGGATATATGGTTGAATGAGAGCAAAAGAGGTCGGTTCACAAAGTGAAGTCATGAAATGAGGAAATGAGGAGAAGATAGTGAATTGGGAAAAGTGAGAACGTCGAGTTAAATAGTATCTACTTGCGGTTATTGTGGCTCAGAAAATGGATTCAATCGTACTAAACCGATGAATTGAGAAAAGCTTAGTTGGGGAAAAGAGTTGAGAATGATTGCTTGCATTGGATGGTGAATATTCGTGCTATGTGATTGCTTTATGTGATGTTCACAAGTAGTTTCGAAAGAAGTTTTGTGTTTTACGTGAAATGAACCTTGAATGTGATTTCCTGTGATATATCTTTCCAACGTGATTCTATTCTAAAGAAATAAAAGTATTTGAGAAAGTAAATTAGATTTGAGAAAGTGAATTTATAAGGGTGACACGTGGTGTCATGCCTTCCTTGATACTAAATCGATTGAGAAAACTAGAAAGTGAATGTGATGAATGAGAATGTGCAAATAGTTTTGAATCAACGAAGCTACGGATCGTTTAGCATACCGAAGGGTTCGAATCGGGGACGCCCAGCTAGAAACTTCGAGGGAAGGGTTCTAACAGGGGTCCTGCAGAGGCAGGATGCCCGATCCGAGACTTCCTAGAAGATAGGTCCCGGGAACTTTTATCCGGGGTCGCGCCTCAGCGAAATAAGAGAAATCTGAGAAATCGGAGATATTACGTGAAATTATGAGAAAAGAAGTGCTAGTTCGGATCCTCGAAGGCCCGGAAAAGTTGATTCAACCCCAAAAGAAGTATTCTTGATTGTGAAGGTGTGCTTTTAAGTGATTAAAGAGTCTTGATCTTTTCATTACAAGAGATTTCAATGAAAAATATATAGATTTCTATTATGTTATTATGTTTTCGCAGATTTCATTATTATGAGTATTATGTGTAAAGAATTTCCAATTTAAGGGTATAAGACTCCGGTGAGCCCGTTGATTATTGCTCACCCCCACAAATTCCCCCTTTCCCTCCCAAGTGTTACAGGTACACTTCAGGAGCATGATTTACCCTTAGCATATTTCGGACTCCGCTGATCGCTGTTTTATGTATGCCGAACGATTCAAGTCAAGATTATGCATTTATGATATTTCTCAATATTGTACTTGTAATTTAGTGCATATAGTTGTACCAAATGTATAGAAACCCTTTAGATCTGTTTTGAGTTGTATAGCATGATTGGTTGGACTCCGGCGTGTGGCCGTTGAGTTGTTTACTCCGAGCGTGTGGCTCGTTGAGTTATATCATGTTTTTTTCATGCAGGGTTCTAAGGCTTTAAGCCTATGGGTTAGTCCATATTACAAACGGAACTCGCCGAAATTTTCGAGAGAATCTCGGATTCTTTTGGGAACACCACCGGCATTACTTTTAAGTTGAGTTTAGACAGCCAAACCAACACCGTGAAAGAGCCTTGGGAGTTCCTCTAAGGAACTCGGCGATGTAATACTCCCGGGGGTGTTTTGGGGTGTTACAAAAATGGTATCGGAGCATAGATTTTGGGTGACCATAAGTTGCATTGCATATAGCCGTCTAGGATCCTTGTTATGTGACTATGTGCTTTGTTTGTAGCCAACATATGTGTGCCCTTAAGTTCAACCTTTGCCTTGTAGGTGACTACCTCGTTGAATTAGTTGCTTGTAAGCGGCCCATCGGGGTAATGTGCACGCGACTTGTGTGTGCTAATTGTGTGAGTAAGTGTGACCAAAACCTTATTTCCGGTGCACTACTCGTTGATTTCATTGAGTCCTTAGTTAGAAACCTCTATCTCAGGATTTCATTGATTCAAATTCTTATGTGATTAGCTGGAGGATGAGTGCACCGATCTGAATCGTGAACTTCGTGCTTGTATGTGTGAGTGACTCATGTGTACTAAGCATGTGACTCGGGGGTGTGGCTGAATTTTTATTTTCCTTTCGTATTTATTGATTTCGTGCTCGTGACTTCTGAATCGTTAGTTGACTTAAGACTTCTACCCCTAGGAAGCATGCGAGTATTCGATTAGGTATCGATTGTTTATATACGTAGCTCCAAGGAGTTTAGAGAGTGCCTAGTTGATTTTAGATGGGAAAAAGGGAAGACATTCGGCGCATTAGCATAAGTGAAGCATACTTGGAGACTCCCGACTCCGTTTGTTGAGTTATGTATAGAGGCTGCCTTTGGGAGCTGTCACTAAGGAATGAATTGAGATGTCGCATTGGTGAGTAGGACAGGGCTGAATACCCCGAGTGTTGAGGGATACTTGAGTATTTACGTAAATATTCATGGGTGGGTACTTTTGGAAGTTGTGAATGAGAATTGGAGACCATGGAGAGGAAATTAATGGAAAATATAATGTGAAAGGTTCGTTGTATCATTGGTGGAATTAGTTTTTGTGATAATTATATTTGAGTCCATAGTTGAGAATGTTAAACTGGGTATTTTACTTGGAAATGCATGTTGATTCGGACATGTTGGAAGGTATCCTTTGGGGTACATTTGAGAGTTATATTGGAGAAACAAGTAATTTAGGGATTTTCTCTAGTTCTATCTAAGTTTGGAAGCGACCAATCATAGGATGCAATGGTTATGGAGATTCATCTACGCGTTCTAATTTGGGAAACTTGTGAGAAAAGGTTTAGAATAAGCCGAGCATGAGACTAGAAGAGAGCTAAGCAATCACATTGAAGGTGACGCTTTCCACCATTTGAGTTCCTTTGACCGAACTATCTCATTAAGAGGAATTGATTGATGAATATGGGAATCACACCCTCCATCACTAAGCTTGCATGTGGCAATTCTTTGTGGATAATCGAAACGCCGTAAATCGGAAGTAGTTCCTTTGGGTTCTTTATGAACTTTGGGCATGATCATGACCTTGTAGGTGGAGTGTCTTGTTATAAAGGAAGTTTAGAAGTTGCTCCATCACTCCCATACCTTACTTGGAGTTCGTTGTGTTTACTAGGGCTCATAGGAGCGACTATAAGTGCTTGGGGACGAGATACTTTAAGATTTATAAAAGGATCGTAGGTTGGATCTTAACTCCTATAAAGGTGAAAGAATGTTATGAGGGCTCCTCGCTTCCTATTGCAGTTGCCATGAGTGGTCTAAGGATCGTATTATGCTAGATATGATCGTGTATAGGTTGGTTGCCTCTAAATTCTAACTTGATTCCAACTTCAAGCATTTGGATTATACTCTCGAGCTTTGTCTACTTCCTTTTTGGTGGTGTTACTTGTCTAGCACGTGTGTCATCCTTACTGCTTCGACCAGTGATGTATCATAGATAATTCGTTGAACTCGCCATCCCACCAGCTTGGCCATAGAATCTGCCTAGTTTGTGGAACATAAGGAGCTAGAAGGTGGTGTGAGATGTTGAACCAGATGTGTGTGGAGTTAATGCATGGATTACGTAATGATTTAGCGAAGGCATTAGAGTTCGATGTAAGATAAGTGACGGGATCAACCTCCAAGACAACTCTTTGCCCTTTTAAGTGCGATTTGCTCCTCGGGCCCCAAAATGGAGTGAGTAGACGCACAAGATAGCGGTAGAAAGGAGGCTGGAACTTATTGATTCCAAGTAAGACTAAGTGCCTCCGTCAATCGAAGTTTAGGCTCAGTAACACTGGTATAGGCAGCTTGGATTTATTTGAGCGTTTGTAATCGGACGCTACTTCACTGCGAATTTCGAGGACGAAATTCTTGTAAGGAGGGGAGAAATGTAATACCCGGAATTTTACAGAAAACAATTGGAAAGCATAGGATTATTGAGCATTTTTCCCCGCAGCTAGGGGGTTGAGCGACCGATTTTATTTACGGCCGGACATATTATGTTAGAAGCCTTTGGAGGCTGGTGTTAAGTAATTAAATCAAGGAAATTGCCTTCCTTTTTCATCCGAGCTAAATTGTTGGGCGATTAGGAATTGTCGTGGCCGACGTATTAAAATACGTTAGAATGCAAGCAGCGTAAGAGGACGGAAGGGAGAAGATATGGACTTGTCGTATATGGGCCGGTGATTACTTTAGCTGAATTACGAAGAGATGGGATAGAAGCTAATTTGGGGGTCCAATAAGGATCATCCACCTACCAACCCAATTAGGCGGTGGAAAGAAAGGAAAGGAAAGAGGGTCGGGGGTGGAAGCCCGAGCAAGCAGAGGAAGAACGAGCGGGAGAAACAGAGAGAGAGGAAGAGGGTGCGCGGGACCTGGAGCCGAGGTCGGAGGCCGGCAAGCCGGGCGGCGAACAGAGGGAAGGCGGCCGGCGCCCACAAGGGAAACGGAGGAGCAGAGGAGAGGAACAGCGCCGCGAAAAACGCGCAGGGAGAGAACAAGCGAGCGGTGTGAGGGTCGAAGGAGACCGAGGGGAGACCGGCGACCACCGCAGACCGAAGGCGGCGGTTGGCGACGCGAGCAGACGCGAGCGAGGGAAGAAAGCGAGAGGTTGGGACAGAGCAAGCGGCGGAGCAGAGGCGACAGCGCGAGAAAGTCCGAGAGGCCGGGACCGGACACGCGACGGCGACGGCGACAAGGGAGGCAGACCGGCGGTAAGCACGCGTGGGGGCCGGACCGAGAGGCGGCAGAACGGTGGGCTAGAGGCAGGGAAGCGAGAACCGAAAGAAGGAACCGAACCGGGGAGCTCGAACCTCAAGCAAATCACAAACCTTCAATCCCCGAATCGAGGTGGGTAGTCTTATACTCTAAACTACTACTAATTTCGAATCCAAATGAGTTTATTGTGATTGTTGAATGTGATTGTGAGTATTGAACTTGTATGCTTCGAGTGGGATTAGTAGTTGCTGAAAGTCGAATTAGGAGTTGTAAGGGGAATTGATAATTGTTTAGGCCTCGAACTCGGAAACCGGGAATTTCAACGAAGTTGGGTTACTAGGGTATAACGAGTAGTATCGGGAATCTGGTCAGTTGGGGATAAGTACGTATGGTTTGGGCATAAGTTATGAATTAATATTCAGATTGAGTCTTAGGGATTTATTGAATTCGCGGCATTAAGAAACGAGTACTAATTCGGGAAATAACAAGGGAGTGTCAAGAGGAATAGGAGATCGTATTGAGTGACGCGCAATTGGGGCATTTAAGTGAGAAATGGGTAATTGTGAGGTTAAGTGCGTTCGAAGTATATTCTAAATCCTTGAGGTTGAACCGAGCGTGAAAGTAAGTAAAACTAACGGGAATCGAATAATGAAAGGTAAGTAAGAGGTACATAATTAAGGATGGGTGAGCAAGAATCGATTAATAAGGTAAAAGATATTAAATGGGAGATTGAGGTTGGGAAATAGCAAGTTGGGGACGGTAAAGTGGAACTAAGCCATAGTCATGTCTAAGACCTTTGAGAAAGAATTGAATTAAAAGATGAATGGAGATAGAGGAAATTCGGTAAAGTAAGTTTAAGGATATATGGTTGAATGAGAGCAAAAGAGGTCGGTTCACAAAGTGAAGTCATGAAATGAGGAAATGAGGAGAAGATAGTGAATTGGGAAAAGTGAGAACGTCGAGTTAAATAGTATCTACTTGCGGTTATTGTGGCTCGTAAAATGGATTCAATCGTACTAAACCGATGAATTGAGAAAAGCTTAGTTGGGGAAAAGAGTTGAGAATGATTGCTTGCATTGGATGGTGAATATTCGTGCTATGTGATTGCTTTATGTGATGTTCACAAGTAGTTTCGAAAGAAGTTTTGTGTTTTACGTGAAATGAACCTTGAATGTGATTTCTGTGATATATCTTTCCAACGTGATTCTATTCTAAAGAAATAAAAGTATTTGAGAAAGTAAATTAGATTTGAGAAAGTGAATTTATAAGGGTGACACGTGGTGTCATGCCTTCCTTGATACTAAATCGATTGAGAAAACTAGAAAGTGAATGTGATGAATGAGAATGTGCAAATAGTTTTGAATCAACAGAGCTACGGATCGTTTAGCATACCGAAGGGTTCGAACCGGGGACGCCCAGCTAGAAACTTCGAGGGAAGGGTTCTAACAGGGTCCCGCAGAGGCAGGATGCCCGATCTCGAGACTTCCTAGAAGATAGGTCCCGGAACTTTTATTCGGGGTCGCGCCTCAACGAAATAAGAGAAATCTGAGAAATCGGAGATATTACGTGAAATTATGAGAAAAGAAGTGCTAGTTCGGATCCTCGAAGGCCCGTAAAAGTTGATTCAACCCCAAAAGAAGTATTCTTGATTGTGAAGGTGTGCTTTTAAGTGATTAAAGAGTCTTGATCTTTTCATTACAAGAGATTTCAGTGAAAAATATATAGATTTCTATTATGTTATTATGTTTTCGCAGATTTCATTATTATGAGTATTATGTGTAAAGAATTTCCAATTTAAGGGTATAAGACTCCGGTGAGCCCGTTGATTATTGCTCACCCCCACAAATTCCCCCTTTCCCTCCCGAGTGTTACAGGTACACTTCAGGAGCATGATTTACCCTTAGCATATTTCGGACTCACTGACTCGCTGTTTTATGTATGCCGAACGATTCAAGTCAAGATTATGCATTTATGATATTTCTCAATATTGTACTTGTAATTTAGTGCATATAGTTGTACCAAATGTATAGAAACCCTTTAGACTGCTTTTGAGTTGTATAGCATGATTGGTTGGACTCCGGCGTGTGGCCGTTGAGTTGTTTACTCCGAGCGTGTGGCTCGTTGAGTTATATCATGTTTTTTTCATGCAGGGTTCTAAGGCTTTAAGCCTATGGGTTAGTCCATATTACAAACGGAACTCGCTGAAATTTTCAGAGAATCTCGGATTCTTTTGGGAACACCACCGGCATTACTTTTAAGTTGAGTTTAGACAGCCAAACCAACACCGTAAAGAGCCTTGGGAGTTCCTCTAAGGAACTCGGCGATGTAATACTCCCGGGGTGTTTTGGGGTGTTACAAAAATGGTATCGGAGCATAGATTTTGGGTGACCATAAGTTGCATTGCATATAGCCGTCTAGGATCCTTGTTATGTGACTATGTGCTTTGTTTGTAGCCAACATATGTGTGCCCTTAAGTTCAACCTTTGCCTTGTAGGTGACTACCTCGTTGAATTAGTTGCTTGTAAGCGGCCCATCGGGGTAATGTGCACGCGACTTGTGTGTGCTAATTGTGTGAGTAAGTGTGACCAAAACCTTATTTCGGTGCACTACTCGTTGATTTCATTGAGTCCTTAGTTAGAAACCTCTATCTCAGGATTTCATTGATTCAAATTCTTATGTGATTAGCTGGAGGATGAGTGCACCGATCTCGAATCGTGAACTTCGTGCTTGTATGTGTGAGTGACTCATGTGTACTAAGCATGTGACTCGGGGTGTGGCTGAATTTTTATTTTCCTTTCGTATTTATTGATTTCGTGCTTGTGACTTCGAATCGTTAGTTGACTTAAGACTTCTACCCCTAGGAAGCATGCGAGTATTCGATTAGGTATCGATTGTTTATATACGTAGCTCCAAGGAGTTTAGAGAGTGCCTAGTTGATTTTAGATGGGAAAAAGGGAAGACATTCGGCGCATTAGCATAAGTGAAGCATACTTGGAGACTCCCGACTCCGTTTGTTGAGTTATGTATAGAGGCTGCCTTTGGGAGCTATCACTAAGGAATGAATTGAGATGTCGCATTGGTGAGTAGGACAGGGCTGAATACCCCGAGTGTTGAGGGATACTTGAGTATTTACAGAAATATTCATGGGTGGGTACTTTTGGAAGTTGTGAATGAGAATTGGAGACCATGGAGAGGAAATTAATGGAAAATATAATGTGAAAGGTTCGTTGTATCATTGGTGGAATTAGTTTTTGTGATAATTATATTTGAGTCCATAGTTGAGAATGTTAAACTGGGTATTTTACTTGGAAATGCATGTTGATTCGGACATGTTGGAAGGTATCCTTTGGGGTACATTTGAGAGTTATATTGGAGAAACAAGAATTTAGGGATTTTCTCTAGTTCTATCTAAGTTTGGAAGCGACCAATCATAGGATGCAATGGTTATGGAGATTCATCTACGCGTTCTAATTTGGGAAACTTGTGAGAAAAGGTTTAGAATAAGCCGAGCATGAGACTAGAAGAGAGCTAAGCAATCACATTGAAGGTGACGCTTTCCACCATTTGAGTTCCTTTGACTGAACTATCTCATTAAGAGGAATTGATTGATGAATATGGGAATCACACCCTCCATCACTAAGCTTGCATGTGGCAATTCTTTGTGGATAATCGAAACGCCGAAATCGGAAGTAGTTCCTTTGGGTTCTTTATGAACTTTGGGCATGATCATGACCTTGTAGGTGGAGTGTCTTGTTATAAAGGAAGTTTAGAAGTTGCTCCATCACTCCCATACCTTACTTGGAGTTCGTTGTGTTTACTAGGGCTCATAGGAGCGACTATAAGTGCTTGGGGACGAGATACTTTAAGATTTATAAAAGGATCGTAGGTTGGATCTTAACTCCTATAAAGGTGAAAGAATGTTATGAGGGCTCCCCGCTTCCTATTGCAGCTTGCCATGAGTGGTCTAAGGATCGTATTATGCTAGATATGATCGTGTATAGGTTGGTTGCCTCTAAATTCTAACTTGATTCCAACTCCAAGCATTTGGATTATACTCTCGAGCTTTGTCTACTTCCTTTTTGGTGGTGTTACTTGTCTAGCACGTGTGTCATCCTTACTGCTTCGACCAGTGATGTATCATAGATAATTCGTTGAACCGCCATCCCACCAGCTTGGCCATAGAATCTGCCTAGTTTGTGGAACATAAGGAGCTAGAAGGTGGTGTGAGATGTTGAACCGGATGTGTGTGGAGTTAATGCATGGATTACGTAATGATTTAGCGAAGGCATTAGAGTTCGATGTAAGATAAGTGACGGGATCAACCTCCAAGCCAACTCTTTGCCCTTCTAAGTGCGATTTGCTCCTCGGGCCCCAAAATGGAGTGAGTAGACGCACAAGATAGCGGTAGAAAGGAGGCTGGAACTTATTGATTCCAAGTAAGACTAAGTGCCTCCGTCAATCGAAGTTCGAGCTCAGTAACACTCGGTATAGGCAGCTTGGATTTATTTGAGCGTTTGTAATCGGACGCTACTCACTGCGAATTTCGAGGACGAAATTCTTGTAAGGAGGGGAGAAATGTAATACCCGGAATTTTAAAGAAAACAACTGGAAAGCATAGGATTATTGAGCATTTTTCCCCGCAGACTAGGGGGTTGAGCGACCGATTTTATTTACGACCGGACATATTATGTTAGAAGCCTTTGGAGGCTGGTGTTAAGTAATTAAATCAAGGAAATTGCCTTCCTTTTTCATCCGAGCTAAATTGTTGGGCGATTAGGAATTGTCGTGGCCGACGTATTAAAATACGTTAGAATGCAGCAGCGTAAGAGGACGGAAGGGAGAAGATATGGACTTGTCGTATATGGGCCGGTGATTACTTTAGCTGAATTACGAAGAGATGGGATAGAAGCTAATTTGGGGGTCCAATAAGGATCATCCACCTACCAACCCAATTAGGCGGTGGAAAGAAAGGAAAGGAAAGAGGGTCTGGGGGTGGAAGCCCGAGCAGCAGAGGAAGAACGAGCGGGAGAAACAGAGAGAGAGGAAGAGGGTGCGCGGGACCCGGAGCCGAGGTCGGAGGCCGGCAAGCCGGGCGGCGAACAGAGGGAAGGCGGCCGGCGCCCGCAAGGGAAACGGAGGAGCAGAGGAGAGGAACAGCGCCGCGAAAACGCGCAGGAGAGAACAGAGCGAGCGGTGTGAGGGTCGAAGGAGACCGAGGGGAGACCGGCGACCACCGCAGACCGAAGGCGGCGGTTGGCGACGCGAGCAGACGCGAGCGAGGGAAGAAAGCGAGAGGTTGGGACAGAGCAAGCGGCGGAGCAGAGGCGACAGCGCGAGAAAGTCCGAGAGGCCGGGGACCGGGACACGCGACGGCGACGGCGACAAGGGAGGCAGACCGGCAGTAAGCACGCGTGGGGGCCGGACCGAGAGGCGGCGAAACGGTGGGCTAGAGGCAGGGAAGCAGGAACCGAAAGAAGGAACCGAACCAGGGAGCCCGAACCTCAAGCAAATCACAAACCTTCAATCCCTGAATCGAGGTGGGTAGTCTTATACTCTAAACTACTACTAATTTCGAATCCAAATGAGTTTATTGTGATTGTTGAATGTGATTGTGAGTATTGAACTTGTATGCTTCGAGTGGGATTAGTAGTTGCTGAAAGTCGAATTAGGAGTTGTAAGGGGAATTGATAATTGTTTAGGCCTCGAACTCGGAAACCGGGAATTTCAACGAAGTTGGGTTACTAGGGTATAACGAGTAGTATCGGGAATCGGTCAGTTGGGGATAAGTACGTATGGTTTGGGCATAAGTTATGAATTAATATTCAGATTGAGTCTTAGGGATTTATTGAATTCGCGGCATTAAGAAACGAGTACTAATTCGGGAAATAACAAGGGGAGTGTCAAGAGGAATAGGAGATCGTATTGAGTGACGCGCAATTGGGGCATTTAAGTGAGAAATGGGTAATTGTGAGGTTAAGTGCGTTCGAAGTATATTCTAAATCCTTGAGGTTGAACTGAGCGTGAAAGTAAGTAAAACTAACGGGAATCGAATAATGAAAGGTAAGTAAGAGGTACATAATTAAGGATGGGTGAGCAAGAATCGATTAATAAGGTAAAAGATATTAAATGGGAGATTGAGGTTGGGAAATAGCAAGTTGGGGACGGTAAAGTGGAACTAAGCCATAGTCATGTCTAAGACCTTTGAGAAAGAATTGAATTAAAAGATGAATGGAGATAGAGGAAATTCGGTAAAGTAAGTTTAAGGATATATGGTTGAATGAGAGCAAAAGAGGTCGGTTCACAAAGTGAAGTCATGAAATGAGGAAATGAGGAGAAGATAGTGAATTGGGAAAAGTGAGAACGTCGAGTTAAATAGTATCTACTTGCGGTTATTGTGGCTCGGAAAATGGATTCAATCGTACTAAACCGATGAATTGAGAAAAGCTTAGTTGGGGAAAAGAGTTGAGAATGATTGCTTGCATTGGATGGTGAATATTCGTGCTATGTGATTGCTTTATGTGATGTTCACAAGTAGTTTCGAAAGAAGTTTTGTGTTTTACGTGAAATGAACCTTGAATGTGATTTCTGTGATATATCTTTCCAACGTGATTCTATTCTAAAGAAATAAAAGTATTTGAGAAAGTAAATTAGATTTGAGAAAGTGAATTTATAAGGGTGACACGTGGTGTCATGCCTTCCTTGATACTAAATCGATTGAGAAAACTAGAAAGTGAATGTGATGAATGAGAATGTGCAAATAGTTTTGAATCAACAGGCTACGGATCGTTTAGCATACCGAAGGGTTCGAACCGGGGACGCCTGACTAGAAACTTCGAGGGAAGGGTTCTAACAGGGTCCTGCAGAGGCGGGATGCCCGATCCGAGACTTCCTAGAAGATAGGTCCCGGAACTTTTATCCGGGGTCGCGCCTCAGCGAAATAAGAGAAATCTGAGAAATCGGAGATATTACGTGAAATTATGAGAAAAGAAGTGCTAGTTCGGATCCTCGAAGGCCCGTAAAAGTTGATTCAACCCCAAAAGAAGTATTCTTGATTGTGAAGGTGTGCTTTTAAGTGATTAAAGAGTCTTGATCTTTTCATTACAAGAGATTTCAGTGAAAAATATATAGATTTCTATTATGTTATTATGTTTTCGCAGATTTCATTATTATGAGTATTATGTGTAAAGAATTTCCAATTTAAGGGTATAAGACTCCGGTGAGCCCGTTGATTATTGCTCACCCCCACAAATTCCCCCTTTCCCTCCCAAGTGTTACAGGTACACTTCAGGAGCATGATTTACCCTTAGCATATTTCGGACTCACTGATCGTTGTTTTATGTATGCCGAACGATTCAAGTCAAGATTATGCATTTATGATATTTCTCAATATTGTACTTGTAATTTAGTGCATATAGTTGTACCAAATGTATAGAAACCCTTTAGATCTGTTTTGAGTTGTATAGCATGATTGGTTGGACTCCGGCGTGTGGCCGTTGAGTTGTTTACTCCGAGCGTGTGGCTCGTTGAGTTATATCATGTTTTTTTCATGCAGGGTTCTAAGGCTTTAAGCCTATGGGTTAGTCCATATTACAAACGGAACTCGCCGAAATTTTCAGAGAATCTCGGATTCTTTTGGGAACACCACCAGCATTACTTTTAAGTTGAGTTTAGACAACCAAACCAACACCGAAAGAGCCTTGGGAGTTCCTCTAAGGAACTCGGCGATGTAATACTCCCGGGGTGTTTTGGGGTGTTACATTAAACTTGAGTTCATTCCTACTAATCTTCAATTAGCCGATATTTTTACTAAGCCTCTTGGTGAAGATCAGCTTTGCTTTATTCGGAATGAGCTTGGTATGTTAAATGCTTAATTATGTGCTACTCTTATTCATTGCATAATTCTGTGTTATGTGTTTTGCCTTTAATAACCATTAGCTCAGCTTGATTCAGTGATACTAGGTTAATAGTTATTTTGTGTTTCGAGTCACTCGAAACCTATCTCGAGTCAAACTCGGACGTAGAGAAACTTGGACTTCAAATTTTCTCAAGCTATCTCTAGATCAGTGGAGAGCTTCGGATTATATTTTCAAAATCTTTTCTCTCTCTTTCTCTCGAGCGATGTGATCGGCCGATAGCCGTGGATCTCTAACCGCTGAAATCTTAACCGTTGAAGAAGAACCGTCACACCGGTCTTCGATGACCGATGGACAAGCCGAGTCGAACGGAGTTATATTTAACGGATAGTTGACGAGCGCGCTTATTTTCTATAAATAGCATCTATTCATCTTCGTCTCGGTACTCTACATTCCATCTCTCTCAAACGAAACTTTTCGCGGAAGATCTCTACGTGAACAAGTGATCTTTGAAGTTCTTCAAGCATCGTAAAGGCCATCTCTCGTAAGTTTCGACTCGCTCTCATCTCTTTTTCTACATCTTTTCTGGTTCTTCTCTTCTACCTCTCCTTCTCTTCTCTACTCAAAAGTTTCATCTTTCCTTCCATCGTTCAAAATGCCTAAAAGAGGAAACCATCCCGACTTCCGGATCTCTTCTTCCTCCAAAAGCCTCGCACCAAAACGCCGTAAAGCTCAACCCCTCCAAACCCATTGTCACCCAAAGCACCTTGCGCTGGACGACAAGTTCTTTCCTACAACCAAATTTTCTTGGTTGGCTCACATTCAAACCACCGGAGCATATAACTTCATGTGCTTCAGTGAGTTCATCTATCCCGAACTCATTTCGAGTTCTACACTCACCTTACCCACTCGTAAAATGTTCTAACCTCTAGGGTTCGTAACATCACCGTTCGCATCAACACCTCTCTCCTCCACCGCTTGTTCAAGGTCTCCTCTCTTCTTGAACAAGTAACCCCATTCCGTTCACTCGAAGTCACCGATGACTTCTTTGACAAGTTCGCCAAAGAGTTTCCCGAGTCCCGAAAACTTTTCGTGACTCGCTTGAAGTCGAAGCTCGCCTTCCGTGCTTTCTGCCGATGAGAACTTTTTCTCACAAAGATTCCAAAGCAAGGAGAACCCTAACTCCAAGCACCTCAAAGCTCTCTTTGACATTCTTGAGGGCTACGAAGTAGGCCTCTTCCCCTCCATCATTGAGCAAATGGCCGCCGTGCCAGCTCAACTTCAATCAAAGAAGACCACCTTACTTCCTTTTGGTGCTCTTCTCACCCTCGTCTTCAAACAATTCCAAGTTCCTCTCCCTCAAACCCAAACGCTCGTGTCCGAGGCCGCCGTTGTTGTCGGCAAAAAGGAACTGCAGGGGTAGGATACCGGAAACTAACCCCGGTGTCCGGGTTCATAACTCGAACCGAGGCCTCCCTCTCCGCCTTAGACTCGTAAATCAACCCCTCTCTCTCTTCCCTCTCCACCTGGTGGTGCTTCCACCTTCGGTGCCTCCAAATCTCTCTCCGCTCTCTTGTCCCCGTTTTTATGGACAAGATCAGCTCCGTGTCCTCTCGCTTCCAGGGCACACTCCGGTCTTTCAAGCTTGTCCTCCAACATCTCGACCATCAACCAAAACACCGGTCAATCCCAAATCCGAGAGCAAGCAGCCTCTAGTTCTTGAGATGAGGGAACTGGTAAAAGAGCAGTATGAGCCGGTCGAGCTCCTCGAGAGAGAAGATCCAAGGCGGCTCAGACCATGGTGACTCGAGCGTCTCGAAGCGTCTTCGAGCCCAGCCTCGACCTCCTCGGACAACGGGTCGAAGAAGACGAAGCTGCAGATGCAGTAGCAGCAAATGCCGAGGAGCTCGCGGCCGAGGCAGCTCCATCCAGGCTAGGAGTGGAACACAAAGAAGAAGCAAGTGGGAACCGCCGAGGGTCGACCGCTCCAATAGCTCATGTGGCAAGCACTCAGCCTAGACAGCTAGCCTGGGTGGGTCGAAGACCTCCCTACTCCGGAGGTCCCAAGGGAAAACCTCTCGATCCACTCACTCCGGTCGCCCACTCGTAGCCGAGCCCCGATGATCATACCGGCTTCTCCCTCCACCGCGCTCAAGCACATCGTCAAGATCATACTAGCGCCGGCGCACCTCTACTCCCTCTCGCTACTACACCAACAACCCCCTCCCTCGTAGGCGCCATGCACCGTGGCACAATTCCAAAGTCTACCAGATTCTTCCTCTTTCCGAAAGATTTTCTCTCCTTTATTTTGTCCAGACATCTCGCCTTGTATTTTTTTTTTCGTTGTTTTTGCTGAAAGGCAAGGGGGAGAAATAGAGTTAGAAAACTTGTTGTCTAGTTTAGGGGAGCTTTCCCTCTCAATCTATGCAATTTTATTAAGTTCAATGAAGAAATGCTTTCTCTTCTATAACTTCGTGTTCACAATCTTTCCGAGTTAACATTATTTCATTATTTAGCATATTTTTGCTTTATACTCGATCGTTTTCGTTATGCTCTAATACACTAAGTATACTTTACTTACTTTCTTTTATGAGCAACTATTCGGAGTCGATCCTTTTCACTAACAAAGTTCCTGTCTAAGCATGGAATGCCTTTCATCAAAAAGGGGAGATTGAAGACTCGGACACTCGCTCAACGCATTTCGAGTTACATTACATGAATCAGGTATAACTATCTCGTATTTATAGAGTTTTGATTCTAAGGCATTCTCTCGTGTTTTAGAAACTTTTCCGAATGAAATGGTATCTTCTCTAAGTACTACAACTTGCACTTCATGTGTTTATTGCGCTTCTTTAAGTGACTCGTAAAACCGATTCTTTGTTCCGAGTCCAAGATCATTCAGATTTATCGCAGATTGAGTGGACTACTGTTTCACCTTCTCTCACTCAAAATCTGCTCCCGATTATAAGCTCAATTTCATTAGAGTCGCACCTCCAGTCTGTTTCATACTTAGTCTATATCAAGTTCTCTCACGCCGATATTCTTTACTTATCTTGATCTATCGCTTAGACTAAGTCGATGGAGTTTTGAGTTATATAGTTATTAGACTCGTAAAATTCCACTTCTCTTCGACTCGGATAATTAGTTGATTAATTATCATAATTATTTTATTATCTCGTGTCTAATCTTGGACCAAAGTATTTTATACTTTGAGAACCAAAATTGATTTACTTTTGTAGGTTATTCAATCGAGGATACACTTTTTCAAATCACAAAATTAAACGGCTTCGTAACGTCAAATCACCAAGCAGACATGGCTTTTCACCTTCTCTCGCTCCAAGTCCCGTAAGATTGTGTCGTGGCTGTCTGTTTCCAAATCTGGAAAACTCGAACGCTAAGCTTAACGGTGGTTTCCACCTTATCTTTCAAGACACCGCCAATGGTTTTGGGACTTCCAAGAGAGTTAAACCGTTGTCCAACGTTCACATTACAACGGATACTTTCCGAGTGACTCGTAAAGCTTCTATCAACGGTCACAGAGGACTCTCGCCAGCAGATGAAGATAACGGCTACTCTGCCTGGTCATCTATAAATAGAAGCCACTTCACAAGACTTGAAGATTGCCGAACATATTGTTAATACACATACTTGCTCAAAGTCTTTGTATACATTCTCAATCTTCTACTTACAACTCCTACTCAGTAATTTATGACTTTCCGAGTTGTAAGGTCTTGTACTCAGCTACAAACTCTTTCTTACTTTCTCTGTAAGGTCACTTGACTAAGTCGTAAGGGTTAACTCAGCTTAGTTGTCCCTAGCTGTAAGGGCTATCTCAGTTAGGAAGTACTAGATCGGATAAGGGAATTTCGAGTCTAGGAAAACTTGTATAGAGTTGTCTAAGGGAGCAACTCGGGCTCGGCCAGCTCACGGTATTTTGTGGACTCAAAATAGTGGATTTGACTTCGTGCTTGGACTAGCACGGTCCGTGGTTTTCTGCCCCAAGAGGGTTTCTACGTAATTTCTAAGTGTTATCTTTCCGAGTTCATTCTAGACTCGCACAGTCATATTACTCTCGCTTGACTTGCTTGTTTATTCGTGATAGCATTTCGAGTCCAAGCTTTTCCGACCCTGCTGTTTGACTCGTAACCTCGTCTCTGTCTCTTCGTTAACAAAAGAGCTAACGTTTCCACGAAAAACTTCTATCACCCTATTCACCCCCTCTAAGGTGACTCGGACTCTCCCCGAGCAAACCATCAATCTAGACTCGTAATCTGTTTCTATCTCTATTTTGTGCAAAAGAGTTTGATTTTCTCAAAAATCTTCCATCACCTTATTCACCCCCTCTAGGGTGACTTAACTTCGCAAGAGCAAACCTTCAATTGGTATCGAGCCTAGCCTTTCAAGAGGATCTCACCATCCAAAGGTTTAAAGATCATGGCTCCTCGTATCGGAGAATTCGAAGAAGGAAGATCTCTTTTGAGGCCACCCAAGTTCAAAGGCTCAAACTTTACACTTTGGAAGAAGCCAATGCAATGCTTCATCCAAGATCTTGATGAACAAGTGTGGAAGGTCTTCACCGAGGGAAACTATATTCCCACAAAGTAAGAAGGTGACCAAACAAGTGGTAAAACTGAAGTCATTATACACCACTCGAAGAGAAGGAAAGGTACACGAAGAACTTCGTAGCTATGAACATCCTTCTATGTGCCATAGATGCTTCGGAGTACAATAGAGTCTCGACTTGTGACATAGCTAAGGAGGTGTGGGACACCTTGGTGACAACATATGAGGGAACAAGCCAAGTGAGACAAACTAAGATCAACTAACACCTCCACAAGTATGACCTATTCAAAATAGAAGAAGTCGAGAGCATCACCGAGATGTATATCCGATTCACAGAGATTGTTAATAATCTCAAATCTCTCGATAAGAAGATGCCTAATGAAGAAGTTGTTAGAAAACTTCGACGAGCCTAGCAAAGAAGAAATGGGGTCCAAAGGTGACTGCAATAGAAGAAACACAGACCTCAAGAAACCGAAGTTAGATGAGCTCATAGGAAAACTTCGACCCATGAGTTACATCTCCAAGAGGAGGATTCTAAGGACAGCCCTAGAAGGAACATTGCATTAAAAGCCTCGTAAGAAATTGAACTAAGTTCAAGTAGTTCCGAATCGAAGAGGACCCAATAGAGCAAATTGCAAAAGGCTTCAAGAAGATGATGAAGCATCAAATATCGAAAAGAAGCCTAAATCCGAGGTCCTCGGACGAGAAAGAAAAGGTAAACTCTCTCATCCACTTAATTCTTTTTCTACTAATTATTCCGGGTGTTTTAAGTGTGGTAGCAAGGAACACACCATCAAATATTGCCTTAAAAGAAGAGAGATTACAAAAAAAGAAGACCATTACTTATAGTAAGGATGAGTCGAAGAATAAGGAGACTCGTCTAACTCGGACATAGAGGATGAGTCCAAGTGTCTAATAGCAATGACTCGACTCGCATACGTAAATTGAATCGAACAATACTCATCCGATGTTGAGGAAAATAATCCTCAAGAGGTAATTAATTACTATCTTACATTTTCTAAGATAGATCTTGCAAAGTAACTTCTCTATCAAAAAAAAAAATTGCTATCTCAATTTCCAATTGTTTTAAAAACATGTTACGTTTGCCAAGTTATTCCCTGGATTAGTCTTAACGATCCTCGATCGGGGTCCTAGCGATTTGACGTCTCTAACAAAGGGTCGGGGCATTGCACTTATTTTAAAAAGTTGCTATTTTTTAGCTTATGATTAGTTTTAATCATTATAAATTAATTAAAAAAATAAAAATAATAAAATGATTAATTATAAAAAAATTAATTAGTGCCATTATATAAGAAGGGTATAACCTAGTGCTAATAAATATTGGGCATGCATGTTTTTAGAGTATTTAAAATGTTTTTTATAATCTTCTCCTTAATTTAAGTTCCTTCTTTTGAGTGCATCGATCCTTTGTTGTATTTTTTTTAAATTGTTCAATAATTACTACACCTATATTCAAGAGATAGCATAATACACTTACGAGTATAATGAACAATAAAAATTTAAAATAATAAACAATTACTATTTCCTTCACACGTGAAAAAGACGGTTTTGCCTCTATTTGTGTGCTTTTCGTTAGCTGCCTCGTTTAATTTAGTTTTGCTACCTACTTACTTGCTTGGGAGAGAGAGACCGAGAAGAAAGGAAGAAAGCGAGGAGATGGCAGACAGAAAACGGCAACAAGACAGAAGAAGAAGAAGGAAGGAAGAGGGAGGGCGTAAGGAAGGAGACCCCAAGACTATCGCAGAGCAGAGGACGTTGTAGGGTCGGGTGATAGTGGTGGTAAAGAAGGAGATACGGTCAGGTAATGGACGGATTTTTGGTCGGTGTTGGCGGCGATGGGAATTGGAGGTTCGAATTTGTGGGGTTTTGGCAAGGAGAGTGTGAATTGAGGATTTCGGCGGCGGGTTGGCGGCAGAAGGTGGTCAGCGGCGTGGTGGGCGCCGGTCGACGGTGGCAACAACAACCTATGTCGAAGAATTGCACATCTCCGGCGAATGGGCTGCGATGACGGCGGCGAAAATTCCAAGTGCCGGCGATGTTCGTCCACTTCTCGAGTGAGAACTAAGCTTCGCTGAATTTTTCCGGCGAGAAATTATCCAATCTTACCGAATCTCCACCGGAATTCCGCCTTTGCCGACTTTCCGGCAGCTAGAAACGCCGGTACTCTTTCTCTTCCCCCTGGTTGCCTCAAGTTGTGTTGATTGGGTTATTTGCATTCACTAACATTCTTCCTAAATTGCAATTGAGTATTGGCATGGCAGCCATAGCCGATGTTTCAATTTACTTATGAATTTTAGTATCAGTGAACCCTAGGTCGGCTATGGCGAGCCATTGATGAACGAGTTTGAGTGTGTCAACTTGAAATTGAAAGGCATTTGGCTATATATTATGGAAATGGCAGCTTTGGTACGTTCTCTCTCTCTCTCTCTCTCTCTCATCTATTCTTTCTGTTAAATGAGTGTGTTTTCCTCAGTGGAAGTTTGCTTGCCTTTTCTTGATGAAGTTCTCTGATGCAATTCTGTGTGAGTTGCACAACTCTAGACATATCTAACGGCAACTACTTATAATACGTCAAGAAAATAAGAAAATAAAAGGATCTCCTGATGTAAATTGCGTTATTTAGAGATGAAACAGTCGAACAATGAAATCAGGGAGAAAAATTGAGATATAGCAGAGAGAAATATGTTACATATGTATTTCATCCATGCCATGCATGAGCAATAGGACTCGGTATTTCGATTTTCGATCAGATTTTCAAGCTTTATACTTTGGTTTCTAGAGGTGGTTGCTTTGGTGTGGGTTTTAAGGGTGTGAAACGCGTCACATTGCCTGCAGGCATTCTCGTTACAGCATGAAAGAAAGGGGAGCAAATTATGGAGAAACAGTGATTGCAGTCAAGCACATTGTGTTTGGTGGAAGCATGATTATTGTTTCGTATAATCATTTTGCCTCATCTTTCATGTTTGTTAGTTGCTTTGTGCTAGGTTTTTTTTTTTCGTTTGCTTTTTCGGAGAAGCCGGGAAGCTGAAGAAGAAGGCCAGGCAGAGTCGGTGAAGTTAAGGCAAGCGTCGCTCCTTCCTTGGAGGGCCAAGGTGGCGACGTGCTGTGCTGGTGGTAAAGGATGGAAATTCGGTCACTAATGGAAGGATTTTTTTGTTGGTGGTGACGGCGATGGGAATTGGAGGTTCGAATTTTGGGGGTTTGGCGAGAAGAGTGTGAATTGGGGATTTCGGCGGCATGGTGGCGGCTGTAGGTGGTTATTGGCATTGCGGGAGCCGGTCGACAGTGGGGGCGGTGAAGGTGGTGGTGGTATGAGTTGGCAGTAAATGATAGGGAATGAAAAAATAAGGGTTTATATTGGAAAAATTATGGAAGGTATCGTTCAAGAGTAGTTTCTAGAAGCAAATTCGTTCGAATTGAAGACTAGTGGGTGTAGTATATGAGCCATCGCCCTCTTTGGTCTTGGTTAGTGGCCTCCAACTTGGATCGGAGTCACAGGAGAAAAGAGCATGTTTCTTGTCTTTCTGCTCTTCTCTCGCCTTCCTCCTTGTCAAAGTCCTCAAGCTCGTGGAACCCGTTTCCATGTCCAAAAGAGGTTTATATCTCCTCAGTCATACCCATCGGGACTTTGTACTCTTTCTCTCTCTGGCTTTCAAACTCCGCCTACATTTATCTCTCGGTTTCCTTCATCCAAATGCTCAAAGTCCTTATGCCCGTTGCGGTTTATTCAATTGGGGTTTTGTTCAAAAGGAGAATTTCAAGGGGGAAATCATGTGTAATATGATCTCGATCTCTTTTGGGTTGCAACTACTGCTTTCAAATTCGATGCTTTGGGGGGTACCCTTCAATTGGGTGGTGTTGCTTTTGAAGCTACAAGGTTGGTTATGATCCAGATTTTTCTTACTTCAAAGGGTATCAATTTTAACCCAATTACTTCACTTTACTATGTTGCTCCTTGTTGTTTGGTGTTTCTTTCAATTCCTTGGATCTTGGTTGAGTGCCCTATTTTGAGGGAAACATCAAGTTTTCATCTTGATTGGTTCATCTTTGGGACCAACTCCTTGTGTGCTTTCGCCTTGAATCTTGCTGTGTTTTTGCTTGTTGGGAAAACATCCGCTTTGACTATGATTGTTGCTGGGGTTGTCAAGGATTGGCTCTTGATTGCCTTCTGTTGATATGTGATTAAGGGCATTGGACCCCAATTAACTTGTTTGGGTATGGGTTGGCCTTTTTGGGTGTTGCTTACCATAACCACACCAAGTTGAAGGCTCTTAAGGCTAAGGAGACTCGAAGAAGGCTTCTCAGCCGATGATGAGCAGGGGAGGCTCCTCGAGGAGAGAGACGATGAGGGGAGGAAGAGTGACAATCGAATTGAATTTGATGCCCCTTAATATGAAAAGATGCCGTCTTTATGGGAGTCGGAATGTATTTCGTGAAATGGACTAATTGGGGTCAATTAGAGTTGGAAAAAGCCGACCGACACGAAAATACGCGGGTTCGGGTTTGACAGAGATTTTCAACCCGTTAAATTAATTGGGTTGACACGATTAAATCGTTTAATTATATGGGTTAGGTTATGGTTGAGATTTTCGATAGATAAAAATATTTTGACCTGTTCAATATTTGATGTGTGGATATTTGGTGTGTATGCGGACATGGATATTTAAGAACTTAGGCTTTGGTTTGTGGTTTCGTATTTTGGTTTAATTGTTGAAAACTTAGCTTCAAGTACACTCAACGTTTTATGTTTTTGCAAGTGGTGTATGTTTAATTTGTTACCTTAAAAGAGTATGTTAAATAGGTAAACAAGTTGAATCAAGTCAACCCATTTATTAAACAGATTAGGTTTAGGTTAAGGATTCTCAACCCGTTTGTTAAACAAAGTTAGGTTTAGGTCGAGAGGGGGTTTCAATCCCTTTAAGTTCGACACGAACCCGATCCGACCTTGCCTATTTTCCAGCTCTAGGGTCAATGAATGAGCTTTAGATAGTTAGATTGCTGTGATAATTTTCATCATTAAGTAATCCTATATCGATATTGTATTTCTTATTGAGTTCACTTCAGGTCCTTTTTAATTCTTATGTTCACTTTCACATATACATAGCCTATTTGCATTTGGGGTCCACTTATGGAAGTCTCTAATATAGGCAATGTGTTGCATATTGCAAATTGGTAACAAGACAAACAAATATGGCTTGTGGATTCTCTAGTATGGCCTAAGAAGTGGACGAATTTCACCTGTGAGCCCCAATCTCTAAAGGTGGTCACCTGGAAAAGTTTTTAGTTCCCTTTGAAACTGGGTTGCATTTCTTTCACTAATGATGGGTTATCATCACCCTTCGTTTTTAAACTGTGGGCTTTATATTATGCTTCTTTTTGGAAAACTATAAAAGATTGTACTGATTGTAATGAGACCTAGTCATTTCCCATATATGTTCAAACTGTCGTCTGCGGTCCACATGAAATTCCATCAATTTTAATGTTCATGTGGACTGTCATTGATGATGATCATGGTGGTGATGATAATGTTTTAATGTGGCCCAATCATGCATATTTTACATGGTAAAGGATGTTGAATAAAAAATCTGGGGATTTCATTCTTTATGGAGTTAGTACATAGTTCATGTTATATATATTCTGGAATCCTTTTAACACTAGCCACTTAACGCTGAATTACTTGAGCTGAATCTATTAACTTTCTCTTTCTAGATTGACGGTAATACTATAGGTTCCTTGGAAGATGTGCCTGGTGGTGCTGTTACTACTTTCTTCAGATCTATCAGGAATATGTTGGATTTTGATTTTGAAGATGAGAACGAAGGTCAGTTGTGAGTATCGGATGCTGAGGCATAGTAATTCAGATGCATATGTGTTCTGGAATAAGTTGAAAAGTTTCTGTTATTTCTGTATGTTGGTTGTAGTGAGAGTTTCAATTATAAGTTAAAACGTACATATTTGTATTGTAAATTTTAAGCTTTCATTTTGTCGTGCTTAAAGTTCTGTCATCTAATTCTGCTATTAGAGAGATAAGTAATCACATTGCTACTGAAAACAGCTGCAGTGTGGAGTATCTTGTGTCATCACATGTCAGCTTGAAAATCACATGTCAGCTGGAGGTCGGACTCGGTTCTCGACCTTACAGATTCCTTTATTTGGTTCGAGAGCTTTGCGGCAAAATGTGACTTTAATTTTCCTGTTTTCTTTAACCTCAAAATAACTTCCCGGATTTCTCTAAAATTAATTTCTAAAATAAAATGATTAATGAAATTGCCCATGACACCTTCACTTAAGCTATTTTAAAATCATATTCTAAAAAGAAACAATCTTAATAAGAGGTGCACTCCACTTTCCAATTTGAAGCTAACATTGAGGCCCAAGATAAGAAGATTGAGTCAATAGCGTAAACTCTCAATCGCATACTCAAAGAACTAGGGAAGAAATCAAAAGAGGAGAATCTCGCCTCGAACCTCAACCTAGGCCTTAGTCCGGTCCAGGAATAGCGAAGATGTTATAGGAGTCATTAATGTTCAATAACTATTATCTAGCCCAGGGATTCACTTCAATCCTTAAAGGGAAACTACCCCTAAACTTCACCATGTCTAACATCAACTTCCACAGATCGAAAACCCTCACCACCATGTGAGGAACTTTGTAGGGGCAATGACTCTAAAGAATGTACCGGAGGACACAAACCATGTCATCTTTCCATGGACGTTTAGCGAAGACGTCATGAAGTGGTACAGTGCTATCGACCCACATAAGGTCATGAATTGGTAGGATCTTTGCAGGGAATTCTTACATCAATACTCCTATAATACTAGTCTATCAATCACTCTTCAATATCTAGAATTGATCAAGAAAGTAGTCGATGAAAGCGTCACTAACTTCCTCACTCGCTAGAGAGCAAAAGTAGCCCACATGATTGATCGACCATCCGAAAAGGATCAGAGTTAGAATCATCATCAAGAACCTACAACTCGCCTATCAGGAGTCTTTGAAGTTCTTGCCCCTCACGGACTTCAAAACACTTCGAGATGCCGACATGCTTATAGAAGAGGAGCAGACATCTAAAACTTGCTAGAAGATTATCCAATGAGCCCATCACTCATCAAGGATGCTACTAAAGCTTGCTTTTCCACTTTTCCATATCCATTGTATGCTTATTTCCTTTTCCTGTCTTCCCAAAAACGAAAAAAAACCAAACCTAAATCTTACTTCCTTTTCGAACTATGAAGGCCTAATTTCCACTATAACCGATACGTAGGAAGACCATGAGGTCCAACCCTAATCTTAATCTTGATCTCAATTCCCATTTCTAATTTCCAAATTCAAAGCTACCTTGCCTTACTCGGAGGAGCAAAAGTCAATAAATAAGCATGAGATGCCGACTCAAGACTAAATTGTCAAGTCTACGGTTCACTTGCTCACTATTTAGCAATATTACATCGCAGTTCGAGCGACCTACTTTTCTTTAGGCTATACTTTGGGGAGTGGGGGCTAAAAGTGCAATTTTGTGTTTGTTTTTTTGAATTATTTGCATCATGTTAATAAAAGAATGCATTTGTTTTTAGAATAGAATCTTGCATTCATTTCCTTTACATGAGTCAAACTCCCGAAAACACAAAAATTAAAAAACAAATAAGGAATTATTCAATCAAGCGTCAAGCATCAAATCGGTGTCGGGAAGGTCACCGACACCGCCACCTTCAAAGAAATTCAACCAAGAATGCCGAAGCTTACCGACTCTCCAACATTCGATAAGAGCCGGACACAAGCACCCAAGAAGAACGTAAGGGCTCATGATTGAAAGGATCATACAAATCCAAGAATATTCAGGACGAGACACGAATCTTATACCGTACAAACAAAGGAGCTATTAGCACACAAACTAAAAGCCCAAAATTAGAATGGGGCACATAACCTCATTAAAACTTCAAATTCTTAAGTAAGTCAAGTATCCGTCCCTATTCCGACAATAGTGGATAGAAGTCGAGCTTCAAACCCTACAACTGTCAAGGTTCGGACACCTTAGTCGAGTCTTAGACCCAAGAATGGTCAAGGTTCGGACATAACTTAGTCGAGCTTCGCGACTCCACAGCGGTCAAGGTTCGGACACATCCTAGTCAAGCTTTAGGCCCAATCGTGGTCAAGGTTTAGACAACCCTTGTCAAGCTTCAAGCCCATCGGAGCGGTTAAGGTTCGGACACATCCTAGTCAAGCTTCGTGCCCAAAGAATGGCAAAGGTTCAAACTACCCCCATCAAGCTTCATGCCCGATAGAGGTTAAGGTTCGGACACATCCTAGTCAAGCTTTAGGTCCAACAGTGGTCAAGGTTCGACATGCACTCGGCCGAGTCTCGGGCCCAACAACGGTCAAGGTTCGGACAAACGCCATCGAGCTCCGCACCTAACCGTGGTCAAGGTTTAAACGTCCCTCAATTAAACTTCGTGCTCAACAACGATCAAGGTTTACACATAACGCCAAGACTTCGGGACCATTCCATGGCCAAGTCAAGGAACCACATTTGGAACGTGATTTGGTTATAAATCATCTTCAGGTAACATTTAAAAATATTTACATTCGATTAGTAGCTAACAAAACCGTTAACACGGAAAGCTTCAGTCGAACTTGAGATATAAAAAGTGGTCAAGGCATCCTATCGGACTTCGGACTTGACTACTCGAGTCAAGTTCAAACTCCCCACCAAGCTTCGGACTAAGCACATGGTGAAGTTTAGGCACACCAATATGAGCTTTAGGTTAGCAGCTAAGTTCATGAATCAGCGAACCCGAACTTCGGACTCTACTAGTCAAAGTCCAGTGCTCCCATCGAGTTTAGGTCAAAAGATACCTAATTTCGGATGCATCAATTCAATCGATTCGAAGCAACGCCAACAACAAGTAAGTGACCCTTTAGTGTCTACTTTGACCATGGTCTTTCGGACTTGGTCAAAGTGGACGCTAACTCGTAGACACCTAAAAATGTCATGCCTTTTCTAGTTTATTTATTTGTTGGCCTAATGATGAAATCCCAAGTGCTGTTTGTGGATTTGGATCATGGTCGGTGTCTAATTAGTGCAACGGAAGCCGGTGAACCACAAAGAACCCCCAACACCAAATAAATAGCCTTTTCCCTTGTGTCGGTCCAAAAATCCCTTCTCTTTGGATGGTCCAAGCACGGGCCAAGCCTTTAGAGTCAACAGAAGTCCTAGGTGCCGTGTGCGGAAATTCCGAGTTTAGAATTCTGCATTTTATTCTTTTGTCCAACCAAACACGGAGTTGAAGACCTTAAGATGATGTTAGGCGCTGCATTTCATGATCACAAGCATCAAAGTGCTACGTTTTGCTCCTAAATAGTCCGCCCGAGACAGGGAGCACACATCCCCCTAAATGAGGACGTTTATGGTTCCCCTACTAGTGTATTTCAATCAAAAGGCTGCGTCTTGGCCGAGAATCCTGTTGCAACACGTAAAGGGCACAAAACCCTAGAAAATCACTTGGTGGCTGGCGCCCCTACCAGCTTTCTTACTTTGAAATGCTATGTTTTGGGCTAAGGAATCCTATTGCAGGATAGAAAGCTTGAAACCCTATAAGAACACCTTGTGGCCTGCGCCCCTACACCATTTTTATTCGATTTTATCCGGTTCAATCTTCACATTATCCTGGCCCGATTTTATAGCTAATTCGGGCGACAGGCCGAGAGTAACCCTCGGTCATTTATGACCTACTCTCCTCCTTATAAATAAAGAGTTTAGGCTCTCATTCATCATATGGCTCATCCCTCGACGTCATGTCGCTGAAACCTAATTAAGAGCTACTAAATACTCCTCTTTGTATTTTGATTTCTTGGTCTCTTTTCAGCCTATTACTTCTCTACTCTCCATTCCAACCAACATCCGAACCCGAAAACTTCATCATTCATACATCCTTTACCTACGTATACTCAAAACTCACAAAAGCGTCTCTTTATTCACCACTGCCGCATCACCGGATCCGGATCAGCGAGTGGGACAACTTGAGGGTAGTGGTTCGATCTTCACAATAGTGTACTTATTTATTTTATGCTTTTATTGTTTTCGATATTGTGGGGAAAATTGTATCGCTTTTAATTCCTTCCCGCTCAATGTACTCTTTTAGTTTTTCGCTTCGTTTCTTTTTCTTTTCTTTTGCTTTCTTTATCACTTTCCATTTTTTCTTTATTACTTTCATTTTTATAGTGTGTTTGCTTTAACTTCCGTATTGTATGTTGTGCGCTTCTATTTAATATATTATGTAAATTCGCTACTAAAACTAGTAATGACCTGCATTTGACATACAAAATGGAAGGGCTTATCCTTACGTTTCATACCCTCGCCCCTAAATCCAATTCTCGGTTTTGGACTGATGGAGTCGGTTTTAGCCACTTTCAAATTAGTTTTTCCCATACTAAGATTGAAAGAGCATTTATTTATTTTATTTTATTTTTGTTAGTTTTTATTCCTAAAAATCTAACTTGCGACTCGCTTTACTATTTATTTCTCCTAAATTAGCTTATCGACATTTCTAACTAAAAAATCACAAAAGGAATTTTATTTCTCTTCGCCAGCCAGGCCACTGGACCGGACCGACTTCCTCGACCACGACTTGTGGTCGGCGCCGCCCACCCTATGACGTTGGCTCGGCTGGCGCCGGACGATCCGGTGGGAGGGCTTCGATCCGGTGTTTTCACACCGGCTTGGCCCAAAGCCCTATGGAAGAATATAAATTAATTCTATTTTGTTTATTTTAGCTTTGAAATAATATCCCGGACTTCTCGTAATAATTTCTAAATAAAACGATTAATAAAATAGCCAATCACCTTTGCTTAATTCATTTTAAATCAGATTATAAAATTTGAAAATCTTGATAAAATGTTCATCTCCATTTTTTTAAATAAACTTCCAAAACCATCTTCAAAATTATTCTTTATAAGAGACCCAACATTCGTGGGAAACTCGGTCTCGGTCAGCCCCAGCCGTGGTCCCTACACCTATCTCTATAAATAGATAGCTTAGGCTCTTATTTTCGGAATGACTTATTCCTTAATGTTATCGTCATTGAAACCCAACTAAGAGCTACTCGAATACTCCCTTTATATTCCGATCTCTTGGTCCCTTTTCAACTTATTCCCTTTTTATTCTCCATTCTCACCACATCTAAACCCGAAAACTCCATCACTTGTCTTTCTACCTACTCATCTCCATAAAATCCCATAAAATCCTTCCCGAATCATCACCGTCACATCAACCGATCCGGATCCGAGATCTAAATTAGCAGGTGGGACTACTTGAGGGCACCAATTTAACCTTCACCACGGTTATTTATTTTATTTTATGTTTTTATCGCTTTCGTATTGTAGAGAAGAATTGTATTGCTTTTATTTCCTGCTCACCCGATGTAACCTTTTAATTTCTTGATTTCTTTTCTTTCCGCTTTTCTTTTCCTTTTTGCTTTTACTTTCTTTATCACTTTTCATTTCTGCCTTTACCACTTTCATTATTATGTTTTTCTTGCTTTAAATTCCATTATCGCATGTTGTATTCTTGTGTTTATTATATTATTTTGATTCACTACTCAAACTAGTAATGGTCGTTGTTTGACAGGCGGAACGGAAGGGCTTATCCCTATGTTTCGTACCCTCCGGCCGGCGCCGCCTATCGCTAGGTGTTGGCTTCGATCAATATTGAGTAGTTAGTAATTGTGGTTTGGGTCCAAACCGGTGTTTTACACCAGCTTGGCCCTAAAAGCCTTATGGCGGATTGAAAACCCTAGATTTCTTTATTTTGTTCAGTTGACAAATAATATACCGGGACTTCGAAAATAATCTCTAAAATAAAATAATTAATAAAATCGTCATTCAATCTGATTTAGTCCATTTCAACTAAATTTAATAAAATTTGGAAATCGAATAAGTGATTCATCTCCGCTTTCTAAGTTTCATCTTCAAAACACTAAAATCATTTTCATCTTCCAAATTCAAATAAAAATTTTAAAAAACCGCCCATTCGTGGGGAAGCGCAGTCCCCCCGGCAGAGGAGCTACCGTGGTTGCTACAATGGCGTGGGCTTTCGCCAGCACCGGCTAGTGATCGAGCATGGCTCTTGGTCCAAAAAGGTATTCACTCTTTTTCCCAATAGTCTTGCGGAAGAAAATAAGTTGCATTTTTCTTTCCTTAAATTATGAAATAAAATCCCCGACACCCTATAAAATTAATTTTTAAAAATAAATGATTAATAAAAATTATCAATCAGAAAAATTGGAAATCTCAATAAGAGACGCACCCCACTTTTCAAAATTATTTCCAAAACCCAAGAAGAGAGCCAAAATTGCTTCACGAGGAAACTCCAGTCTGTTTAAGCCCCGAGGCCCCCTCGGAGTGTGTAGGAACCACGACCCATCACCCGAGAGGGAACTGGATTGGAACCGAGTTTCCCCACCAATGTCGGCTTGTCTTTTGTATTTTAAGATTCTTTTTGATGATGATTTTTAAAATGGATTTGGAATGTGGGGATGCCTCTTATTGAGATTGTTTATTTTTAGAATCTGATTTTGAATGGGCGATTGGCGATTATTAATAATTAAAAATTAATTTTAAAGAAGTCTTGGGATATTATTTCGTAATTTAAGAAAATATAAGAAATTTAAATCTACATTATGTTGCAAGGCTTTTGGGCCAAAAGGTGAATAACACCGGTTTGGACCAAGAGCCAATCTCGGCCACTTGCCAACGCCGGCGAGAGACAAGTGGTGACCAGTCTTCGGTGCCAACCATAGGTCAAGACTAAAAAAATTTATCTCGATCCTATAGCCTCTGCTGCAAGAAAATAAATGAAAATTTTTCAACTTCTAAATGAGAAATATCAAGATGCAATCAGGACAAATAAAATAGGAATAAGGGAATCGCCAATAAGTTTTAGGAATAAAAACTAACAAAAATAAAAAAATACTCTTCCAATCTTATTATGGGAAAACTAATCTTGATAAAGATTTAGAAAATGACTCCATCGATCTAAAACCGAGAATCTAGAGTTCGAGGGCGAAGGTACGAAATATAGGGATAAGCCCTTCTAATCCCTTCGTCAACATATGGCCTCTACTAATTCAAATTGTTTGTTAAACAAATGTGCTGAAATAGGCAAGCATACAACATGTGAAGTGTGGAAATTAAATCAAACAAAGCGTGCTAAGAAAGCAAGAAAAGCAATTAAGAAAACAATAAAGCAAAAAGAAAAGCGAAAAACATAAAAATTACAATGGGCGAGGAGGAATTAAAAATGATTACATCTTGGTCCACAATACGAAAAGCGGTAAAATGACAAAATAAATAAAACCGTGAAGGATTATAAGCGGATCCGGCACCCTCGAGGTTGTCCCATCTGCCGATCTTGAATCACAAACCGGATCCGGAAGTGTGACAGTGGATGAACAAGATTGAAATAGGCTATTTGTTGAATTTGTGGAGGTACATTACTGTAGGAGAATGATGAGATGCTTGGTAGAGTAATGGTTAGTTAAAAAGAGCCAAGAGATTAGAATACCGATGTAGCATTCAAGTAGCTCTAAGCTAAATTTCAAAACCGTGTGGCGTAAGAGTGGCCAATAGTAGAATGAAGGGTTAGGCTCTCTATTTATAGAGGCAAATTAGGTAAAAAAAAATGACCTAAGAAAGATTAATAGTATGCCATTGCATGTAAACCGGCCCGGCCTACGGCGGGGATCAAGGGAAAAATCGGACAAAATCCCACTAAACGGAAAATCTCTTGGAAAGGGTCGAGATGCATGGCGCCGATCTCCAACGACGTCGTATGGGTGTTTCGGGGTTCCGTGCTTCGGTTGGACGCTAGGACCGGATGCATCATTTTGGCAAGAAAATGCTGAAAATGCTGTGCCGATCAAAACGATGTCATACGATCGCTTCCGGCTTCGTGCCTAGGTTGGTCGCTGAGTGAAAAAGTGAAACGCTGCGATTTTTCCCAATACGGAGTTGACCGGCGCCAGTCTTAACAACTTTCCATTTTCGAAAACTTTCTATTTTTGTAAAGTTTCTATTTTTTACAGTGTTTCTATTTTTGGCAGTGTTTTTTTGGCGTGGGTTTGGGTTTCGTGGTTGGGAGCCCGACCCATGCTTGGTCCAAGTTGAAAGAAAATGGGTTTGTGGGCCGACCCAAAGCAAACAAAGCTGATTTTTATGGTGCTAATGGATTCTTTGTGGTTTATTGGCTTTTGTCATGCCAATCACACTCCAACCGTGATTCGAATCCGCAAACAGGATTGGGAATTCATCACCGGGTTAACAAAATAAATAACAAGAGAAGGGATAACACTTTTTAAGTGCCTACAGCTAGCCGCCACTTTAACCGAGTTTGAAAGACGAAGGCCAAAGTAGACACTAAGAGGTACTTACATGTTGCTTCTAATGTCCATTTGAATTAATGCGTTTGGAATTAGTTGTATTCGACTTGAACTCTAACAGGGAGCCTCGACTTGATCAACAAAGTCTAAAGTCCGGGTGGATGATTCCTAATCTTAGCTAATTAAAGACTTGAAGCTCGGTTTGGTGTGCTTAAACTTGACCACATACTTAGCCTCGAAGCTTGGCGGGAGTTTGAACTTGACTCGAGTAGTTAAGTTTGATGTCCAAGCAGAGTGCTCGAACTTCACCACTTCTTGGATCCGAAGTTCGGTGGAGTTTCCTAAGCTTGGGTTGATTATCATCCTAAAGCTTGGAGTAGGGGCCTAAACTTTACTACACTTGGTCCGTAGCTTGGCTAAAACTTTCCGCACTATCGGCTTTGTTAGCTAATAATCAATTACAAATAGATTCAAGTGTTACCCGAAAATAATTCGTAACCAAATCATGTTTCAAATGTGCTTCCTTGACTTGGCCATGGGGAAGTCCTTAAGGCCTGGGGTGATGTCGGAACCTTAACCGTTGTTGGGCTTGAAGTTCGATGGAGGGATGTTTGAACCTTGACCACAGTTGGGCTCGAAGATCGATAAAGGGATGTGTGAACCTTTACCGGTGTTGGGCCTGAAGCTTGAGGAGGGTTTGTCTCGAATCTTGACCGCTCCTAGGTCCGAGACTCGACCGAGGTGTCCGAACATTGACCGTTGTTGGGTCCGAAACTCGACAAAGTGTTTGAACGTTGACCATTGTTGGGCCCGAAGCTTGACATAGTTGTTTAAACCTTCACCGCTGGTGGGCCTCGAAGCTTGATGGGGGTGCCCGAACCTTGACCACTATTAGGCATGAAGCTCGACGAGAATATCTCGAACCTTTACCACTATTGGGCCCGAAGCTTGCTCGGAGATGACATTTGAACCTTAACCACTCCCGGGTATTAGATTCGACAGGGGTGTGTGAACCTTGACTGCAGTTGGGTTTGAAGCTCAACTTATATCAACTTTCGTTGAAATAAGGACTGGATGAACTAGACTGTTTGATGAAACTCGAAGTTACATGAGGTTATATGCCTCATTTTAATTTTAAGCTTTTTAGTCTATGTGCTAATAGCTCCTTTGGTTGTATGGTAGAATATTTGTGCCTCTTGCTAAGTATTCTTGGAGTTGTTATATGACCCTTTTGATCATGAGCCCTTACGTTCTTCTTGGGTGCTTGTTTCTAGCTCTTTTCGAATGTTGGAGAGTTAGTGAGCTTCGATATTCTTGGTTGAATATCTTTGAAGGTGCCAATGCTCGGTGACCTTTTTGATGCCGACTCGATGAATGTTGCTTGATTGAATAATATCTTGTAGGGTGCTTTACTATTATTTTTTGTATTTATAGGAGTTTGACTCATGCGAAAGAGATAAATGCAAGGCTTTATTCTAATAACAAATGCATCTTTTTATTAAGATGATGTGAAAAGTTCAAAAAGATAAAGACAAAATTGCACTTTTAGCCCCTACTCACTAAAGTACAAACTAAAGAAAAGTAGGCCACTCGAACCGTAACGTCATCGCTACTATCGATGAACCATGATCCCGACGGTTTGGTGCTAGATGAAAATAGTATGCTTCCCGATTGACTTTTTCTCCTCTCGAATATGGCAAAGGTGGCTTTGAATTTGGAAATAGGAATTAGGAAAAAGATTAGGATTGGGGCCGGACCTCATGGGCTTCCTATGTATCCACTATAGTGGAAATCGGACCTTCGTAGTTGAAAAAGGAATAGTAATTGGTTTTCCTTTTTAGGGAAATAGGAAAAGGAAATAGATGTAGGATGGATCTAAAAAGGCAAATGCATACTTTATTAGTATCCTTGATAAGTGATAGGTTGATTAGATGATCTTCTAGCTAGGTCAAGCTTTTGTGGATTCTACTCCTCTGCTATAAGTATGCCAAGCAACTCGAAGTGTTTTGAAGTCCATGAACAACAAGAATTTAAAGTGTTGATGATAGGCAAGTTTCAGGTTTATGATTATGAGCCTAACTTAATCCTTTTCGAAGGTCGATCCGCCATGTGGACGACTTTTGCCCTCCAGATGAGTGAGGAAGTCAGTGAAGTTTTCATTATCTCCTTGCTTGGTCAACTCTAAGTCTCGAAGAGTAACTAGTAGATCGAGTATTATAAGAGTATTGATGTAAGAACTCCCAAGCAAAGATCCTTCCAGCTTTTTACCTTGTGTGGGTCAACTGCGTTGTACCATTTCATGATGTCTTTGTCAAACGTCCATGGGAAGATGACATGGTATGTGTCCTCTCGGTACATTCTTTAGAGTCATTGCCCCTACAAAGTTTCTCACATGGTGGTTAGGGTTCTCAGTCCCATGGAACTTGATGTCATGCATGGTGAATTTTGGGGGCAATTTGCCTTTCGAGATTGAAACGAATCGTGGGCCATATAGTAGTCATTGAACATTAAGGATTCACGCAAGCAACTTCTCTAGTCGATATATTGTGGATCAGATTGAGGCTTGGGCTGAGGTTCAGGTTGGCGTTCTTTTTCTTCTTCCTTTTATTTCTTCTCCAATTCTTTGAGTATGAGGTTAAGGGTTTTTGCCATTGACTCAATCTTCTTATCCTAGGCCTCAAGCTTAGCTTCTATCTTTACAACAAACTCTTTGAATAAAGTCATAATGGGAGTTTGGTTTGGCTTGTTGCCCATTTTTAGAGAAGGGTCACGCTTTATCCGTGGGTGACGTACTATTGTTATCATTAAAGGTGTTGGACGTACTAGTGTGGTACGTGTTGGTGTGGGATGTATCTATGTTAACCATACCGGTGTTGAAGTAGACATCTTATTTTCGAACCTTTTCGAGTCAGGATTCCTAATTTGATTAGGATTCCCTCTCTTGTATCCCAAAAGAGTAACTGCTCAGGATTGGCTCGTAGAAAATTTTAGGGGAGATAGGCCTTAAGTCCTTGACCGGAGGAACGACCGATCCTAAGATAAAAGAAAATGATATGCTCTTTTACTTGGATGCACATAAAGAATGCAAATTGACCAAAATAAAATGCAACGATGCACATGGAGTCCCTTAGATTGGAATGAGTTTTTATTTGGCCAAATGCAACTAAAGACTCTTCTAATTTGAGATGAATTTTAATTTGGCTAATACAAACAAAGACTCACCCATTTTGAGATGAATTTTATTTTTGGCTAAATGCAAAAATAAAATGAATGGACTCACCTTAATGGAGATGGTTTTAAAATTTGGCTAAAAAATGAACTCACCTATTTGGGATGAATTTAAAATTTGGCTAATGCAAAAATGGACTCACCTATTTGAGATGAATTTAAAATTTGGCTAATGCAAAAATAGACTTGCCTAGTTGAGATGAAATTTAAAATTTCGCTAATGCAAAACCGGACTCAACTATTTTGAGATAAAATTTATTTTTGTCTAAATGCAAGAAAAGAACTCACCTATTTGAGATGAATTTAAAATTTAGGCAGTGCAAAATGGACTCACCTAATTTGAGATGAAATTTATTTTTGGCTAAATGCAAAATCAGGACTCACCTATTTGAGATGATTTTAAAATTTGGCCAATGCAAAATATGCTCACCTAATTTGAGATGAAATTTATTTTTGGGTAATGCAAAATGCACTCACCTAATTTTAGATGAAATTTATTTTTGGGTAAATGCAAAATGGACTCACCTAATTTTAGATGAAATTTATATTTGGTTAAATGCACACTTTGGACCAACTCAATAACTTTCATTATTTTATTTTATTTTTGCACCCATGTGAGGATTATTTAGCAAAACTAACCTAAACTCGCTAGGCTTACAAGAAAAAGATTAAATACTAAAAACAACCATACTCATTTCAAATATGCAAATGAGCAGAGAGGGACCACCTAAACAACCAAGGATCTATGGTTAAAAAGAGGGATAATTCTAGGTCGGATAGATGGTGTCTCACAGTCCGAAAAATTTAGTCCTCCAAGGGGTGCCGATAGGAAAGGCATGAATTCTCGATGCCTTTTAGTAAACCAAAAGAGCATGCTATGAGGCAAGAGGTACAACCTCCTTGACAATCAAGCCTAATTTAAGATGTTCTTAAGGGTAAAGCCTAATGGTCGAAATTAAAAGCAACTATGTTCGTGGCTGCCTTAATGCATCATGCCTATTGCAAAACACATTAAGAAAACTCACAACTCAAACTTTCAAGTCTCACCCTCTTAATAAGTGACACGTCTCCAGTAGAGTCGCCACCGTAGGAATCACGGCCCGTCCCTCCGAGAGGGAACCGGATTGGAATGTAGTTTTGCCACGAATGTCGGCTCTCTTTGGTTTTTCAAGATGAATTTTAAAATAGATTTTGAAAGTGGGGGTGTACCTCTTATTGAGATTGTTTATTTTTAGAATCTTATTTTGAAAGGGCGATTAATGATTTTTATTAATCATTGAAAATTAATTTGAAAGAAGTCTCGGTATATTATTTCTTAATTTAAGAAAATAGGCGAAATTTAAATCTATATTCTACTGCAAGCCTTTTAGGAAAAAAGATGAATAACATCGATTGGGACTAAGAGCCAAGCCCAGCCATTGGCCAACGCCGAGTGAGATCTAGCATCGATCCATGTCCGTTATCGGCCATAGGCTGATACTAAAAAATCAGTCTTAGTCCTATAGCCTCGACTGTCGAAAATAAATGAAATTTTCCATCTTTTAAATTAGAAATAATGAGATGCGATTAGGAGAAATAAAATAGGAAAAAGAGTGTCGCCAATCAATTTTAGGAATAAAAACTAACAAAAATATATAAAAGAATACTCTTCCAATCTTAGTATGGGAAAACTAAGCTTGAAAGAGGTTTACAAAATGACTCCATTGGTCTAGAACCGAGAATCCGGAGTTCGGGGGCAAAGGTACGAAATGTAAGGATAAGCCCTCCCATTCCGCCCTGTCAACATATGACCTCTACTAATTCAAATTGTGAGTTAAAAAAATTGTGTTAAAAGTACACAAGCATACAACATCCGAAGTGCGGAAATTAAATCAAACAAAGCATGCTATGAAAGAGCTAAAAGTAATAAAGAAAAGCGATAAAGGAAAGCAAAACGAAGAGCTAAAAAAAAACTAAAGCAATTGGGGAGGAATTAAAAGCAATTACATCTTGCTCCACAATATGGAAATCGGTAAAATAACTAATTAACTAAAGCTATAAACTATTGTAGGCAGATATGGCGCCCTCAAGTTGTCCCACCTGCTATCTTGAATCACGAAACTAGATATGAAAGCGTGACTGGTTAATGAACAAGATTGAAATAGGCTATTTGTGGAATTTTTGGAGGTAGATTAGTGTAGGAGAATGATGAGATTCTTGGTGGAGTAATGTTTAGTTGAAAAAAGCCAAGAGGTTATAATAGTGATGCAAGCATTCAATAGCTCTTAACTAAATTTCAGCACCGTGTCACATAGGAATGGCCATTGGTAGAATGAGGGGTTAGGCCCTCTATTTATAGAGGAAAATTAAGTCACAAAATGACCTAGAAAAGAGCTAATGACTCGTCCACTGCAGCCTAAACCGAGCCTGGTCTACGACGAGGATCAAGGGAAAAATCGGACAAAATCCCGTTGATTCGAAAATCCCATGGAGAGGGCTGAGATGCATGGCGCAAGTCTCTAGCGACGTCGTACGGGCGTTTCTAGGGTTATGAGTTGAACGCTGGGACCAAATGCAGCGTTTTGGCAAGAAAATACTGAAAAAGCGGTGCCTGGTCAAAACGATGTCGTACGGTCGCTCCGGGTTCCTTACGTTGGTTGGTCGCCGAGTGAAAAAGTGAAACAAGTGCGATTTTGCCCAATACGGAGGTGACCGACACAGGTCTTGGCAGCTTTCCATTTTTGAAAACTTTCTATTTTTGGAAACTTTCTATTTTTGACAGTGTTTCTATTTTTGCCGTGTTTTATTTTTAGTGTGAGTTCGGGTTTCGCTGTTGGGAGCCTCACATGTGTGAAGACTCGGACACTTCTCAACGCATTTCGAGCCGCATTAAATGAATCGGTATAACCATCTCATACTTATAGAGTTTTGATTCCAAGGCATTCTCTCGTATCCGAGAAACTTCTTTGAGTAAAATGGTATCTTTTCTAAGTGATACAGCTCTTACTTCTTATATTTCCCGCTTATCCGTAAGTGAGTCGAAAACCGGTTCTTTGTTCTCGAGCCCAACGATCACTCGCATTTATCGCAGATTGAATAGACTAGTATTTCGTCTTTTCTCACTCGTAATCCGACTTCCGGTTATAAGTTCTATTATGTTATAGTCAGTACTTTTAGTATGATTATTGCTTAGTCTATATCAAGTTATCTCACTCGATGTTCCTTAACTTGATTCTTTGCTCGTACTAGCTCGATGGAATTTTTAGCTACATGGATATTAGACTCGTAAAATTCCATTTCATTTCTAACTCGGATAATCGCTGCTTAATTATCGTAATTATTTTATTATCTCGTGTCTAATCTTGGACCAAAGTATTTTATACTTTGAGAACCAAAATTGATTTACTTTTGTAGGTTATTCAATCGAGGATACACTTTTCAAACTACAAAAGTAACCGGCTTCGTAACATCAAATCACCAGCAGACATGGCTTTTCACCTTCTCTCGCTCCAGCCCCAAGAGATTGTGTCGTGGCCGTCTCGTTTCCAAATCTGGAAAACTGAACGCTAAGCTTAACGGTGGTTTCCACCTTATCTTTCAAGACACCGCCAATGGTTTTGGGACTTCCAAGAGAGTTAAACCGTTGTCCAACGTTCACATTACAACGGATACTTTCCGAGTGACTCGTAAAGCTTCTATCAACGGTCACAAAGGACTCTTAGTCGACAGATGAAGATAACGGCTACTCGCCCGGTTATCTATAAATAGAAGCCACCTCACAAGACTTGAAGATTGCCGAACATATTGTTAATACACATACTTGCTCAAAGTCATTGTATTTACTTTCAATCTTCTACTTACAACTCCCATTCCGTAATTCATTACTTTCGAGTTGTAAGGTCTTGTACTCGCTACAAACTCTTTCTTACATTCTTTGTAAGGTCCCTTGACTAACCCTGTAAGGGTTAACTCAGCTTAGTTGTCCCTAGCTGTAAGGGTTATCTCAGCTAGGAAGTACTAGATCGGATAAGGGAATTTCGAGTTTAGAAAAACATGTATAGAGTTGTCTAAGGGAGCAACTCGGGTTCGGCCAGCTCACGGTATTTTGTGGACTCAAAATAGTGGATTTGACTTCGTGCTTGGACTAGCACGGTCCGTGGTTTTCTCGCCCCAGGAGGGTTTCCACGTAATCTCTAAGAGTTAACTTTTATGAGTTCATTCTAGACTAAGACAGCTTTACAGCTCTTGCTTAATTTTCTTATCCACTCGTAATAGCATTTCCGAGTCCAAACTTTTCTCGACCCTGTTGATAGACTCGTAACCCGTCTCTGTCTTGTTTTTGACGTAAGAGCTAAAGTTTCCACGAAAAACTTCCATTACCCTATTCACCCCCTCTAGGGTGACTCGGACTCTCCCCGAGCAAACCTTCAATGTGCTTGGTCCGGCAAAAGAAAATGGGTTTGTTGGCCAGCCAAAAGCAATAATGCTTATTTTTGTGGTGTTAATGGGTTAGTGGTTTACTAGCTTCCGTCATGCCAATCGATCGCAACCGTGATCCGAATCCGGAAACAGAACCGAGATTTCATCACCGGGCTAACAAAATAAATAACAAGAGAAGGAATGACACACTTTAGGTGTCTACAGTTAGCCCGCACTTTGACCGAGTCTAAAAGACGAAGGTCAAAGTAGACCCTAAAGGGTACTTACATATTGCTTCGAATGTCCATTTGAATCATTGTGTCCGGAATTAGTTGTATTTGAGTTGAACTCTAACAGGGAGCCCGGAGTTGACTAATGGAGTCCGAAGTCCGGGTGGATGATTCTTGAACTTGGCTAATTAAAGACCCGACGCTCGGATTTGTGTGCTTAAACTTGACCACATACTTAGCATGAAGCTTGGTGGGGAGCTTAAAATTGACTCGGGTAGTAAAGTCCGAAGTCTAATAGGAGTGCCTCGAATTTGACCACTTCTTAGGTCCGAAGTTCAGCGGAGTATCCCGAGCTTAGCTTGATTATCATCCCGAAGCTCAAATGAGGGGCCTAAACTTGACCACACTTGGTTTGAAGCTTGGCTAAAAGTTTATGCAAGAACAATAATGAAATGTAAATACATTCAAGTGTTACTCGAAAATGATCTCGTAACCACATCATGTTTCAAACCCGCTTCCTTGACTTGGCCATGGGGAGGTCCTATAGTCTTGGCGTGGTATCCGAACATTGACCGCTATTGGGCTTGAAGTTCGATGGAGGGATGTCCGATCCTTGACCACGGTTGGGCCTAAAGCTCGACAAAGAGATCTTTGAACCTTGACCAGTGTTGGGCCTTAAGCTCGACAAAGATGTGGGCGCCTTCGCCCTCCAAGTGAGTGAGGAAGTCGGTGAAGCTTTCATTGTCTCTTTGCTTGATCAACTCTAAGTCTCGAAGAGTAACTAGTAGATCGAGTATTGTATGAGTATTGATGTAAGAACTCCCAAGAAAGATCCTTCCAGTTTGTGACCTTGAGTGGGTTGACCGCATTGTACCATTTCATGATGTCTTTGTCAAACGTCCATAAGAAGATGACATGGTGTGTGTCCTCTCGGTACATTCTTTAGAGTCATTGCTCCTATAAAGTTTCTCACATGATGGTGAAGGTTCTCGATCCCGTGGAACTTGATGCCAAGCATGGTTAATTTTGGGGGCAATTTGCCTTTAGGTATCGAAGTGAATCCCCGGGCCGGATATAGTCATTTAACATTGATTATTCACGCAAGAACTTCTCTATTCGAGCTATTCATGAATCAGATTGAGGCTTGTGCCGAGGTTCAAGTTGGGGTTCTTTTTCTTCTCCTTTTGATTTCTTCTCCAATTCATAGAGTATGAGGTTAAGGGTGTCCGCCATTGACTTAATCTTCTTATCCTGGACCTCAATCTTAGCTTCTATCTTAGCAGCAGATTCTTTGAATAAAGTCATAATGGAAGTTTGTTCCGGCTTGTCGCCCAATTTTGGAGGAGGGTCGCGCTTTGTCCATGGGTGACGTATCGGTGTTACCAGTAAAGGTATTCGACGTACTCGGTGTGGTACGTGTTGGTGTGGGATGTATCGGTGCTCGAGGTAGACTTCTTATTTTCTAACCCCTTCAAGTCGGGATTCCCGATTTGAGTAGGATTTTCTATCTTGTATCCCAAAAGAGTAATCGCTCAAGATTTGCTCGTGGAAAATCTTAGGGCATATAGGGCTTAAGTACTTGACCCGAGGAACGACCGATCATAAGATAAAAGAAAATGATATGCTCTTTTACTTGCATGCGCAAAAAGAGTGCAAACCGACCGAAAGGAAATGCAACGATGCACATGGAGTCGCTTAGATTTGAATGAGTTTGATTTAGCCAAATGCAAACAAAGCCTCTCCTAATTTGAGATGAATTTTAATTTGGCCAAATGCAAAATGAACTCACGTGATTTGAGATGAAATTTATTTTTACCTAAATGCAAAATAGACTTGCCTATTTGAGATGAAGTTTATTTTTAGCTGCACGAATTGGACCGACTCAAGAAGGTTTATTATTTTATTTTATTTTTACACCCATGCAAAGATTGTTTAGCAAAACTAACCTAAACTTCTAGGCTCAAAAGAAAAAGATTACATATAAAAACAACCACACTTATTTCAAGCATACAAATTGAGAGAGAGGGACCACCTAAACAACCAAGGATATATGGTTAAAAAGAGGGATAATTCTAGATTGGATACATGATGTTTCATAGTTCGAGAATTTAGTCCTCTCGTGTGGTGCACAAAAGAAAAAGGATGAATTCTTGGTGCCTCTTGGTAAACCAAAAGAGCGCGCTATGGGGGAAGAGGTACCACCTCCCCGACAATCAAGCCTAGTTGGGCCTGTCCAGGTTAGCAGCTTTAACCTCCTCTAAAATATGTTCTTAAGGGGAAAGCCTAATGGTTGAAATTAAAAGCAACTATGTTCGACGGTGCCTTAATACAACATGCCTAGTGCAAAACACATTAAGAAAACTCAAACCTCAAACTTTCAAGTCTCACCATCTTAAAGTGACACTTCCCCAATGGAGTCACCACTCGTAGAAACCACGACCCTCCCCGAGAGGGAGCCAGTTTGTAACCGAGTTTCCCCACGAATGTCGCCTCTCTTTAGTTTTTGAAGATGATTTCGGAAATGGATTTGGAAAGTGGGGTTCCTTTTATTGAGAGTGTTTATTTTTCGAACCTGATTTGGAAAGGGCGATTGGCGATTAGTACTAATCATTGAAAATTAATTTTGAAGAAGTCTCGGGATATTGTTTGATAATTTAATAAAATAAAAGAAATTTAAATCTACATTCTATCGCAAGGCTTTTGGGCCAAAAAGGTGAATACCATCGGTTTGGACAAAGCGCCAAACTCGGCCACTAACCGGCGCCGGCGAGAGTCGATGCTGACAGGTGCTCGACGCCGACCATAGGCCGAGACCGAAAAATTAGTTTCGGTCTTATAGCCTCGGCTGTCAAAAAATAAACGAAAAATTTTCATCTTTTAAATCGAAATAACTAGATGCGATTAGGAAAAACATAATAGGAAAAGGGGGTGTTGCTCGTAACTTTTAGGAATAAAACTAACAAAAATAAAAAGAAAAGAATACTTTTCCAATCTTAGTATGAGAAAAGTAAACTTGGAAGAGGTTTAGAAAATGACTCCATTGGTTTAGAACTAAGAATCTAGAGTTCGAGGGCGAAGGTATGAAATGTAGGGATAAGCCCATCCATTCCGTCGGTCAACATACAGCCTCTACTAATGCAAATTGTGAGTTAAAAAATGTGCTAAAATAGGCAAGAATACAACATGTGAAGTGCTGAAATTAAATTAAATAAAGCATGCTAAGAAAGTGGTAAAAGCAATTAAGAAAGTAATAAAGAAAAGCAATAAAGGAAAGCAAAAAGAAAAGCGAAAAAATAAAAACTATTGCGTGGGGAGCAATTAAAAGGAATTACATCTTGATCCATAATACTGAAACAGGTAGAATACCAAAATAAATAAAACCGTAAATCATTGTAAATGGATATGGCGCCCTCAAGTTGTCCCACCTACTAATCAAGAATCATGGACCGAATCGGAAGCATGATGGTGGATTAACAAGATTGAAATAGGCTATTTGTGGATTTTGTGGAGTAAGATTTGAAGGTTTGCTCAGTGGAGAGGCTAAGTCACCCTAGAGGGGGTGAATAAGGTGATGATGAAATTTGCTTCCGATTAAAAAAGATATGACTCTAAAGAGAGTGAGAGTAAAAAATGAACTCGGAAAATGAACTAACTAATAAAATACGTGGAAACCCTCCCGAGGCGTAAAACCACTGATCGTGCTAATCCAAGCACGAAGTCAAATCCACTATTTTTAGTCCACAAAATACGAGTAGATCGACTCAACCCGAGTTGCTCCCTTAGACAACTCCTTACAAGTTTTTCCTAGACTCAAAAATTCCCTTATCCGATCTGTCCTAGCTAAGATAACCGTTACAGCTAGGGACAACTAAGCTGAGTTAACCCTTACAGCTCGATCAAGGGACCTTACTTAGAGAGTAAGAAGAGAGTGTTTGTAATTGAGTACAAGACCTTACAACTCGGAATATAATGAATTACAGAGTTGGAGTTGTAAGTAAGAGATTGAGAATGAATACAATGACTTCGATCAAGTATGTGTATTAACAATAGATTCGGCAATCTTCAAGTCTTGAGAGTTGGCTTCTATTTATAGATGACCAGGCAGACTTAGCCGTTGTGTCCATCTTTTGACTGGAAGTTCCTTTATGACCGTTGTGTAGGATTTTCTGAGTCACTCGGAAAATATCCGTTGAAATATGAGCGTTGGACAACGGCTCTTGACTCCCTGGAAGTGCCTAAAACCACTCGGCGGTGTCTTCAAAAGTAAGGTGGAAACCACCGTTGAGCTTAGTGTTGCAGATTTCCATTTCGGAAATGCAGACAACCCCGACATAGTGTCCGAGGCTAGGTCGAGGTGGAAAAAGCCTTGTCTCGTTGGTGATTTGACGTTTTGAAGCCTAGGTTACTTTTGTATTTCAAATTTAGGATAGCCTCGTTTAAATCACCTACAAAAGTAAATTAATTTGGTTCTCAAAGTACAAAATACTTTGGTCCAAGATTAGACACGTATAATGATATAATTAAGATAATTAAGTTATCGATTATCCGGGTCGGAAAAGGAATGGAATTTTCTGAGTCTAATATTCATGAAACTCAAAATTCCATCCGAGTCGAGTCTAAAAGATAATCAAGTTAACTAAAGAATATCGGAGGAAATAAACTTGATCTAGACCGAGCATGAATTCAAACTAAGATAATAGTGTTACAAATGGTGTTTGAATCATGCGATATATCCGAGTGTCGATTGACTCCGAACCGAGTGAAACATGGTGAGTGCAGATATGCTTTCCGAGTCACACGGAATCATGTGTAAATGTATGAGATAAATTCTTTAACACTCGGAGAAAATACTATATCACTCGTAAAAGTTTCTAAGACACGAGGAATGACTTGGAATCAAAACTTAATAAGTGAGAAAGTCTTATACCTAATTCCCTTGATAGAACTCGGAAAGTTGAGACGTAAAGTCCGAGTCTTCAATCTCCCCTTTTGATGAAAGCCATTCCATACTTAGACGAAACTTTGTCGGTGATATAATTCTGTTTTTGCATACTTGTATAAAGAATAAGAGCATACCGAAGTATCGGAACATGAAGCAATAAAATAGATACTCAAGCAATTATCAATGAAAAGCATGTATTTTAACGACGATGCTAAGTAAGAGAACATATAAGATGGAAACTCGGAAAAGCTTGCATTAACCATTGTACTCGGAAAATTGGAACAAAATGCATAACTTCATTAAAATTAAAAATATGTACAAAGTGAGAGAGAGAGACTCCCCTAGACAAGATAACAAATTTTCTAATTCTCTAATTCTCCCCCTTGCCTTTCGAAAAAAAAAAAGGGGAAGAATACAAGAAGTACAAGTTTGATGTCCGGACAAAACAAAAAAAAAAAAGACAAAAAAATTAAGAAATTAAGAAGGAGATGGGTTCGTCCGAGTGGAAGAAGAGGGATGAGTGGAGCGCCGGCGCTGATAGGATCTTGACAATGTGCTTGAGCGCGGCGGAGGGAGGACTGGGATCTCCGGCATAGGCTCGGCTCCGAGTGGTCGACCCGGAACAAGGGGATCCAGAGGTTCTTCCTCTTGTATCTCGGCAGCTGGAGGGGATTGCTCAGGCCGACCCACCGCTGATTGTCTTTGTACAGAGAAGGTCTTCCGACCCACTCGGATCGCTTGTCTTAGCCGAGTACTTCCGGATGAGCTTTAGGAGCACTTGTACCCTCACCTGTTGCTCCTTGTTCTTCCTTCTGTTCCTCCCCTTGGCCAAAAGGAGCTGCCTCATCCGCGAGCTCCTCGGCTTCGCTTCTTCTCGATCTTCTTCTTCCCCCGGCCTCTATCTCGAGGAGGTCTTGGCCGGGCTCGAGGACTCTTCGGATGTGTCCGAGTCGCCTTGGTCCCGAGCTGCCTTGGACCGTCGCTCCTGGAGGAGCTCTATCGGCTCCCTCTACTCCTTTACCAGTGGCCTTCATCTCAATAAGCGATTTTGCTCGCTCTCGAATTTGAGACTAGGCGGTTTTGGTTTATGGTCATAGATCGAAAGACAGCTTTAAATGACCGGAGTACATCCTTGAATTCCAAGGACACAGAACTGGTTTTGTCCATAAAGGCGGAGGACAAAATGGAAGTAAGAGACTTAGAAGCACCTGAGGTGGAAGCACCACCAGGTGGGGCAGGCAGAGAAAGGGGGCATCTTTCCGAGTCCGAGAGCTCGAGCTATGTACCTAGATACCAGGTTTAGTTTCCTGGTACCCATACCCCGAAGCTCCTTTTGCCGACAACAACGGCAGCCTCGAAACAACGTTTGGATCCGAGGGAAGAGGAACTTTGAATTGTTTGAAAACGAGGGTGAGAAGAGCACCGAAAGGAAGAGAGGTGTTCTTCTTATTTTGAAGTTGAGATGGCACGACTGCCATTTGCTCAATGATGGAGGGGAAGAGGTCTACTTCGTAACCCTTGAGAATGTCAAAGACAGACTTTGAGGTGTTTGGAGTTGGGATTCTCTTTGCTGGAGTGTTGAGAGAAAAAGGTTCTCAACAGCAAGAAGCTACGTAAGATGTGCATTTGACCTCGACTCGAGTCACGGAAAAATTTTGCGTGACCCGTGGAACTCTTTGGCATACTTTTCAAAGAAGTCATCGGTGACCTCAGTGAAAGGAATTGGGTTGCTGTTCAAGAAGAGAGAAGAAACCTTGAACAGACGATAGAGAAGAGAGGTGTTAATGTGAACTGTGATGTTCCGAACCCCGGAGGTTAGAACACCTTCGGCGCTCGTGAGGTGAGCGTAAAACTTAGATACGAGTTCGGGATATATGAACTCGCCGAAACAAAGAAAATTATACACCCTCGTTGATTGGATATGAGGCAACCACAAAAATTTGGTGATGTTCGAACCTTGGAGGTTAGAACACCTTCACGAAGCTTGAAATAACCGAAATCGCTGGAGACGCAAAGAGCTTGTGTGCGAAGTTTGGATTTCGAGAGAGAGAGTAAGTGAAAAGTAAAGTAACGAAATGAAGGAGAATAGTCGCTATTTATAGGGAAAGTAATCGTCCTTCGCATCCGTTCGACTCGGCTCTTTCAACAGTCACCTCGCACCGGTGTGACGGTTCTCTCTTTCAACGGTTAGAATTCTATCACTTGCCATCGAACGGCTAGTAGTCCGATAACAGCGACGATAGAGAGAAAAGATTTTGAAAATAAATTCTGAAATTCTCCACTTATCTAGAGATGATTTCGGAGAATTGATGTCCATTTTTCTCAACATCTCGAGTCCGACTCAGCTCGCTTCGAGTGACTCGAAACCGGAAGCAAATAATAACTATCGGCTCAAGTATCACTAAGTCAACCGAACTAATGGTTATCGAGTGAATTGTAAACACATAAAACATAATCATGCAAAGAAGTTTTCACATAGAAAGCACATAATTATGCATTTAACATACCAAGCTCATTCCTAATAAAACAAAACTCGATCCTTACCAAGAGGCTTAGTAAAGATATCAGCTAGTTGAAGATTGGTAGGAATGAAATTGAGTTCAATATCACCTTTCTCGAATGATCTCTTAAGAAATGATACCTGACCTCAATGTGCTTTGTCTTTGAGTGCTGAACTCGGATTTTTGGTGATGCCGATCGCACTCCGATTGTCACACTTGATTGGAACCGATTTAAAAGAAAGTCCAAGATCTCTCAAGTGTTGCTTTATCCATAAGATTTGAGCGCAAGCATGCTCCAGCTGCAATATACTCAACCTCGGCAGTTGATAGAGCTACTGAGTTTTGTTTCTTTGAGTGCCAAGAAATTAAGGATTGACCCGAAATTGGCATGCTCCTAAAGTGCTTTTTCTATCAACTTTGTATCCAGCGTAATCAGCATCTCGAGTATCCAAGTGAGAGTCGAGTTATGAGTCTCTTGAGTACCACGGACCTAAATTCCGAGTCCCTTCAAGATATCTAAATATTCTCTTCACCGCAGTGAGATGTGATTCTTTGGGATTAGCTTCAAATCTTGCACATAGATAGACACTAAGCATTATGTCTCGGTCTACTTGAAGTAAGATATAGCAATGATCCAATCATACCTCGATAGAGTTTCGATCTATTGCTTTACCTTTCTCATCCGAGTCAAGTTTTATCGTCGTCGCTCATAGGTGTAGCTGCGTGCTTTGCATCTTGGAGTTTATATTTTTTCAACAGCTCCTTGGTGTACTTTGATTGATGGACATAGATTCCATCTTTGTCTTGCTTGATTTGTAGACCAAGGAAGAAATTGAGTTCTCCCATCAGACTCATTTGAAATTCCCGACTCATTAACTCGTAAAAGTCTCGACACGTAATTTCATTAGTAGCTCCAAAAATTATATCATCAACATAAATCTGAATGATAAGGAAATCTTTCCCCTTGGTTTTGATAAAGAGAGTCTTGTCGATCCGACCTCTTCTAAAATCATTTTGAACCAAGAAATTGGTCGGTCTTTCGTACCAAGCTCTTGGAGCTTGTTTAAGACCATAAAGAGCCTTTTGAAGTTTGAAAACATGGTTTGGAAAATCTGAGTTTTAAAAACCAGGAGGTTGCTCAACATAGACTTCCTCTTCAATAAAACCATTGAGAAAGGCACACTTAACATCCATTTGATATAACTTGATATTCATGCTAGATGCAAATGCCAACAGGATTCTAATGGCTTCAATTCGGCAACAGGTGCAAAGGTTTCCCCACAATCAATCCCTTTTTCCTGATTGTAACCTCGAGCCACAAGTCTAGCCTTGTTTCGACTACCAACCCACCTTTATCCAGTTTGTTCTTGAAAACCCATTTGGTTCCTATGACTGGGTGGTCGAAGGTCGTTTGGTCGAGTCCGGACTTGGTTTCTTTCGAATTGATTGAGTTCCTCTTGCATGGCCTCTACCCATTCAAGTTCATTTAGGGCCTCTAGTGCATTTTTGGGTTCGGTTAATGAAATGAATGCAGTGAATGCACATAGATTCTGAAGAGAGGAACGAGTTCTTACCCCACTCGTTGATATCGGATAATATGTTTTCTAGTGGATGACTAGAGGCATACTTGAATGCTCTACGTGTTCTCCGATTCACTAGATTTGTAGGCTGAACTGCTTGATCTTCGAAGCTTGTTATGAGTGATGTTGTTCATCGATTGTTCTTCAACATTCCGAGCTGCCTCTTAAGTTGTCTCATTCCGAGTCACTTCGTCCCGAGTGACTTCATTCCGAGTTGGTTGGGTTTGATTCTTGATAGGCTCGCTTTTATCAAGGTCATCATCTCTACTGAGCTTCGGATCCAAAAAGGATGATTCGCTGGGTTTTTCCTGTTCAATCTCATCAAACACAACGTGGATACTTTCTTCCACTTTGTTAGTTCTCCTATTGAAAATGCGATAAGCTTTACTATGAGATGAATAACCCGGAAAAATACCTTCATCTCGACCGAGCATCAAACTTGGTCAGGTGATCCTTACCATTGTTGTGCACAAAACACTTACATCCAAAGGGTTTGAAGTAGGAAATATTGGGTTTCTTCCCTTTGTAGAGTTCATAAGGTGTTTTCTTCAGAATGGGTCCGATGAGGCATCCGTTCAACGTGTACTTGGTTGTGTTGATGGCCTCAGCCCGTAAATAGTAGGGTAGATTGTGTTCAATAATCATTGTCCTAGCTATTTCTTCAAGAGTTCTGTTCTTTCTCTCCACTACTCCATTCTCGTTGAGGATTTTTGGTGCTGAGAAGTTGTGAGAGATACCATTCTTGTCAAAAACTCGAGAATTCTGAGTAGTCGAACTCCCTTCCATGGTAAGTTCGAATTCTCCGGATCCGAGTCCGAGACTCAACTTGGATTTTTCTGCGAACTTGCTGAACTCCTTGAATGCTTTATTTTTATGCTTAAGAAAACACACCTAGATAAATCGTGAATAATCATTGAAGGTTTGCTCGGGAGAGTCCGAGTCACCCTAGAGGGGGTGAATAGGGTGATGGAAGTTTTTCGTGGAAACTTTAGCTCTTCCGTCAAAAACAAGACAGAGACAGGTTCCGAGTCTATCAACAGGGTCGGAAAAGTTTGGACTCGAAATGCTATTACGAGTGGATAAGTAAATTAAGCAAGAGTCGTAAAGCTGTCCGAGTCTAGAATGAACTCGAAAGGTAACACTTAGAGATTACGTGGAAACCCTCTTGGGGCAGAAAACCACGGACCGTTCTAGTCCAAGCACAAAGTCAAATCCACTATTTTGAGTCCACAAAATACCGTGAACCGATCGAACCCGAGTTGCTCCCTTAGACAACTCTATACAAGTTTTCCTAGACTCGAAATTCCCTTATCTCGATCTAGTACTTCCTAGCTAAGATAACCCTTACAGCTAGGGACAACTAAGCTGAGTTAACCCTTACAGGTTAGTCAAGGGACCTTACAAAGAATGTAAGAAAGAGTTTGTAATCGAGTACAAGACCTTACAACTCGAAAGTAATGAATTACGTAATGGGAGTTGTAAGTAGAAGATTGAAAGTAAATACAATGACTTTGAGCAAGTATGTGTATTAACAATATGTTCGGCAATCTTCAAGTCTTGTGAGGTGGCTTCTATTTATAGATAACCAGGCAGAGTAGCCGTTATCTTCATCTGCTGACCGAGAGTCCTCTCGTGACCGTTGATAGAAGCTTTCGAGTCACTCGGAAAGTATCCGTTGTAATGTGAACGTTGGACAACGGTTTAACTCTCTTGGAAGTCCCAAAACCATTGGCGGTGTCTTGAAAGATAAGGTGGAAACCACCGTTAAGCTTAGCGTTTCAGTTTTCCAGATTTGGAAACAGACATGACCTCGACACAATCTTCCGGGACTGGAGCGAGAGAAGGTGAAAAGCCATGTATGCTTGGTGATTTGACGTTCGAAGCCGGGTACTTTTGTAGTTTGAAAAGTGTATCCTCGATTGAATAACCTACAAAAGTAAATCAATTTTGGTTCTCAAAGTATAAAATACTTTGGTCCAGGATTAGACACGGATAATAAAATAATTACGATAATTAATTAGCTAAATATTTGAGTCGAAGAGGAATGGAATTTTTTGAGTCCAATATCCATGTAACTCAAAATTCCATCGAGCTAGTCCGAGCAAAGAATCAAGTTAAGTGAGGAACATCGAGTGAGATAACTTGATATAGACTAAGCAATAATCATACTAAAAGTACTGACTATAACATAATAGAACTTATAACCGTAAGTCAGATTTTGAGAGAGAAAAGACGAAATACTAGTCTATTCAATCTGCGATAAATCTGAGTGATGCTTGGACTCGGAACAAAGAACCAGCTTTTCTTACTCACTTACGGATAAGCAGGAAATATAAGAAGTAAGAGATGTATCACTTAGAGAAGATACCATTTTACTCAAAGAGGTTTCGAGATACGAGAGAATGCCTTGGAATCAAAACTCTATAAGTATGAGATGGTTATACCTGATTCATTTAATGCAACTCGAAATGCCTTGAGAAGTGTCCGAGTCTTCAATCATCAATAATAACAAGTACATATGATTTACCTCCAAGGCTCTTAACAGGGATTTCACCACATAAATCCATATGCAGCAGTTCAAGCACTTTGGATGTGGAAACTGTCTTCGGGATTTGAATGATGATCTTACTTGTTTCCCTCTTGTGCAAGCTTCACAAAACTTTGTCTTTCTCAAAAGCACAATTAGGCGAACCTCTAACTAAACCATGAGATGCCAATTTCTTAATATTATGCATGCTAACATGGCCTAATCTATGATGCCACTTCCATGTGTCATCATGAAGTGATTCTTTTAAACAAGATAAATTCCGACTCGGGTCGAACGAGGAATAATATAAGTGTTACCCGATCTCTTACCCGAAAGTTTGATCTCCTTGGTAGTGTCATCGAAATGTAACATTTGGTTTGAGTGAATCTTACCTCTTGACCTTTATCACATAATTGAGAGATGCTGAGCAGATTATACTTTAGTCCTTTGATAAGGTAAACTGGGCTGACTAGATTGCTTTCCTTTCCAATCTTGCCTATCCCGATTATCTTGCCTTTGCTGTCATCTCCAAATGTGACTTTTCCACCTTTGTACTCCTCTAACTCGGAAAAGAGTCCCGAGTCTCCCGACATATGGCGTGAGCATCCACTGTCAAGGTACCAGTGTCCTTTTGATCTTTTCGAGTAACCTACAAAACAGAGACGAACTAACCCTTCTCACTTCCTCTAACGAACACAGGAACACTCTTTACTGTGGTCCTTTCTCGAGGAAGAAGGTTTTTCGGAACCCAGATTTGAATAACTTTGGGTTTAGTCCGATTCCGAGTCTTCCGTTTAGAGAACCGAGTCTGTCTCTCTTTCTTTTGAAAGGTTTTTCCTTCTGTAAATGATGGAGATGGTTTTCTCCTAAAAGCTTGTCCGGGCTCAGTCCTTCTTTCATTCTTATGAGTGGGACTGTGCACGGCTTTCCTGAACTTTGCAGCTTTGGAATCCTTTTGAAAAGCTCCGAGTAGGAATTGGATTCCTCCTCTTTGTTAAAACCAAGACCTTCCTTTCGAAGGAGACACATTGAGATCCCAAGGGCATGTCAAGGTTTTTCTAACCTTGAGTAAACTTTAAAACAAGATCTTGAGACTCATTGAGCTTTTGCTTTAGCTGCTCATTCTCTCTTCCGAGTAACTCGGACTCGGTCTCATTGATTTGAGCACTAGTCTTGAATTCTCTCGAGTGTGAGTCTCGGCTTTTCCAACTCATTTTTTAAAGAGATGCTCTCGGAGGAAATTGACTCAAGTTGTTCTTTAAAGTGAGAAGAATCAGAATTGGACTTTTCTTCCAAAGTGAAAATATATTTAGCTAAGTCAGCTTTGGAGAATTTGAGAATGTACTCAATTACCTCTTGAGGATTAGCTACCTCACTTTCCGATTGATCCGAGTCTGTCTTTGTTTCGCTTCGAGTCGAAAGTGCCATCGGACACTTTGAGTCATCCGAGTCCTCGTCGTCTTCGATGAGTCCTCGTCACTCCATGTGGTAATCATAGCCTTTTTCTTCTTTCTGTCCCATTTTCTTTTTGGACAATCCTTGACTATGTGTTCCTTGCTCGTCACATTCAAAACACCCGGAGTTCTTAGTCAAAGACAACTTTGAAGGGGAAGAGTATTTACCTTTTCTGTCCTTCTTGTCTTTCTTATAGAATTCTTCTCTTGGCTTCTTATCCGATCTCTTGTGCTTCATCATTCTCTTGAAGCCTCTAGCAATAAGTGCCATGGGATCCTCTTCGAGTCGAAGAACTCAGATCTGCTTCTCTGGTTTCCGAGGCTTTCAGCGCAATGTTCTTTTTGGTGCCGACCTCTGCGTCCTCCTCTTCAAGGTGGATCTCATGGGTGAGAAGCTTGCCAATGAGTTCGTCCGGCTTCAGTAGTGCCAAGTTCCGAGCCTCTTCGATAGCTATCACCTTGGGACCCCATCTTTTCTTAGGTAGGCTTCGAGTATCTTTCCGCACATTTCCTCAAGGGAATCTTCTTGCCCAAAGATTTGAGATTGTTGGTATTCTCGATAAATCGAATGAACATCCGAGTGATGTTTTCTTCGGCTCCATCTTGAACAGCTCATATTTATGAAGATATTGGCTTATCTTTGCTTGTTTGACCTGGCTTGTACCTTTATAAGTGTTGACTAGTGTGTCCCACACTTCTTTGGCTGTGTCACGAGCAAACACTCGGTTGTATTCTTCCGAGCCGATGGCGCACATAAGAATGTTCATAGCCTTGAAGTTCTTTTTGAACTTTTCGGCTTCATCACTGTGAACTCGCCTTGATCTTGGGCATGATTCTTGTTTCTACAGTCTTCATGGGAGTGTAGTTTCCTTGTTGTATGATGTTCCGGACATCTTCATCATGATCCAGGAGGAAACATTCCATGAGTTTCTTCCAAGGCACGAAGTTGGATCCTTTGAACTTTGGTGGTCTCGTCGGAAGATCTTCCTCATCGAACTCTCCGTTGTTCCGAGCCATTTGATCTTTAAACCTTTGGATGGTTAGATCCTTTCTGAAAGGCTAGGCTCGATACCAATTGAAGGTTTACTTAGGGAGAGGCTAAGTCACCCTAGAGGGGGTGAATAGGGTGATGATAAAATTTGCTTCCGATTAAAAAAGATATGACTCTAAAGAGAGTGAGAGTAAAAAATGAACTCGAGAAAATGAACTAACTAAGAAAATACATGGAAACCCTCCTGAGGCAAAAAACCACGGACCGTGCTAATCCAAGCACGAAGTCAAATCCACTATTTTTAGTCCACAAAATACAGTAGATCGACTCAACCCGAGTTGCTCCCTTAGACAACTCCTTACAAGTTTTTCCTAGACTCGAAATTCCCTTATTTGATCTCGGTACTTCCTAGCCGAGATAACCGTTACTGACTAGGGACAACTAAGCCGAGTTAACCCTTACAGCTCAGTCAAGGGACCTTACTTAGAGAGTAAGAAAAGAGTGTTTGTAATCGAGTACAAGACCTTACAACTCAGAATATAATGAATTATAGAGTTTGAGTTGTAAGTAAGAGATTGAGAATGAATACAATGACTTCGATCAAGTATGTGTATTAACAATAGATTCGACAATCTTCAAGTCTTGAGAGTTGGCTTCTATTTATAGATGACCAGGCAGCTTAGCCGTTGTGTCCATCTTCCGACTGGAAGTTCCTTTATGACCGTTGTGTAGGATTTTCCGAGTCACTCGGAAAATATCTCGTTGAAATATGAGCGTTGGACAACGGCTCTTGACTCCCTTGGAAGTGCCTAAAACCACCGGCGGTGTCTTCAAAAGTAAGGTGGAAACCACCGTTGAGCTTAGTGTTGCAGATTTCCATTTCGGAAACAGACAACCCCGACACGAGTGTCCGAGGCTAGGTCAGAGGTGGAAAAAGCCTTGTCTCGCTGGTGATTTGACGTTTTGAAGCCTAGGTTACTTTTGTATTTCAAATTTAGGATAGCCTCGTTTAAATCACCTACAAAAGTAAATTAATTTGGTTCTCAAAGTATAAAATACTTTGGTCCAAGATTAGACACGAGATAATGATATAATTAAGATAATTAAATTACTGATTATCCGGGTCGGAAAAGGAATGGAATTTTACGAGTCTAATATTCATGAAACTCAAAATTCCAGTTGAGTCGAGTCTAAAAGATAATCAAGTTAACTAAAGAATATCAGAGGAAATAAACTTGATCTAGACCGAGCATGAATTCAAACTAAGATAATAGAGTTAGAACGCAGAACAAATGGTGTTTGAATCATGCGATATATCCGAGTGTCGATTGACTCCGAACCGAGTGAAACATGATGAGTGCGAGATATGCTTTCGAGTCACACAGAATCATGTGTAAATGCATGAGATAAATTCTTTAACACTCGGAGAAAATACTATATCACTCAGAAAAGTTTCTAAGACACAGGGAATGACTTGGAATCAAAACTTAATAAGTGAGAAAGTCTTATACCTAATTCCCTTGATAGAACTCGAGAAAAGTGAGACGTAAAGTCCGAGTCTTCAAGATTATTGTACGAGAATAATGAGATGCTTGGTGGAGTAATGGTTAGGCTGAAAGAGAGCCATGCGATCGGAATACCGATGTAGCATTCAGTAGCTCTTAGCTAAATTTCAACGAGTGTGTGGCATAGGAATGGCTATAAGTATAATAAGGGGTTAGGCCCTCTATTTATAAAGGTAAATTAGGTCACAAAAATTACGTAAGAAAGAGCTAGCAGTCGTCCACTATAGCTAAATCAGGCCCGATCTATGGTGGGGATCAAGGGAAAAATCGAGACAAAATCCCGCTGAATCGAAAATCCCTTGGAGAGGGTCGAGATGCATGGCATTGGTCTCCAGTGATGTCGTATGGGCATTTACGGGTTTTCGTGCTTCGGTTGGATGTCTGGGAACAAACGAAGCGTTTTTGCAAGAAAATGCTGAAAACTCGTGCCGATCAAAACGATGTCATACGGTCGAACCGGGTTCCATGCCTCGGTTGGTCGTTGAGTGAAAAAGTGAAACGTTGCATTTTTTCCCAATACGGAGGTTATCGGCGCTGGTCTTTGAAGGTTTTCCCTTGGAGAGACTAAGTCACCTTAGAGGGGAGGGGGATGAATAGGGTGATGAAAGGTTTAAGTTAAAAATGAAACTCTTTTTACACAAAGCGAGCGAAGCAAATTCCGAGTCTAGATTGGACTCAAAATGGTTGACAAACAGAAATACATGGAAACACTCCTGGGGCAAAAACCACAGACTATGCTTACCCAAGCACTAAGTCAAATCCACTAATTGAATCCTCAATTACATAGGACTGACTCTAACCAAAATTTCTTCCTTAAACAATTCCTGTACGGTGTTTTCTTAGACTTAAAAGTTCCCTTATCCGATCTAGTACTTCTTGACTAAGTTAACCCTTACAATCAGGTACAATTAAGTTGAGTTAACCCTTACAGCTCAATCAAGGTACTTACAAAGAAAGTTCGAAAAGAATGTAAGTGATTACAAGACTTTCTTTACAACTCAAGAAGTAACAATTACAGATTTGGAGTTGTAAGTAGAAGATTGAGAAAGAATGCACTAAGTAAGTGTTGAATATGTTCAGCAACAATCTTATAGTCTTGCAAAGTGGATTCTATTTATAAACATCCAAGCGAGTGTGACCGTTGAGATTGGTTCTAGAATTGTGATCTTCACTAGCCATTATAAGGGCTATTCTAAGTCACTCGGAAGAGACACATTGGGATGTGAATGTTGTGCAACATCTCTTGGCTCCAAAAGATTGTCCAATCATCTCACGGTGATTGAAAACCGAGGTGGAAACAACCGTTAGATCTAGAGTTGGGGTTTTCCAGTTTTGGAAACAAACAACCACGACACGGTGTTTGAGCCATGTCCAAAAGTAGCTATTTTATGTCTACTAGTTTTTAACAACTAGAAACCGGTTGCTTTTTTATTTCAAAAATAGATTAAGCTTGCATCAACAACCTACAAAACCAAATCACTTTGGTACTCGAAGTATAAAAATACTTTGGTCCAAGATTAGGCACAAATAATATTTAAAGCGAGTAATTAAGTGCTTAATTATCTTTGGTCTAAAAGAGTGGAATTTTCTGAGTCTAATATCCATTAAGTTCATATTCCATCTTGAGTCAATCCTTAAGTGATCAAGTGAGAGAGTGTAGAATGTCGGGATATATAAACTTGATCTAACAAATAATTCTCCATGAATAAACTGACTTAAAGATAAAGTATTAACGTTGTAATTCATACTAACTTGAAGCAAGAAGTCGGTGCTCAAAATAAGTGTGATAGAGAAAGTATTTGTTCATGCGATGGTTCTAAGTAATGTCTCGAGTGGGTCGGACACACATATTAGAGATATGCAATGAAGTGCTTTACGAGTAGGTCGGAATCAAATGAAAACTTAGATAAAGAATTCTATAAAGCGCAAAATGACTTCGAATCAAAACCTACGAAAATTGATTTGTGGGTTGTCCAACAACAAAGAAAGCTGATTTTTGTGGTGCTAACGAGTTCTTTGTGGTTTACTGACTTCGTCACGCCAATCGAGACTCCCATTGTGATCTTAATCCGCAAACAGGACTGGGATTTCATCACCTGCTAACAAAATAAATAAGAAATGAAGGGATGACACTTTTTAGGTGTCTATAGAGGGTCGGCCCGCATAAGGGTCGCTGGTTCCTACAATGGCGACTTCACTTGGGATGTATCACTTATTAAGAGGGTGAGAGTTGAAAATTTGAATTGTGAGTTTTCTTAATATGTTTTTACATTAGGCATATTTCATTTAGGTCAGCTTGGACATAGTTGCTTCTAATTTCCACCATAGGTTTTACCCTTTAGAATGTTTTTGAAGAGGTTGAACTACTAACCCAGTGGGCCTACTTAGGCTTCATTATTAGGAAGGTGGTCACTCCCCACTTATAGCGCGCTTTTTTGGTTTTTACAAAGAGGCACCGATAATCCATGCTATTTCCTTCTATGCACTCTATGGAGGACTAAATTCTTGGACTATGAGACACCATATACAACCTAGATTTATCCCTCTTTTTGACCATAAATCCTTGGTTGTTTTGGTTGTCCATTTCTCTTCATTTGCATGCCTAAAATGAGTGTGGATGTTTTAGTATTTAACCTTTTTTGAGCCTTAAGATTCAATTGAGTGTGCTAAATAACCCTTCCATGGGTGTAAAGTACAGTACTTAATCTTCTTGAGTAAGTCCAACGTGTGCATTTGTAACCAAAAGTCAAAATTTCCTTGCCTTTTCAAGGTTAGTCCATTAATTGTATTTCCGAGTCACTCAAAGTTTTTTAGTCTCTGTTTTTTCTTCGATCAACGGGCGCCGGGCATAGCCGGCGTCGGCCGCCTCCGTTCAACCAAGGAGGGTCCTACTGTGGACCCTCCTCTCTCTTTTTTTTTTAGTCAATTTGAGGTTTTTTAAGGTTTTTACTTTCAGCATGGTTCCATCTAAGCATTAGCAAAAATAAAATTCATCTCAAATTAGGTCAGTCCATTTTATGCATTAGACAAAAAAATAAAATTAATCTCAAATTAGGTGAGTCCATTTTGTGTATTAGCAAAAAATAAAATTTATCTCAAATTAGATGTTTTCGTTTATGCATTAGCCAAAAATAAAATTTATCTCAAATTAGGTGTGTCCATTTTATGCATTAGCCAAAAAACAAAATTACTCTCAAATTAGGTGAGTCGATTTTATACATTAGCCGAAATAAAATTCATCCGAAATTAGGTAAGTCCAGTTTATACATTAGCCAAAAATAAAATTCATCTCAAATTAGGTGAGTCCATTTTATGCATTAGCCAAAAAATAAAATTCATCTCAAATTAGGTAAGTCCATTTTATGCATTGGGTAAACAAAATTCATCCCAATCTAAGTCATTAGCATCATTAAATATCTTTTTAATAGCTTTGCATTCCTTGTGTGCATTCAAATAAAGAGCATTCTTTTTCTTTCCTTTTCCTAGTCTCTTCTAGTCCAGCAGCGTGAGTCCTTTGTTCCGAAAAGCTGGTTTCTTAACACGGTCCAAAGTAGTTATCCTTTGGGCTGTAGAATAGGAAAGCCTACCACCACTAGGTTTCGTCGAAATCCGAGCTCAAAAAGGTTAGAGTGCTTTAGTAAAGAGTCTAGCACCGCTTCTCCTCTCTCTACACCTCCATCTACGCCGGTGCGATCAACTTCGATGCACACAACACTCGGTTCAATCAATTTTTCATTGAAGGACGAGTACTAAAAAAATAATTCCCCTCCAATGGATAAAGAACTACGAGTCATCTCCTATCATAACCTTCCTTAATGAATCCTCAAAATAAAATGGAAGCCCGGATTGAGCCTCAAGATTAGAAAATAGAAACCATGTCTAAAACTCTCTATCTTATTTTAAAGACTCTTCGAAAAATGACGAGAAAGAGAAGGAAAGAGAGAAACGGAAAAATGAGGAGAAAGAGAGGGAAAAAGACAAAGAGAAGGAAGTAGAGGAAGAGAAAGAAAAAGGAGTTCCATTACCACCTCCAAAACCGATCCCAAAACTTAAGACTTATCCAGGTCTAGATAATATAGAAAGGATGTTAAGAGATTCATCCATGTTTAAAAGTCACCTCACGGGGTTCGGTTCAATCCCCAAAGGAAACTACCTCCTAAATTTACTATGCCATATATTAAATTTCATGGTTTTGAGAATCTTTATCATCATGTTCCCAACTTCATAGGAGCAATGAGTCTTAAGAATATTCCTAAAGATACTTGCCACATCATCTTCCTATGGACCTTCGACAATGATGTGATGAAGTGGTATAATAAACTTGACCCATGCAAGATCATTAATTGGAGTAATCTATGCAAGGAATTCCTACATCTATATTCCTGTAACACCGATCTACCTATCACCCATTGACACTTAGAGCTAATCAAACAACGGAAAAGGAAAGCTTCACTAATTTCCTCACTAGGTGTAGGGCAAAGGCTGCCCACATCGTAGATTGTCGTTTCGAAAAAGATCAAGTCGGAATCATTGTGAAGAACCTTCGGTCCGCTATGATCAACATTTGATGTTCCTATCATTCATGAGCTTGACAACCCTTAGAGGCACCGGTATGTAGATAGAAGAAGGGTTGTCTTCAAGCACCACAAAAGTCGTGGCTGGTTATGGAGGTAACTAGCAATCTAAAGATAAGAACACCTCTAACACAGGCAATCCTAGTAGGGTTGCAGGTATCAATGCTCTTAATAGGTGTACTAACTACACTCCTATAGATACTACTTATGCTCAAGCCCTTGAGCGCTTATTGTCTAAAGGGAACATCGAGTTACCGCCCATAAGAGCAGAATAAAAAATCGGGAATCGGTAAAAAACTAGGAAGTAGGAAAATTCTATAAGTACCATCATTCTCAAGGACATGATACGAAACAATGTTGGACTTTCAAGAACAAATTAGAGAGCATGTTCTGCAATGGTCAACTTCTTCTCCTTAAGGCCGCCCAAAAACCCAACAATACCAAGAATCCATTCAACGGAACCTCAACTATCTTTTCTAAACCCATTCCATGTTAGTGGGATCCTTTTGTCTTCATTCAAGACATCGAGGAACCTAGACAACTAATTATCTTACCCTCCTTAAACTCGAAGTCCATGGATTGTGGGTGAGCGATGAAGAAGATGTCTACGAGACCAAGTTGATAGTGATGACAACTTCGGGGCACAACACCCTTAGAAGATGATGGCTTTTAGGGTAAACCAAAAACTCCTAATCTAGTTCCTCAATAGATCTAGATGACACAATGCGCCCATGGGTCCACAACATACTCGGGAAGCCCCAAAAGTAAAAGAAGCTACCAAAGAAGTAGACCCAATCCTTAGACAGCTTCAAAAACTCAAAGATGACATTTCCATCTTGCAAGTCATAACTATCTCCCAAAAGCATAGACAAGCCTTAATTGATGCACTTAGTAAGATTGAGGTCTCTCTCGAAGCCACGCCTTAGGAGGTGGTAGAATTGGTGAATTTTGAGGATGGAACCATTACATTTGATAAGAAGGATTTACTCGAACAAGGCATTGCATACAACAATGCCCTTTATCTCGATCTGTAACTTGCATCAACAAGTTTGTCCCTTTGATCCTAGTAGACAATGGATATAATGTAAATGTACGCCCTTGGAGGAGCTGCTAAAAGGCTAGGCATCGAGAGCAACAACTCTCTAAGCAAACTGTTCACCTTCGAGCTTATGACAATTCCAAAAGAACAGTTTTGGGAATAGTAACATTTTCAATCGATGTCGGGCTAGTGGTGAAGAATATTGATTTCCAAGTCTTAGACATTCCAGCTACTTTTAATCTCCTTCTAAGATACCCTTGGTTACATGACCACCAAGTAGTGCCTTCCACACTGCACCAAAAGGTTAAAATGATTGTCAAAAGTAAGGTAGCAACTGTTAAGGGAGGCAATCATTGCGCCACCATCACTTCTAAGGAGTCTATCGTCGAAATCGAGCATGACACCGACGACGAAGAAATTTACTGGATTTGAGACTCGTAGTCTGTTATGGAAAAGGGGTATTTTTCTCGCATTAGCTTTGGGCGGGAGAGCGTACCACCGAATCTTTCCACCCTTTGAACCCACCAACAATTACTAGTTTTGTCTAGGCTATTATCAACCTTTTAAGGAAGTATCTAATTGGAAAACTCATACTAGGAGGACTGCATCACACACGGCCCGCTCTATTAAGCCCTATCCTCCCATCTTAAATGGGAAATTTCTTAAAGAAGGGGATGACTTCCCTTACTATAGTTTTCCCAAGCCCTATTATCCGAAGAAGAAGGGCATGCTAGTCCTCGGTTTAAAGTCTTCGATGACTACCATATACTAGAAAAGGAGGTACTTTACCTTCTCTAGAAGGAGCAGATCCACCCAAGACTAGACCAACCTAGCGAGATAGCGATATCTTCGATCTACTATTTAGACAAGAGATATATCTAGAAGGGAATTCAGTTTAGGTACTATCCGAAGCCATGTCACACAAAAAATTCGACCTATCCAGGTTCATCACCGACGTCGACGAAGAAGGCTACGAGCATATCACTTGGATTGATGCTTGAAGAAGGCTAAGAGTTTACCGTTATCTAAGGATAGTAGTCTATTTCGAGCCTGGGGTGATTTTTTGTTTTTAATTCCGTTAGTTTATCTTCCAATTTTGTAATTTCTATTTCGATTCGAGTGAAGTCTTTTCTTCATTAAATAAGATGAATCTTTTCGCTTTCTCTTTTCCTTCTCTTTTCTCATTATTTTGCGTCTAATGATGAACAAGAAATCCCTATTCTTGGAAAGTTATACCCGAGTCCTCGGTCTTGGCAGCTTTCTATTTTTGGAAACTTTCTATTCTTGGAAAGTTCCTAACTTTTATAGGTTTTTAGTTTAGGCAGGTTTTATTTTTGGTACGGGTTTGGGTTTCGTAGTTGGGAGCACGAACAGGCTTGTCTAGATGAAAGAAAATCAGTTGGTGGGTTGTCCAACAGCAAAGAAAGTTGATTTTTGTGGTGCTAACACATTATTTGTGGTTTATCGACTTCGTCACGCCAATCGGACTCCTATTGTGATCTTAATCCGCAAACAGGACTGGGATTTCATCACCGGCTAACAAAATAAATAAGAAGTAAAGGGATGACACTTTTTAGGTGTATATAGAGGGTCGGCCTACGTGAGCGTCGCTGGTTCCTATAATGGCGACTCCATTTGGGATGTATCACTTATTAAGAGGGTGAGAGCTGAAAATTTGAATTGTGAGTTTTCTTAATGTGTTTTTACATTAGGCATATTTCATTTAGGTAGCCTTGGACATAGTTGCTTCTAATTTTGACCATAGGCGTTTCCCTTTAGAATATCTTTGAAGAGGTTGAACTACTAACCCAGTGGGCCTACTTAGGCTTCATTAGTAGGAAGGTGGTCACTCTCCACTTATAGCACGCTTTTTTGGTTGTTACGAGAGAGGCACCGATAATTCATGTTACTTCCTACCATGCACTCTATGGAGGACTAAATTCTTGGACTATGAGACATCATATATGACCTAGATTTATCCCTCTTTTTGACCATAAATCCTTGGTTGTTTTGGTTGTCCCTTTCTCTTCATTTGCATGCTTGAAATGAGTGTGGATGTTTTAGTATTTAACCTTTTTTGAGCCTTTAGATTAGATTGAGTGTGCTAAATAACCCTTGGATGGGTGTAAAGTACAATACTTAATCTTCTTGAGTAAGTCCAATGTGTGCATTTGTAACCAAAAGTCAAAATTGCCTTGCCTTTTCCGAGGTTAGTCCATTAATTATATTTCGAGTCACTCAAAGTTTTTTAGTCTCGACTTTTTTTTCAGATCAATGGGTGTCGGGCATAGCCGGCGTTGGCCCCTCCGGTCAACCAAGGAGGGTCCTACTGTGGACCCTCCTCTCTTTTTTTTTTTTTTCCGATCGGTTTTAGGTTTTTTAAGGTTTTGACTTTTAGCATGGTTCCATCTAAGCATCAGCAAAAAATAAAATTCATCCGAAATTAGGTCAGTCCATTTTATGCATTAGCTAAAAAACTAAAATTAATCTCAAATTAGGTGAGTCCATTTTATGCATTAGCCAAAAATAAAATTTATCTCAAATTAGATGTTTCCGTTTATGCATTAGCCAAAAATAAAATATATCTCAAATTAGGTGGGTCCATTTTATGCATTAGCCAAAAAACAAAATTCCTCTCAAATTAGTGAGTCCATTTTATACATTAGCCAAAAATAAAATTAATCTCAAATTAGGTGAGTCCATTTTATGCATTAGCCAAAAAATAAAATTCATCTCTAATTAGGTAAGTCCATTTTATGCATTAGCCAAAAATAAAAATCATCTCAAATTAGATGTTTCCGTTTATGCATAAGCAAAAAAAAAAATTTATCTCAAATTAGGTGTGTCTATATTATGCATTAGCCAAAAAACAAAATTGCTCTCAAATTAGGTGAGTCCATTTTAAACATTATCCAGAAATAAAATTCATCTCAAATTAGGTGAGTCCATTTTATACATTAGTCAAAAAATAAAATTCATCTCAAATTAGGTAAGTCCATTTTATGCATTGGGCAAACAAAGTTCATCCCAATCTAAGTCATTAGCATTATTCAATCTCCTTTTAATAACTTTGCAATCCTTATGTGCATTCAAATAAAGACCATTCTTTTTCTTTCCTTTTCCTAGTCTCTTCTAGTCTAGCGCGTGACTCCTTTGTTCCCAACGCTGGTTTCTTAAAATGGTCCAAAATAGTTATCCTTTGGGCTATAGAATAGAGAAGCCTACCACCACTAGGTTTCATCGAAATCCGAGCTTAAAAAGGTTAGAGCGCTTTAGTAAAGAGTCTAGTACCGCTTCTCCTCTCTCTACACCTCCATCTACGCCAGTGCGACCAACTTCGGTGCACACAACACCGGTTCAATCAATTTTTCAGCAATGTATATGAATATGAAATTTAAATCAACCAAACCATGCAAAGAAAGCAACAAAAGCGAGTTAAGAAAGCAATAAAGAAAGTGATAAAAGAAAGCACAAAGGAAAGTGATAAAAATAAAATTACAGCTAGCAGAGAGGAATTAAAAATGATTACATCTTGATCCATAATATAGAAAGCGATAAAAGGCATAAATTTAAAGAAACTGTTAGGGATTGCAAGTGAACCGAGCGCCCTCGATTGTCCCACTTGCTGATCTTGAATCACGAAGCGGATTTGAAAGCGTGACACTTGGATGAACAAGATTGAAGTAGGATATTTATTAAATTTGTAGAGATAAAGTAGTGTAGGAAAATGATGAAGGTGCTTCATAGAGTAATGGTTAGCTGAAAATGAGCAAAGAGATCGGAATACCGATTAGCATTCGGTAGCTCTTAACCTAAATTCGAGTAGTGTAGCTTAGAATGGATTAAGCAACTTTTAAGTTTGAGATATAGCAGCTAGGTTAATAAATTAGCACCAGAGGTCAAAATATAGCATCCCAAAATAAGGATCCAGTTAGGTCACAAAAAATGACCTAAAAGCATGCAATTAGCCGTCAAATAGTTGAACCGAACCGGCCGGAATCTAGAAAAATGGGATAAATTCATTTTGGACCGGGAATCCCATAGGATGCGCTGAGAAGCACCTGTCGGCCTCAAAACTACGTTGCTTAGAAAACTAACCTTCCATGCCTTGATTGAACACTGGAGCAAAACGCAACGTTTGGTGACTTGGACGAGCGTGGCGCCGACCTTAAACATCGTCGTTTGGTGAATTTGACTTCTCTGCCTCGATTGGGAACTTGGAGCAAAATGCAACACTTTAAGCTCCATGTTACGCTAGAATGCTGAAGATGAAATGATGCGTTTAGCTAGCAAAAGGCCTAAAGCCCGACGCCTTTCTTCACCTAATTGGGAGTCTTGACCCGAGGCTTGGTCCAGCTGAAAGAAAATAGGTTTATAGGTCAACCTAATTAAAAAGGTCTATTTTTGTGGTGCTAATGGGTTTTTGTGGTTTGCTTGGCTTCCGTCATGCCAATCGACTCCAACCGTGGTCCGAGTTCACAAACGAGGCTGGGATTTCAACACCGGGTTGACAAAATAAAAATAACAGAAATAAAGGAGATAAGAGTGACACATTTTCGGTGTCTACAGTTAACCCCACTTTGACCGATTCCGAAAGACGAAGGGTCAAAGTAGACACTAAAGGATACTTATCTCGCGTTAAAGCATTGTTTCGAATGTGGATCGATTTGAGATGTCCGGTATTGGTTGTACTAGCATATTCATTAGTTGATAATCATATTCATGAATATTAAGTAGTTTTACCTAAATAATTCGGTAAAAAATAGTCTCAAGAATGAATCCGATAAAGTTAAAGTTATGGGCTCCAAAGATTCACTTGCATGCATAATACTCCAAGAAGCATCCAGCCACACCTGATGGGAAAACACACTATCTAACTCCAGCTTACACCTGTAAGGCTGTCGCCTAGTTGACGCCGGTCGAGGCCTCATGGCGATCATCGGCCGAGGCTTTGGGCGAGCCCTTTCTCGGCGCATGTACTTGGTCTCCATGTTTGGTCTCTTTTTGCTTTTTAAACTTTGTCTCATGCACTTATCAAGTTTTCCAAATTTTATGTGTTGATTTTGCACACATTACTTACTCCTCTCTTTGCTTATTCTTACTTGCTCTAATTTACTCTAGCTTGCTCCCATTTTTCCTTGAGAAAACTAAGTTAGTTTTCTTGCAAAAATTCTTGAAAATGTCTCAAAGACGTGCCCACCCTATGATAAGGACAAGAGATGAGGACCTAACTCAAGCTAACTTTCTAGAGCTAGAGTGGCGCCCTCACCATGAATAAGATTCCAATGACCTCTTGGTGAAGGCAGAGAGTCATGTTTTATCACTTGCCTTATCTACTTCGATGCGCTTCTTGACTGGAGTTTGTTCTTTCCCTGTGTTGAAATAGCATTTTCAACTAAGACTTTGTTTGAATTTCATTTTTGTAAAAGGGTACCATTCGGAGTAGTGGTGTCATTTCCAAGTTTTTCGAGACCTTCAAGGAGCGAGAACTATCCCTTGGAGAAAATCATGACTAGTGCTAGGTTTGGCCCTCTTTGCCTTGCTTTAAGTCATATGTGTGACAAGAAAGAACATGACCTTACTTGAGCCATTTGGCAATGGTTCCGGGATACTACTAATACCTTTCATCTCCCATTTGGGGAATGACCATCACACCTCTTGATTTTGCCGTTCTTATGGGTTTGGGCTTTTTGGGGAACCCTTAGTTAACGACCGACACTTATCTAAGAACCATGATTATTTTACGTCACATATTTGGTCTCGTAGCTAGCCGATTTTCTTAGGCCAACTACTTCAAATATTCCATTCTTTCCGAGGCGTTTGAAAATGTTTAGTTGTGGGCTCAACATAATCCACAATATGTCCATTTTTTCGAACCAAGGCTCCAAAGTACATGTCCACTATTTGGTGAACTTGGTGGACTTAGATAAAATTAAGGACCTCAATTGGGGTGTGCCCACATACACTTATCTCATGAGGGGCTTACGTTCGAGCCTAGGCACACAACTATTGAGAAGGACTTGCAAAATTACATGGCCTTGTGTCGTTTATGGAAGGTTATTGAGGTATTCTCATCCTTCTTAGTCTCGCAAAATATTTATCTTGTGTGGATGATAATCTTACTTGTGTTGTAAACTTGCAACCGTGGTTGTGTGAATACTTTACCCAATTTTCACCCAGTTCAAGGAATCACTCTTCTTTTCCTACTTTGGTGGCATGGGCTAAAGTCCATCTCCAGCAACGGAAAATGCTCGAGTTTGCCACTTTGAGGTCCGCTCTCCACAATATGGCCACGATATGTCACTTTTATGCTTTAAGTTTTGAGCTAAAATGGCCCGGAATTTTTCGCATTTTAACTCCAATTTCGCCCTGACCCACGGCTTGTGGTGGGCCTGTGAGCATGGCTGTGTGTGGCATACGCCGACCAAATGACCTTACTTTACGGCCAATTTTTCTAGTTTTGGCTTATTTATTCATGGGTCCTGTGTGTGCAGGCCAACTTTCATTCTTGGACCCAAAGTTAGCTCCCTTCAAGCCTTGAGGTTACAAGAGAGTTGAGTGAGAGACGAATTCTATTTGAGAGTCCATTCGTTTTTGTTGGTAGCTTGGTAAGTAGGTTACGTTGTAAATCCACTACAATATGTGGCCGCCTTTTGTTCCCCAAAATTTGTCGCAAGCCATGTTTTACTTCCGCTCCATAACTCAAGAGGAGCAAGAAAAATAACCAATGGGTACCGTATGCGCAGTTCTTGGATGTGGGCTCATCCTATGCTCAATATTTAGGGCGAATCATGACTCGATTAGTAAGTTTCAATTCGCTTTTTATATGGTTATATTTATAGTATGAAGATTAACCTTATTACTATAGCTTCTCCGGGTAATGTTTATATTCCAAGTCTTGAGGTCAACGTGTCTCGGTCCGGAGAGTCCCTATGTATTATTAGAATTCCGGAACTTCCTAAGTCCGAATGTATGGGGCATCCGCTTTCGAGAACTGGAAAAGGGTAAGAGTATTATGCTATTTTACTTTTAATTATATGACGAGTCTTGCTAATTGTAATGAAATTTGCAATATGATCGGGAGCGATCTTGAAAAATATCTATTGGATTCGAATCGCCCTTAAAGCGTTCAAAGATTTGTTTACTTGGTTGGGCATTCCGATCGTTTCGGGTGAGCCTTGTTAGTTGAAGTGCTAACTCATTAGTGCCTAATATATGTGCTAATCACTCTTTCACTCTTGTAGGATAATCGTTCTAGATTGCTCCATCGGGAGTTTTATTTGGGAGCTGTGGGACCCAAAATCGTACAACAAGATAAAAAATTACGTCCAGTGAGTACTTGTTGGAGTCGGTTCTTTATGATGTCCTTTTGGCGCTCTCATGATCGCATTGCTTTTGAAGCAAGACCAAGTACTTCGCACATGGTCCTAGTTCTTTTGAAGTCGGGCCTAGTTCCTCTAAGGTTGGGATGGATGTTATGCCCTTACAAGCGCTTGATCCTTATGACAACCCGTATGATTTTCATCGGATGTCATGTAGTGGGCCTTATTTTGAGGCCTCACAACCAACTTGGGACCATGGGCCTAGCTCTTCTCAAGGCAAATAGGCGAGTTTTAACATCAATCTTGGATGATATCGACAACTATCTCTTCGACGATGTTGGTGATGATGACGAAGATTGAATAACCACTTTTAGTGTGCTATATAGTGTTAATATTAAATATTTCTTTGTATTATTTGACTCTATGCAATGAGATGAATGTAAGGACTCGATCTAAAAAATGCTTTGTTTAGTTATATGATACGAAACAAAATTAAAGACAAATTCGAAAAAATTTCACTAGCCCCCATTCCCCCTAAAAGAAAATAATAAAAAGAAAATTAGAAATGGTAAGTTGCATAGTCCTTAAACAATTGGGTTGAGCAGCTATGATAAAAACTCGACCCACTTGCAGGAAATTCTCGGATCGAAAGAAAAAGCAAGGAACCGGCCGGTCCGGCCGACGCCGACCAAGGTACGGTTTGGGCTCGGCAGGCCGTAGTAGTGTGAGTGAGGAGGACTATCCTCCTGAAAAATCTACTATCAAAAGGACTGAGGCAGGTCATCGAAATTACACCTGCAATATTAAATTGCAATTCTTTGAAAACAATCCCTAAATAAACTTCCGGTTTCGTCATTTCTTTAAATTCCAAAAATGAATTTCATTATCGAATTAACTCGCCGGATGCATGAGATTAACGATGTCGACAGGCTAGGGTTATCGAATTATGGGTGGAACACTTTGCTCAACATTAGGCGGTAAGGATCCAATGGACTTTGTTAAGGGCTTCTACTTTGGGTCGATCTAAAAATCCCTTTTCGTTTAGACGCTCCAAGCTTGGGCCAAGCCTTCGGAGACAATGGGAGTCCAAGTGCTATGTACTAGGAAATTCCAGGCTTAGAATTTTGTATTTCACATCGGACACGGAGTCGAAGATCTAAGCATTGCATTTCATGATCACGAGCATCAAAGTGCTACGCTTAAGCTCCAAGACAGTCTACCCGAGACTAGGACCTTCTCCCTCAAAATGGCGTCATGGCCGGCACCCCTACCCTGGATATTTTATGTGAAAAATTGGATTTTGTCTTGGAGACTCCCTGTTCAAGCACGCTAGGGCACAAAACCTTAGGCACACCTTGGGTGGCCGACGTCCCGGACCGGAATTCTATCCGGTTTTATCTATTTCCTAGCTTGTCTCATCATTTTGGTTTTGGCCCTGGTTTTTCTCGGTCATCTTTGGACGGCTAGCTTGTAACAACCTTAGGTCATTTGTGACCTAGGTCTCTCCCTATAAATAGAGAGCATTGGCTCTCATTTCAAGCACGACTTATTTCCTTGGCATTACGCTGCTAAACCGAGGTAAAAACAACCTTTCTTTAAACGATACTCTACTGAGAAGTAACCTCAAATACTCCTTTTCCTAAACACCGCCATTAAATCCTTACTAAGAGCTAATGATTATTCGATTATTTTGATCTTGTGGTATTTATTCAACTGATCTTTCCTATTCCTCATAAATTTACCCTCACAAAACTCATAAAAAGAGACCTTTTCTTTGATTCCCCGCCGTCACATCAAGAGATCGAGTGCGGAGATGTAACACCCCAAAATACCCCTAGGAGTATTCCATCGCCGGAGTTCCTTACGGGAACTCCCAAGGCTCTATCAGTGTCGGTTCGGCTCTCTAAATTCAACTTAGAGGTGATAAAGGTGATTTTCCAAAATAATTGAGATTTCCTAAAAATTTCGGCAGAGTTCTCGTTTATAATGTGGACTATCTCATAGGCTTAACGCCTTAAAACCCTACATAAAAACCACAATATAACTCAACGAGCCACACGCTTAGAGTATACAACTCAACGGCCACATGCCGGAGTCCAACCATCATGTGATAAAACTTAAAACAATCTAAATGGTTCATTATACATCTAGTACAACTATATGAACTAAATTACAAACTACAATGCTCGACAAATATAAGAAATGCATATTCTTGACTCGAATCACTCAAGCACGCGAGCAGACAAGCAAACATCAATCAACTGAGTCCGAAATATGCTAAGTGTAGATTGTACCTTCCGAAAGTGTACCTACAACACTTGGGGGAGGGGAAATTTGTGGGGGTGAGCAATAAACCACGAGCTCACCGAAGTCTTATACCCTTAAAATGGAAATTCTTTACACATAATACTTATAATAATGAAATCAGCCAAAAGTATAATAATGTAATACAAATTATATACCTTTCAATGAAATCGCTTGAAATCATTCGCAACATAAAGCTCATAACACTTCAATCATTTGAAAGCACGACTTGCAATCATTTTAGGAATGGAATCACTTTAAACAAGGAGGAAAAATCTGCACTTTCTTTCAAATTCTTTCAGCCATAGACTAAAAATTCTTTCGGGGCTTTAGAAGATTGAACTAGCACCGAGGCGGTTCTCGGGCGCTACCCTTGACTCAAGTTCCGGGACCTATCTCTAGTTAAATACCTGGAAGGCTCCGCTTTCCTCGTCAGGAAAGAATCAACCTCTCCGGTTGATGGGCATCCTAACACGCAAGGACCCCATGGCTTGATACACAGGACCACCTTCTTCCTCTGGTCCAAACAATCTTAGCCCAAATTTCATTTAAACCGAAGTGATCACATTCACTTATCACTTTAGAACTTAAGTTGTTGTTGTTAGGTTCATCTTCCAACTTAATTTCATCTCAAAGACTTAGATACATTCTAAACTCAACTAATCGTCGTTTCCCTACCTCAAACTTCCTTTGTATTTCGCTATCTTATTAATCAACTCCTGTTCATCCACCCTTAATTATATAACTGTCAATCGCTTTTCATTATTCAATTTCCGTTAGCTTCGCTTACCTTCCCGTTCAGTTGAACCTCGACGATTTAAATATGCTTCAAACCTAATTAACATGACAATCACCCACTTCCGGCCTCAATTGTGCATCACTTAATATGAATTCATACTCCTTCGTGTACTTCCCTTATTATTTCCCGATATTAGCAATCATTTCTTAATGCTCGCCATCTCAGTAAATCTCTAAGGCTCAACCTGAAATATTAATTCACAATTTGTGCCCAAACCACAATGTGCTCATCCCCATCCCCAATCGACCAAATTCCCATTACTACTCATTATACCCAAGTAACCCAACTCCGTCCGAATTGCCTGGTTTCAAATTCAGGCCTAAACATCTACCAATTCCCTTCACAACTCCTAATTCAACTTTCAGCAACTACTAAATTCGTTCAATAGCATACAAGTTCAATATTCACAATCACATTCAACAATCACAATAAACTTATTTGGATTTCAAAATTACTAATAGTTTAGAGTATAAGACTACCTACCTCGATTCAGGGATTAACAGTTTGTCGAGGTTCGAGTTAGCTGGGTCGGTTTCTCCTTTCCTTCCTCTTCCCCTACTGCCGGCACCCGGTTCGTCGCCTTCCTCCGTGCTCGACGCGGTCGCTGGTCACGGCTCCCACGTTCACCGGCTATTTCCCTTGGCCCTCACGTTTGCTTCCCTTCTTTTGGTCTCGGCTTTGCCTCCCCGTCGTGCCCCTTGGTGTTTTCCCCGTGGTCGCCGATCGCCTCGCCTTTATTCGCTGTTCGGCGCTGGCCTCCGGCCGCTCCTCGCTCGCGCACCCGCTCTCTCTTTCTCTTTCTCGTTCTCGGTCCGCAATTTCGGTCTCACAATCCCGTCCTCTCTATTGCTCTCGTTCTCTCTCTCGGCGCCATCGGCCGCAGCGTTCTCGCCATTCAGGCGGCCACGGCCACGGCCTCCGGGCTCTCGTGCACTCTCCCTTTCTTGCTTTGTCTCCCTCGCTCGGCCTCTCTCTCTCTCGTTGCTTCTCGTTCGGGCCCCCTTCTTTCTTTCCTTTCGGTGGTTTTCACCAGGTTTTGCGAGCATCAACTTCCCCCATACTAATCCCCTTCTTTTCCCTTTTTGTTCATCCTCAATATAATTAAACCCACATATGTAACATACACAGTCTCGGATTAATACGCAGCTGGTCCGGACGAAAATTCGAAACCGAAATTAATACGCTTCACTAATAAGAGTTACGCGAACTAATAATAATTCGGTCAAATAAATGTACGAGTATCCGACCATGTATAAAACTTGCTCATTCGACCTACTCTATTTATTTAAAACTAAATAATTAACTTTAACTCACATATAACTATCTAAACCAAAATTACGGGTCTTACATTTCTTCCCCCTTAAAAGAATTTTGACCCCGAAATTTGGAATAAACACACATATACATGAGGTGAATTAGTACCTAACAAGGAAGGAAACTCAATCGGACAACCACGGTTACGGGAATTCTTAAGGGAGTCTCTATGAGTTACTGAGTTCCAGCCTCCTTTCTACCATCATTTCAATACTTCGCTCACTTAATTACAAGGCGCCAAGGAGCAAATCGTACCGAAAAAGAGCAAATAGTTGGCTTGGGATGATCTCACCACTTGTGTTAATTTGAACACTAATGTCTCCACCAAATACTTACGCAATCAGCACATTAACTCGGCACACATTTAGTTCAATATCTCACACCACCCTCTAGCTCCATATCCTCCATAAACTAAGCAGATTCTATGGTGAAGCTAGTTGGATGGGCTAGTTCAACAAACTGTCTATGGTGCATCACTGGTCGGACGGTAAGAATGACACACATACTAGGAAAGTAACACCACCAAAAAGGGAATAGACAGAGCTCGGACGTATAATCAAAATGATGGAATTGAAACCAAGTTAGAAGTTAGAGGCAACCCAACTATGTGCTATCATATCTAGCACAATACGATCCTTAAAAACTCATGGTAACTACAATAGGTAGTAGGGAGTCCTCATGTCATTCTTTCACCTCTATGGGAATTGAGGTCAAACATGCAATCCTCATGCAGAACTTAAAGTGTCTCGATCCCACTTAAATTATAGTCACTCTAACATGCACTAATAACACAACGAACTCCACATGAAGTATGGGAGTGATAGAACAACTTTTAGACTTCCTTTGTAAACGAGGCACTCATCCTACAAGATTGTTATCAATGCTTCGGGTTTTTAAAGATCCCAAGGAACTACTCCCAAATGATTTAGGATGGTTGCATTACTTGCAAGGAATCACCACATATAGCTCATCGTGGTGGAGGGCATGGTTCCAACATTCATAAATCAACTACTCTTTGTGAGATAGTTAAGTCAAAGGAACTCAAATGGTGGAAAGCACAACCTTCAATGTGATGCCTTTAGCTCCTTCTAGCCTCATGCTCGGCTTATTTAAGACTTTTCCTCACAAGCTTATGAAATTGGAACTTATAGATGGATCTCCATAACCATTGCATCTCATGTTTGGTCGACCCAAAACTTAGATAAAAATAGAGAAAATCCCTAAATCAATTGTTTCTCCAATCATAGCCCCCAAACGTACCCAAAAGATGTCTTCCAACCCATCCGAACAAACATGCACTTCATAGCTCCTTCCAAACTCCCGAGTTTGACGTTTCGATTATGGACCCAAATATTGCTATCATGAAAAGCTAATTCCACCACAGGTACAACGAACCTTTCATGTTGTATTTCCCATTAATTTTCCTCTCCATAGCCTCTAATTCTTATTTATAACTTCCAAAAGTATCCACCTATGAGTATTCCCATAATTATATGCAAGTATCCTCGACAGTCGGGGTGCTCAGCCCTATCCTCGGGGTGCTCATCCCTATTCTATTCAACAATGTGACATTTCAATTCATTCCTTAGTGACAACTCCTAAAAAGGCAGCCTCTATACTTAAATCAACAAACGGGATTAGGAATCTCCAATAAATGCTTCACTTATGCTAGTGTACCGTATGTCTTTTCTTTTCCCACCTAAGATCACTCATGCACTCTCTAAACTCTTTGGAAATAATCATATAAACAACTAATACACAATTGAATACTCCTATACTTCTTCTTAGAGGTAGGATTCCTAACTCGACTAACAATTCGAAGTCACACCACGAAGTCAATGAATAACGGAACAAAAAGAACATTTCAACCACACTCAAGCATACTTAGCACATGTAAGTCACTCACATACCACCTTAATAAGAAGTTTATGGGGCAACTAATTCGACTAAGCCAGCTAGGTAGTCGCTTATAAGTCGGAGGTTGAACTTAAGGGCACACATATGTCGGCCACAAACAAAGCACATAGCCACAAAACAAAGATCCTAGACGGCTATGTGCAATGGAAACTTAAGGTCGGCAAAATCTACACTTTGATACCATTTTGTAACACCCCAAAACACCCCCAATGAGTATTACATCGCCGAGTTCCTTACGGGAACTCCCAAGGCTCTATCAGGTGTCGGTTCGGCTCTCTAAATTCAACTTAGAAGTGATAAAGGTGATTTTCCAAAAGATTTAAGATTTCTTAAAAATTTCGGCAGAGTTCTCTTTATAATGTGGACTATCCCATAGGCTTAACGCCTTAAAACCCTGCCTAGAAATCACAATATAACTCAACGAGCCACACGCTCGGAGTATACAACTCAACGACCACACGCCGAAGTCCAACCAATGATGCGATAAAACTTAAAACAATCTAAATAGTTCATTGTGCATCCGGTACAATTATATGAACTAAATTACAAACTACAATGCTGAGAAATATAAGCAATGCATATTCTTAACTCGAATCACTCAAGCACGCAGCAGACAAGCAAACATCAACCAGCAGAGTCCGAAATATGCTAAGTGTAGATCGTACCTTTTGAAAGTGTACCTGCAACACTAGGAGGGGGAAATAGGGAAATTTGTGGGGGTGAGCAATAAACCACGAGGCTCAGCGGAGTCTTATACCCTTAAAATGAAAATTCTTCACACATAATACTCACAATAATGAAATCAGCAAAAGCATAATAATATAATACAAATCTATATACCTTTCAATGAAATCTCTTGAAATCATTCGCAACATAAAGCTTATAACACTTCAATCATTTGAAAGCACGACTTGCAATCATTTTAGGAATGGAATCACTTTAAACAAGGTGGAACAATATGCACTTTCTTTCAAATACTTTCAGCCATGGACAAAAAATTCTTTCGGGGCTTTAGAAGATTGAACTAGCATCAGGCGGTTCTCGGGCGCTACCCCGACTCAAGTTCCTGGACCTATCTCAAGTCAAATACCTGGAAGGCTCCACTTTCCTCGTCGGAAAGAATCAACCACTCCGGTTGATGGGCATCCCGATACGCAAGGACCCCGTGGCCCGATACGCACGGCCACCTCCTTCTTCTCGTCCAAACAATCATAGCCCAAAATTCATTTAAACCAAAGTGATAATAGATCACTTATCAAACTTGGTTTCTAACCAAGCTCTCAATCAATTTATCGTCATACAAGGCATGACACACATGTTACCCTTCTAAATTCACCTTCTCAAATCCGATTCACTTTCTCAAATCCGATTCACTTTCTCAAACAAGTTGCGCTTCTTTAAAACATAATCACGTTTGAAAGGTAGTTCACAAGAAGTTGTATTCAAGGATCATTTCACGTAAAATACAAAACTCCGTTCAAAATTACTTTTGAGTATCACGTAAAGCAATCACTTAACAGGAATAGCCACCATTCAATGCAAGCAATCATTCTCAACTCTTTCCAACTATACCTTTCTCAATCCACCACTCTAGTATGATTAATTGCCATTTTCCGAGCCATAATAACCACAAGCGGATACCACCTAATTGAACGTTCAACTTCTCACAATTCTCTGTCTTTACTTCAATTCCTCATTCTATGTTTCTACTTTATGAATCCACTTCTTTTGTTCACGTCTCGACTTCTCACAACTCCCTGTCTTTACTCCAACTCCTCGTTCTAGGTCTCAATTTCATAAATTAACTTCCTTTGCTCATACTCATCCATATGACTCCTAATCTCACCTTATTTCTTAAGTTCCTGTTGTTAGGTTCATCTTCCAACTTAATTTCATCTCAAAGACTTAGATACATTCTAAACTCAACTTATCGTCGTTTCCCCGCCTCAAACTCCCATTATATGTCGCTATCTTATTAATCAACTCTTGTTCATCCACCCTTAATTATATAACTATCAATCGCTTTCATTATTCAATCTCCGTTAGCTTTGCTTACCTTCTCGTTCAGTTCAACCTCGAGGATTTAAATATGCTTCAAACATAATTAACCCGACAATCACCCACTTCGGCCTCAATTGTGCATCACTTAATATGAATTCATACTCCTCTGTGTACTTCCCTCATTATTTCCCGATATTAGTAATCATTTCTTAATGCCGTAATCTCAGTAAATCTCTAAGGCTCAACTTGAAATATTAATTCAGAATTTTTGCCCAAACCACAACGTGCTCATCCCCATCCCCAACTGACCAAATTCCCAATACTACTCATTATACCCAAGCAACCCAACTCCGTCTAAATTCCCAGCTTCCAATTCAGGCCTAAACAACTACCAATTCCCTTCACAACTCCTAATTCAACTTTCAGCAACTACTAAACTCGTTCAATAGTATACATGTTCAATATTCACAATCACATTCAACAATCACAATAAACTCATTTGGATTTCGAAATTACTAATAGCTTAGAGTATAGAACTACCCACCTCGATTCAGGGATTGATAGTTTTCCGAGGTTTAGGTTAGCTGGTCAGTTTCTCCTTTCCTTCCTTTTTCCCTGCTGCCGGCCCTCGGTTCGCCGCCTTCCTTCGCGCCTAACGCCGTCGCTCGTCACGGCTCCCGCATTCACTAGCTGTTTCCCCTTAGCCCTCGCATTCGCTTCCCTTCTTTGGGTCTCGGTTCGCCTCCCCGTCGTGCCCCTTGGAGTTTTCCCCATGTTTGCCGATCGCCTCGCCTTCATTCGCGGTTCGGACGCTGGCCTCCGGCCACTCCTCCGGCTTGCGCACCCGCTCTCTCTTTCTCTTTCTCGTTCTCTCGGTCCTCGATTTCAGTCTCGCAATCCCTTCTTCTCTCTTGCTCTCGTCCTCTCTCTCGGCGCCTGCTGGACGCGCCGTTCTCGCCGCTTAGGCGGCCACAACCACGGCCTCCGGGCTCTCACGCACTCTCCCTCTCTCGCTTTGTCTCCCTCGTTCGGCCTCTCTCTCTCTCTCGTTGCTACTTCTATTCGGTTCCCCCTTCTTTCTTTCCTTTCGGTGGTTTTCACCGAGTGTCGCCAGCACTCGCTTCCCCATACTAATCCCCTTCTTTTCCCTTTTTTTCATCCTCAATATAATTAAACCCACATAAGTAACATACGTGGTCTCGGATTAATACGCAGCTGGTCCGGGTGAAAATTCGAAACCGGAATTAATACGCTTCACCACTAAGAGTTACTGGAACTAATAATAATTCGCTCAAATAAATTTACGAGTATCCGACCATTTATAAAACTTGGTCATTCGACCTACTCTATTTAATTAAAACTAAATAATTAACTTTAGCTCACATATAACTATCTAACCCAAAATTATGGGTCTTACAGGAGATCCGGATCAACAAGTGGGACAACCTAAGGGCTCCAGTTCGACCTTCAAACGGTTCTTTATTTTCTTATGTTTTTTATTTATCGCTTTCCATATTGTGGATCAAAATTGTATCGCTTTTATTTCCTCCTCGCCCGATCTAACCTTTAAAGTTTTCTGTTTCTTTTCTTTCTCACTTTTCTTTCGTTTTTCTTTTCCTTTATCACTTTCTTGTATTTTTTTCCTTTTATTTGCTTCGTTCATGTTTGGTTGCTTTTAATTTTGTTTAGCATGTTGCGTACTTGTCTTTAGTATGTCATTTAAATTTGCTACTTAAATTAGTAATGGTCGTCTTCGGACGGGCGGAATGGAAGTGTTTTCTCTAAATTTTGTATCCATGCCCCGAATCCAATTCTCGGTTCTTAGACCAATGTAGTCATTTTAGCCTTTTTCGGTCTTAGTTATTCCATACTAAGATCGGAAGAGCAAATTTTTTTTCTTTGTTTTTGTTAGTTTTTCTTTCATTAAAAAAAATCATTGGCGACTCTTTATTTCTCGCTTTATTTTTATTCAAAATTACATCTAGGTTTTTGTGACTTTAGATACGGAATTTAGGGCTTCCAGATCTGCTTGCCAGGCCGAAGGCCACGACCGATTCCTTTAGCTGTGACTCGTGACCGGTGCCCTCGCCGCTAGGTGCTGGCTTCGGCCAACAATAGGTGGTCGATAGTCATGGCGTCGGTCCGCATTTGTGTTTTCGCACTAATCGGCCTTAAAGCCTCATGACGGATGTGATTAGTTTTTCTATTTTGTTAAGTTAAGAAATAAAATCCCAAGAATTTTTAAAATAATTCTTAAAATAAAATAATTAATAAAATGTCAATCAATTTAATTTAATTCATCTTTAATTGAACTCAATAAAATTCGAAAATCTTAATAAGAGATCAATCCCCACTTTCTAAAATTCATCTTTCAAAACCCTAAATCATTTTAAAACCTTTTAAAAACTCTAAACACCAATTCGTGGGGAAGCTCGGTCCGGTCCTAGTGGGACCCGCAGGCCGTGGTTCCTACAGATGACGGCACCACTGGGGATAAATCTCTTATTAAGAGGGCGAAACTTGAAAATTTGAGTAGTAAGTTTTAATGATGTACTTGCATTAGACATCCCGCATTTAACAAGCTCTGGACATAGTTTATTACTCGTTATTGGACACTAGGACAAATTTATTTTACTTGTCTCGTTAACACTTCGGTAAGAGGCTCCTACTGCATGCCAAGTGGGCCCAATTATGCTTGATTGCCAATGGAGGCGGTACCTCTTCCCTCATAGCATGTGCTCTTGGTTTACCGAGAGGCGGTGAGGATTTTGGTATTTTTCTTGCCGTGCCCCACACGAAAGACTAAATCCTCGAGTCACCATGTATCCTACTTAGTCTAAACCCCTTTTGACCATAGATCTTTTTCAGTATTAGGTGGTCCCCTCTTGCCTTCATTTGCCTCGCTTCAATGAATGTGTTTGTTTTAGATTTAATCCTCTACTTGTGAGCCTTTAGGATAGGTGAGGAGTGTTGATTAGGCCTTGCATGTGTGCAAATAAAATACCTTAAACGTTTTCCTAGAGTCGGTTCATTGTGTGCATTTAGCCAAAAGTAAAATTACCTTCTCCCTTTTAGGTCGGTTCATTACTTGCATTTCCGAGTCATATAAAACCTTATTTAAACAAGTCTAGGTAGTCACTACCAGTCGGTCCAAGAGGGTCTTACCAAGGTTCCCTCTATCTTTTGGTCGATCAGTCCATCTTTTTACATTCTCATTTTGCTTTTCTATCTTGCATTTTCATTTAACCAAAATAAATTCATATCAAATTAGGCGAGTCCATCTAGCATTTTTAGTTAGCTAAAATAAATACATCTCGAGATTAGGTGAGTTCATATTTCATTTAGCCAAAATAAATTCATCTCAAATTGGCGAGTCCATCTTGGATTTAGCCAAAATAAATTCATCTCGGATTAGTTGGGTCCATTTTGCATTTTTGTATTGCATTTTAGCCAAAACAAATTCATTCTAAATATAAGAAAATGCATTATCATATTTTCATCTACCCAAAATAAAAGCATCTTCAATCATTAATGCATAATGCATCAGCCAAATCATAAAATCATCCCTAACTAAGTCATAAGACATCGCATGCACTTCATTTTCTATTGCATTCTTTACGTGCATCCAAATAGAATCATATTGTGTCTCCTTTGGCCTTGCGCTTAAGTCACTTCATCCCAAAAATGGTTTTTTTTTTCACATGGTGCTAAGCCTCATCCTTTGGGTTGCAGAATAGGGAAGTCTACCGCGATTGAGTATCGTTGGAATCTAAGCTCTAAAAGGTTAGAACGCCTCAACAAGGAGTCCGGTACATCTTTCCCCGATCTGCATCACGTTTTACTTCAGCGTCTACACCGGTGTGACATATTCTGGTGCACAGCACACCAGTTCAATCTATTCTTCATCATAAGACAAGTACCTAGATAAAATTCCCTTCTAATGGATCGATCCCTAGAATAGTCTTTTATTCTCACTTTGCTTAATGAGAACTTAACTAAGGTGAAACTAGGACGGATAATCAAGATGAGAAGGTAACATCTATATTAAGTAATCTTAAGGTTATTCTGAAAGCTATTGAGGACAGTAAGAGAGATGAAGAAGTAGAACACTTAAGAAGAGGAGGAAATATAGGTCCTCCACCTTCACCCAGTTTCTCTCCTCCAAACAGTCCAAAACCTCAGCTCGATCCACGCTTAGATCGGATAGAACAAATGCTAAGGGAGTCATCCATGTTCGTAAATCACTATTTTGGTCATAAGGGATTCACTTCAATCCTCGAAGGAAACTACCCCTATGTTTACCATGCCCGATATCAAGTTTAGAGGTTCGAAGAATCCCCATCATCATGTTCGCAACTTCTTAGGAGCAATGACTCTTAAGAACATTTTGGAAGACACTCGACCACATCCTCTTCCCATGGACTTTCGGTACTGATGTAATGAAGTGGTATAACGCGGTCGACCCATGCAAGGTCACCAATTGGACTAATCTGTGCAAGGAGCTCCTACATCAATACTCATATAACCCTAATTTACGAGTTACTCGTAGAGACTAGGAATTGATTAAGTAAGGTGAGAAAGAAAGCTTCACATACTTTCTCACCAGATAGAGAGAAAAGGCTACCCACATGGTAGACCGACCCTCCGAGGAGGACCAAGTCATGATCATTGTGAAGAACTTTCAGCCTGTATACAATAAGCTCCTCAAATTCTTACCGATGATAAACTTTTCAACTCTTAGAGATGCTGACATGCGGATAGAAGAGAAACTATCTACCGTGACCATAAAAGTCGCGTTAGGGTACGAGAGGCAATTATCAATCCAAAGATAAGAAAACCTCTAATAGAGGCAATACTAGCAAGGGTGGAGATGTTAATGCCGTCAACGAATACTGACTACACTCCTATTGATACTACCTATACTCAAGCCCTTGACCACCTACTGGCTAAGGGAAAGATAGAATTGTCACCCATTAGAGCAAAATAAGTAATTGCGAAATAGTCCAAAAACTAGGACGCGAGAAAATTTTACAAATGCCATCATGCACGAGGACACGACACTCGAACGGTGTTGGACATTCAAGAACAAACTAGAGAGTATATTTCGAAATGGTTGACTCTCCGACCTAAGGCTGCCCAAAAACCAAGTAATAACAAGAATCCTTTTAGCGGCACTTTAGCTATTTTTATCGAACCCAATCTAGGTCGGTGGCTGTTAGCTTGTCGTATAGTTACAAATTAAACCACTACTTAGGCTTATAATAAATAATATAGCATAGGGAAGATATAATAATATGCAAGCTTTAATCTAATTAAATTTACTACTCTTAAAAACAAAATAGAAAAAATAAATTAAAAAAACTAATAACTAAAAATCATAGAAAATTATCTAACAACTAAATAAATAATTTATACATAATTAAAAGACTATAATAACCCAGAAATATTTTGGTATATTTTTTTAGAATAATTAAAACAGAAAACTAAAGCAAAAAATAAACAAATTCTAAAACGAAAAATTAAATAAGTAAAAGTCCGCACTAAATTAATTACGAACATAAATACTGAAATTACTTAGAATATTAACACTAATTTTCTAGACCTAACCAGACCCTAAAATTATAAAAATAAAATTTAAAACCTAATTTACGAAATTATTTAACTAAAAATCTTCAGTAATTAAATTCAAGAATTAAATCTAAAAAATTATAAAATTTAATCATATCAAACTAGGACTCTATCTAAACTCTAAAAGAAGATAAAACACAAAAAATAATAAAAGAAACTATTTTAAAACTAATTTCTAACAAACATATGAATACGAATATTAAATCAACCAAATAATGTGAAGAAAGCAATAAAAGGAGTTAAGAAAGCATAAAGGAAAGCGAAAAAGTCAAATTACAGCAGACCAGGAGGAATTAATAAACATTACACCTTGATCCACAATACGGAAAGCGGTAAAAGGCATAAATTCAAAAATATCATTAGGGATTGTAAGTGAACCGAGTGCCCTTAGGTTGTCCCACCTATTGATCTTGAATCATGAACCGGATCCGGAAGCGTGCCGGTGGATGAACAAGATTGATGTAGGCTATTTGTGCAATTTGTGGAGGTAGAGTATAGGAAAATGATGAAGGTACTTGGTAGAGTAATGGTTAGCTGAAGCTGAGGCAAGCGATTAGAATACCAATTAGCATTCAGTAGCTCTTAGCCTAAATTTAGCAGAGTGTAGCTTAGTATGGACTTAGCAGCTTTTACGTTTGACATGTAGCAGCTAGGTTAATAAATCAGCACTTGAGGTCAAAATGCAAGCAGCCTAATAAAATGAGGAATAAAATCTTCTATTTATAGCTATAGGCTTAGGTCACAAAAAATGAACTAAAAGCACGCGAGTTAATTATCTAACAACTAAATTGAACAGGAAAATCCAAAAAAATCGAATAAAATCATCTTAGGTTAGAAATCCCACAGGATGTGCCGAGAAGCGTGGTGCCGGCCTCAAAATGACGTTGCTTGGAAAACGGACCTTTTGTGCCTTGATTGAACATTGAAGCAAAACGTAATGCTTTGGTGACTTGGACCGTGAAGCACAACGTTGGCCTCAAATGGCATCATTTGGTGAATTTAACTTGCGTGCCTCGGTTGGGCGCTTGGAGCAAAATGCGGTGCTTTGTCGTGGAAAGCCATAAAGCGCAATGTCAACCTAAATGATATCTTATGGACACTTTGAGCTCCGTGTTATAATAGAATGCTGAAAATGAAACACTACATTTAGTGAGCAACAAGACCTAAAGCACGACGCCATCCTTCTCATGATTAGATGCCTTGATCGGGCGTGGTTGGGCCAAAAGAAAATCGGTTTGTGGGCCGGCCCAGTCAAAGAGGCTTATTTTTGTGGTGCTAATGGCCTTTTTGTGGTTTACTAGCTTCTATCACGCCAATCGGACTCCGACCGTGATCCGAGTTCATAAACGAGGACTGGGATTTCATCATCGAGGCCAACAAAATAAAAACAGAAATAAAGGAGATACGAGTGACATGTTTTTGGTGTCTACGACGAGCACACCCCAATTAAGGTCTTGAATCTTATCCAAGTCCACTAAATTGACACTACTATAGGAACCACTTTTAACTACAATTAAAGGACATTTTAACGACAGGTTAATAGGTGTAGGAACCACGACCGGCCGACACCCGCCAAGCTTCCCCACTATGTGTCGAGTCTCTTTTTTAAGATTAATTTTGAAGATGGTTTGGAAAGTCGATTTTACAATGTGGGGATGAACCTCTTATTAAGATTTCCGAGTTTTATTAAGTCAAGTTGAAATGAATTAAATCGGATTTGATTGGCAATTTTTATTAATCATTTTATTTTAGCAATTATTTTCGAAGTCCCGAGATTTTGCTTCCTAATTAAGGAATAAGAACATTAGGGTTTCAAATCAGCCAGTAAGGCTTTAGGGCTAGATTGGTGTGAAAACACCAATCTGGACCAAAGCGTCATCGGGCTGCATCCACAATGCGGGCAGTGGCCTACCCTAGGGGTGGCCGACGCCGGGCGAGGTCGTGGCTAGTGGAACCAACCTCGGTCTCTACCCGGTGGGCATATATGAATCCTAAGGTTAATTTTCCTGCAACTATAATGCACCGAGACAGGAGATTTAACGGATCAAAACACAAAATAAAGAAGTCGCCAGTCGGTTTTGAAAGAAGAAAAACTAACAAAAACAAAGTAATCGCTCTTCCGATCTTAGTATGGGAAAACTAGAACAAGAAGAGACTAAAAGATGACTCCATCGGTCTTGAACCGAGAATCGAATTCGGGGCGAGGGTACGAAACGTAAGGACAAGCCCTTGCGTTACGCCCGTCCGAAGACAGTCATTACTAGTTCGAGTAGTGTGCTTAAAGTAATGTAAACAAACAAACAAACAACATCATGCGAAGCAAAAGTAAAGCAACCAAAGCATAATAAGAAAAAGTAATAAACGAAAGTGGTAAAGAAAGTGATAAAAGAAAGCAGGAAATCAAAAATTACATTGGTCGGGAAGGAAACTAAAGCAATTACTTCTCTTAAACCATAATACGGAAAGCAAATAAAATAAAAATAAATATAACCATTCAAAGGCTGAAATATGGCCCTCGGGTTGTCCCACCTTGCTGATTTGGATCTCCTCATCGGATCTCTCGATGCAATGATGACAATCTAAGAAAAGGGATAGTTTTGTGAATTGAGTTTAGGGTGTGGTAGCGATCGAGTTGAATGAGTGCCCGGAGATCGGAATAAGTGAATATTCTTTAGCTCTTTGCACAGATTCAATGGTAGTGAGTAAAAAGTTGAATGTTCAAGATCAATTTTAGCAGAGTAACATTTAGATGAGAGTATTCCAGTTAGCTTTCTACGACGTGATGCTAAAGAAACAAGTCATATGGGAATGAGAGCCATACATCTCTATTTATAAGAGAGGACCTACGTTATAAATGACCTAGGGTTTGCCTCTATTCAGCCGTTCAAACGGCTAAATGAAAACCGAACCAATCCTTAAGAGATAGAACCAGGTCATAAGAGGATAAGACCGGATTGAACTGGTCAAAATAGGAAAGCGGGCGTTGGTAAACCGGGGTCTCCTAGGGTTTCGTGCCCTAGTTGTGTCTCCGAGGACTCTCCAAGCCAAAAAGCAGCGTTCCACCAAACTTTTAGAAGGCGGGCGCCGGCTAACGACGTCGTTTAGGGGAGAGAGCTGCTAGCCTCATGTGGGCTGTCTCGTGAAGCTCAAAACGCAGCATTTTGATGTCGCTTATCATGAAATGCAATGCTTTAACGTCGTCTTCGGTCTTCAGCTCCTTGTCCGACTTGAACGAAATTAGAATGCAATATTCTACACTTAGAATTTCCGGCACACATCATGGGACTCCACAATCTCTTAAGGCTCGGTCCGGCTCTTGGATAATCCGAAAGAAAATAGGATTTGTGAACCGACCCAAGACAAAAGGCTATTTAAGTGGTGCTTGGGGTTCTTTGTGGTTTATTGGCTTATTACATCGATCGATCACAGTCCGAATCTAAATCCACGAGGCAGGACTTGGGATTATCATAATCGGGCCTATAAAACAAAACACGTAAATAACGAGATAAAGGGTGACACTTTTTGGGTGTCTACAACAAGCGTCGTGTATGTGGACATCGTTGTATGTAGCATATTTAACTACGGTTCAACAACCGTAGTCAAAGATCACCTATGACAATAGTTCACATGTAACAACCATCGTCATAGGTTCTATATGACGACGGTCTTCCAGAAGCGAACCGTCATCATATATTTACATATGACGACAGTTCCATTTAATGAACCGTCATCATAGGTCCCGCCTGACTCGAATTGTTTTAAGCTTATAATGGCGGTTCTAATGTAAGAATCATCGTAATAGGTCTAATTTCTTTTTAATAGTTTTTTGTTTTTTCCGTCCCCTGTACAAAATACACTACAAAATACATCACAACTTACACGAGTAACAAACCAACGACCTCAATTTTCCAACATAAATATAAGAATTTCCAATAATACAAGAATTTTCAACTTACTACAACCATAACAAAGTTTCATCTGACCAAGTTCGCAACACAGTTCCATATTTCACATTTAAGTTCAAGCAATGAATATATTACAATTGATGTGAAATAATAATACAAAGAGATCCTTTTGTAGTAGATTTAGTTATGTGATTGTCCTTATAACGATATTGCTTGTTTGGAGTTGTTGCAGAGGTAGCCTGGACAACATAATACATCATATTTGCAGTCCATGCTACCTGCGCACGAACTCCAAACAAGCAATATAGTCATAAAAACATAATATCCTATATCTCTTCTTGAAAAAGGAATACAACACAAAGAGGGCATCTCACCAAGCAATCTCTATTTCCTTAGTCATTGTCCCAAAGTGATGCTCCTCATTAAGCAACTTAATAACTTTGGAAAACATTAAGCGGGAGTAGAGATTAGCAAACAAAACTAAGAAAACCGTTAAGTAACAATTATCCACAAGAAATATGCACAAGAAACTTTACTCCAAAGGCTTAGTCCTTTTGATCTTTATCAAATGAGGATCTTCTAGCCCACCACTAGAGAGCCTAGTCTCGTTGTTTGTGTAAGACCCGTAATTTTGGGTTAGGAAGTTATAGGAGTTATGTTAGTTATTTAATTTTAATTAAATAGAGTAGGTCGAACGACCAAGTTATATGTGTGGTTAGATACTCGTAAATTTATTGAGCAAATTATTATTAGTTCGCGTAACTATTATTAGTGAAATGTATTAATTCCTTCCTTCAAATTTTCCGCTCGGATTAACTAAATAAAGATCCGAGACCGCTTATGCCACTTATTTGGGTTTAATTTAGATAGTGCTTAAAAAAAAAAAAAAAGGAAGAATGAAAGGGGAAGGATTAAGGGAGGAGTTGGGGGTCCAACGGGGACTAGAAGACCGACAATTAGTCGGTGGATAAAGAGAGAATTAGAGGAGAAAGGCCGCCCGAAGGCCTGAGCAAAGGAAAAGAAAGGGAAGCATGGGAGGGAGAAATAGAGAGAGAGAGAGAGAGAGGAAGAGCGAGCGGGAGCGGGAGCGAGAGGAATGCTAGAAACCAAGCAACCGGTGGGCTCGCCGCACACGAGGACACTCGGTGGACGAAGGAAAGAGGAAAGAGGGAGCGAAAGAAAGAAGGAGCAAAATTAGAACAGGGGAAAACGAGAGAAGGGAGGTCGGGCGAGGGTGAAACACAGCGAGAAGCGAGAGAGGGAGAGGCTCGAGCGTGCGGCAAAAGAAGGGAAGAGAAAGAGCAAGAGCCCGGAGGCCAGTGCCGCCTGAACTCGCGAAACGCCGTGGCCAACAAGCGCAGAGAAGGGGAGCGAAGGACCGAGACAGAGTGAGAGACCTAGAGACCGAGTGGGAACGGACCAGGAGACGAAACCACAAAGAGGAAGGGGACGACAACCGTAAAAGCGGGAACCGTGACCGGCCATGACCGAAACAGACCTTAGGCGGCGAGAGGAAGGCGGCGAAATCGGGGCTAGCAGCAAGGGAAGAGGAAGGAAAGGAGGAACCGACCTGGAGGAACTCGAACCTCCATAAACCGTCAATCCCCGAATCGAGGTGGGTAGTCTCATGCTCTAAGCTATTAGTAATTTCGAAACCCAAATGGCTTTATTGTGAATATTGAATGTTTGCTTGTGATATTGAATTTGTTGTGAATTTTGAGCATCCGTATTGCAAAACGGAGTTCGGTAGTTGTTTTAGATTGAATTAAGAACTTAGAATGAATTTAGGGAGTTGTTAAGGCTGAATTCGGACATGAGAGGATTTACTTGGGGTACATAGTTAAAGTTAAAACAGGAAGAATAAGCTAAATTACGGATGTGTGGGTTTAAGTATTTGATGTCGAATTATTACATGCGTGATGAATTTGAAGGTTTGGGTTGGTATTAATGGGATTAGAATGTTAAATTGAGGTATGGAGACTCACAGTGATGTTGTAACGGGCAGATTAGGATAAGAAGAAATTGTTGCGGGTTCTATTCGTTGGCGGGAGGAGCTGAGTATAGATTACTAAAAATGAAAGCGAGGATAATTCTCGGTAATTAAATTGAATAGGAAGATTACCTTGATTTTAGAAGAATGGGTCATGAAGTAGAAATGAGAATTATATGGCTGAATATAATGATGAAACTCTATGAGTTCCGAAAGCTTGGGTTTGTAAATATGATGGCCTAAAGTGTGAAAAAGGGAATGAGAATTTATATTGGGGACTGATGTTCAATTGAGGTCTAGAAAGTGATAAATCGCTATTATAATGCTTGGTGTGTAGTTACTCCTGAATTGGTGAATACTATGACTCGAATGTGTATTATAGAGGAGGAACGGGAAATTGGAATATTAAGGGAATATGCATCCATGTAGATCGATTTATGGCATTGAAAACAAAATACGGCGAGAACTACTTATACGGGATTGAGAGACTCATGCTTGAGTAGAATATGGAGGAATACGAGTAGACGTGAGATACTTGCACGGATACTTGAATAAATGTGCTAGCTTGGAATTTTAAGTCTCAGTGTAGAGATGCTTGACACATAAAGTGATTGATTCTAAGTAATGCTTGAAAGTTAGTTTTGAAAAGAGTTCAAATATTTACGCAAAATGATACTTGTGTATGATTCTTGAGAAATGCTTTCGAACTTGAAATGTGTTCTATAAGAAGTGAAACTAATTGAGAAAGTGAATTTATAAGGGTGACACGTGTGTCATGCCTTCTACGATGATAAACTGATTTGAGATCTTGGTTAGAAACCAAGTTTGATAAGTGATTGTGATCACTTCAATTTAAATGAATTTTGGGCTAAGGATTGTTTAGACCAAAGGAAGGAGGTGGTCGTGCGTATCGAGGCCACGGGGTCCTTATGTATCGGAATGCCCATCAATCGGAGAGGTTGATTCTTTCTTGACGAGGAAAGCGAAGTCTTCTAGGTATTTGACTAGAGATACGTCCCAGGAACTCGAGTCGGGGTCGCGCCCGAGAACCGGCTGGTGCTAATTCAATCGTCTAAAGCCCCGAAAGAATTTTTAGTCTATGGTTGAAAGTATTTGAAAGAAAGTGCAAATGGTTCCACCTTGTTTAAAGTGATTCCATTCCTAAAATGATTACAATTCGTGCCTTCAAATGATTGAAGTGTTATGAGCTTTATGTTGCGAATGATTTCAAGAGATTTCATTGAAAGGTATATAGATTTGTATTATGTTATTATGTTTTCGCCGATTTCATTATTATGAGTAATATGTGTAAAGAATATCCATTTTAAGAGTGTGAGACTCCGGTGAACTCGTGGTTTATTGCTCACCCCCACAAATTTCTCCCTTTTCCCTCCCGAGTGTTGCAGGTATATTTTTAGAAAGTATGATCTACACTTAGCATATTTCGGACTCCGCTAATTGTCTGTTTCGTTGCGTCTTGAGTGATTCGAGTAAAAAAATGTATTTCTTATATTTCTTAGCATTATAGTTTGTAATTTAGTTCATATAGTTGTATCGGATGTATAAAGAACCATTTATATTGTTTTTAAGTTTTATCTCATGATTAGTTGGACTCCGGCGTGTGGCCATTGAGTTGTATACTCCAAGCATGTGGCTCATTGAGTTATATTGTGGTTTTTATGCGGGGTTTTAAGGCTTTAAGCCTATGGGATAGTCCACATTATAAACAGAACTCTACTCGAAATTTTTAAGAAATCTCAATTCTTTTGGAAAACCACCTTTATTACCTCTAAGTTGAGTTTAGAGGGCCGAACCGACACTGATAGAGCCTTGGGAGTTCCCGTAAGGAAGTCCGGCGATGTAATACTCCTATGGGGTGTTTTGGGGTGTTACGGTTTGCTTGTTTGGAGTTCGTGTAGGGGTAGAGGTAGAGGTAGCCTGAAAAAATAGAGATGAACCATTTGGCATAAAAATTGAAATCATTTAAACCACAAAGTTTGAAGACAAAGAAATGGACTTTTTGACATAAGTACCGAAAAAGGAATACACAAAAAGGTGGACAACATACTCAATGATCTTGCTCACGAACCTGTGAAGAGTGAGCTCATTACTCATCTAAGGCAAATTGTCTCAACTATTAGAAAATCGGGGACGCAGGTAACATTCAAGAGCTTAATCCTTTTGACCCTCATCGAACAATGATCTTCTAGCAACGTGGTTCTTTGATTTCTTGCTTGGAGTTCATGCAGGGGTATAGGTTCCTCTTCTTTTCCTTAGGGAGGTTTCTCCCCTTCTCCTTCGGTAAGTTCCTTCGAATCGGAGAAGAACAAGATAAAGGGCCCTCCACCGATTCACTGCTCTCCAAGAGGAGACCAAACAATGAGCCCATGCTTGAAGTGGCGCCTCCGCCCGTCGCAACAAGGGATGGGCAACAACGGCAACAACGACTCACTTTGCACGGTCCCTATTAAAGTGTGGCACAATTTCTTGTAATAAGTAGGAAGTGCTCTGTAACTCATTTTCACTATGATCGAAGGAGAGAGTTAAGTTAAATAATTATTCTTACCAACTACCTCAATAAAAGCCTTTACCCCTCTTCCCAATTCAAATAATTTTTTTGCTTCCAATTGTTTACGTATATATTAAATAATATATATATATATATATATATATATATATATATGGTTTCGTTTTTACTTCCAATTTTGATGTATTATACATTATCATAAACTATACATGATTTTTTTTTTTGAAGTTTTACATAATGCATAGCACAATTAATATAAATAAAATGTTGAGGCAATCCATTTAATTCACTTTTAACTACCCCAAGACATAACCATAACCGGAGTTCATATAACCCTTATTGTCTTTAATAATGAGGGGTTCACAAGGCAAGACATAGAGTATATGTGCAGCGTGGGTCGGTACACGAAGAAAGGGAAAAGGGATAAAGGATTTATTGGAGAGAAAGGTGCTAAATAATAACAAAACTAGTAATAATTTCATCATTGTTTATCACCTTTTTCTCCAATAAATCCTTTATCCTTTCTCTCTCTTCGTGGACCGACCCACGCTGTACATATACTTTATATCTTACCTAGTGAATCCGACGTCATTGCTAAAGTCAACAAGGGTTGTGGGAACTCTGGTTCTAGTTATGTCTTAGGTTGTTAAAACAAACTAAATGAATGGCTTGAACATTTCATTGATATTGATTATTGTCTTATGCATTACGTAAACTTCAAAAGAATCATGTACTCTAGTTTACGATCATGTATAATATAACAAACTTGCATCCAAAAAGGAAACCGAAAATTTAGGTAATTGGATAAATTAGTCCACCCCCAACTTCAACATATCAAAATAAATAAATTTGATAACAAATTTATCTTTATGACAAGTATTTGGGGAGATCCCTATATCCAAATATCTTTCCAATTTTTTACATTTTTACATTTATATTTTCTGCCTTTACATCATTAAACCTTAAATATTATATTATATTATATTATATTATATTATATTTTATATATATATATATATATATATATATATATATATAGTTTCCTTTTGCTTCCAATTTTGATGTATTATACATTTATCATAAACTAGACATGTTTTTTTAATGTTACGTAATTCATAAGACAATAATGAAATTATGAATGAAATGTGGAGGCCATCAATTTAGTTTGCTTTAATGACCGAAGACATAATAGGAATCGGAATTTCCTTCTTGTGATTAACAATGAAGTTGGGTTTACAAGATAACACATGGAGTGTACATGCAACATAGGCCAATCAACGAAGAAGGGCAGAAGGATCAAGGAGTCAAGTAGAAACAAAAGATCATAAATTTTTATGACCTTTTGTTTCCATTTGACTCCGCGATCCTTCCGCCCTTCTTCGTCAATCGGCCTATGTTGCAAAGAACACTTCATGTGTTGTCTTATAAAACCTACCTCATTGTTAATTATAACAAGGGAATTCCGGTTCCTATGATGTCTTCGGTCATTAAAGCAAACTAAATGGATAGGCTCAACATTTTATTCATATTTCATTAGTCTTATGAATTACGTAAACTTCAAAAAATCATGGCCTCCAGTTTACGATCATGTATAATACAACAAACTTGCAACTAAAAGAGAAACCAAAAATTTAGATAATTGAATAAATAGTCCACCACCAACTTCAACTCATCAAAATAAATAAATTTGATAACAAATTTATCTTTATGACGAGTAATTGGGGAAATCCCTATATCCAAATACCTTTCCAATTTTTTACATTTTCATATTTATATTTTCTCCCTATTTATTTTATCACATATATTTTCTCCTTATTGATCCTTAAACATATATATAACGATAAATTTTTCTATTTTCTCAAACCCTAAACAAATTTGGATGCACTCTTTCGATCTACCATCCTTAACTATCATTCTATTTCGCTATAATTATCACAAATCCTAAACTCCTAAACCAATTTCTCAAAATCTCAAAACATTCACGAATTTCCAACTTAAGCAACTAAACAAATGTTACCCACATTCTCAATATTCAACATTTTCAACAAAGATTCAACATTTCAACAATCTCAAACATTACCCACATCTTCAACATTCACAATTACTGCAAAATACATTCAACATTTTCTAAATAACTTAAAGCGAAAAATAAGAGATGATAGAGATTCATACCAAAGAACCGACAACGACACGGGTGAAGAGAGCCTTAACAGCGAAAATTTGAGGAGATCTACACTTAAAAGCGACGAGAGGAAACTATAAAGAAATAAAAGATTAAGAGAGAGGAGATCTAGACGGCGAGAGTGAAGGGAGGCTTACCAATTCAAGTCGACCGGCGGCGAGGAACTGTAGAAAGTGAATTCCAAATCCGATGAGGAGGTTCGTGGAGGAGAGAAAACTCTAGAAAGTGATAAGACTGAGAGTTTCAAATAGGCGTGGAAACAGCAGATCGCGTTTTTAAAGTAGATCCGAAAGACATATGACGAACGATTCTCGTCATAGAATTGTCGTCATATGTTACTTTTAACGAAGGTTACTGTAACGTAACCGTCGTTAAATATTTCAGCAACATCTATGATGATGGTTCTTAGATTAGAACCGTCGTCATATATGTTAAACAATGGGTGTTATTTACAAAAATGTCACCGGTCCAGTTTTCATGACAGTTTGTCTTTTTAGCCGTCGTTAAAGACCCGTCGTAAAAAGTTATTTACGTAGTAGTGTCACTAGGTAGTAGTTGTGCACTTTGGACCCTTATTTAGATAAATGGACATGCATAATATAAGGGAAGCACTAACTGGACTTGTTGTTGCGGGTCATCTTAAGCCCACTAAAGGTTTGCTCTCGAGAGTGTGAATCACCCTAAAGGGGGTCAATAGGGTGAGAAGGAAATTTTGCAAAATAAAAGAATTTTCTACAAAGTATGAACTTAGAAAATAATTCTGAGTCTATAATGAACTTACAAAGATAGAACTCATAAGATATGTGGAAACCTTCCTGAGGCGAGAAAAGTACGAGACAGTGTAAATTCAAACACCAAGTCAAATCCACTATTTTAAATCCACAAAATATAAGGAGTGACTCTTACAAAATTTCTCCCTTATACAATTCAATACAAGTTTTGCTAGACACAAAAATTCCCTTATTTGTTCTATTGCTTCCTAACTAAGATAACCCTTACAGCTATGGACAAGTGAGTTGAGCTAACCCTTACAGCTCGGTCAAAGGACTTCACAAAGAATTGAACTAAGTGAGAGTAATTACAAGACTTCTTTTCAACTCGAAAGTAAGAACTTAGATATAGAGTTGAAAGCTAAAGATTGAGAGAGTATGATTTAGATTTAGCAATTTTGTCAATCTTCGAGTCTTGTGGGACGACTTCTATTTATATTCAGCGAGGAAAAGTAGGCTTTGTGACTCGATTCTGGACTAGGAAGCTTCACTAGTCTGTTGTAATGGATAGCTTGAGTTCCTCGAAAAAGAGTCGTTGCAAATGTGAACAATGCACTTTGGTCCTTGACTCATAAGGTGGTCTAACCCACTAGTTTTGACTAAGATCCGGGGTGGAAACAACTGTTAGACTCAAAGTTGAAGTTTACCGGATTTGGTAACAAACAACCCTAACATGATGTCTAAGCCTCGTCTTGAAACGAGTACTTTTACTGTCTGCTGGTGTTTAAGGTTAGAAGGCGGTTGCTTTTACTTTTCATAATGTGATTAAAATACTTTAATCAATCCTGCAAAAACAAATCAAAGTGCTACCCAAAGTATAAAAATACTTTTGTCCAAGATTAGGCAAGGATAAAATTAATTCAAATTAATTAAGCACTTAATTATCCTTAACTCGAGAAATTGGAATTTTTGAGTCTAGTATTCAACAGATTCTAATTCCATTTTGTGTCTATCTTTTAGATGAATAAGAGATTAAACTTACATAGATACTACGCATGAAATCAATCGGGTAAATAATTTCGAGTTAATAAAATTGACTTAGAAAGATGAATTAATGCGATAACTCATTTCCAGTGAATACAAGAAGTCGGACCTCGGAATAAGTTATGCATGTGAAATTATTTACTCATGACAACTATCCGAGTTACATCCGAGAGGGTCGGAAACCCATAAATGTGTGTTTTACTAAAGAATTGCTTTCGGAGCGGGTAAGACATTATTAAAAACTTACGGATGAGCTTCTCATAGAGTGAGAATGACTTGAATTCAAAATAATAGAGAGATAAAGAGTTATACATGAGTCTTTAATCTCCCCTTTTTGATGAAAGGCATTCAAGCACTTATAAGAAGAGTTAGAAGTTAAAATATTTAAGCTTCCATGGCTCGGAAATGAATGAATGTAAGATGTTCTTGGTGAAAATAAATCAGAATTCGTTATTAGAGCAAATTGATGCTAAAAGTAAATATATCTTAGTTGAGACATATATATATATCAAAGTAATATATATAATCAATTATCAGCGTAGAAAAAAAAAAATATGAATAGGATAAGTTAATGATGCTCGAAATAGCTTAATTTTATTACTTAGAAAAATAAATACAAAGACATACAAAGAGTAAAAAAAGTAAACATGCTCCCCTATAACATCTAACTATCTCTCCTAGACTAGATTTCTCTAGGATTTCTCTCCCCTATGCATTTCATCAAAATAAAGTGAAAAGGGAAGAGAAAGAGATACGAAATGTTCGGAAAAAAAAATTTGAAATCACGAGGGGGTGGAGCGGTGTGAGTAGAGGAGGAGGAACGACCCCTTCTTCTGCGACAGTAGCCTTGAGATGAAGCGGCTGGACGTGGAATAGGTGGCAAGAGCAGAGGAAGTTCTTGTGCTTGAAGTGCATACCTTCGTACTTAGAGGTTCCGCTTCATCTATTTCCTCTTCGAGCCCTCGGCTTCTTCAGCTTGAGATAGTTGTGCAGAAGGTTGAGCACGGGACTTACCAATATCCAAAACCTCTTCTCGAGCAGACTCGGTGTGTTAGGAGGAGATAACCTCAAGTTCCTTTTCTCCTCGGGCTTTAGCTAGGCCTCGCTCCAGCTTCTTCTTCTTCTTCTTCTCCTTCTTATTCTTCTTCTTCGTCTTCTTCTAAATTTGAGTTAGAAGAGCTGGAATACTACGAGAACGGTTCTAAGCCAAAACTAGATTCCAAGTCCTCAACAGCCTTGGATCTGCGCTCTTTGAGATGGCTGATTTGGTCTTGCTGTCGCTTAATGACTTCTTTCAGCTCGGAGATTAGAGCTTAACTCCGATCTATCCGTTTTTGAGCCATGCTCTAAAGCTGAGTCAATATAGGCAAGAAATCCTATGAAGACTCGGGTATAACTCTCTATCTCTCTATGGTTTTGATTTCAAATCATTCTCAGTCATTAAGAAGCTTATCCTCAAGTTTTTAACACTCGTTTAATCTACTCAAAAAGCATCTCCTAAGTAGAACATACTTCACTGGGTTTCGACCCACTCGGACGTGACTCGAGACGGTTGCCATGAGTAAATAATTTCACGAACATATCTTATTCACGTGCACTCGACTTCATGAGTTAACCAAAAATGAATTAATGCGCTAATTCTTATTTCTAAGTTAGTTTATTAAAAGAAATTATTTACATGACCATTTTGATCCATGGTGTCTATATATTTTAATGTCCCGATCATTTAAAGATAAACACAAAATGGAATTGGACCCTATTAAATATTAGACTCGTAAAATTCCATTTCCTTAGGTTAAGGATAATTAAGCACTTAATTATAATCAATTAATTTTTATCCTTTCCTAATCATGCACCAAAGTATTTTTATACTTTGAGTACCACTTTGATTTGCTTTTGCAGGTTGGTTAAAGTATTTTAATCTTGTTTTGAAAAGAAAACGCAACCTAGCTTCTAACCGTTAAAGACCAGCGAGATAGAAAAGCATCGTTTCGAGACAAGGCTAAGACACCCTGTCAAAGTTGTATGTTTCCAAATCCGGTAAACTTAAACTTTGAGTCTAACGGTTGTTTCCACCTTAGATTTCATTTACAATTAGTGGGTTGGACTACTTTTCGGGCCCAGGACCTAAGAATAGTGTTCATATTTACAACGACTCCTTTTCGATTGACTCGGACTATCCGTTACAACGGCTAGTGAAGCTCTCAAGTCCAGAATCGGTCACAACGGCTACTCTACCCTGCTGAGTATAAATAGAAGCCTTCTTACAAGACTTTAAGATTGATGAACTTGTAAAAACTGAATCATACACTCTCAATCTTTAGCTTTCAACTCGTACTTAAGTTCTTACTTTACGAGTTGTAAAGAGAAAAGTCTTGTAATCACTCTTACATCTTTCAATTCTCTGTAAAGTCCCTTGACTGAGCTGTAAGGGTTTATTCACCTAAGTTGCTCCTAGCTGTAAGGGTTATCTCAGTTTGGAAGTACTAGAATAGATATGGTAACTTTTGTGACTAGGAAAAACTTGTAGTGAATTGTTTAAGGAAGCAATTCTGTAAAAGCTAGTCGTTGTATTTTGTGGATTCAAAGTAGTGGATTTGACTCGGTGATTGGATTAGCTATTTCCGTGGTTTTCTGCCCTGGAGGGTTTCCACGTAATTTCTAAGTTTTGCACTTCTAAGTCCAATCTAGACATAAAATAGTTTTGTAAGTCCTTTCTTTGCAAAAATTTTGTAATTTCGCAAAATTTCTTTAACACCCTATTCATCCCCTAAGATGATTCAAACTCTCAAAGAGAAAACCTTTAATTGGTATCGAGCCTAGCCTTCTCAAAGGATCTAACAAATCAAAGGTTTAAAGATTAGATGGCTCTTAACTACGGAGAGTTCGATGAAGGAACATCTTTCACCAAACCACCCAAGTTCAAAGGATTAGACTTCGCACACTAGAAAAGATCATGGACTCGCTTCATCCGGGATTATGGTGAGGAGGTTTGGAATATCATTTGCAATGGCAACTACACTCCCACAAAGATGGGAGGAACATAGGTTATGCCCAAAGTGAAGTCTAAGTTCACACTTGAAGAAAAGGAGAAAGTACAGAAAGAACTTCAAGGTAATGAACACACTTATGTATGCAATTGACTCAAGCAAAATACAATAGAGTATCTACATGTGACACAGCCAAAGAAGTTTGGGTTACATTGGTAACTACATATGAAGGTACCAACCAAGTGAAGTAGGCCAAGATCAGTCAGTATCTCCATAAGTATGAGACTGTTCAAGATGGAGCCTGATGAGAACATAGCTTAGATGTACATTCGCTACACTGAGATTGTTAACAATCTCAAGTTTCTTGGAAAGAAAATGTCTCATGAAGAAGTCATCGAAAGATTCTAAGGAGTCTACCTAAGAGAAGATGGGGTTCCAAGGTGACAACCATAGAGGAAGCTCGGAACTCGTCTCAACTCGAGGCCAAATGAGCTCATTGGAAAATTACTCACCTGTGAGTTGCATCTAAAAGAAGAGGAAGTTGAGGTCAATACCAAAAGAAATATTGCTCTGGAGGCCTCGTAAGAGAGAAATCCAAGTCCGAGCTCCTCAGATTCTGAAGAAGACCTCATGGTACTTCTAGGCCAAGGGTTCAAAAAATGATGAAATACAAAAAGTTACGGAAGAGGCTCAAGCAAGAGTTCTATAAGAAAGACAAAAAGGTAAATTCTCATCCTCTTAATATCTTTAACTAAGAACTCGGCTATTTTGAGTGTGGCAGCAAGGAGCACATAGTCAAAGTCTATCTAAAGAGAAAGAAGGACAGAAAGCGAAAAAAGGCTATGGTAGCTACTTGGAGTGATGATGAGTCGGAAGAAGATGATGACACTAATGATGAATCAAAGTGTCTAATGGCACTATTAGACTCGGAAGTTGGATCCGAGTCGAACAGTAATGCATCGGATGCTTAGGAGATAGATCCTTAGGAGGTAATCAACTACTTCCTTAAGTTTTCGAAGCATGATCTTGCTAGATATATTTTTACTCTTGAAAAAGGTTTAATTCTGAATCTTCGAATTCAAAGAGAAACCGGAATCTCTTAATGCTGAGAACATCATTTTGAAAACTGATTTAGAAAACTTAAGACAAAATCTGAAAATACTTGAGACCAGTACTCAAGACAATGAGACTGAGTCCGAGTGCCTCATAACAGAGAATGAGTGATTGAAGCAAAAGTTCAATGAGTCTCAAGAGTTGGTTTTAAAACTCATTCAAGGTTAGAAAACGTCTTTGATTTAATGCTTGAAGAAGAAGATAATTCCTACAAAAAAATTTCAACACCGACTCCGGAACTATTAAGTTCAGTAAGGTTGAGCACGGTCCCATTCACTCCAATAGAAAAACGATTGAGCCCATACTAGTTTTTATGAAAAATCCTTCTCAACCTGTTTACAAAAGAGAGGTTTTCAAAGAAAAGAGATACAAAGTCATTTCTCAAGCAATAAGACTTAGAATCGGACCAAACCCAAAATCATTCAAATATAGGTTCCTAAAAGTGCTCTTCCTCGAAAAGGACCATATTAAAAATAGTTATTGGGTTTGTAAGAGGAAGTGAGAAGGGTTAGTTTGCTTCTATTTTGCAGGGTACTGAGAAATGAGAAGGTCATTGGTACTTAGACATTGGATGCTTACGCCACATGTCTCAAGACTCAAGACTCTTCTCAAAATTAGAAGAAATGAAGGGATGAAAAGTCACATTTGGGGATAACTCGGTTAGTCCAGTTTACCTTGTCAAAGGGCTCAAATATAATCTTCTGATCATCTCTCAATTATATGACAAAGGACAAGAGGTAAGGTTCACTCGGACCAACTGCTTCATTTGTAATGCGAGTCACCAAGGAGACAAAGCTCTCGGGTTTGAGGTCGAGGTAACACCTACACCATTCCTCTCTCTGCTTGTAGTCAAGATTTACCATGTTTAAAAGATTCTTTGAATGATAATTCATGGATGTGGCCTTATAAGCATGCATACTATCAAGAAGCTCGCATCTCATAGATTAGTTAGAGGTTTACCTAATTGTTCTTTTAAGAAAGATAAAATATGTGATGCATGCACAAAAGGAAAACAAATCGAGATAATCTTTTAAGCAACTCAAGACGAGTATCTACATCCAAAGTACTTGAATTGATACATATGGATAAGTGTGGTGAAATTCCTATCAAAAGCTTAGGAGGTAAATCATATGAGCTAGTTATTGTTGATGATTACTCACGATTTACATGGGTGTGTTTTCGAAGAATAAAAATGAAGTATTCAAAGAGTTTACTTACATCTGCAGGAAAATACAAGTTGAGTCCGAGACTCGGATCAAGAGAAATCGAACCGACCATCGAAGGGAGTTCGATTACTCATAATTTGCAGACTTCGTGATAAGAATGACATCTCCCATAACTTCTCAACACAAAAACTCCTCAACGAGAATGGAGTAGTGGAGAGAAAGAATAGAACACTTGAAGAAATTGGAAGGACAATGATGATTGAAAATGATCCGCCTTCATTGTTTATAGGTTGAAACAGATCAACATAGCAAACTACACGCTCAACGGATGCCTTATTCGACCCATTCCGAAGAAGACACCATATGAGCTATACAAAGGAAAGAATACTAACATTTCCTACTTCAAACCATTCGGATGTCAATGCTTTGTGCATAACAATGGTAAGGAACATCGACCAAATTTGATGCTAGCTCACATGAAGGTATTTTCCTTGGTTATTCTTCACATAACAAAGTTTATAGAATCTTTAACAAGAGAACTAGCAAAGTGGAACAAATTATCCATGTTGTCTTTGATGAAATTGATAATGGCGAGGATAAGTAAATCCGATCTCAAGCTCAACCGAGATGAAGAGGACATAGCAGAGGCTGAGCTTGGAATAAACAAGAACAAAGAAACCGAACCAACTCAAAATGAGCAAGTTCAAGAACCAGCTCTGTAATACCTGTAATTTTAACGAAAGCGGTTGTAAAGCATAGAATTATTGAGTATTATTCCGTGCATCTAGGGGGTGAATGACTAATTTTATATAATAGCCGGATATATTACTTTAATATCCCTTTGAGAGTCTGTTATAGAATAAATCAAATCAAGGAAATTGCCTCCCTTCTTATTTGAGCTGACCTCGGTGCGGCTAGGCAAGTATCGTAAATGATACATCAAAATATGTTAGAAGACAGAAACGTAAGAGGACGAGAAGAGGGAAAGGTATAGGCTTGTTTTATGTAGAGGAAGGGATAAAGGAGTGAATTGAAGGTCCAATAAAAGGAAAAGGTGATTTTTGTTTAGCGGCGATGAGAGATGTGCCAAAAAATAAAAGAAAGGAGGGACCGAAGGGAGGGGGATTCGGGAGAAAGCAAAGAAAGAAGAAGCGAACGAAGAGGAAGAAAGAGAGAGGAGGCGAGCATGCGAAGGCCAAGGAAACCAAGGGGACGGCGACTCGAGGGAAGGGAAGAGAGCGAGAGACCGGGACGGAGCGAGGGCGAAAGAAGGACCCGGATCAAAGGCGAGAGCGCGAGAGGCTGAGACCAACCCCGAGGGATGACGAGAACAGCGAACCGGTAAGGCGGGGCGAGGAAAGGAAGCGAAAGCATATGCAGAGAGCATAGGAAGCAAGAAGCGAGAACCGAGAGGCAAGGGGAAGCCAAACCGATCGAAATAGAGCAAGAGAGAGAGAGCTCAAGTGGGTGAAATCGGGGGACCGAGAGGTGAGAAAAGCGAGAGGAAGCGAGAGGCCGGAACATGACACAACACAGAATACTCAATCCGTTTCTCAAACCATAAAATTCGAGGTGGGTAGTCCTATACTCTAAACTATTAGTACTTTCGAAACCCAAATGAATTTATTGTGATTATTGAACTTTGTGAATATTGAATATGCGTGTGAGTAAATGAGTTTAGTTGCTTGAAAGTGGAATTAGGAGTCTTGAGGGAATTGGTAGGCTGTTTAGGCCTAAATCCAAAATCGGGAATTCGAGGCGGAGTTAGGCTGCGTGGGTGTAGTGAGTCATCTCGAGAATTCGATCGGTTCGAGATGAGCACATTATGGGTTAGGCATAAGTTATGAATTAATATTTCAGATTGAGCCTTAGAGATTTATTAAGTTTACGACATTAAGAGACGATTGCTAACATCGGGAAATAATGGGTAAAGTATAAAGAGGAGTATGATGCACAATTGAGACATGGGAGTAAGAAATGTGTGATTGTGAGGTTAATTGAGTTCGAAGTATATTTAAATCCTCGAGGTTGAACCGAATGTGAAGGTAACCGAAACTAACGGAAATTGAATAATGAAAAGTGATTGAGAGTTATATAATTAAGGACGGACGAATAGGAGTTGATTAATAAGATAGTGACATACGATGGGAGTTTGAGGTCGGGAAATGACGGGTAGGGAATTGTAAGGTTAAAGTTGAGGTTAGAATGTATCTAAGTCTTTGAGATGAAATTATGTTGGAAGATGAACCAAGCAAGAGGAACTTAAGTGATAAAGTGAGATTAGGAGTTATATGGCTGAGTATGAGCAAAGGAAGTTAATTTATAAAGTAGACACCTAGAATGAGGAATTGGAGTAAAGACAGGGAGTTATGAGAAGTTGAGACGTGAGCGAAAGAAGCTGGATGCATAAAGTAAGACATAGAATGAGGAATCGAAGTAAAGACGAGAAAATTGTGAGAAGTTGCGACGTTGAATTAGGTGGTATCCACTTGTGGTTATTGTGGCTTAGAAAATGGAATTAATCTTATTAAATTGATGGATTGAGAAAGGCATAGTTGGAAAAGAGTTGAGAATGACTGCTTGCATTGAATGGTGGCTATTCGTGTCAAGTGATTGCTTTACGTGATGTTGAAAAGTAGTTTTGAAAGGAGTTTTGTATTTTACGTGAAATGATCCTTGAATGCAACTTCTTATGAACTGCCTTTCAAATGTTTTAAAGATACTGAAACTTATTTGAGAAAGTGAATCGAATTTGAGAAAGTGAATTTATAAGGGTGACACGTGGTGTCATGCCTTCCTTAATGTTAAATCGATTTGAGAAAGCTATTGAAGTGAATGTAATGAATGATTATGTGCAAATTGTTTTGAATCGACTGGCTACGGATTTTTAGCATACCGAAGGGTTCGAATCGAGGACGCCTGGCTAAAAACTTCGAGGGAAGGGTTCTAACAGGGTCTTGTGGTGGCGGGATGCCCGATCCGAGACTTCCGAAGATAGTTTCCGGGAGCCTTTTGTTCGAGGTCAAGCCCTAGAAATTAAAGAAGTGCTAGTTCGAATCCTCGGAAGGCCTAGAAAGTTAATTCAGTCCCAAAAGAATTATTCATGAATGTGCAATCGTGCTTTTAAATGATTGAAGAGTTAAGATCTTTACATTGCAAGAGATTTCATTAAAAGTATCTAGATTTGTATTATGTTATTATGTTTTCACCAATTTCATTAGTATGAATTAGTATGTGTAAAGAATTTCCATTTTAAGGGTATAAGACTCCGGTGAGCCCGTGGTTCATTTCTCACCCCCACAAATTTTCCCATTTTCCCTCCCTAGTGTTGCGGTACCCTTTCGGGAGGTATGATCTACGCTTAGCAAAATCTCGTCAATTGCTAACTGTTGAAGTAACTCAAGTGCATTCTTATGTTTCTAAAAATTGTACTTGTAATTTAGTTCATATAGTTATACCCGATGTACCATAAACCATTTAGATTATTTTAAGTTTTATCGAATGAATGGTTGAACTCCGCCATGTAGCCGTTGAGTTGCATACTCCGAGCGTGTGGCTCGTCGAGTTATATTGTGGTTTTATGCGGGGTTTTAAGGCTTTAAATCTATGGGATAGTGCACATTACAAACAAAACTCGCCGAAATTTTTAGGAAACCTCAATTCTTTTAGAAAGCCACTTTTATTACCCCTAAGTTGAATTTAGAGAGCTGAACCGACACTGATAAAGCCTTGGGAGTTCCCATAAGGAACTCCGGCGATGTAATAATCCTAGGGGTTTTTGGGATGTTACAAGCTCAAACCACTAAAGGTCAAGCCAATGAAAAATGAAGACTCGGAATTTATACTTACACGTTTCGAGTTCCATCGAGGAATCGGGTATAAGACTTCATCTCTTATAGGGTTTTGGCTTCAAGTCATTCCATGTGCCTTAGAAACTTTTACGAGTGATATAACATTTCCTCCGAGTGTTATAGAAACTATTATGTCTGTTTTCGCCTAACTCGACTAACTCGAAAGCATACTTCTATATGCCACTTCACACTCGGTTACGAGTCACCCCAACACTTAGATATATCGCATGTTCAAAAACTATCTTTTCGCGCTTAAACTCAAGTCCGACTTCATGGTTCGGGAATTACATTGTTCCAAGTCAACATATTTAGTTTGAACATTGTTTAGTCTAGATCAAGTCTGTTGAACTCGATATTCTTTATCGACTTGATTGTCCTCTAGACCGACTAAGATGGAATTTTGAGTATCATGGATATTAGACTCGGAAAATTCCATTCCTTTTCGACTCGGATAATTAGTCACTTAATTATTTTAATTATATTATTATCTGTGTCTAATCTTGGACCAAAGTATTATATACTTTGAGAACCAAATTGATTTGCTTTTATAGGTTATTCAAACGAGGCTATCCTAATTTTGAATTACAAAAGTAACCGACTTCAAACCTTAAATCACCAACGGACAAGGCTTTTTCCACCTCGACCTAGCCCCGGACACTATTTTAAGATTTTCTGTTTCCAAAGCTGGAAATCTGCAACACCAAGCTCAACGGTGGTTTCCACCTTATTTTCCAAGACACCACCGGTGGTTTTGGGACTTCCAAAGGAGTCAAGAACCGTTGCTCAACGTTCATATCTCAACGGATATTTTCGAGTGACTTAGAAAATCCTTTACAACGGTCACAAAGGACCTCTAGTCGAAAGATGGACACAACGGCTAAGCTGCTTGGTCATATATACATAGAAGCCAACTTTCAAGACATGAAGATTGCCGAATCTATTGTTAATACACATACTTGATTAGAAGTCATTATATTCATTCTCAATCTTCTACTTATAACTCCAATTACGTATTTCATAACTTTACGAGTTGTAAGGTCTTGTACTCGATTACAAACACTTTCTTTCTTACTCTCTAAGTAAGGTCCCTTGATCGAGCTGTAAGGGTTAACTCAGCTCGGTTGTCCCTAGCTGTAAGGGTGATCTCGGTTAGGAAGTACTAGATCGAGATAAGGCAATTTCGAGTCTAGGAAAAACTTGTAAGGAGTTGGCTAAGGGAGCAACTCAGCTTAAGTCGATCTATTGTTTTTGTGGACTCAAAATAGTGGATTCGACTTCGTGCTTGGATTAGCACGGTCCGTGGTTTTCTGCCCGGGAGGGTTTCCACGTACTTTCTAAGTTATAATTTTTCAAGTACATTCTAGACTCGAGACAGTTTGAATTCGTTTAATCCATTTCTTCACTACTTACTTGAATTATGAGTTTATGCTTTTCGAGTTTATCCTTGCCGCTTACTCACATCGAGATCCTTATTTGTTTTAATTTTCAAGCAAGTTTCCTCATCACCCTATTCATCCCCCTCTAGGGTGATTTATACTCTCAAGAGCAAACTTCGATTGGTATCGGAGCGTAGCCTTTCAGAAAAGGATCTAACCATCCAAAGGCCTAAAGATCAAATGGCTCGAAAACAACGGAGAGTTCGATGAAGGAAGATCTTCCAGCGAGACCACCAAAGTTCAAAGGATCTAACTTTGTGCACTAGAAGAAACTCATAGAATGTTTCTGTTGGATCATGATGAAGATGTCCGGAACATCATACAAGAAGGAAACTACCTTCCCATGAAGACGGTAGAAACAAGACTTGTGCCCAATATTAAGGCGAGTACACCACTAAGGAAGCGAGAGAAGTTCAAAAAGAACTTCAAGTCAATGAACTTACTGATGTGCGCCATCGGCTCGAGAAGAATACAACCGAGTGTCTGCATCGTGACACGGCCAAAGAAAAGTGGGACACACTTGGTCAACACTTATGAAGGTACAAGCCGGGTAAGACAAGCGAAGATAAGCCAATATCTTCATAAATATGAGCTATTCAAGATGGAGCCAGAAGAAAACATCACTCGAGATGTTCATTCGATTTACAGAGATTACCAACAATCTCAAATCTCCGGGTAAAAAGATTTCCCACGAGAAAATGTGCAGAAAGATACTCAGAATCCTACCCAAGAAAAGATGGGGTCCCAAAGTGACGGCTATCGAAGAGGCTCGGAACTTGTCTTTACTGAAGCCGAGACGAACTCATTGGGAAGCTTCTCACCCATAAGATCCACCTGGAAGAGGAGGACGCAGAGGTCGGCGATAAAAAGAACATTGTGCTTGAAAGCCTCGAAACCGAGAAGCATATCCGAGTTCCTCGACTCGGAAGAGGATCCCATGGCACTTATTACTACGAGTCTTCAAGAGAATGATGAAGCACAAGAGATGGGATAAGAAGCTAAAAGAAGACCTCTATAAGAAAGACAAGAAGGATAGAAAAGGTAAATACTCTTCCCCTTCAAAGTTATCTTTGACTAAGAACTCTGGATGTTTTTAATGTGGCGGCAAGGAACATATAGTCAAAGACTGTCCAAAGAGAAAAAGGGACAGAAAGAAGAAAAAGGCTATAATTGCCACATAGAGTGATGAGGACTCATCGAGAAGATGACGAGGACTCGAGATGACTCAAAGTGTCCGATGGCACTTTCGACTCGAGAATCGGAAGCGAGTCGAGACTCGGATCAATCGAGATAATGAGGAAGCAAATTCTCAAGAGGTAATTGAATACTTCCTCAAATTCTCCAAAGTTGATTTAGCTAAGTATATTTTCACTTTGGAGGAGAAGTCCAATTCTGATTCTTCTTATTTTAGAGAACAACTTGAGTCAATTTCTTCGAGAGTATTTCTTTAAAAAATGAGTTGGAAAAGCTGAGACTTACACTCGGAGAACTCAAGACTAGTGCTCAATCCAATGAGGCTGAGTCCGAGTTACTCGAAAAAGAGAATGAGCAACTAAAGCAAAAGCTCAACAAGCCTCAAGATCTTGTTTTAAAGTTTACTCAAGGTTAGAAAAACCTTGACATGCTCTTGGGATCTCAATGTGTCTCCTTCGAAAAAGAAGGTCTTGGTTTTAACAAAGAGGAGGAATTAAATTCCTACTCGGAACTTTTCAAAAGGATTCCGAAGCTGTAAAGTTCGGGAAGGGTGAGCACGGTTCCATTCATAAAAATGAAAGGAGGACTGAGCTCGAGACCAGACTTACAGAGAAAACCATCTCCACTCGGTTTATAAGAGAAAAGTTTTTCAAAAGAAAGAGACACAAGACTCGAGTTCTCTAAACGGAAGACTCGAGAATCGGACCAAACCCAAAGTCATTCAAATGCGGGTTCCAAAAGCCTTCTTCCTCGAGAAAGGACCACGGTAAAGGGTGTTCTTGGATTTGTTAGAGGAAGTGAGAAGGGTTAGTTTGTTTCGACTTACGGGTGACTCAGAAAAGAACAAAAGGGCATTGGTACCTGGACGGTGGATGTTCACGCCACATGTCGGGAGACTCGAGACTCTTTTACGAGTTAGAAGAGTACAAAGGAGGAAAAGTCACATTTGGAGATGATAGCAAAGGCACGATAATTGGGATAGGAAATGTTGGAAAGGAAGGCAATCTGGTCGGCCCAGTATACCTTGTCAAAGGATTAAAGTACAACACTGCTTAGCATCTCTCAATTGTGTGATAAAGGTCAAGAGGTAAGATTCACTCGGACTAAGCTGTTACATTTCGATGATACCACCAAGGAAATTAAGCTCGTAGGTAAGAGATCGGGTAACACTTACATTATTCCTCTTTCGACCAGAGTTAGAATTTATCTTGTTTAAAAGCATCACTTCTTGATGATTCATGGACATGGCATCGTAGATTAGGTCATGTTAGCATGCATACGATCAAGAACTGGCATCTCATGGTTTAGTTAGAGGATTGCCTAATTGTGCTTTCAAGAAAGACAAAGTTTGTGAAGCTTGCACAAAAGGGAAACAAGTCGAGATCATCATTCAAATCCCTGAAGACGGTTTCCACATCCAAGGTGCTTGAATTGCTACATATGGACTTATGTGGTGAAATCCCTATTAAGAGCCTTGGAGGTAAATAATATGTACTTGTTATTGTTGATGATTACTCACGATTTATCCGGGTGTGTTTTCTTAAGCTAAAAAATGAAGCATTCAAAGAGTTCAGCAAGCTCTGCGAGAAAATCCAAGTTGAGTCTCGGACTCGAGATCCGAAGAATTTGAGCCTGACCATGGAAGGGAGTTCGACTACTCGGAATTCTCGGAGTTTTGCGACAAGAATGGTATCTCTCACAACTTCTCGGCACCAAGAACTCCTTAACAAAATGGAGTAGTGGAGAGAAAGAACGAGAACTCTTGAAGAAATAGCTAGGACAATAATGATTGAACACAATCTACCATGCTATTTCTTGGTGAGGCGATAAACACTGCAAATTACACCTTGAACAGATGCCTCATCGGACCAATTCTAAAGAAAACACCTTACGAGCTATATAAAGGGAAGAAACCCAATATCTCATATTTCAAACCATTTGGATGTAAATGTTTTATTCACAAAAATGGTAAGGATCACGTGACCAAGTTTGATGCTCGGTCGAGATGAAGGTATTTTTACGGGTTATTCATCTCATAGCAAAGCTTATCACATTTTCAATAAAAGAACTAACAAAGTGGAAGAAAGCATCCACGTTGTGTTTGATGAGATTGAGCAGGGAAAAGTCAAGTGAATCATCATTCTCGGACCTAAAGCTCAGCGAGAATGATGATCATGATGAAAATGAGCCTATCGGGAATCAAACCCAACCAGCTCGAGAATGAAGTCACTCGGAACGGAGTGACTCGAGAATGAGACAACTCAAGAACCCGCTCGGAATGATAAAGGACAAAGCGATGAACAAGTTCACTCATAACAAACTTACGAAGATCAAGCAATTCAGCCTACAGATCTCGTGAATCGGAGAATAGGTAGAGCATTCAAGTATGCTTCTAGTCATCCACTAGAAAACATATTATACGATATCAACAGTGGGGTAAGAACTCGTTCCTCTCTTCGAGAATCTATGTGCATTCATGCATTCATTTCATACTGAACCCAAAAATGCACTAGAGACCCTAAATAAACCTGAATGGGTAGAGGCCATGCAAGAGGAACTCAATCAATTCGAAAGAAACCAAGTCCGGACTCTAACCAAACAACCTTCGATCACCCAGTCATAGGAACCAAGTGGGTTTTCAAGAACAAAGCTGGATGAAGGTGGATTGGTAGTTAGAAACAAGGCTAGACTTGTGGCTCAAGGTTACAATCGGGAAGAAGGGATTGATTGTGGGGAAACCTTTGCACTGTTGCGAGAATTGAAGCCATTAGAATCCTATTAGCATTTACATCTAGCATGAATATCAAGTTACTATCAAACGGATGTTAAGTGTGCTTTTCTCAATGGTTTTATCGAAGAGGAAGTCTATGTTGAGCAGCCCCTGGATTTGAAAACTCAGAATTTCCAAATCATGTTTTCAAACTTCAAAAAGCTCTTTATGGTCTTAAACAAGCTCCCAGAGCTTGGTATGAAAAAGCTGAGCAATTTCTTAGTTCAAAATGATTTTAGAAGAGGTCGGATTGACAAGACTCTCTTTATAAAAACCAAGGGAAAGATTTCCTTATTGCTCGAGATATATGTTGATGACATAATTTTTGGAGCTATTAATGAAATTACGTGTCGAGATTTTTCGAGTTAATGAGACGAGGAATTTCAAATGGGTATGATGGGAGAACTCAATTTCTTCCTTGGTCTACAAATCAAGCAAGACAAAAATGAAACCTATGTCCATTAATCAAAGTACACCAAGGAGCTGCTGAAAAAGTATAAACTTCAAGATGCGAAGCATGCGGCAACACCTATGAGCGATAGCTTGAAGCTGGACTCGGACGATAAAGGTAAAGCAATAGATCGAAACTCTATCGAGGTATGATTGGATCTTTGCTATATCTTACTTCCAGTAGACCGGACATAATGTTTAGCGTACTGTCTATGCGCGAGATTCCAAGCTAATCCAAAAGAATCATATCTCACTTGTGGTGAAGAGAATATTCGAGATATCTTGTAGGGACTCGGAATTTAGTTCTATGGTACTTCGAGAGACTCGAAGCCGACTCTCACTTGGATACTCGAGATGCTGATTACGCTGGATACAAAGTTGATAGAAAGAGCACTTCGGGGCGTGCCAATTTACAGGTCAATCCTTAATATCTTGGCACTCAAAGAAGCAAAACTCGGTAGCTCTATCAGCTGCCGAAGCTAAGTATATTGACGCTGGATCATGTTGTGCTCGGATTTTATGGATAAAGCAACACTTGAAAGATCTTGGACTTTCTTTTAAATCAGTGCCAATCAAGTGTGATAATCGAGTACAATCGGCATCACCAAAAATCCAGTTTAGCACTCAAAGACGAAACACATTGAGGTCAAGTATCATTTCTTAAGAGGCCATTACGAGAAAGGTGATATTGAACTTGAGTTCATTCCTACCAATCTTCAATTAGCTGATATCTTTACTAAGCCACTTGAGTGAGGATCGGTTTTGCTTCATTAGGAATGAGCTTGGTATGTTAAATGCATAATTATGTGGTTTCTATGTGAAAATCTCATTGCATGATTATGTGTTACGTGTTTACAATTGGTTAATAACCATTAGTTCTGTTGATTCAATGATACTTGAGCCGATAGTTATTATTTATTTCCAGTTTCTAAGTCACTCGAAACCTAGGTGAGTCGGACTCGGACTTTAAGAAAAATGGACATCAAACTTACGAAATCATCTCTAGACAAGTGGAGAATTTCGGAATGTATGTTCAAAATCTTTCTTTTTCTCTCTCTCTCTCGCGTGCCATGATTAGACAACTAGCCATTGGGAAACAAACCCATGGAATTCTAACCGTTAAAGAAGAGAATAGTCACACCGGTGCGAGGTGACCGCTGAAAGAGATGAGTCGAACGGATGCTTGAAGGACGTTTATTTTTCTTATAAATAGCGCTTATTCTCCTTCATTTCTTTACTTTACTCTACGCTTACTCTCTCTCTCGAAATCAAATCCTCGTGACCACGATCTCGGTGACTAAAAGCGACACTCGGCGTTCTCGAAGCTTTGTGAAGAACATCTCGAAGTAAGCTCTGTTGCTCTCAATCTCATTCTTCTTCTACTTTTTCCTTTTATCTTTCACTCTCTTCGAGGTCTTCTTCTCTTCTACTCTCTCTGAAGCTTACCTACTCTCTCTTTTCACATCAAAATGCCAAAAAGAGGTTCTCATCCTGATTTTCTTGGTTCTACCAACAAAAAGCCCCGCACCAAAAGCCAGAAGGACCCTCAAATTCTAAACCTCTTGTCACCCGACATCTTGCGTCTGGATGATAAATTCTTCCCAACCACAAAATTTTGGTGGTTGCCTCACATCTGATCGACCGGGGTCTACAATTTTCTTTGCTTCGGAGAGTTCATCTATCCCGAACTCATTTATGAGTTCTACATACATTTTTCCAGCTCCGAAGGTATTCTTACCTCCAGAGTTTAGAACATAACTGTTCGAATCAATACTTCCCTCCTCCATCGTGCTGTTCAAAGTATCCTCTCTCTTCTTAAACAGCAATCCAATTCCTTTCAATGAAGTCGTTGATGACTTCTTTGAAAAGTATGCCAAAGAGTTCCCTGGGTCACGCAAGAACTTTTACGTGACTCGACTAAAGTTAGAAGCTCGTCTTACGTGTTTCTTGCTAATGAGAACTTTCTTCTCACAGCATTCCAGCAAGGAGAACCCCAACTCCAAGCATCTCAAAGCATTCTTTCATATTCTAGAGGGCTACAAAGTAGACCTCTTTCCCACTATCATTGAGCAAATGGCAGTTGTGCCAGCTCAAACTCAGAATAAGAAGAACACCCCTCTCCCTTTCGGTGCTCTTCTCACTCTTATCTTCAAACAATTCAAAGTTCCTCTTCCCTCGAATCGACTGCAGTTTACGAGGCTGCCATTGTAGTTAGCAAAAGGAACTTCGGGGTATGGATACGAGGAAACATAACCTGGTGTCCGGGTTCACGGCTCGGAGCCGAGGCCACCTTCGCCACCTCGGACTCAAAAAGACATCCTCTTTCTCTTCGTACTCCACCTGGTGGTGCCTCCACCTTAGGTACTTCTAAAACTCTTTCTTCTATTTTGTCCACTTGCTTTCATGGACAAAATCTCCTCGTTGGCCTTAGAACTCAAGGACCTCCTCCGGTCATTCAAGACTATCTTCCGAGTCTATGACCATCAACCAGAAAACCGCCCAATCTCAACTCCAAGAGCAACAGGATGTGCTCCTCGAGATGAATGCTCTGGTGAAGGAGCAGTGGGAGGCCGATCGAGCTTTTTCGGGAGAGACGATCCAAAGCGGCTCGGGGTCAAGAAGACTCGAGACACTTCGAGGAATCCTCAAGCCCTGCCAAGTCCTCCTCGGACAAAGGAGAAGGTGAAGAAGAAGATCAAGAAGAAGCGAAGACCACTGCGGCTGATGCGGCTCTTTCGAGCATGGTGAGCCGGAAGGCCAAGGAGACCAAGAAGGACAAGGAGCAACAAGCGAGGGTCCGGGTGCTCCTAAAGCGCAACCGAAGTGATAAGCTCGGACAGCGATCCGAGTAGGTCGAAGACCCTGCTAATCAAGGACGAGTCGGCAGCAGGTCAACTCGAGCACACCCCTCCGGTCGTTCGGTTCGAAGAGGACGAGCCTCCGGACGACCTAGTTACGGGTCGGCCACTCGGGACTGAGCCAATGCCGGAGATCCCTATACTCCCTCCGCCGCGCTCAAGCACATTGTCAAGATCTTATCGGCGCCGGCGCACCTCTCGTCCTTCCTCCTCAACTCGAGACTAACCCATCCCCTCCTTAATTTCTTAGTCTTTTATTTACGAGTGTTTCATTTCTTTTGTCTATCCGGACATCAAATATGTACTTTTTGTTGTATTCTTCCTACTTTTTGTTTTTCTTTGAAAGGCAAGGGGAGAATAGATAGAAAAAAATTGTTGTCTTGTTTAGGAGGAGTCTTTCTCACCCTCAGTAAATATTGTCTTTGAATTCAATGAATTAATGCATTTCGTTACAATTTTACGAGTTCGATGATTAATGCACGTATTTACGAGTTTCCATCAAATATGTTTTCGTGCTTAGCATCGTCATTGAAATAAATGCATTTCATTAATAATTACTTGTTTATACGGATTTATGTCTTCTCTTGCTCGATAACTATGAAATCTTACGTTTTTTTCTGAGCAAGTTTACAAAATCAAACTTATATCACTAATAAAGTTTTTGTCTAAGTATGGAATGCCTTTCATCAAAAGGAGGAGATTGAAGACTCGGACTTTATACTTACACGTTTCGAGTTCCATCGAGGAATCGGGTATAAGACTTCATCTCTTATAGGGTTTTGACTTCAAGTCATTCCATGCGCCTTAGAAACTTTTACGAGTGTACATTTCCTCGAGTGTTATAGAAACTATTATCGTTGTTTTCGCCTAACTCGAGTCGACTCAAAAGCCTACTTCTATATGCCACTTCACACTCGGTTACGAGTCACCCAACACTCGAGATATATCGCATGTTCAAACACTATCTTTTCCGCGCTTAAACTCAAGTCCGACTTCATGGTTTAGGAATTACATTGTTCCAAGTCAGCATATTTAGTTTGAACTTTGTTTAGTCTAGATCAAAGTCTGTTTAACTCTGATATACTTTATCTGACTTGATTGTCCTCTAGACCGACTAAGATGGAATTTTGAGTATCATGGATATTAGACTCAAAAAATTCCATTCCTTTTCGACTCGAGATAATTAGTCACTTAATTATTTTAATTATATTATTATACGTGCCTAATCTTAAACCAAAGTATTGTATACTTTGAGAACCAAATTGATTTGCTTTCGTAGGTTATTCAAACAAGGCTATCCTAATTTTTAATTACAAAAGTAACCTAGGCTTCAAAACGTCAAATCAACAGCGAGACAAGGCTTTTTCTACCTCTGACCTAGCCCCGGACACTATGTCGGGATTGTGCTGTTTCCAAAGCGAAAATCTGTAACACCAAGCTCAATGGTGGTTTCCACCTTATTTTTCAAGACACCACCAATGGTTTTGGGACTTCCAAATGAGTCAAGAACCATTGCTCAACGTTCATATCTCAACGGATATTTTCCGAGTGACTCGGAAAATCCTATACAACGGTCGCAAAGGAGCTCCAGTCGGAAGATGGACACAACGGCTAAGCTGCTTGGTCATCTATATATAGAAGCTAACTTTCAAGACTTGAAGATTGCCGAATCTATTGTTAATACACATACTTGATCGAAGTCATTGTATTCATTCTCAATCTTCTACTTACAACTCCAATTCCGTATTTCATAACTTTACGAGTTGTAAGGTCTTGTACTCGATTACAAACACTTTCTTTCTTACTCTCTAAGTAAGGTCCCTTGATTGAGCTGTAAGGGTTAACTCAGCTCGGTTGTCCCTAACTGTAAGGGTGATCTCGGTTAGGAAGTACTAGATCGAGATAAGACAATTTCGAGTTTAGGAAAAACTTGTAAGGAGTTGGCTAAGGGAGCAACTCGAGGTTAAGTCGGTCTACTCTATTTTGTGGACTCAAAATAGTGGATTCGACTTCGTGCTTCGATTAGCACGGTCCTTGGTTTTCTGCCCCGGGAGGGTTTCCACGTACTTTACGAGTTATTATTTTTCGAGTACATTCTAGACTCGGACAGGTTTGAATTCTGTTTAATCCATTTCTTTACTCGCTTACTGAATTCCGAGTTTATGCTTTTTGAGTGTATCCGTGCCGCTCACTCACATCAAATCCTTATTTGTTTTAATTTTCAAGCAAGTTTCTTCATCACCCTATTCACCCCCTCCCCCTCTAGGGTGATTTATACTCTCCAAGAGCAAACCTTAAAAAAGATCAACAAGGAGAACCAATCGAAGATCGGATCACTTAACTAACAAACCTTGTAAATTAGAGGATAGGTAAAGCTTTTAAATATGCATCTTGTCACCCACTTGAGAACATCATTTCGACATCAATAGTGGGGTAAGAACTCATTCTTCTTTGTAAAACTTATGTAAATTTTCAACATTCATTTCATTAATTAAACTAAAAATGTACTAGAAGCCCTTCTTGAACCTGAATGGGTAGAGGTCATACAAGAATAATTAACTCAATTTGAAAGAAACCAAGTCTAGATTCTAACCAAGCGACTTTCCGACCACCCAGTTATAGGAACCAAATGGGTTTTCAAGAACAAATTGGATGATGAACGGTTGGTAGTCGAAACAAAGCCCGATTAGTTACTCAAGGAGACAACCAAGAAGAGGGAATTGATTGTGGGGAAACCTTTGTACATGTTGCTAGGATTAAGGCAATCATAATTCTCTTTGCATTTGCATCTAGCATGAACATTAAGCTTTATCAAATTGATGTTAAGTGTACATTTCTCAATGGCTATATTCAAGAAGAAGTATATGTTAAGTAACCCCTCGATTTGAAAACTCTCAATTTCTAAATCATGTTTTCGGATTGCAAAAACCTTTCTATGGTCCGAAACTAGCTCCCGGAGCTTGGTATGAAAGACTAAGCGGTTTCTTGTTTGAAAATGATTTCAAAAGAGGCCTTATTAACAAAACTCTTTTCACAAAAACCAAGAGGAATAACTTTCTCATTATTCGATTTATGTTGATGACATCATCGTTGGAGCTACTAATGAAACTCTATGCCAAGAGTTTTCTAAGTTGATGTGATAGGAGTTCCAAATGAGCATGATAGGAGAACTCAATTTCTTTCATGGATTTCAAATCAAGCAAAAGAAAGATGACATTTATGTTCATAAATCAAAATACACCAAGGAGTTGTTGAAGAAGTACAAGCTACAAGATGTGAAACACGCAACAACAACAATGACTAGCAGCACTAAACTGGACTTAGATGAGAAAGGTAAAGTTGTAGATCACAAATTCTATGAAGGTATGGTAGGATCTCTCATTTATCTTACATCTACTAGGCCGGATATCATGTTTAGTGTTTGTCCATCTACAAGATTTCAAGCTAACCCAAAGGAATCACATCTCACTACGATGAAGAGAATTTTTAGACATCTTGCAGGGACTTAGACACTCGGTCTCCGGTATTCAAAAGACTCGGATCCGACTCTCACTTGGAAACTCGGATGATGACTATGCTATATACAAAGTTGATAAAAAGAGCACCATAGGAGCATGTCAATTTCTGGGTCAATCGCTCATCTCCTGGCATTCAAAGAAATAAAAATCAATTGCTCTATCAACTACCGAGGCAAAGTACATAGCAGCTGGAGCTTGTCTGTGCTCGGATTCTATGGATCAAGCAACACTCGAAGGATCTTGGATTGTCATTCACATCTATCCCAATCAAGTGTGATAGTCAAAGTGCCATCGGCGTCACCAAGAATCCAAGTCAGACATTCAAATACAAAGCACATTGAGGTTAGGTATCATTTTCCGAGAGAGCACTCTAAAAAGGTGATATTGAACTTGATTTTATTCCTATCAAATTTCAATTAGCTGATATTTTTACAAAGCCTCTAAGTGAAGATCAATTTTTCTTTATTAGGAATGAACTTGGCAGGATGATTGCATGATTATCTTTTCTATTACTTGAGTATTTAATAAGTTTGATTGCCTACTATATGTTCCGAGTGAATAGCAAATGGATCAGTTGAATCAAAATAAAGCCGAGCTATGATTTATTAAATTTTTAAGTGTGTTCCGAGTCACTCGGACACATCACTGAGTTAGACATAGCTTATGAGAAAAATGGACATCAAAATTATGAGATTATCTCTAAATCAATAGAGAATCTCCTTTCTCTCTCTTTCTCATGAACAGTCGGAAAACTAGCCGTTAGAAGGAAACAGTTTCCAAGATATAATCGTTGCTCATTGAAATGTCAAATGGTTCGCTAGCCCTTACTCGAGTGTTGAGTCGAAAGGCTTTTGTTCTATGAGAGCTTTTATTCTATAAATAACACCTATCCATCCTCATTCATTCACTTTTCTATCTCTTGCTATCTTACTCTCTTCTCACTCTAACTCAAAATCCATTACTCGGATACTCTTAAATTTCGGAATCTCAACTCTCAATCTTCTACTCTTTCTTACTAATTCGTTTTCTACTCTTTCATTCTCTCAATCTCTTTCTCTTTCTCTAAAAAACTCCTAAGAGAAGAAGTGATGCTGAAGGAGGTTCAGCCACCAAAAAGGCTAGAACTCAAACCATCCAACTACAAAATCCTCAAAAAGATCCTTGTAAGGGCAAGGCGCTTGCATTCGATGATCAAAATCTCATTGTTGCCTAGCACTACTTCATTGAAGAAAAATTCTTCTCATCCACAAAACTTTCATGGATCGTCCCTATCATCCACACAAGTACTTTTAAGTATTTGTGTTTTTATGATTACATCTACCAAAAACTCGTTAGTGTCTTCTACGAAATATGGTTACGAGAGACAATGTACCTCTCCCTTCTTCATAAAATTTTTTACGTTCAAACTCTCTTCCTGAACTCAAACCCAATTCCTTTCAATGAGATCACTAATGATTTCTTTAACAAAAATGCTAGAGTTGTTGCAATGTCCGGAAAGAAATTTTCTATGAGTAAGAAGACTTCGAAGCTAGACTTCTTTGTTTCATTTTGATGAGAACTATGTTCTCCTTCTTTCTTTCTAAGGAGAACCCCAACAGTAAGGTCCTTAAGGTTCTATATGACATTCTCGAAGGGTATGAGGTTGATCTCTTCCCTTTCATTCTGAAACAGATAGCTTTTGTTCCATCTTATCAAAAAATCCCCTCTTCTATTCGATACTTTACTTTATGTAGTTTTTCTCACTTCAACGTGGATCTCCTAAATGATCTACACAAATTTCTAGAGCCAGTTGTCTGCATAGGTAGAGCTAAGTTAGTTGGACTAGGATAATAGGAAATATCATTTGGTGTCCGGGTTCACACTTCTTAGCTTCCACCTCCTCCTCTCGCCTCGACGCGAGAAGAGTTCCGAGACACATTTTCTCACTTGTTGGACCATCTTCTTCCTAGCCTGCCCCTTCCACATGCTTACTTCAAAAGGTGGCTTCTCAATTTATCTGCTCTTACCAAAGAGTTACAATCAACTCTTATGGATTTCTAGGCTTTCTTGCTTATTTTAACTCGGCTTAGAGCTTGGCTCTTCGACTCTGGATCGAAGGAGAAGAAGAAGAAGAGATCGAAGCGAGGCCAAGGAGAAAAGGAATCTAAGGTCATTTTCCTCGGAACATACCGAGTCCGCCTCGGAAGAGGCTGGGGATGCTGGTCAATCCCAGGCTCAACCTTCTGCACGGCCACCTCAAGTTGAACAGATCGAGGGCTCGGATGAAGAGATAGAGGAAGTACAACCTCTTATATGTAAGACTGCAATTCAAGTCCCGGATCTACCTTCTCCTCCCACCTCTTCCTTTCCTAGCGAGCTTCTACTCAAGGCTATCGACGCAGAAGAATGGGTACTCATTCTAACTTTATTTCACAAAGCACATTCTACAATTATTGGTATCTATGTAATGAAAACTTATTTCTCTCGGACTTTTAGCTTCTTTTATTAAGTGTTGAATTCCTTTCATCAAAAAGGGGAGATTGAAGACTCATTTATAACTCTCTATCTCTCTATGGTTTTGATTTTATGTCATTCTCAGTCATTAAGAAGCTTATCCTCAAGTTTTCAACATTGTTTAACCTACTCAAAAAGCATCTCCTGAGTAGAACATACTTCACTGGGTTTCGACCTACTCGGATACAACTCAAACAGTTGCCATGAGTAAATAATTTCACGAACATATCTTATTTTATGCACTTGATTTGATGAGGTAACTTAAAATGAATTATTGCGCTAATTCTTACTACTAAGTCAGCTTGTTCAAAGAAATTATTTACATGACCATTTTGATGCATGGTGTCCATATGTTCTTAATGTCCTAATCATTTAAAGGTAGACACAAAATGAAATTTGAACCTATTAAATATTAGACTTAGAAAATTCCATTTCCTCAAGTTCGGGATAATCAAGCACTTAATTATGATCAATTAATTTTTATCATTTCCTAATCTTACACCAAAGTATTTTTATACTTTGAGTACCACTTTGATTTGCTTTTGCAGGTTGATTAAAGTATTTTAATCTCGTTTTGAAAAGCAAAAGCAACCAGCTTCTAACCGTTAAACACCATCGAGACAAAAAACATTGTTTCAGGACAAGGATCGGACACCATCTTAGGGTTGTTCATTTCCAAATTTCACTCACAACTAGTGGGTTTGACTACTTTTTGTACCAAGGACCTAAAAACAACGTTCATATTTGCAACGACTCATTTTCGAGTGACTCGGACTATCCGTTACAACGTCTAGTGGAGCTCTCAAGTCCGGAATCGATTACAACGGCTACTACGCCTCGCTGAGTGTAAATAGAAGCCTTCTTACAAGACTTGAAGATTGACAAACTTGCAAAAAATGAATCATACTCTATCAATATTTAGCTTTCAACTTTGTACTTAAGTTCTTACTTTACGAGTTGTAAAGAGAAAAGTCTTGTAATCCCTCTTACATCTTTCAATTCTCTGTAAAGTCCCTTGACCGAGCTATAACGGTTAACTCACCTCGGTTGCCCCTAGCTATTAGAGTTATCTTAGTTAGGAAGTACTAGAATAGATAAGGTAACTTCTATGTCTAAGAAAAAACTTGTATTAAATTGTCTAAGGAAGCAATTCTATAAGAGTCAATCCTTGTATTTTATTGATTCAAAATAGTGGATTTAACTTAGTGCTTGGATTAGCACTATGAGTGGTTTTTGCCCTAGAAGGGTTTCCACGTAATTTCGAGTTCTACATTTTTTATTCCAATCTAGACTTATAATAGCTTTCTAAGTCCTTTCTTCGCAGAAATTTTTGTAACCCCCAAAATTTCCTTCACACCCTATTAGGGAAGATTGAAGACTCAGATTTTAACTCTAAATATCTTATGAAGATTCAGGTATATACTTCTATCTCTCTTGAGTTTTGATTGCAAGTCATTCCGAGCTTCATAGAAACTCATATCTAAGTTTTCATCTTTGTTACGAGTGACTCGAGATATCACTCGTTCTATATCTTCTCTACTCGGGTATTCGACGTACTCGGAATATACTTGAACCATCGCATGATCAAATAATTCTTTTAAGGCATCTTTTCTAAGTTTGCTAACTCGGAAGCGAGTCTTTCTATACTGAGTTCATCTAAGTCGGTTTATTCATTAAATGATTATTTGATAGATCAAGGTCACTTTCTATGTTTGAATATTTTTCTAATTGATCCTTCTAAGAATTATTCGAGCCGAGCTCAAACCTATTTAATATTAGACTCGAGAATACTCCATTCTTCTAGGCCAAACATAATTAAGCATTTAATTATCCTAAGTTAATTATTATCTGTGCCTAACCTTGGACCAAAGTATTTTACACTTTAAGAACCAATGTGGTTTTCTTTTGTAGGTTATTCAAACGAAGCTAATACATCTTTTTGAATTTTAAAAGCAACCGGCTTTTAGCGAGTTAAACACCAGCGAGACAATTTTAACCAGTTCGGACAGGACTCGGACACCGTGTCGAGCCATGTCTGTTTCTAAAATTCGAAAAATCCAACGCTAGGCTCAACGGTGGTTTACGCCTTACTTTTCGAGACAACACCGGTGGATTGGAACACTTTTGGAGCAAATAGTCGTTGCCCAACATTTACACTCTAACGGATCTTTTCGAGTGACTCATAAAAGCCCTTCAACGGCTAGTGAAGATTTTAGTCCGGAGATCGGACTCAACAGCTACTCTTCATGGTCATCTATAAATAGAAGCCACTTCAAGAGACTTGGAGACTGCTGAAACTATTGATCAATACACTTGCTTACTTCTCTTAGTGCATTTGTCATTCAATCTTCTACTTACAACTCGAAGTCCGTACATAATATTTTTCCGAGTTGTAAAGTCTTGTAAACAATTACATACTTCTCTTACTTTACGAGTAAGGTCCCTTGACTGAGCTATGAGGGTAACTTAGCTCGGTTGTCCCTAACTGTAAAGGTTACCTCGGTTAGGAAGTACTAGATCAAATAAGGGAACTTCGAGTCTTGGAAAACATTGTAAGGAATTTTTATGGGAGCAATTCGGTAGAGTCGAGTCCATTGTATTTTAAGGATTCAAAATAGTGGATTTGACTTGGTGCTTGGATTAGCATTGTCCGTGGTTTTCTCGCCCCATGAGGGTTTCCACGTATTTATGAGTGTATACTTTTTTGAGTCCAATCTAGACTTAGAATCCACTGTTTACCTTTTTCAAGCAAAAAGATTCTAAGTTAGTTCAAATTTCCTCATCACCCTACTCACCCGCCCCCTTTATGATGACTTAGACTCTCCAAGAGCAAACCTTCAATTGGGATCGGAGCCAAGCCTTTTAAGAAGGATCTAACAATTCAAAGGCTTAAAGATCAAATGGCTCGAGAATATTGGAGAGTTCGATGAAAGAAGATCTTCCACCGGACCACCAAAGTTTAAAGGATCAAACTTCGTGGATTGGAATTAACTAATGGAGTGCTTTCTATTGGACAACGATGAAGATGTCCGAAACATCATCCAAGAAGGAAACTACATTCTAATGAAAATGGAAGGTACAAGATCTCTGCCTAAAGAAAAATTCGAGTACACCAATGAGCAGATCGGAGAAGTTCGGAAGAACTTCAAAGCAATGAACATTCGATGTGTGCTATCAGCGCAGAAGAGTACAACAAAGTGTCAGCCTGTGACACAATGAAAGATGTGTGGGACACTTTTGTCAACACATATGAGGGAACAACCCAAATGAAACAGGCGAAGATAAGTCGAGTATCTTCACAAATATGAGCTGTTTAGGATGGAGCGGAAGAAAACATCACTCGGATGTTTATTCGCTTCACCGAGATTACAAACAATCTCAAATCTCTAGGTAGGAAAATTTCTCCGGAGGAAATGTGCAGAAAAATTATAAGAAGTCTACAAAAGAGAAGATGGGGTCCCAAGGTGATAGCCATCGAGGAAGCTCGAAACTCCCTCAACTAAAGCCGGACGAACCGATTAGGAAGCCGCTTACCCATGAAATTCACCTGGAAGAAGAGGATGCCGACGTCGGCACCAAAAAGAACATTGCGCTGAAGGCCTCGGAAGGTAGAGAGAAATGTTTGAGTTCCTCGGACTCGGAAGAGGATCCAATGGCACTCATTACTCGAGACTTCAAAAGAATGATAAAGTATAAGAAATGGGAAAAGAGGCCAAAGGAAGAGTTCTAGAAGAAGGATAAGAAGGACGAGAAAAGGTAAATATTCTTCCCCTTCAAAGTTATCTTTGACTAAGAACTCTGTCTGTTTTGAATGTGGCAGCGAAAGATCTCATAGTCAAAGACTTTATGAAGACAAAGAAGGACAGAAAGAAGAAGAAGGCTATGATGGCCACATGGAGCGATGACGACTCATCCGAAGAAGATGATGATTCCGATGACTCAAAGTGTCCGATGGCACTAACGGACTCGGAAGCTGAATCGAGTCGGAATCGACAACTCGGACACTCGGGAGACAAGTTCTTAGGAGGTAATTGAATACTTTCTCAAGTTCTCCAAAGTTGATTTGGCTAAATATATTTGCACTTTGGAAGAAAACTCCAATTTTGATTCTCCTCGGTTCAAAGAACAACTTGAGTCTCTTACTTACGAGAGCAATTGTTTAAAAAATGAATTGGAAAAGCTGAGACTAAGCGTGAAAAAACTCAAGACTAGTACTCGGACTAATGACACCGTGTCCGAGTCACTTAGAAGAGAAAATGAGCATCCGAAAAGAAAGCTCAATGAGTCTCAAGAGCTTGTTTTGATGTTTACTCAAGGTCGGAAAAACCTTGACATGCTTTTAGGCTCTTAGTGTGTCTCCTTTAGGAAAAAGGACTTGGCTTTAAAGAAGAGGAGGAATCTAATTCCTACTCAAATCTTTTCAAAAAGGATTCTAGAACTGTGAAGTTCGGGAAGGCTGAGCATGGTCCTATTCATAAGAATGAAAGCGGGACTGAGCCCGGACAAGTTTAAAGAATGAAAGCACATCGAGAGCATACCAATTTCTAGGTCAATCCCTTATATCTTTGCACTCAAAGAAGCGGAATTCAGCTGCTCTATCAACTGCTGAAGCTGAGTACATTGCGAGCTGGAGCGTGTTGTGCTCGGATTCTATGGATCAAGCAACACTTAAAGGATATTGGACTTTCATTCAAATATATCCCAATCAAGTTTGATAATCGAGTGCAATCAGCATCACAAAGAATCCAGTTCGGCATTCAAAGACAAAGCATATTGAGGTCGGTATCATTTTCCGAGAGACCATTCGACAAAGGTGATATTGAACTTGAATCCATTTCCTACGAAATTTCGGATAGCTGATATTTTCACTAAGCCACTTAGTGAGGATCGGTTTTGTTTTATTAGGAATGAGCTTGGCATAGTTAATTGCTTTGCTACATTCTAATGCGTAGTTTCTTTGCTCACCACTCGAGCAAGGAGAACCCAAATTCTAGGGTTCTCAAAGTCTTGTTTGATATTATGGAGGGCTATGATGTAGACCTCTTTCCTTTCCTTATCGAGCAAATGGCCCAAGTGCCTGCTCAATCAAAGAAATCCGCTCCTTTTCCTTTTGGATCTCTTCTCTCTCTTATCTTCAAACAATTCCGGATCCCTCTTCCTTCATATCACTCTGCTTGTTTCTCGGTCGGCCATAGTTACGGGTCGAAAAGAATTTACGGGGTATGGCTACCAGGAGGTTAAACCTGGTGAATGGGTTCACTCTTCCGAGTTGGAACCTGCCTCTCCTCCTCCCCAAACTCAAATTCAACCCACTCTGCCATCTACTTCAGCTGGCCCCTCCTCTTCTCAACCTCCTCTCTCGGCTGGCGCATTTGCTACCTTAGTCGAAAAACTCGTGTTTACTGGTGACCAACTTCGATCGGTTGTATGTTCTCTCAAGCGCATTTTCCGAGGGATGGTCATTCACCGGAAGACCGCCCAATCCCATATTCGAAGTGTCAATCCGTGATGCTAGAGTTTAAAGGGATTCTTAGTGAGCAACGCGACCAGCTCTAACTTCTTCAAGAGCGCGAACGAAGGCTGCGCGGGACTCGAATCCTCCGACACATCGGAGGATTCCTCCAGCCCGACGAAGTCTACCTTTGTTGAGGACAAAGAAGAAGAAAAAGGCTGAGGTAGGGAGGCTCGGCCTGAAGCGGAGAATAAGGAGGAAGAAGAAAGACAAGAAAGACAAGAAGAGGACTCTCCACCAAAAGACAAGGGGGCTATAGAGCCCGAACTCGAGCTGATCTCCTCGGATCCGAGTGTATCGAGAAGATGCTTGGGGACATTGGATAATCCAAACTAGCTTACTCGGATGCCCTTGTAGTCGTCAAGGAAGACAAGCCCGAGGATGACATTGTCTTGACTAGACCACCCAGGTCTAAGCCGCTTTTAACATCCCGGTGCTACCGCCGCGCGTTTTACTACTTCATCTCGGACTTACCGGCGTAAGCACACTGCTCGTCCGTCCTCCTTCATCCAACCAACACCACTATCTTAATCTCTTTCTTTTTTTGTGTCCAACATTAAGTGTATTTTCCTTCCACTTTTCTTCCCTCATTTTTGCTGAAATGCTAGGGGAGAGAAGATAGAAAACTTGATGCTTGGCTTAGGGGAGTTTCTTTCCTCTCTCTGTGTTGTAAATATTTTTTAATGAATTAATGTTAGTTTTTATCGTTCTTTACTCGATCATTTCGAGTTTCTTTTTGTAGTTATCTTATCTACTCGAAATCTGCATTGGTTCTAATATTTGCATATAGTCTTGCTTTAATCTGGAATTTCTTTATGTTCTACATACTTTGATATAGAAGAAATCACAAATCATTGGCACTGAAAACATAATTTGTACTAACAAGTTTCTATCTTTAGAATGGAATGCCTTTCATCAAAAGGGGAAGATTGAAGACACATATTTTAACTCTAAATATCTTATGAAAGGTTCGGGTATATACTTCTATCTCTCTTGAGTTTTGATTGCAAGTCATTCCGAGCTTCATAGAAACTCATATCTAAGTTTTCATCTTTGTTACGAGTGACTCGAGATATCACTTGTGTTCTATATCTTCTCTACTCGGGTATTACGATGTACTCGGAATATACTTGAACCATCTCATGATCAAATAATTCTTTTAAGGCATCTTTTCTAAGTTTGCTAACTCATAATCGAGTCTTTCTCTACTGAGTTTGACTAAGTCGGTTTATTCATTAAATGATTATTTGATAGATCAACGTCACTTTCTATGTTTGAATATTTTTCTACTTGATCCTTCTACGAATTATTACGAGCCGAGCTCAAACCTATTTAATATTAGACTCGGAATATTCCATTCTTCTAGGCCAAACATAATTAAGCATTTAATTATCCTAAGTTAATTATTATCTGTGCCTAACCTTGGACCAAAGTATTTTACACTTTAAGAACCAATGTGGTTTGCTTTTGTATGTTATTCAAATGAAGCTAATACATCTTTTTGAATTTCAAAAGCAACCGGCTTCTAGCGATTAAACACCAGCGAGACAGTTTTAGCCAATTCGGACGAGGACTCGGACACCGTGTTAGAGCTGTCTATTTCCAAAACTAGAAAAATCCAACGGTAGGCTCAACGGTGGTTTACGCCTTGCTTTTCGGACAACACCGAGTGGATTGGAACACTTTTTGGAGCAAATAGTCGTTGCCCAACATTTACACTCCAACGGATCTTTTACGAGTGACTCATAAAAGCCCTTTCAATGGCAAGTGAAGATTTTAGTCCGGAGATCGGACTCAACGGCTACTCTTCATGGTCATTTATAAATAGAAGCCACTTCAAGAGACTTGGAGACTGCTTGAAACTATTGATCAATACACTACCTAATTCTCTTAGTGCATTTCTCATTCAATCTTCTACTTAGAACTCAAAGTCTCGTACTTAATTTTTTTTGAGTTGTAAAGTCTTATAAACAATTACATACTTGTATTTAATTATTTTTTTGAGTTGTAAAGTCTTATAAACAATTACATACTTCTCTTACTTTCGAGTAAGGTCCCTTGATCGAGTTGTAAGAGTAACTCGGCTCGGTTGTCCCTAACCTGTAAAGGTTATCTCGGTTAGGTAGTAATAGATTAGATAAGGGAACTTTTGAGTCTAGGAAAACATTGTAAGGAATTGTCTAAAGGAGCAACTCTGGTAGAGTCAATCCATTGTATTTTAAGGATTCAAAATAGTGGATTTGACTTGGTGCTTGAATTAGCATTGTCCGTGGTTTTACGCCCGGGAGGGTTTCCACGTATTTACGAATGTATACTTTTTTAGTCTAATCTAGACTCAAAATCCACTTGTTTATCTTTTTCAAGAAAAAGATTCAAAGTTTATTCAAATTTCCTCATCACCCTACTCACCCCCTCTATGGTGACTTAGACTCTCCAGGAGAAAACCTTCAACCCGCTTCCCCTCTAGGGTGATTCGAGACTCTCAAAAGCAAACCTTCAGCTGGAATGCACCAAGAGTTAACTGTAACTCTTTGGCGAGAGTAGCAAATTATGAGGCTACCTTTTGAAGTAAATCCATAAAAGGGGTAAGTTGGGAAGAAGATGGACCAGCTATCGAAGAGGAGTTTCAGAACTCTTCTAAGTTTGAGAAGGAAGAGGTAGAAGTTCGGAAGATTAAACCCGGACACCATGTGAAGTTTCCTGGTATCCTAGGCGATTAGCTCAGCCACTGCCTACACGGACGACGGCTCAAGACACTTAAGAGGATCATCGGGAAGATCCACTTTCAAGTGAGTAAAAATAGGAATAAGTAAAGCTACGAAACAAGGAGGTTTCTTCTAATCTATGAAGATAGAAGTTATTTGCTCGATAATGAAAGGAAAGAGGTCAACCTCATACCCTTCTAGAATAGCATACAAGACTTTGAGAACTTTTCTATTGGGGTTCTCTTTAGATGGATAAAATAAGAACACATTTCTCATCAAGATAAAGCATAGAAGTCCGGCTCGGACCTTATTTGAGTCATAGAAAAGTTCTTTCTATACTTTGGAATGACTCTAGCATACTTATCAAAGAAATCATCGGCGATCTCATTGAAAGGAATAGGATTTGAGTTCGAAAAAGAGCTCGAACCTCAAAGAGTTTGTAGAGAAGAGAGGGATTAATGCAAATAATCTTCCCCGAACCGAGAGAAGAGACCACGTGTCTCTTGCGGTCATGTTAGAGTAGAATTGAGTGACAAGTCGGCGGTAAATGTAATCATAGAAGCATAGGTACTTAAAAGTTCCTGTGTGAAGAAGGGGTTTTATCCATGATAGTTTGCTGGATAAAAAGAATTCTTCTTCGAGAAAATAATGTTGGACTACAATTTGCTTTGGCTTATCAAAGGCGAGAGCCTTGCCTTTAGAAGAATCCCTCTGTTGATTTTCAAGCTGAGTGGTTCGGGTTTTAGCCTTTTGGTGGATGACCCTCCTTCATCTACGGTTCCACTCTTAGGAACTATGAGAGAAAGAGAAAAATTTAAGTTGAGAAGGACTGAGAGAGTAAACAAGTGAGAATGAATAGAGAGAAGAGAAGTAGAGAATGCGAGTTTGAAGAGTGTCAGAGCAAATAATTCGATTTCAAGTGTAGAGAGTGAGAGATAGCAAAGTGAATGAATGAGGGTCAACAAATGCTATTTATAAATCAACAACTCTTAAGGAACAAAGGTCGTCCGACTCGGTACTCGGAGTAACAACTAGTTGACCGTTTTGCGTTCTAGTGTCTAACGAGTTACTTCTTGAAGCTGCTTCCTTCCAACGGCTAGTTTCCTTACCGGTCGCGTGACGAGAGAGAAAAGGAATTTTTCAAAAATATTTTCAAGATTCTCCATTGATTTAGATAAGTTCTCAAAATTTTGATGTCAATTTTTCTTAAAGCTGAGTCTGACTTAGTGATGTCCGAGGTACTCGGAACACACTTAGAAACTTAATAACTTGTAGCTCACTTTCATCATATTTCAACGGATCCACTAGTTATTCACTCGGAACATGTAAACAATTAAACTCATAAATTCTCATGCAATCACTTAATTAATCATGCATTCATCATGCTAAGTTCATTCCTAATAAAGAAAAATTGATCTTCACTCGGAGGTTTTGTGAAGATATCAACTAATTGAAATTTGGTAGGAATAAATTCAAGTTCAATATCACCTTTTTAGAATGGTCTCTTAGAAAACGATATCGACCTCAATGTGCTTTATTTTTTAATGCTTGAACTGGATTCTTTGTGATGTTGATGGCACTTTAATTATCATACTTCATGGGGATGGATGTGAATGACAGTCCTAGATTCTTCAAATGTTGCATGATCCATAAAATGCGAGCGAGCAAGCTCCAACTGTTATGTACTTTGCCTCGGCTATTGATAGAGCAACTGAATTTTTCTTCTTTAAGTGCCGGGAGATGAGTGATTGACCCATAAATTGACATGCTCCTGAGGTACTCTTTCTATCAACTTTATTTCCACCATAGCCAGCATCCGAGTATCCAGTGAGAGTCGGACTTGAGTCCTTTGAATACTAGAGACATAGTTTCGAGTTCCTATAAGATATCTAAAAATTCTCTTCACCGCAGTGAGATGTGATTCTTTTTATTAGCTTCAAATCTTGCACATAAACAGACACTAAATATAATATTTGGCCTACTAGATGTAAGATAAAGTAGAGATCTAATCATACCTCTATAAAGTTTCGATCTACGGCTTTACCCTTCTCATCCGAGTCCGGTTTGGTAGTGCTACTCATTGGTGTTGTTGCATGTTTGACATCTTGTAGCTTGTACTTCTTGAGTAACTCCTTGGTGGATTTGCACTTATGAACATAGATGTCATATTTCTCTTGCTTGATTCGCAATCCAACAAAAAAATTGAGTTCTCCCATCATACTCATCCGGAACTCCTATCTCATCAACTCAAAAAACTTTTCGCATGGAGTTTCATTAGTAGCTCTAAATATAATGTCGTCAACATAAATCTAAATAATGAGAAAATCTTTCCCCTTGGTTTTTGTGAAAAGAGTTTTGTCAATAAGACCTCTTTTGAAATCATTTTCAACCAAGAAATTGCTTAGTCTTTCATACCAAGCTCTTGGAGCTTGTTTCAAACCATACAAAGCCTTTTGCAATTTAAAAACATGATTAAGAAATTAAGAGTTTTCAAATCCAAGGGGTTGCTCAACATAAACTTCTTTTTGAATATAACCATTAAGAAATGCACACTTAACATCCATTTGATATAATTTAATGTTCATGCTTGGATGCAAAAAGTAAGAGAATTATGTTTGCCTCAATCCTAGCAATAGGTGCAATGGTTTCCCCACAATCAATTCCTTCCTCTTGGTTATAACCTTGAGCGACTAATCTAGCTTTGTTTCTAATTACCAATCCTCCCTCATCCAGTTTGTTTTTTAATACCCGTTTCGTTCCTATAACTCGGATGGTCGGAAGGTCGTTTGGTTAGAGTCTAGACTTGGTTTCTTTCAAATTGAAATAGTTCTTTTTACATAGCCTCTATCCATTTAGGTTCAAGTAGGGCTTCTAGTACATTTTTAGGTTCAATTAGTGAAATGAATGCTGAAAATGCACATAAATTTTGCAATGAAGAATGATTTCTTACCCCACTATAGATGTCCGAGATGATGTTCTCAAGTGGGTGACTAGATGCATATTTGAATGTTTTGTTCTTTAGCTGGTTCATCTTTTTATTGTCTTCATTAGCTTTTTCTTCGAGTGGTCTAAGCTTGTTCTTGAACTTGCTCATTCTGAGTTTGCTCAATTCCTTTATTTTTGTTCACTCTAAACTCGACTTCCACTAAGTCATATTCATCAAAGATAACATGGATACTTTCTTCCACTCTATTAGTTCTCTTGTTAAAGATTTTATAAGCTTTGTTATGTGAAGAATAACCAAGAAAAATACCTTCATTTGACCTTGCATCAAATTTAGTGAGATGTTCCTTACCATTTTTATACATAAAGCATTTACATCTAAATGGTTTGAAGTAGGAAATATTAGGGTTCTTCCCTTTGTACAGCTCGTAAGGTGTTCTCTTACGAATGGGTCGAATAAGGCATCTGTTGAGAGTGTAGTTTGTTGTATTTATTGCCTCGAGCATAGAAATAGTGAGGTAGATCATTTTTAATCATCATCGTCCTTCCTATTTCTTCAAGTATTTTGTTCTTTCTGTCCACTACTCCATTTTGTTGAGGAGTTCTAGGTGCTTGAGAAGTTGTGGGAGATGTCATTCTTGTCACGAAGTCTGTAAATTCCGAGTAGTCGAACTCCCTTCTATGGTCGGTTTGAATTGTTCTTATTTGAATCTTAGACTCCACTTGTATTTTCCTGCAGATCTTTGTGAAATCTTTGAAGGCTTCATTCTTGCTCTTGAGAAAACACACCTAGGTAAATTGTGAGTAATTATGTATCAATTCAAGCACTTTGGATGTAGATCTTGTCTTGAGTGGCTTAAAAGATGGCCTTACCTGTTTTCCTTTTGTGTATGCATCATAGATTTTATCTTTCTTTAATGAACAATTAGGTAGTCTTCGACTAATCCGTCGAGACGCAAGTTTCTTGATAGTATGCATGCTAATATGACCTAATATACGATGCCATGTCCATGAATCGTCACTCAAAGAAGCTTTTAAACATGACAAATCTTCACTGGAATAAGAAAGAGAAATAGAGTAGGTGTTACCTAACCTCATAACTAAGAGCTCTGTCTCTTTGGTAGTTGCATCGAAATGAAGCAATTATTCTAAGTGAATCTTACCTCTTGACCTTTGTCACACGGTTGAGAGATACTTATAAGGTTGTACTTGAGCCCTTTGACAAGATACACTAGACTAACTAAATTGTCTCCTTGACTAATTCTACCAACTCTAACTATCCTGCCCTTGCTATCTATTCCCTCGAGCATCGATGCATCACTTTCTAGCCGAGATCCAGCTTCTAAGTTTGATAAAGCCATGAGACACTTTAATTCATTGTCGGTGTCATCATCTTTTTCGACTCATCATCGCTCCATGTAGCTACCATAGCCTATTTCTTCTTTTTATCCTTCTTATTTTTAGAAGGTCTTTGACTAAGTGCTTTGCTTGCCACACTCAAGACAACCGAGTTCTTAGTTAAAGACAAATTTGAAGAGGATGAGAATTTATCTTTTTGTCTTTCTTGTAGAACTCTTAATTAGTTTTCTTTTGCCACTATTTGTATTTCATCATTTTCTTGAAACCTCGGGCTAGAAGTGCCACGGGGTCTTCTTGAAAATCGGAGGAACTCATACTTGGACCTGCTTCCTCTAAGGCCTTGAGAGTAATGTTTTTTTCGGTCTTGACCTCATATTCTTCTTCCTCTAGATACAACTCATGGGTGAGTATTTTCCGAATGAGCTCATCTAGCTTTTGTTGAGAGAGGTCCTGAGCTTCTTTAATGGTTGTCACCTTGGGACCCCATCGTTTCTTGGGTAGACTCCTTAGAATCTTTCTGATTGCTTCTTCATGAATCATCTTCTTTCCAAGGGACTTCAGATTCTTAGTGAAGTGAATGTAGATCCGAGTTATGTTCTCATCGGTCTCCATCTTGAACATTTCATACTTGTGGAGATACTTGACTTATCTTAGCTTACTTCACTTGAATGGTACCTTCCTAGGTTGTAACCGAGTGTGTCCTAGACTTCTTTGGTCTGTAACACTGGTAGATACTCTGTTGTATTCAACTACATCAATTGCACATATGAGTGTGTTCATTGCCTAGAAGTTCTTTCTATATTTCTCATTTTCTTCGAGCAATGAACTCGGACTTACCTTAGGTACTTGTATAAGTTCCTTCTGTCTTGGTAGGATTATAGTTGCCACTACGAGATGATGTTCCGGACCTTCTCATCATAATCCTAGAGGAAGCACTCCATGATCTTCTTCTAGTGAGCGAGTTTTGATCCCTTGAACTTGGGTGGTTTGGTGAAAGATCTTCCTTCATCGAACTCTCCACGGTTAAGAGCCATCCGATCTTTAAACCTTAGATTTCTTATATCCTTTGAGAAGGCTAGGCTCGATACCAATTGAAGGTTTCCTCTTGAGAATCTAAATCACCCTATAGGGGGATGAATAGGGTGAGAAGGAAAGTTTGCGAGAATAAAATAATTTTACTGCAAAGTATGAGCTTAGAAAATAATTCGAGTCTAGAATGAACTTAGAAAAACAAAACTCATAAGATACGTGGAAACCCTCCAAGGGCAGAAAACCACGAGACAATTTCAATCCGGACACTAAGTCCAATCCACTATTTTGAATCCATAAAATACAAGGACTAACTCTTATAGAATTGCGCCCTTATATAATTCAATATAAGTTTTCTTAAACATAGAAATTCCCTTATACGTTCCACTTTGCTTCCTAAAATGAGATAACCCTTATAGCTACGGACAAGCGAGCTGAGTTAACCCTTATACCTCGGTCAAGGGACTTTACAAAGAATTAAAGTAAGTAAGAGTAATTGTAAGACTTCATCTTTTCAACTCGGAAAGTAAGAACTTAGGTACAGAGCTGAAAGCTAAATATTAAGAGAGTATGATTCAGATTTAGCAATCTTGTCAATCTTTATGGCTTCTATTTATACTCAGCAAGCAGTGTAGCCATTGTGAGTGATTCTAAACTAGGAAGCTTTACTAGCCGTTGTAACGGATAGTCCGAGTCCCTCGAAAAGGAGTCATTGCAATTGTGAACGTTGCACTTTGGTCCATGGCTTAAAAGGTGGTCCAACCCCTAGTTCCGGCTGATATCTAGGGTGGAAACGAGTCGTTAGACACAAAGTTGAATTTTACCAGATTTGGTAACAAACAATCTTGACATAGTGTCCGAGGTCGTCCGAAATAGTACTTTTCTATCTGCTTGGTTTTTAATGGTCGGAAGTTGGTTGCTTCGCTTTTCAAAATGTGATTAAAATTCTTTAATCAATCCTGAAAAAGCAAATCAAAGTGGTAGTCAAAGTATAAAAATACTTTGGTCCAAGATTAGGCAAGAATAAAATTAATTCAAAGTAATTAAGCATTTAATTATCCTTAACCTCGGAAAATGGAATTTTACGAGTTCAATATTCAATAGGTTCTAATTCCACTTTATGTCTATCTTTTAGATGAATAAGAGCTTAAACTTATATAGACACATTACATCAAATTGATCGGGTAAATAATTTCAATTAATAAAATTTACTTAGAAAGATAAATTAATGCGAGTAATTCATTTCCATTGAATATAAAAAGTCGGGCCTCATAATAAGTTATGCATATGAAATTATTTACTCATGACAACTGTCTTAGTTACATCTTAGGGGGTCGAAACCCGAAATGTGTGTTTTACTCAAGAATTGTTTTCTAAGCGGGTTAGACAAGTATTGAAAACTTAAGGATGAGCTTCTTAAAGAGTGGCAATGACTTGAATTCAAAATCATAGAGAGATAAAGAGTTATACCCGAGTCTTCACCCACAACTCAATGTTTTCAAAGGCCTAAAAAGGATAGAATACTTGAAGTAATTAGCTTGGGGAAATCGGGTAGCTCTGGGACCAAAGAGGTGACGTAAATAGTCAAGATTTTTGTATAAGTCTCAATCATAAGTTAAGGGTTCCCCCTTGAAGCTTAAACCAGATAGAAACGAGAAAAGTCAAGAGGAGTAATGCTCATATCTACAAAGCGGAGATGAAAGGTATTTGTGGTGTCCCAAAACCGTTCACAAGTAGCTCGGGTAGGGTCACGCTCTTTATAGTCACACATATATGGCATAAGGCAAGGAAAAGAGGGCCAAACCCAGCACCGAGTCATAATTTCCAAGGTGTAGTTCCGCTCCTGGAAGGTGTCAAAAAACTTTGTGATATCACCACAACTCCGAACAGTACCCCTTTACAAAAATGAAAATTCAACTAAAGTCTTAGTTGAAGATTCCACATTAAAACATGAAAAGGAGAAACTCCAGTCAAGGTCTCATCGTAGTGGATATTGCGAGTGAAGAAACGTGGCTCTCTGCCTCCACCAAAAGTTCATTGGGTTTCCACTCATGGTGAGGTCACCATTCCTGCTCTAAGAAGTTGTCTTCGGTAAGACTTCCAAGTCTTATCCTCCTAATGGGATGAGCACATCTTCAACAAATGTTTGTCGATTTTTTCTAAGAAAACCAAGCTAGAGAAGTAAGAAGAAGCAAAGAGAAGAGTAAGTGAAGTGTGCAAAATGAAGACACAGAGCTCTCCTTTTATAGGAAAACTTGGCCAACTTAGCAAGTGCATAAGACAAACTCAAAAAGTAAAAGGCGACCAAACATGGAGGACCAAGTGCATGCGCTAAGACAACTCTACCCAAAGCCTGGTCGGCGCCGGTAATAAGGCTCGACCGAGTCGGCTCAGCGGCAACTTTGCAAGTGTAGGTTGGACCTTGCTAATGTGGTGTCCCATTAGGCATGGTTGGATGCTTTGGGATGTTATGCATGCAACTGCATCCTTGGAGCCCACCACTTTAGCTTTATCGGATTTATTCTTCGATCAGTTTTTACTTGAACTATTTAGGTAAAAATATTGAATTTTCGTGAATATGATTATCTACCGATAATATGCTAGCACAACAGAATTATTATGTTAAGCTTTAAATCAACAGATGATCAAGCTTCAGCAAAAATTACAGAGGTTCAAAACTTTGATCAAGCCAAGCTCAAGATCATTTAGCCGAATTTCGGAGCGCATGAATCGCGATCAAGTCCATGCCCCTTTTGGAATTCAGGTTCAACAATAGCCAATTCCGGACATCTCGAATCAATCGGCATCTAAAGTAATGCAAAAAGAGAGATAAGTATCCTTTAGTGTCTACTTTGAACCTTCGTCTTTTAGACTTAGTCAAAGTGGGGGCTAACTGTAGACACCGAAAACGTGTTGCCCTTATCTCTTTTATTTCTATTATTCTATTTTGTCGGCCTAGTGATGAAATCCCTGTCATGTTTATGAACTCGGATCACGAGTAGGAGTCTAATTAGCGTAACGGAAGCTAGTAAACCATAAAGAACTCATTAATACCACAATATTAGCCCCTTTTTTTTGCTTGGGTCGGCCCACAAACCCATTTTCTTTCAGCCTAACCAAGCCCACGTCGGGCTCTCAATCAAGAGAACGTCGGCGCCACGTTCTAGGCTAAATTGTGCACTAAACGTATCGTATCACTCTTAATGTCCCGCGTAGCACGGAGCTTTAGTATCCGTACAACATATTTTTGACCGACATCATATTTCACAGCTTACACTACCAAAATGCTACATTTTGTTCCTCCAGATGACCAACCAAGGCACGGAACTCCAAGGCATCCGTACGACACCATTTTGACCGGCGCTGCTATAGGAACCACGACTTGTCCCCTCGAAAGGGAATCAGATTGGGACCGAGTTTCCCCACAAATGTCGGGTCTCTTTGATTTTTGAAGGCTCTTTTGAAAGATGAATTTTGAAAGTTCATTTGGAAAGTAGGGGTGTGTATCTTATTGAGATTTCCAATTTTTATTATCCGATTTTGAAAGGGCGATTGGCGATTTTATTAATCTTTTATTTTAAAAATTAATTTTAGAAGTCTCGGGATGTTATTTCATAATTTAGAAAAATAGAAAAATTCAGATCTACTTTCAACTACAAGGCTTGGGGCAAAAAATGAATAACACTAGTTTGGATCAAGAGCCAAGCCCGGCCACTAGCCAGTCTTCGGCAAGAGACAATGCTCGACCGAGTGTCCGGCGTCCGGCGTGGGCCATAGGTCGAGACTAAAAATAATTCTCGGTCCTATAGCCTCGACTATCGAAAAATAAATGCAAATGTTTTATTTTTTAAATTAGAAAATACTCGGATGCAATTAGGAGAAATAAAATAGGAAAAGGGAGTCACCGATCGGTTTTAGGAATAAAAACTAACAAAAAATAAAAAGAATACTCTTCCAATCTTAGTATGGGAAAAATAAACTTGAAAGAGGTTTAACATTGACTCCATCGGTCTAGAACCGAGAATCTAGATTCGGGGCAAAGGTATAAAACGTAGGGATAAGCCCTTCCGTTCCACCAATCAACAGACGGCCTTTACTAATTTGAGATGTGAGTTAAAGAAATGTGTTAAAACAAGCAAGCATACAACATATTAGATGCGGAAATAAATCAACCAAACAGGCTTAAGAAAATGATAAAAGCATATATGAAAGTTGTAAATAAAAGCAATAAAAGAAAGCAAAAGGAAAAGCGAAAAGAAGCGAAAAGAAAATAAAAGATTACATCAGTCGGGAGGAATTAAAAGCGATAACACCCTTTCTCCACAATACCAAAAACAATAAATAACAACATTAAATAAATCGTAATTGGAAGGCGGACTTGGCACCCTTAAGTTGTCCCACTTGCTGATCTAGGTCTCGAACCGGATATGGAATAGCGACGGTGGTGACTAGAAGAGGCTTTTGTGAAGGTTGAAAGATGTATGTAAATGATGAAGGACTAGGGATTGAATGTTGGTAATGTAGTGAGGATGAGCTGAAAAAGACCATGAGATCGAATACGTGAAGCATTCAATAGCTCTTAGTCGATTTCGAAGTATGTAGCACGGTTAATGACCTCTACCAAAGTTAGGGGTTAAGCCCTCTATTTATAGAGGAAACCTAGGTCACAAAATGACCTAAGAGGAGCAACATGCGAGTCATCCAATGCAGCTGAATCGAACCGGCCAAAATCCGAAAAAATCGGACAAAATCCTACTGAACTAAAAATCCCTTGGAGACGGTTAGGATGCATGATGTCCATCTCCCAACGGCATCGTCAAGGTGAACTTGGTTTCAGTGTCTCGACTGTTGTCCGGAGCGAAATGTAGCGCTTTGGCAAAATAGGCCTTGTACGATGTCGTTTGGACTTCTTAGGTTTCGTGCCTCGCTTGGTTGTTGAGTGAAAGACTGAAACGATGCATTTTTGCCAAAAAAATAGAAGACTACCACCGGCCATAGTAGCTTTCCATTTTCGAAAAGTTCCAGTTTTTCGCGGGTTTTTATTTTTGTAGGTTTTTATTTTTGGTTGGGGTTTAGGTTTCCTAGTTGGGAGCCGAACCCGGGCTTTATTCAACCGAAAGAAATTAGGTTCGTGGGTCAGCCCAAAGCAAAGAAAGCTACTTTTTATGGTGCTAAGGGGTTCTTTGTGGTTTATTGGCTTCCGTCGCCAATCGGAATCCGACCGTGATCCAAGTTTGCGAGATAAGACTAGGACTTCATCACCGAGCTAACAAATAAATAAAAGAGGAAAGGGATTACACTTTTAGGTGTCTACAGTTAGCCCCCACTTTGACCAAGTCTAAAAGATGAAGGTCAAAGTAGACACTAAAGGGTGCTTACCGTTGCTTTGGATGCCAATTGAATCAATGCGTTTGGAATTAGTCGCCTTTTGACATGAACTCTAACAGGGGAGCCTGGACTTAGCTAACGGAGTCCGAAGTCCGAGTTGCTAATTCCTGAACTTGGCTATTTAAAAACCCCGAAGCTCGAACTAGTGTTACTAAAATTGACCATGTATTAAGTCCGAAGCTTGGTGAGGGGCTTGAACTTGACTCAGGTAGTAAAGTCCTAAGTCTAGTGGGGTATCCTGAGCTTGGCTCATTCAATGTCTTTATGCTTGGATGAGGGGCCTAAACTTGACCGCATACTTGGTCCGAACCTTGGCTAAAAATTTACGCAATAACAGTTTTCTTAGTTGATAATTGAATGTAAATAATTGCAAGTGTTACCTAAAAATGATATGTAACCAGATCACGTTTCAAATCTACTTCTTTGACTTGGCCATGGTGACGTCCTAAAGTCTTGGTATGGTGTGTAAACATTGACCACTATTGGGCCTCAAGTTTAATAAAGGAATGTTTGAACCTTAACCATGGTTGGGCTCGAAGCTCGATGGGGGTTGTCTAAACCTTCACCGCTCCTAGTTGGGTCCGAGACTCGACTGGGGTGTCCGAACCTTGACTCGCTGTTAGGCCTAAGACTCGATGGGGATGTCCGAACCTTGACCGCTGTCGGGCCTAAAGCTCGATGGGGGATGTCTTGAACCTTGACCACTCTTGGGTCTAAGACTCGCCCTGGGGTGTCTAAACCTTAACCATTGTTGGGTCTAAGACTCGACTTAAGTGTTTGAACCTTGACTACTATTGGGCCTAAAGCTCGACGGAGGTGTCCGAATCTTGACCGTTGTTGGGCCTAAAGCTCGACGTCTATCCACTTTCATAAGAATACTTGTGTATAAATTATTTCCTAGACTTGGTTGTTGGATGACCCGAAATCAAGGGAACGACATGCTTGAAAATCTTATGTTCTATGAGACTATGTGCCTCATTCTACATTTGAGCTTTTAGTTTGTGTGCTAATAACTCCTTTGTTTGTATGGTAGAAGATTTGTGCATCTTCTTGAGTATCCTTGGAGTTGTTGTATGATCCTTTCAATCATGAGCCCCCACATTCTTCTTGGGCGCTTATGTCTAGCTCTTCCGAAATGTTAGAGAGTTGGTGAGTTTCGATAGGAGATTCCCTTTGAAGGTAGTGATGTTGTTAACCTTCTTGATGTTAACTTAATGAATGTTGGTTGATTGAATAATTCCTTGTCGGGTGTTTTGTTATTAATTTTTTTATTTTTAGGAGTTTGACTCATGCAAAGGAGATGAATGCAATACCGTATTCTAAGAATAAATGCATTCTTTTATTAAGATTATGCAAAAAGTTTCAAAAAGAATAAAACAAAAATTACGCCTTCGTAGTTCAAAACGGAAGTACTAGTTTGGGTTGGGTTTTCTTTTTTGAAAGATAGGAAAAGGAAATAGACATAAAATTGATATGAAAAAGGGAAATGCACACTTTATTGGCATTCTTGATGAGTGATGGGCTCATTGGATGTTCTTCTAGCCGATTGACGCTTTTGTGGATGTCTGCTCCTCTTCTATAAGCATGCAAACATCTCTCGAGTGTTTTGAAGTCTATGAAAGGCAAGAACTTTAAGTGCTGCTGATAGGTAGGTTTCGGGTTCTTGATGAGCCTAACCTGATCCTTTTTAGAAGGTCGATCAGCCATGTGGGCGCTCTTTGCCCTCCAACGAGTGAGGAAGCCAGTCAAGCTTTCATTGTTTCCTTGCTTGATTAACTCTATGTCTTGAAGAGTAACTCATAGATTGTTATTGTAGGAGTATTGGTATAAGAACTCTCTACTAAGATCCTGCCGGGTTGTGACCTTGTATGGGTCGATAGCATTGTACCACTTCATTACATCACTATTGAATGTCGGACGTATCTGGTGTTACTAGTAAAGATGTCGGACGTACTAGTGTGGTACGTGTCGGTGTTGAAGTAGACTTCTTATTTCCTAGTCGTTTTGTGTTAGGATTCCCGATTTGAGTAGGATTCCCTATCCTCGTGTCCCAAAAGAGTAAGTACTCGGGATTGACTCGTTGAAAAATTTTAGGGAGATGGGGCTTAAGTGCTTGACCCAAGGAACGATTGATCCTAAGATAAGGAAAATGATAAGCTCTTTTAATTTTGGATGCACATAAAGAATGCAAATTGGACCAAATCGAAATGCAACAATGCACATGGAGTCCCTTAGATTGGGATGAATTTGATTTGGGTAAATGCAAACAAAGACTCTCCTAATTTGAGATGAGTTTGATTTTACTAATGCAAACAAAGACTTTCCTAATTAGGGATGAATTTTACTTTGGCTAATGCAAAGAAAGACTCGCCTAATTTGAGATGAATTTAATTTGGCTAATGTAAAAATAAAACGAATAGAATCACCTTAATTGATATGAATTTTAATTTGGCTAAATGCAAACAAAGGACTCTCTTAATGAAAGATGAATTTAAATTTGGCTAATGTGAAAATGGACTCTCACATTTGAGATGAATTTAAAATTTGGCTAATGCAAAAATGGACTCACCTATTTGAGATGAATTTGAAATTTGGCCGATGCCAAAATGGACACACATATTTGAGATGAATTTATTTTTGGCTAATGCAAAATGAAAAGCAAAATTAGACTCACCTAATTTGAGATGAATTTTATTTTTGGCTAAATGCAAGAATGGACTCACCTAATTTGAGATGAAATGTATTTTTAGCTAAATACAAGAATAGACCGATTCAAGAAAGTTTATTATTTTATTTTATTTTGCACCCATGCAAGGATTATTTAGTGAACCTAGATAAACTACTAAGGACTCACAAAAAGAGGTTTAAATAACAAAAGCAACCACAGTCATTTCATGCATGCAAATAAAGAAGGGGTACAACCTATATTGCCAAAGTTCTATGGTCAAAAATAGGGATAAATCTAGGTAGGATACATGGTGTCTCATAGTCCGAGAATTTAGTCCTCTGTAGGGTGCATGATAGGAGAAGTATGAATTCTTGGTGCCTCTTGGTAAACCAAAAGAGTGTGTTATGAGAGAAGAGGTACCACCTCCCGACATTCAAGCCTAATTGGGCTCGTCTAGGTTAGTAGTTCGAACCTCCTTCAAAAGATATTCGTAAGGGTAAAGGCTAATGGTCGAAATTAAAAGCAACTATGTCCAAGGCTGCCTAAAGCAACATGCCAAATGCAAAACACATTAAGAAAACTCACAACTCAAACTTTCAAGTCTCACTCTCTTAATAAGTGACACATCCCCAATGGAGTCACCATTGTAGGAACCACGGCCCTGTCCCCAGTAGAGTGAACGGATTGGGACCGAGTTTCCCCACAAATGTCGGGTCTCTTTGTTTTTGAAGATTATTTTGAAAGATGATTTTGAAAGTTCATTTGGAAAGTGAGGGTGTGTTTGTTATTGAGATTTCCAATTTTCGTAATATGATTTTGAAAGGGCGATTGGCAATTTTATTAATCTTTTAATTTAGAAATTAATTTTAGAATTCTCGATATGTTATTTCATAATTTAGATCTACTTTCTTCCACAAAGCTTCTGGCTAAAAAGATGAATAACACCGGTTTAGATCAAGAGCCAAGCCCGACCACCGGCTCGCACCGACGAGAGCCGGCAATGATCGGTGTCCGGCGCGGGCATAGGTCGAGATCGAAAAATCAATCTCGGTCCAATAGCCTCAGCTGCCAGAAAATAAATGAATATTTTTCATTTTTTTAAATTAGAAATACCGAGATGCGATTAGGAGAAATAAAATAGGAAAAAGGGAGTCGCCAATCGGTTTTAGGAATAAAAACTAACAAAAATAAAAAGAATACTCTTCTAATCTTGGTATGGGAAAACTAAGCTTGAAAAAGGTTTAAAATTGACTCCATCGGTTAAGAACCGAGAATCTAGATTCGGGGCGAAGGTATAAATGTAGGGATAAGCCCTTCCGTTCCACCCATCAATAGACGACCTTTACTAATTTGAGATGTGAGTTAAAGAAATCTGTTAAAACAGGCAAGCATACAACATATTAGATGCGAAAATATATCAACGAAACGAGGCTTAAGAAAACGATAAAAGCATATATGAAAGTTGTAAATAAAAGCAATAAAACAAAGGAAAAGGAAAAGCAAAGGGAAACAAAAAGAAATAAAATATTACATCGGGTGGGGAGGAATTAAAAAGCGATTACATTCTTTCTCCATAATACCGAAAACAATAAATAATGAAATTAAATAAACCATAATTTGAAGGTAGACTTGGCGCTCTCATGTTGTCCCACCTATTGATCTAGGTCTCGAACCGAATTTAGAAGCGTGATGGTGGGGACTAGAAGAGGTTTTTGTAAGCTTTTTCCGAAGGTTGAAAGATGTATGTAAATGATGAAGGATTAAGGATTGAATGTTGGTAATGTAGTGAGGATGAGCTGAAAGAAGACCAAGAGATCGGAATACATGAAGCATTCAATAGCTCTTAGTTAGATTTCAACAACATGTAGCTAGGTTAATGACCTCTCGCCAATTTTAGGGGTTAGGCCCTCTATTTATAGAGGAAATCTAGGTCACAAAATGACCTAAAAGGAGCAACAAGCGATCGTCCAATTCAATTGAACCAAACCGGCCAAAATCCGGAAAAAAAAAACACGATTAAATCCTACCGAACCGAAAATCCCTTAGAGAGGGTCGATATACGCGGCGCCGGTCTCCCAACGGCATCGTTTGGGTGAACTTGGTTTTCGTGTCTTAGCTGGTCTCCGGAGTAAAACGTAGCGCTTTGGTAAAATAGGCCTTGAAGTGAGGCGCCGGCCTTGTACGGTATCGTTTGGACTTCTCGGGTTCCCTGCCTTCCTTGGTCATTGAGTGAAAGACTGAAACGATGTGTTTTTGCCAAAATTGAGAAGACCAGCTCCGGCCATAGCAACTTTCCTTTTTGGAAAGTTTCCATTTTGGCAGGTTTCTATTTTTGGCAAGTTTTCATTTTTGCCAGGTTTTACTTGTGATTCGGGTTTGGGTTTCTTGGTTGGGAGCCCAGCCCGGGCTTGGTCCGATCGAAAGAAAATGGGTTTGTGGGCCAGTACCAAGCAAAGAAAGATGATTTTTGTGGTGCTAAGGGTTCTTTGTGGTTTATCGGCTTCCATCATGCCAATCAAAATCCGACCATGATTCAAGTTTGCAGGCGGGATTGGGATTTCATACCCGGCTAATAAATAAATAAAAGAGGAAAGGGATGACACTTTTGGTGTCTACATCCGCGTTTCATGGCTTACACTCGCCAAAACGTTGTGTTTTGCTCCAGTACCCAACCGAGGCACAAAAGTCAAGATCCCCGGACGACATTGTTGGGAGGCCGGCATCGCGTATCACGACCCCTCCCAAGGGATTTCCGATCCAGCCTGATTTTATCCGATTTTATCTCTTGGATTCTCGCTGTAATCCGACCCGGTTTAGCTACTTGGACGGTTATTTGCATTCTTTTAGGTCATTTTTATGACATAGCTTTTCTTCTATAAATAGAAGACCATCTCCTCCATTTTATGAGGTGGCTGAATGTTGAGCTAGGCTGCTAATTTTTGGAGCTAAGTGTTACCTATTAACATCTTGCTCCTAAATCCTAACTCTCCATACTCGAATTTAAACTAACAACTTACTAAATGTTAGGCTATTTGGCTATCTTTGAAAGTAGTGGTTGTATTCTGATCTCTTGGTTAATTTTAAGCTAATCATTACTACCCTACCAAGCATCCTCATCACTTTCCTACACTACCTTACCTAATAAATTCCACAAAACAGACCTCTCTCAATCTCGTTTGCCCACCGTCACACTTCCAGATTATGTTCGTGAACTAAGTCAATAGGTGGGACAACCTAAGGGTGCCTTATTTACTTTTAATCCCACATACGGTTTATTTATTTTATGCTTTTAATGCTTTCCATATTGTTGATCAAAATGTAATCGCTTTTAATTCCCGCTCGCCCGCTATAATTTTATTTTTCTTACTTTCCATTTTGCTTTCTTTTACCGCTTTCTTTATCGCTTTCATATCTTATTTTACTGTTTTCCTTGCATGTTTTGAATGATTTAATTTTCCACATTTTCATGTTGTATGCTTGCCTTAAAATACATTATTTTTTACTCACAATTTGAATTAGTAAAGGTCGTCTGTTGACGTCGGGATGGAGGGCTTATCCCTACATTTTGTACCTTCACCCCGAACACTGGATTCTCGGTTCTAGACCGATGTAATCACTTTTCAAACCTTTTTCAAGCTTAATTTTCCCATACTAAGATTGGAAAAGTATTCTTTTATTTTTTTAGTTTTTATTCCTAAAATTGACTGGCGACTCTCCCTTTTCTATTTTATTTCTCTTAAATCGCATCTCGAGCATTTCTAATTTAAAAATGAACAAAATTGATTTACTTTTTGACAACTAAGGCTATAGACTGAGATTGACTCCTCAGTCTCGGTATATAGCACGGCGCCGGTGATCGAATGACGTTGGCTCTCGCCGGCACCGGCCGATGACCGAGCTTGGCTCTTGGTCCAAACCGTTGTTATTCACTTTTTGGCCCAAAAGCCTAATGGCGAGAAAACAAATTGCAATTTTTTTCTATTTTCATAAATTATGAAATAATATCTCGAGACCCTCTAAAATTAATTTTTAAAAATAAATGATTAATAAAAATCATCAATCACCACTTTGCTTAAACTGTTTTAAATTAAATTATAAAAATCGGAAATCTCAATAAGAGATGCACCCCACTTTTAAAAATCATTTCTAAAACCCAAGAAGAGAGCCAATGCGGCTTCATGGGGAATTCTAATCCAATTCCACCCCCAGGACCCATGGGAGGGCCGACTCGTGCGAGGGCCGCTGGTTCCTATAAAGTTATAAGCGATAAGGTTATAAGCTAAAGTTAAATGGAATAGGGCCTAAGAAATTATGTGTTTGATAAAGCTTACTCGTATTATGTGATTGTATATGAATATCTAAGTTTTGGAGAAATGTCTTGAATTCAAAATCATAAAAAGGGACTAGTTCATAACTAAGTCATCAATCTCCCTCTTTTTATTAAAGGCATTCAAAACTTAAAGAGATGAGTTGGAACATCAAAACAAGTAAGACTTAGACAAAATTATATCAAATCTCAAAGAATATTATGAAGCAAGTATCATCAAAGCACAATAAGATATCCGAGCATGAACTCGGAAAATAGTATAGATTAAGTGTCAAAGTAAATAAATAAGGATAAAGTTTCGGAGAAAAATAAATAAGCATAGATTGTATCAAAGCAAAAGAGTAATCAACAGAAATAAAGTGTATTAGTGTTGAAACAATAACTGATGGTTATATTAATCATGAAGTCGATAAGCTAATACAAATAAAAATGCTACCCCTAAAATAGTCAACAATTTCTCCCCTATGTATTTCATCAAAAATAACCAAAGTAGGGAGACACAAAATTTTAGACAAAAAGGGGAAAAATTAAGAGGGAGGTAGAGCTGTCTCGAGAAGAGGATACCTGTCAAGGAACTCTAGGATGTCTGCGTCTAAACAGGTGAGACGAACTTACGGCTTGCATTGTTAGTGGAGGTGGGGGAATCAAGAAGAAGGTTCTACTTAAGCAAGTAAAGCTCGCTTATGTGAAGCTAGCGATTTTTGTTCTTCTTCTTTTAACGTCCGAGCCTTCTCTATGAACCAGCTGAATAGACCGCCGAGAGAGAGGTGCCACCTAGGTCCCTATCTCTTCAACCTCTTTAAAAGGTGGCACTTGTCTCCTTAGAAGATGAATCTCCTTGTTTTGCAAGTTCTCCTTCTCTTTCTTCTTATTCTAAGGAGGTCTCTTCCTCATATTCTTCTAAAATGGTTGGTCTGTTGGGCTATTGGAGGTCGGTGAAGTTGCTTAATCTGAGCATCTTGCTGCTTGATTGCATCCTCGAAGTTCATTAATCGAGCCTTACTCGATCAATTTGCCTCTAAGACGTTGACAACATATGGGTTAGAAGCGAGGATGAGTCTGTTGGAAGGAAATCGAGTTGATTTCAACTCTATTGCCAAGGAGGCAAATTAAGAAGCCGATTGCACAAAGAGTTAAGTAGAAGGAACTAGTTGAGAAGTAGAAGGACCAACGGAAAGAAGAAGAGTTTCTTGAGAACTCTTTAAAGACTCAAACTCTGCATTTATATCATTATGAGTGCTATCAAGGAATCAGGTACAAACCTCATCCCTTCTAGGTTTTGATTACAAGCCATTCTGAGTGTTATAAAAACTATTCCGAGTGTTATAGAAACCATTGCATATGTTTTCAATCGATTCCGACCGACTCGAAAGCATACTCTTGTTCATCAATTCACACCGATGGTTCCGAGTCACTCAAATATCACTCAGTCTTATCGCATGTTCAAACAATCTCACTAACACTTTCAATCTAAGTTCGACTTCATATTCTAAGTTAAAGTGAATTACAGCGTTAATTCAACTCTCTAAGTCGGCATGTTTATTTGAACTGCTTTTGTCTGGATCAAGTACTCATACTCGATATTCTCTTTATAACTTGATCTTTCCTTAGACCGACTCGGATGGAATTTGAATATCATGAATATTAGACTCAGAAAATTCTACTTTTCTAGGACTCAAATAATTATGCACTTAATTATCTTAATTAAATTATTATCTCGTGCCTAATCTTGGACCAAAGTATTTTATACTTTGAGAACCAAAATTTGTTTACTTTTGTAGGTTATCTAAACGAGGTTATCCTATTTTTGAATTACAAAAGTAATCGGCTTCAAGCTGTCAATCCCCAGCAGACAAGGCTTTTTCTACTTCTAAACCAGGCCCGGACAACCGTGTCGTGGTTGTCCGTTTCCAAAACCGGAAATCTTCGGCGCTAAGTTCAACGATGGCTTCCACCCTACTTTTCCGACACCACCGAGTCGATTGGGACATCCTAAGGAGTCAAGAGCCATTGCACAACGTTCACATCTCAATGGATCTTTTCGAGTGACTCGGAAGAACCGTTACAACGGTCACAAAGGACTTCTAATCGGAAGATAGTCACAACAACTAATCCGCTTGGTCATCTATAAATAGAAGCCACTTCACAAGACTTAAAGATTGTTGAACACATTGTTGAAATTATATCTCTTTGTATAATACTCATTCAATCTTCCTTTTTACAACTCCAAGTCTGTACTTAACACTTTTCCGAGTTGTAAAGTCTTGTAATCGATCACAAACTCTTACTTACTTTCTAAGTAAGGTCCCTTGACTAAGCCGTAAGGGTTAACTAAGCTCGGTTGTCCCTACCTGTAAAGGTTACCTCGGTTAGGAAGTACTAGATCCGATAAGGGAACTTCGAGTCTAGGAAAACTCTATTAGGAATTGTTTAAAGGAGCAATTTTGGTTGAGTTAGTCTACTGTATTTTGTGGATTCAAAATAGTGGATTTGACTTGGTGTTTGGATTAGCACTCGGCCGTGGTTTTCCGCCCTAGGAGGGTTTCCACGTAATTCGAGTTTACACTTTTCTAAGTCCAATCTAGACTCGGATTATCTTGATTATTCAGTTTAAACTTTAACCCTTCCATTTTGTTAAAATTTCCTTATCACCCTATTCACCCCCATCTAGGGTGACTTAGACTCTCAAGGACCAAACCTTCACTTTTTTGGGATGAACAGAAAGAAGAAGAGTTTCTTGGGAACTCTTTTTGGGATGAGAAAGAGGTTGAATGATCTTAGATGAATGAGTCCAAACTCCGGGCTCGGTTTCTCGGTATCCAAGACTCGAAGCTCCTCTTTTCTTATAGAAACGGCAGGAGTTAGAAAATTGTTTGGCTTGTCTGCTAGGGATCTCCAGCTTAAAATGATCAAATACTTTGGAGAGAATAGCTCCGAAAGGAAGAAGGAAGTTCTTCGTGTCATAGGCGACGTAAGTGATTTATTCCATAATGAAAGAGAAGAGGTCAACCTCATACCCTTCGAGAATGTCATAAAGAACCTTGAGAACCATGTTGTTAGGGTTCTTGTTATAAGGATAAAATGAGAACATAGTTCTTATAAGAAAGAAGCAAAGAAGTTTGGCTTCGGGCTTTAGTTGAGTAACGAGAAAAATTTCGAGCCTTAGACTTGACTCGAGCATATTTGGAGAAGAAGTCCTTAGTGACTTGATTAAAAGATTTGGTGTTGGTGCCAAGGAATAGACTTTTAATGTTGAAGAGCCTGTGGAGAAAAGCAAGATTGACAACAATTTTCTTTCCCTTGATAGAGGAAAGAAAAACATTGTGTGAAACAAACAGATTTTTATAGATTTCTATGACCAGTGTCGGGTAGGCATAATCACAGTAGAAAAAAGACGAAGAAAACTAGTTTTCGAAGTTTTTCAACCCAAGAGATTTTCATTAAGAGAAAGAAATTGTCTTCCGGATATCGGTGTTGGGCAATAACAGGAGATTTTGATTCTTCCGGGTTTAGGGAAGAAACGGCTTTGCCTTTTGAGGCCTCCTTCTAAGGGTCCTCGGGCATGGATGTTGAGGGAACGAGTGTAGAAGAGGTTCTAGCCTTCCTTATGGTTGAACCATCCTTAACAATGAATCCTCTCTTAGTCATGCTCGAAAGAGAGAGAGAGATAAAGACTGAAAGAAATGGAGGTAGAAGTAGAAGTGAACCGAACCGAAAGTGTAAGAGAGAGAAAATCTAAGTCTAAGATGAAAGTGATGAGTGATTCCGAGTGAGAGTGCAAAGATTTTTGAGTATAAAGTTTCAGATGAGTGAGAGCAAAATAGAAAAGTATGGAATAAGTAAAAGTAAGGGCTATTTTAGAGATAGAGCTCTTAACGGATAGAAAACCGTAACTAATTCGAGAAATACCGCAACAACTAGTTACAACGGTTAGAAACTTCACAAGTATTCTTGAAACAATTTTCCAATGGCTAGTTTTTCAATCGGATCGCATGAAATAGAGAGAAAAATTTTATAAAAGTTACCCAAGATTCTCTATTAATTAGAGATGACCTCAGAAATTTAAATATCCATTCAATTTTAACTAAGTATGACTCGGTGATCCGTCCGAGTGATCGAAGTAACTCAGTTCACTAACAACTAAAGCTCGGTCTTATGAACTTTCAACTTAACTACTAGCCATTAAGACTTCACTCAATGAAAATATGTTTGAATTATAAGAACATAATAATTCACACAATAAAATATATAATCAAGCATTTAACATACCAAGCTTATTTCTAATAAAGCACAATTGATCTTCACCTAATGGTTTAGTAAAAATATCAGCCGATTGGAGCTCAATTGGAATAAATTCAAGTTTTATATCACTTTTTCAGAATGATACCTCATAAAGTGATATTTGACCTCAATGTGCTTAGTCTTTGAATGCTTGAACTGGGTTCTTGGTGATGTTAATAGCACTTTGATTGTCACACTTGATAAGAATGGCTGAGAAAGTCGATCCCAAATCCTTTAGATGTTGCTTGATCCACAATAACTAAGCACGAGCAAGATTCGACTGCTATGTACTCATTCTCGGCTATTGATAAGGAAACAAAGTTCTACTCCTTTGAGTGCCAGGAGATAAGTGATTGACCGAGAAACTAGCATGCTCCTGAAGTACTCTTCCTATCAACATTTGACCAAACATAATTAGCATCCGAGTACCATTGAGAGTCGGACTCGAGTCCTTTCGGAACCGGAGACCAAGTATCTAAGTCCCTGCAAGATATCCGAAGATTCTCTTCATCTGTAATAAGATATGATTCTTTTGGATTAGCTTGAAATCTTGCACATAGGCGGACACTAAACATGATATCGAGCCTACTAGATGTAAGGTAAAGTAGAGATCCAATCACACCTCCGTAGAGTTTTGATCTACTAACTTACCTTTCTCGTCTAAGTCCAGTTTAGTACTACTTCCCATAGGAGTTGCTTGTTGGTTTAGCATCTTGAAGTTTGTACTTCTCGAGTAACTCCTTCACATACTTGGACTGGTGGACCTAGATTGCATCTTTGTCTTTCTTGATTTGCAATTCGAGAAAGAAATTCAATTCTCTCATCATGCTCATTTGGAATTCATGTCTCATAAGGTCGGAAAATTCTTAACATAAAATTTCATTAGTAGCACCAAAGATTATATCATCAACATAGATTTAAATGATTAGAAAATCTTTCCCCTTGGTTTTAGTAAATAAGGTTTTTTCAATTGAACCTCTTTTAAATCCATTTTTTACCAAAAAGCTACTTAACCTTTCATATAAGCTCTTGGAGCCTGTTTTATACCATATAGAACTTTTTGCAATTTGAAAACATGATTTAGAAATTCAAATCTAGGGGTTGCTTTACATAAACTTCCTCTTGAATATAACCATTTAAAAATGCACATTTAATATCCATTTGATATAACTGGTGCAAATGTCTCCCACACAATCTATTCCTTCTTCTTGATTATACCCTTGGGCCACAAGTCCGACCTTGTTTCGACTACCAACCCCACCTCATCCAGTTTGTTCTCAAAAACATATTTGGTTCCTATTACTAGGTGGTTAGAAGGTCGTTTGGTCAAGGTCCAAACTTGGTTTCTTTTAAATTGTGAGAGTTCTTCTACATGGTCTCTACCCATTCGGGTTCAAGTAGGGCTTCTATTATATTTTTAGGTTCAATTAATTATATGGATGTTAGAAATGCACATAGATTATGCAAAGAAGATTGAGTTCTTACCCCGAGTTGATATCGAACTTACATTCTCCGGTGAACGACTAGAAGCATATTTGAAAGTTTTACATGACCTTCGATTTACTAGGTCTTAGGGTTGAGCACTTGTTTCTTCAGCTATCCGAGCTAGTTGTGTCTTAATTTTTCTTGTGCTTCGGTTGTCTAAGTCTGGTTCTTGAACTAGTTCAGCTGAGGTCGAAGACTCAAGTATAACTCTCTATCTCTTTGTAGTTTTGACTCTAAGTCATTCTAAGCATTTAAGAAACTGATATCTAAGTCTTCATTATTTTCTAATCCACTCATAAACCATCTTTCAAGCATATCACTCTTAACTGGGTTTATGACCCACTCGAAATAACTCGGAACAATGGCATGAGTAAATAATTTCACAAACACTTTATATTCCGAGTGCTGACTTGGCGTTCAAACTATAATTGAATTACAACGTTAATTCTACTTTCTAAGTCAGCATATTTAATGAAATTATTTACTTGATCAAGTTTATGTATTCTGATTCTTTATTCTTACTAACTTGATCATTTAAAGGATTGACTTAATATGGAATTTAAACCTAATGAATATTAGACTCGGAAAATTCCATTCTTTTAGAGTCGAAGATAATTAAGTGCTTAATTACTTTGAATTAATTATTATCTTCGCCTAATCTTGGACCAAAGTATTTTTATACTTTAAGTAACACTTTGATTTTCTTTTGTAGGTTGATTAAAGAATTTTCATCTATTTTTAAAAAGTAAAAGCAACCGGTTTCTAGCCATTAAACACCAGCGAGACGAAATCGGCTATTTCTGGACATGGCTCAAACACTCGTGTTAAGTTTGTTTGTTTCCAAATCCGATAAACTTCAACTTTAAAAATGGTTGTTTCCACCCCGGAATTCAGTCACAACCAGAGGAATGGACAACTTTTTAGTCAAGGACCACCACACAACGTTCATATTTCACCGGATCCTTTTACGAGTTACTCGGACTAACCGTTATAACGACTATTGAAGCTCAGCGAGTCGAGAACCAGTCTTAATGACTAATCTGCCCTATTGTGTATAAATAGAAGCCACTCTACAAGACTTGAAGATTGCTGAACACATTTCTTAATACTTATTAAGGGCATACTTACTCAATCTTCAACTTACAACTCCAATTCCGTAATTCTTACTTTACGAGTTATACAAAGAAAGTCTTGTAATCACTTCTACTCTTTCTAATTTTTTCTAAGTCCCTTGACTGAGCTGTAAGGGTTACTCAACTTATTTGTCCCTAACTATAAAGGGTATCTCGGTTAGGAAGTACAAGATCGGATAAGGGAATTTCTAAGTCTAGAAAAACTTATAATTGAATTGTATAAGGGAGCAATTCGTAAAGAGTTAATCTTCCATCACCCCATACACCCCTCCGCGCCCCCTTCCGGGGTGACTTAGCCTCTCCAAGAGCAAACCTTCGGTTAGCTCGGTCCTCTTGTTTTCCATCATTCCGATCTCGGCTTCAACTATGTCATCATTATTTTTGCTCAGTTTGAAATATAAGAAGGTAGATTTGCTTAACCTATCATTGCTAATCTTATCAAAAATAAAGTGGATACTTTCTTCCACTTTGTTAGTCCTTTTGTTGAAATGCGGTAAGCTTTGCAACATAAGGAATAACCAAGAAATATACCTTCGTCCGATCTTACGTCAAACTTAGTTAGATGATCCTTACCATTGTTATGCATAAAACACTTACACTCGAAAGGCATGAAGTATGAGATGTTGAGATTCTTTTTCTTGTATAGCTCATAGGATGTTTTCTTCAATATGGGTCGAATAAGGCATCAATTGAGTGTGTAATTTGTTATGATCATCGCCTCAGCCTAGAAATAGTAAGGAAGATTATTTTCAATTATCGTTGTCCTTCGTATTTGTTCAAGAGTATTGTTCTTTCTCTCCACCACTCCATTTTATTGGAGCATTCTGGGTGTAGAGAAGTTGTGGGAGATATCATTCTTATCGTACAAATAAGTGAATTCCGAGTAGTCAAACTCCCTTCCATGGTCAGTTCTTATCCTTCTTATCTAAGTCTCAAACTCCACTTGAATTTGCCTACGGACCTTGGTGAACTCTTTGAACGATTCATTCTTGTTTTTAGAAAACAAACCCAGGTAAATCTTGAAAAATCTTTAATAAAAACAAGTACATATGATTTACCTCCTAAGCTTTTAACAGGGACATAAATCCATATGGATCAAATAGGCACTTTTGAGGTGGAAATAGTTTTATGTGGTTTAAAGGAAGACCTCACTTGTTTCCCTTTAGTGCATGCGTCACAAATTTTATCTTTCTTAAAATTACACTTAGGGAGTCCTCGGACTCACCCTTGTGAAACTAGTTTCTTAATCGTGTGAATGTTAATCCATGTCCATGATTCATCATTAACGAAGCTTTTAAACATGACAAGTTCTAAGTAGCATTAGTAAGAGGGATAATGTAAGTTTTACTTGACCTAAGACCAGAGAGCTTTGTCTCGTTTAAAGTACCATCGGTTATGAAGTAGTTGGTGTGAGTGAACCTTACCTCTTATCCTTTGTCACACAACCGAGAGATAATCGGAAGATTGTATTTGAGCCCCTTGACTAGGTAGACTAGGCTGACCGAGCCGTCACCGTGACCAACTCTTCTAATCCTACAATCTTTCACTTGTTGTTGTCTCCAAAGGTGACCTTCCCTCCATTCATCTTTTCTAATTATAAAAGAGTCTTGAATATTCATACATGTGCCTAGAACATCCACTATCAAGATACTAGTGGTGTCTCTTCTTTAACCGAGGTGCCTGCAAAAACAAATACACTAACCCTTCTCACCTCCTATTATAAGCCCGAGTAATTATGTCGGGTTTTTAGGAAGAGCACTTTTAGGAACCTAGATTTGAATTAGTTTGAGTTTGATATGATTTTGACCCTTTTTCTTGGGAAACTAAGTCTCCTTTTGTGAAAAACTTTCATTTTGTTAAAAGACTAAGGAGACTTATTTTGATAAATAGTTATGTGCCCAGATCCTTTTCTTCCTTGGACGAACAGGACCATGCTCAGCTTTTCTAAAATGAATTTTTCGAGAAACATTTTTGAAAAAACTCTTTTAGGAGTTATCCTCCTTTTCGAGTTGAAACCAAGTCCCTCTTTTCGAAAAGAAACACATTAAGAACCAAGAAGTAGATCAAGGTTTTTCTAACCTTAAGTGAGTTTTAAAACAAGATCTTGAGACTTTGTGAGCTTCTCCTTCAATTGCACATTCTCGGTTATGAGGCACTTAGACTCAATCTCATTATCTTAAGAACTAGTCTCAAGTACCTTAATGCTGAGCCTCGGTTTTTCTACATTCATTTTTAAAACTTTGTTTTGAGATTTTAGAGCCTCAAGTTTTTCTTTAAACAAAGCGAGAATCAAAATTGGACTTTTTCTCTAAGGTAAAGATATATCTAGGTAAATCTTTCTTAGAAAATTTGAGGAAATAGTTGATTACCTCCTAAGGATCGGTTTCCCGAGTGTTAGATGTTTTCGATTCGACTTATGAGTCCGTTTAGGCCATGAGACACTTTGACTCATCTTTATTGTCATCATCGTCATCGACTCTTTATCACTCCAGTTTGCCATCATTACGTTCTTTTTCTTGCGATCTTTCATTCTTTTAGGGCAATCCTTTATGATGTGTTCCTTACTTCCACATTCAAAGCAATCGGAGTTCTTAGTTAAAGAAGAATTTGAAATGGATGAGAATTTGCCTTTCTTCTCCTTTTTGTAGATCTCATGTTTAGACTTCTTCTACCACTTCGTGTACTTCATCATTTGTTTGAAGCCTCTAGCTAGAAGTGCCATGGAATCTTCTTCCGAATTTGAGGAACTCGGACTAGGACCAACTTCCTCTAAGGCCTTCAGAGTGATATTCTTCTTGGTGTTGACCTCATATTCTTCCTCTTTGAGGTGTACCTCATAGGTGAGAAGCTTCCCAATAAGTTCATCTGGTTTTAGCTTGGTGAGGTCTTAGGCCTCCTCGATGGTTGTCACCTTTGAACCCCATCTCTTTTTAGAAAACTCCTCGAAGCTTTCTAACCACTTCTTCATTGGACATCTTCTTTCCAAGTGATTTGAGATTTTTAATAATATCGGTGAAGCAAATATACATTTGAGTTATGTTCTCGTCGGTCTCCATCTTGAACATTTCATACTTATGTAAGTACAAACTTATCTTCGCTTGTCGACTTGACTCGTGCCTTCATAGATGGCGATAAGAATGTCCGACACCTCTTTAGTAGTATCACAAGTTGATACTCTATTGCATTATATGAAGGATCTATATCGGACATCAAGATGTTCATGGCTTTGAAGTTCTTTCTATGCTTTTCGTTTTTTCTGGTTGTGAATTCCGGCTTCACCTTTGCCATGATCCGATTGCTAACTTGCTTGGTGATAACATAGTTTCTATTGGAGATGACTTCCCAGACTTCTTAATTATAGTCTTGAATGAATTTCTTCCAAGTGAGCAAAGTTAGACCCTTTGAACTTGGGTGACCTAGTGAATGACCTTTCTTCATCAAACTCTCCATAGTTTAGAGTCATTTGATATTTTGACCTTGGAATGTTAGATCCTCTTGTGAAAGGGTAGGCTCTAATACCAATTGAAGGGATTTACATAAGTGAGAATTCGAGTACGCATATATGTGAAAGAATTTAACCATCCAAGTTGGATTGTAAGGGATTTACATAAGTGAGAATTCGATACGCATATATGCTTGTAAATGCTTGATTAAGGGTGTGGTATTAATTCTAAACCAAGTGTTTGGCAGTGAATATATGAAAGAATACAATAATGTGAATAATTGAACTTGATTGCGGTTTTGAACGACATTTCGTCAAAACTCAATTTTCTATAATTAGTTTTAAAAAGAGTTCAATTAATTATGCAAAACGACTATTAAATATGATTTCTTGATATTTGCTTTTCAAACTTGAAAATATATTCCAAAGAAATGAGATTGAGTTGGAAAGGTGGCAAGTAATGCTATGCCTTCTACCATGTTGAAATGATTTGAGATTGATATCCGAAATAGCTTGATGAGTGTGTTTACATTGGTTTGAATCAAGTGGGCTAGGTTCATTTAGCACAACGGAAGGGTTCTAACTAGGGTCCTTGAGTATCGGGATGCCCCATCGGAGACTTCTAGGGAAGGGTTTTAACTGGGGTCCTTATGTATTAGGATGCCCAACCAAAGGCTTCCTAAAGATAGGTCCCGGGAGCCTAAGTCGGGGTCGTGCCCTAGAAATTGAGTGATGCTAGTTCGAGTTTGTAGCCTAGAATGTTGATTCAGTTCTAATGAGTTGTTAATGATTTCGAGACTTTGTTTATACGTGATTGACAAGCAAGGAATTTTCCTCGGAAGGAGACTCGATGTTTCGAGTAATTGTTGACAAGTGCATAACCTTGTTTGAGAAAAATGTGAAATTATGATTTCAATGTTAAACTCCGTGAACTTGTGTGTGTATTAAATAACTAGAGTTTTACCTTGCGTTGAAAAAGGGTTGATTCATTTAGTAATTCGTTTGGAAATACGAGAGATAGTCATTCGAACATTATGTGGAACATGTGAAGCGTTTAAATTGGAAATTCAAACTCCGTAAGGGAAGTTACAATATGGTTGATGGACTTTACTGCTACTAATCTGTGATTTGTCATATGTGCATGACGTGCAAGTGTGTGTGATTTTTGGGATAGAATTACCCACTAAACTTATGGTTTCCTCACCTCGTATCTGTTTTCGGTTGCAGGTACTCCTTAAGGTGATTCCTCTCATACTTTTAACATGATGGAACCACGTGCATTGATGCTAGTTCCGAGTGACCCAAGCTTGTAGAACGTGCATTTTGTGTGTTGTATTTGTTGTATGTAAATTAGTTCATGTAGTTGTATAAGTGTGTCCAAGGCCAATTAGCTTGTTTTTAAGTTGCAAATGCATATTGGTTGGACTCCGGTGTGTGGTTGTCGAGATCTCCGAGCGTGTGGCTCATTGAGTATATTTGCTATCATTTCGATGCACGAATAAGGCTTTTAGCCTAAGGGATAAACCGTATTACAAAAAGGAATGTCGAAATTTCTAGAAAATTTTCAAACCAAAATAGAAAATCCCCTCTATTACCTTTAAGTTAGCATTAGAAATCCAAACCCGACTCCTTAATTAGCCTTAAAGGCTCTTTTCGGGGAACCCTAACAATGCAATACTCCTAGGGTTGGGTTTGAGGTGTTACATAGCCATTACAACAGATAGTCCGAGTCCTAAGAAAATGAAGCTGTTGTCGTTGTATTGTTAAGCATTGGTTCTAGCCTCAAAAAGTAGTCTTACCTACTTGTTGTATCCGAAAACCAGGGTAGAAACAACCGTTCGATTCAAAGACTAAAGTTTACCGAAATGGAAACAAACAGACCTTAACACGAGTGTTTGAGTCTGCTCGGAAATAGTGCTCTTATGTCTACTTGTCTTGAAAACGGTAAGAATTCAATTGTTTTTGCTTTTAAACTTAGATTAATCAGCTTTAATAATTCTAAAAAAATACAAATGGTACTCAAAGTATTAAAATACTTTGGTCTAAAAGTTAGATTATAATTAGACTAAATAAAATGTTTAATAACTATTGACACCTAAAAAGTGTCTTCCCTTTTCTCTTTTATTTATTTTGTTAACTCGGTGATGAAATCACGGTTCTATTTGCGAAGTCGATCACGGTCGGAGTCTAATTGGCGTAATGGAAGCCACTAAACCACAAAGAACCCCTTAGCACCACACAAAAAAGCAACTTTCTTTACTTCGAGCTAACCCACAAAACAATTTTTTTTTGGCCGATCCGAGCTCGGGTCGGGCTCCTAACCAGGAAACCCAAACTTGGACCAAAAATAAAACCCGTCAAAAATAGAAACCCGCTAAAAATAGAAACTTTCCAAAATTAGAAAGTTTTCCAAAACGAAAAGCTACCATGGCCGGTGCCAGCCACCTCGGACTCTGCAAAACGCATCATTTCATTGTTTCCCTCGGCGCCCAATCAAGGCATGGAACCCAAGACATCCGTACAACACCATTTGAGGCCGGCGCCACGTTTTAAGCATCATTTCGCCAAAACGCCATATTTGGTCCCAGCGTCCAACTAAGACATGGAAGTCAACTTCACTAAATGAGACCGTTTATGACCGGCGTCGTTCTTCGAGCTCAACTTGCCAAAACGCTATGTTTTATTCCCGGAGGTCATCCGAAGCACGGAACCCCAAAAATGCCCATACGACATCGTTGGTGACCGGCGCCGCGCTTTCGCCTCCCCATATGGGATTCAGCAGTTCAACGGGATTTTGATTGGTTTTTCCTTGATCCCGACCGTGCACCGACCCGATTCAATTTGTATTGGACTGGCTGCTTGTTGAACTTTTAGGTCATTTTTGTGACTTACCTTTCCTCTATTAGTAGAGGGCATAACCCCTTATTTTACCAATGGTCATTCCTATGGCACACGCTACTGAAATTTGGCTAAGAATCTAAATGCTCGCATCGATATTCCGATCTCTTGGCTCTTTTTCGACTAACCATTACTCCACCAAGTATCTCGTCATTCTCCTACACTAATCTACCTCGACAAATTCCACAAATGGCCTATTTCAATCTTGTCCATCCACCATCACGCTTACGGATCCAGGTTCGTGATTCAAGATCGGCGAGTGGGACAACCTGAGGGAACCAGATCCACTTAAAATCCTTTATGGTTTTATTTATCTTGTTATTTTATCGCTTCACATATTGTGGAGATAGATGTAATCGCTTTTAGTTCATCCCCGCCGCTGTAATTTTTAGTCCTTTCGGTTTTCTTTTCACTTTCCTTTATCACTTTTCTTTATTGCTTTCTTGACTGTTTAAACACACATTCTTTTAACTCACACTTCGAATTAGTAGAGGCCATCTACGGACGGCGAAACCGAAAGGCTTATCCCTACATTTCGTGCCTTCGCCCCCAAACATTAGATTCTCGGTTCTAAACCAATGGAGTCATTTTCTAAACTTCTTTCAAGCTTAGTCTTTCCATATTAAGATTGGAAGAGTGTTGTTTTTATTTTTGTTAGTTTTTATTCCTAAAACTTGCTGCCGAGTCCCATTTTCCTATTTTATTTCTCTTTAATCGCATCTCGACATTTTTAATTTAAAATGGACAAAATTGGATTATTTTCCGACGGCTAAGGCCACGGAACAAAACTAATTTTTTCACTCTCGGCTTATGGCCGGTGCCGGACATCGGTCGGCGTTGGCTCTCGCCGGCACCGGCCGATGGTCGGGCGTGGCTTTGGTCCAAGCCGAGTGTTATCCACTATTTTGGTCAAAAAGCCTTGCGGGAAAAAGTAGATATGAATTTTTCTATTTTCCTAAATTATGAAATAATATCCCGAGACTTCTAAAATTAATTTATTAAATTAAATGATTAATAAAATCGCCAATTACCACTTTGATTAAACTGTTTCAAATTAAATTATAGAAATCGAAAATCTCAATAAGAGGCGCATGCCCACTTTCCAAATCTACTTTCAAAAATCAACTTTCAAAAAGAATCTTCAAAAACCAAAGAGACCTAACGTTCATGGGGAAACTCGGTCCCAATCTGGTGCACTTGCGGGGACGGGCCGTGGTTCCTACGGTGGCGACTCCGTTAGGGAAGTGTCACTTATGAAGAGGGTGAGACTTGAAAATTTGAGTTGTGAGTTTTCTTAATGTACTTTTGCGCTAGGCATGTTGCATTTAGGCAGCCTTGAACATAGTTGCTTTTAATTTTGACCATTAGCCTTTACCCTTAAAAACATCTTTTGGAGGAGATTCGAACTATTATCTCATACATACCAAACTAGGCTTGATTGTCAAGGAGCTGGTACCTCTTCCCTCATAGCATGCTCTTTTGGTTTACTAAGAGGCACCGAGGATTCATGCTTTTCCTGTCATGAACCCCCATGGAGGACTAAATGCTCGGACTATGAGACACCAAGTATCCTACCTAGATTTATCCCTCTTTTGACCACAGATCCTTGGTTGTTTAGGTTGCACCTTCTCTTCATTTGCATGCTCGAATGAGTGTGGTTAGTTTTAGCATCTAACCTTTTTCTTGTGATCCTAGCCGTTTAGGTTAGGTTTGCTAAATAATCATTGCATGGGTTCACAAATAAAATAGAATAATGAACCTTCTTGAGTTGGTCCCTTTTTTTTTTTTTTTGCATTTTTAGCCAAAATTCAAATATGCCTTTTCCTTTTTAAGGTCGGTCCATTAGTTTCATTTTTCAAGTCAGTCTATTCATTTGATTTTTACATTAGCTAAATTTTAAATTAATCTCAAATAGGTGAGTCCATTTTTACATTAGCCAAGTTTTAAATTTATCTCAAATAAGTGACTCCATATTGCATTATCCAAATTTTAAATTCATCTCAAATAGGTGAGTCCATTTTTGAAATTCATCCGAAATAGGTGAGTCCATTTTGCATTTAACCAAAGTTAAAATTCATCTCTAATTAGGAGAGTCTTTTATTTGCATTTAGCCAAAGTAAAATTCATCTCAAATTAGATGAGTTTTTGTTTGCATTTATCCAAATCAAATTCACCCCAATCTAAGGGACTCCATTGGTATCATTGCATTTCATTTTGGTCGGTTTGCATTCTTTATGTGCATCCAAGTAAAAGAACATATCATTTTCTTTTCTGTTAGGATCAATCGTTCCTCGGGCTAAGCACTTAAGCCCCATGCCCCTAAAATTTTCCACGAGACAATCTTGAGCACATACTCTTTTAGGATATAGGATAGGGAATCCCACTCAAGTTAGCAATCCTAGCTCGAAGCAGCTAAGAAAAAAGAAGTTTATTTCAACATTAGAACAGTCGACAACGATACAACCTACATCAACACATACCACACTAGTATGTCCGACACCTTTACTAGTAACACCAATACGCCGCCCAAGGTCAAAACACAACCCTCCGAAAGTTTGCTCTTGGAGAGACTAAGTCACCCTAGAGGGGGTGAATAGGATGATGAGGAAATTTAAACAAGTAATGCAAGAATAAAACTAGAAATGACTACGAGGAAAGTCCGAGTCTAGATTGGACTCGAGAAAGTTATGTGGAAACCCTCCTGGGGCGAGAAAACCACGGTTAGTGCTAATCCAAGCACCAAGTCAAATCCACTATTTTGAATCCACAAAATACGGTAGAAAGACTCACCCATAATTGCTCCCTTAGACAATTCCTTATAAGATTTTCCTAGACTTAAAAATTCCCTTATCCGATCTATTACTTCCTAACCGAGGTAACCTTTACAGTTAGGAACAATTGAAGCTAAGTTAACCCTTACAGCTCAATCAAGGGACCTTACTCAGAAAGTAAGAAAAAGTGTTTGTAATAGATTATAAGACCTTACAACTCGGAAAGATGTTAAGTACGAGTTGGAGTTGTAAGTAGAAGATTGAGTATGAAATACAATGACTTTTGCTTAAGTGCGTGTATTGACGAGTTTATCCAGCAATGACTTTTGCTTCAAGTCTTGAGAGTTGGCTTCTATTTATAGATAACCAAGTAGATTAGTCGTTGTGATTATCTTCCGACTGGAAGTCCTTTATGACCATTACAATGGTTTTTCGAGTCACTTAGAAAATATCCGTTGAGGTGTGAACGTTGGGCAATGGCTCTTGACTCCTTTGGAAGTCCCAATCCGTTGGTGGTGTCTGAAAAGTAGGGTGGAAACCACCGTTGAGCTTAGCGTTGCGGTTTTCTAGTTTTGGAAACAGACAACCACGACACGGTGTCCGGTCTTCGGTCGAGAGGTAGAAAAAGCCTTGTCTGCTGGTGATTTGACATCTTGAAGCCGGTTACTTTTGTAATTCAAAAATAGGATAGCCTTGTTTGAATAGCCTACAAAAGTAAATCAATTTGGTTCTCAAAGTATAAAACACTGTGGTCCAAGGTTAGACACGAGATAATAATTTAATTAAGATAATTAAGTGCATAATTATTTGAGTCCTAAAAGAGTGGGATTTTCCGAGTCTAATATCCATTATACTCAAATTCCATCCGAGTCGGTCTAGAGGTAAAGCAAGTTAGATAAAGAACATTAGAGTAAAAAGACTTGATCTAGACTGCCAATGTTCAAACCAAACAGATCGACTTAGAAAGTTAAATTTACACAATAATTCAATCAAGCTTAGATCATGAAGTCAAATATGAGTTTATGCACATATGAGTGAGTGTTTGAACATGCAACATATCCGAGTGTTGTCCGATTGACTCGAATTGTGTGTGAAATGATAAGTAAGAATATGCTTTACGAGTTAGTCACAATCAATTGAGAATATATGCGATAGTTTACGTAACACTCGAAAAGATGCTATATCGCTCGGAAAAGCTTTTAAAACGAGATAGAATGACTTTTTATCAAAACCTTATAAGAGATGAAGTCTTATACCTGATTCCTTGATGGAACTCAGAATGATGTATCCGTAAGGTCTAAGTCTTCACCCTCCACTAAAAATGGCTAACAATCCAGAGCAAAACCCCATTATGACCTTATTCAAGGAGTCTACTGTAAAGATGGAAGCTAAGATTGAGGCCCGGGATAAGAAGATTGAGTCAATATCCGAAACCCTTGATCTTATACTCCAAATCTCAAAAAGAATGCTAATGAAGCAAGAAAAAACGGAGAGGAAACAAACCCTCAACCTAAGCGTCAACCTCATCCCAAGCCTCAATCTGATCCACGAATAGATCGAATAGAGAAGTTGTTGCGTGAGTCTTCCATGTTTAATGACTACTATCCGGCCCTAGGGATTCACTTCAATCCCTAAAGGAAAGTTGCCCCCAAAATTCACCATGCCCGACATCAAGTCATGAGGCCGAAAACCCTCACCACAATGTAAGGAACTTTATAGGGGCAATGACTTTAAAGAATGTATCGGAGGACACATACCATGTCATCTTCCCATGGACATTTGACAAAGATGTCATGAAGTGGTACAATGCTTTGTCGACCCACACAATGTCATAAACGGACAGGATATTTGCTTGGGAGTTCTTACACCAATTCTCCTACAATATGGATCTACCGAGTCACTCTTTGAGGACCTTAAGTTGATCAAGCAAAGAAACCAGGAAAGCTTCACCGACTTCACGACTCGCTAGAGGGCAAAAGCTACCCACATGATCGATCGACCTTTTGAAATGGATCAAGTTAGACTCATTATCAAAAACACGAAGCTCGCCTACCATCAACACTTGAAGTTCTTGCCTTTCATGGACTTCAAAACACTCGAAATGTCGGCATGCTTATCGAAGAGGGCGAGGCATCCGCAAAGCTTCAACCAGCTAGAAGATCATCCAATGAGCCCGTCACTCATTAAGGATACTAATAAAGTCTACATTCACTTTCGGATATGTTCTATGTCTTTTTCCTTTTCCTATATTTAAAAAAAAAACCAAATCTATACTTTCTTTTTGAACTACGAAGGCCTAATTTTTGCTATAGCTAATACATAGGAAGCCCATGAGGTCCGGCCCCAAACCTAATCTTGTTCCCATTTCCAATTTCCAAACTTGAAGCCACTTTGCCATAACCAAAGGAGTAGAAACACTGTCGAAAAAAGTCGTCGAATCAATCAAGAAGCATGTTATGTTGATTCAACACCAAACCTTCAAGTCTACGGTTCATTATTCATCGCTAGTAGCGAGTACATCACAGTTCAAGTGGCCTAATTTTCTTTAGGCTCTACTTTGGGGAGTGGGGGCTAAAGTGAAATTTTGTCTGTCTTTTTGAATTTTTTCATCATCTTAATAAAAGAATGCATTTGTTCTTAGAATAGAATCATGTATTCATCTCATTTGCATGTGTCAAACTCCTAAAAATATAAAAATTACTACAAGGAATTATGCAATCAAGCATCATCAATCAAGTTAGCATCGAAATGGTAGCCGGCTTCGCCACCTTCAAAGAAATTCAACTAAGAATGTCAAAGCCGGTTAACTCTCCAACATTCAAAAGAGTTAGGCACAAGCACCCAAGAAGAACATGGGGGCTCATGATCGAAAGGGTCATACAACAACTCCAAGATTACTTAGGAAGAGGCACCAATCTTCTACCATACAAACAAATGAGCTATTAACACACAAACTAACGAGTCAAAGTTAAAATGGGGCACATAACCTCATAGAACTTCATATTTTCAAATAAGTCCAATATCTGTCCCTATTCTAATAAAAATGGATAGATATCGGGTTTCGAGCCTAACAGGGTCAAGGTCCGGATACTTTTCAACCGAACTTTAGGCCCGGAATTTCTTAAGTTCGGACAACCAGTCCAGTCTCAATCCCAACAACGGTCGGGGTTCGAGACATCTCCATCGAGCTTCAAGCCCGAGCAATGGTCAAGGTTCGGACACACTCCGGTTGAGTTTCAAACCCGGGAGCGGTTAAGGTTCGGACATTATGTCGAGCTTCAAACCTAACAATGGTCAAGATTCGGACCCCCAGTCAAGTCTCGGACCTAGTAGCGAGTCAAGGTTCAAACAACCCCATCGAGCTTTAGGCCTAACAGGTGGTCAAGGTTCGGACATTCCTGCTGGTCAAGCTTTAGGCCTAATAGCGACCAAGGTTCGGACATCAAGCGAAGACTTCATGACCTCCCTATGGCCAAGTCAAGGAAGCACATTTGAAATGTGATCCGGTTAGATCATTTCAAAGGTAACACTTGAATCTATTTACATTCAATTATTAGCAAATAAAGCTGTTAGTGTAGAAATTTTTAGCCAAGCTTCGATCCAAGAACGGTGAAGTTTAGGCCCCTCATTCGAGCTTCAGGACATTGATCGAGTCAAGCTCAGCATAGCCAGCCGAAATTTTGACCACTTGTAGCCCCCAAGTGGACTTCGGACGTTACTACCCGAGTTAAGTTCAATCCCCCGCCAAACTTTAGACTAAGTACTTGGTCAAGTTTAGGCACATCAATCCGAGATTTGGGTCTTTAAGTAGCCAAGTTTAGGAATCGAGCAACTCGGACTTCAGAATCTGTTAATCAAGTCTAGGCTCCTTTTTAGAGTTCAAGTGAAGAGATGACTAATTCCAAATATATTAATTCAATCGGAATCTAAAGCAACGAGTAAGTACCCATTAGTGTCTACTTTGACCTTCGTATTTCGGACTCGGTCAAAGTGGGGGCTAACTATAGACGCCTAAAAAGTGTCATCATTTTTCTCTTTTATTTATTTTGTTAGCCCGGTGATGAAATCCCAATCCTATTTACGAATTCGGATCACGGTTGGAGTCGATTGGCGTGACGGAAGTTAGTAAACCACAAAGAACCCCTTAGCACCACAAAAGCAACTTTCTTTGCTTTGGACCAGCCCACAAACCAAATTACTTTCGGCCGGACCAAGGCCGGGTTGGGCTCCTAACCAGGAAACCCAAACTCGCAGCAAAAATAAAACCCGTCAAAAATTGAAACCCGTCAAACATAGAAACTTTCCAAAAATAGAAAGTTTTCAAAAATGAAAAAGTCTGTAATGGCCAGTGTCGGTCACCTCTAAGCTGTGAAAAAAGCATCGTTTCACTATATCCTCAACACCCAACCGAGGCACGGAACCCGAGACGTCCGTACGACACCGTTTGAGGCCGATGCCGCATTTTCAACATCATTTCGCCAAAACACCGGGTTTGGTCCTAGCGTCCAACCGAGACATGAAAGTCAACTTCACTAAACAATACCGTTTGTGACCAGACACCGCGTTTTTATGCTCAACTTGCCAAAATGCTACGTTTTGTTCCCATAGGTCATCCGAAGCACGGAACCCTAGAAACGCTTATATGACGTCATTGGTGATCGGCCTCGTGCTTTTCGCCCCACATCCCCGATTCAGCGGGGTTTTGTTTGGTTTTTCCTTGATCCCCGTTGTGGACCGGTTCGGTTTAATTGGACCACTACTTGTTGAACTTTTAAGTCATTTTTGTAACCTAACTTTCCTTTATTAATAGAGGCCTAACCCCTTCATTTTACCAATGGCCATTCCTATGGCACACGCTGTTGAAATTTAGCTAAGAGCTACTAAATGCTTGCATCGGTATTCGATCTCTTGGCTCTTTTTAGCTAACCATTACTCTACCAAGTATCTCATCATTCTCCTACACTAATCTACCTCCACAATTCCACAAATAGCATATTTCAATCTTGTTCATCCATCGTCACAATTCTAGATCCGGTTCGTGATATAAGATCAGCAGGTGGGACAACCCGAGGGCACTAGATCCACTTACAATCCTTTACGGTTTTATTTATTTTGTTATTTTACCGCTTTTCATATTGTGGAGCAAGATGTAATCGCTTTTAATTCCTCTCCGCCCGTTGTAACTTTTAGTTCTTTCGCTTTTCTTTTCGTTTTCCTTTATTGCTTTTCTTGATTGCTTTCCTATCTGCTTTTACTACATTCTTCGCATGCCTTGGTTGATTTAATTTCTGTACTTTTCATGTTGTATTCTTGACTATTTAACCACACATTCTTCTAACTCACAATTCGAATAAGTAGAGGTCATCTACGAACAGTGAAACAGAAGGGCTTATCCCTACATTTCGTACCTTCGCCCGCAAATACTAGATTCTCGGTTCTAGACCAATGGAGTCATTTTCTAAACCTCTTTCAAGCTTAGTCTTTCCATAATAAGATTGGAAGAGTATTCTTTTATTTTTGTTAGTTTTTATTCCTAAAACTAACTTGTAACTCCCATTTTCCTATTTTTATTTCTCTTTAATCGCATCTCGACATTTCTAATTTAAAATAGACAAAATTGGTTTATTTTCTTACAACCAAGGCCACAGATCAAAACTCATTTTTCAATCTCGACCTATGACCGATGCTGGACACCGATCAGCACGGCTCTCGCCAGCGCCGACCGGTTGTCGGCCGTGGTCTTGGTCCAAGCCGGTGTTATCCACTATTTTGGCGCAAAAGCCTTGCGGTAGAAAATAGATCTGAATTTTTCTATTTTCCTAAATTATGCAATAATATCCTGAGACTTCTAAAATTAATTTATAAAATTAAATGATTAATAAAATCACCAATCACCACTTTACTTAAACTATTTCAAATTAAATTATAAAAATAAAAAATCTCAATAAGAGGAGCATCCCCACTTTCTTAATCCACTTTAAAAATCAACTTTCAAAAAAATCTTCAAAAACCAAAGAGACTCGACAGTCGTGGGGAAACTTTGCTTAAACCATATATGTGAGAATGATTCCTGTTTGGTGCAACTTTCAATTTGATGATAAATTATTTCAAAGATGTTGAGCAAGGAGTGGTTGAACCTTTGCAGATTTTATGATAAGACATGTTTTGCAATGTTTTGACACTTGAATAGATGGATGTAGTGACTGATATTAATCTGATGATTGAGATAGTCTTTTTGAATCGACAAGGGCATTATGTGCTGATATCAGACTGATTGCGGATAAGTCATTTACTTGTCATGGTTGATGATAGCTTCTTCAAGTTAGGATGATTAACTGGTAGAGAGACCTCATATTATGATTTTGAGCTGGGGATGACAAATCTCGTATCGCTAAAAAATGTTCCACATACATGAAACTTCTATCTTCACTAGGTTATGTAGAACAACTATTTGTTTTATCTTTATAGTTATTCATGTGTTGCCTATAATTTTACTCATTTCTTTATTCCTTGTAGAGGGTAATATCCTTACCACCTTAATAATTTTTTAAACGTATCAAAAAAATAATTATGGATAGGTTTGATTGATTTAAATTTTTTTGTGTGTGTGGAATTTAGCTTATATTCTAAATGGACATATTGCTAATATCTTAAGAGAATATTTAATGATAGCGCAGGTGGGAAGAAAAATTACATTTCATATAGTAGATAGATCTATATTATGTTGAATGTTTCTTTCTAAATACAAACTTTAAAATATAAATTGAACAATATACATTGACTTCATTACATTAAATGGCAAATCTTAACAACAAAAAGACACCAAAAATATTTTAATTAGTTACATATGATATGATATCATATATTTATAATAACAAGTTTTCATAATAACTCTTCTATTTGCAGAGTAATAATATTGCACGTGCTGCCTCACTAGTATCCACTCCCTCCATTTAAATTATTTATCATTTTCGAATTTTAAGGGAACACCATAGAAACACAAATTTATAACAAAATTTGTGTTAAAAAATCAAATTGTCCTAAATTATTGCTAATGAAAAATTAAATAAAAATGAAAGAGCAAAATAAATTCATAAAGATAAAATTAGTGAACCGATTATAATATATCATTAAAATTATAGAATTACATATTTTATAAAATAATAAAAGTTATTTAAAGTTATATATCTATACTACATATACTAGCAAACTTTTTAAAATTATGAAATGGTAGCTCGAGCGTGAATTTAGGAATTTCGTCCAATAAAAAATAATAATTTATCCTTGAAAAAAATAGATTTCCGCTCATCTATGTAAATCCATTTTGTAACATGAGCTAGATGTTGGGCAAATGATTGGAGAATACAATTGATTTAAGGATACAAATGTAAGAAAATAAGGCTATCTCCAATAGGACCAACTCCACCCATATGGAGGAAAGAGAAAATAAAAAAAAGGGGTGGAGCCGAGGTGGAGAGGAATTTCTCCATGGAGTTGTTCCATGAGAAACTCCTTAGAGCAACCGAGCCAAGGGGAAAAAGGAGGAGAGAGAGGAAAGGCCGCGTGGGACACAACCCCAGCTGGGCCGTGTCCGGCACGTGTTCCGCAAGCGCACGAGAGGAGGTGGCAGCCCGGACACGCGGGCCCCACATGTTGTGGAAGTTGCCTTTTTTTTTTTTTTTTTTTGAAATGCTTTTTTTTTCTTGTTTGTGTATAAATATATTTATAAAATATTTCATTTTGGACCCATTGATAATATAAATTATTATGGAGCAACTCACATAAATTTCTACTATGGGCAATAGGCAATAAAAGAAGCAACTCCCTTCCATATGTGGCAATTAGAGTAACTCAAATGGAGTTGCTACTGTTGTGGATAGCCTAAGGAGCGGAGTCTCAACATAAAATTATTGATGATTAAGTAGTGGAGTCTCGGTTTCAAATTATTTATAATTAACTTGTATTATATATAGCCTCTTACGGTTGACCGAAGAGTGCAGGAGGAAAATAGATTGTCTTGTTAGGGGTGAGCGGTTCCGGTGCACCTGTCCCAAAACTAGGAACCCGACCCTTACTTTGTCTGACCGGTTCCCGAATTTAGGAAACTAACCTTTACCTTGTTTGACCGGTTCCTAAGTTTTAAGAACCTAACCCCGAACCTCAAGTTCCGGTTCGGTTGCGATTCCAGGATACCCCGTTCACACCATTATTCTTATGAAAAAAAAAAACTTTAAGGCCTTAAAAACTTACAAACATCAACTCACGTTAATCATTTAATTAGCTAAAATTCAACAAGTAAACAATTAAATACCACAATTTTCAGCAATTTTTTATAAAATCAAAGTTGGTAGTAGAAACAATGTTTTTAAAGGGGATGTGATCAAAATCTTACAAAGTCTCTTCAAAAACTAATACAACCAAATGTCTCAAGTTCATTAACTAAATTTAAATAAAAATAATGCAACATTTAAACTTCCATTGCATCTTCAACATCAATAACTTATCCATCACCGTCGGCAAAATCTATGAAATATAAAAAATAATAATTTATCCTTGAAAAAAATAGATTTCCGCTCATCTATGTAAATCCATTTTGTAACATGAGCTAGATGTTGGGCAAATGATTGGGGAATACAATTGATTTAAGGATACAAATGTAAGAAAATAAGGCTATCTCCAAGAGGACCAACTCCCCCATATGGAGGAAAGAGAAAATAAAAAATAGGGGGTGGAGCCGAGGTGGAGAGGAGTTTCTCCATGGAGTTGCTCCATAGCGAAACTCCTTAAAGCAACTAGCCAAGGGGAAAAAGGAGGAGACAGAGGAAAGGCCGCGTGGGACACAGCCCCAGCTGGGCTGTGTCCGGCACGTGTTCTGCAAGCGCACGGAGGGAGGTGGCAGCCTAGACACGCGGGCCCCACATGTTGTGGAAGTTGCCTTTTTTTTTTTTGATTTTGATATGCTTTTTTTTTTCTTCTTTGTGTATAAGTATATTTATAAAATATATCATTTGGGACCCATTTATAATATAAATTATTATGGAGCAACGCACATAAATTTCTACTATGGGCAATAATCAATAAAAGAAGCAACTCCCTTGCCTATGTGGCAATTATAGCAACTCAAAGGGAGTTGCTACTATTGTGGATAGCCTAAGGAGCGAAGTCTCAACATAAAATTATTTATGATTAAGTAGTGGAGTCTCAGCTTGAATTATTTATAATTACCTTGTATTATCTATAACCTCTTATGGATGACCGAAGAGTGCAGGGAGGAAAATAGATTGTCTTGTTAGGGGTGAGCGGTTCCGGTACCCTGTCCCAAAACTAGGAACCTAACCCTTACTTTGTTTGATCGGTTCCTGAATTTAGGCACCTAACATTTACCTTGTTTGACCGGTTTCTAAATTTTAAGAACCTAACCCCGAACCTCAACTTCCGGTTCCGGCTCCGATTCCAGGATACCCTGTTCACACCATTATTCTTATGAAAAAAACTTTAAGTCCTTAAAAACTTACATACATCAACTCACGTTAATCATTTAATTAGATAAAGTTCAACAAGTAAACAATTAAATACCACAATTTTCAGCAATTTTTTATAAAATCAAAGTTGGTAGTAGAAACAATGTTCTTAAAGGGGGATGTGATCTAAATCTTACAAAGTCTCTTCAAAAACTAATACAACCAAATGTCTCAAGTTTATTAACTAAATTTAAATAAAAATAATGCAACATTTAAACTTCCATTGCATCTTTAACATCAATAATTTATCCATCACCGTCTGCAAAATCTATGAAATATAAAAAATAATAATTTATCCTTGAAAAAAATAGATTTCCGCTCATCCATGTAAATCCATTTTGTAACATGAGTTAGATGTTGGGCAAATGATTGGGGAACACAACTGATTTAAGGATACAAATGTAAGAAGATAAGGCTATCTCCAATAGTAGCAACTCCACCCATATGGAGGAAAGAGAAAATTAAAAAAAGAGGGGTGGAGCCGAGGTGGAGAGGAGTTTCTCCATGGAGTTGCTCCATGGAGAAACTCCTTAGAGCAACTAGCCAAGGGGAAAAAAGGAGGAGAGAGAGGAAAGGCCGCGTGGGATACAACCCCAGCTGGGCTGTGTCCGGCACGTGTTCCGCAAGCGCACGGGGGAGGTGGCAGCCTGGACACGCGGGCCCCACATGTTGTGCATGTTGCCGGTTTTTTTTTTTTGATTTTGATATGCTTTTTTTTTTCTGGTTTGTGTGTAAGTATATTTATAAAATATATCATTTGGGACCCATTTATAATATAAATTATTATGGAGCAACGCACATAAATTTCTACTATGGGCAATAATCAATAAAAGAAGCAACTCCCTTGCCTATGTGGCAATTATAGCAACTCAAAGGGAGTTGCTACTATTGTGGATAGCCTAAGGAGCGAAGTCTCAACATAAAATTATTTATGATTAAGTAGTGGAGTCTCGGTTTGAAATTATTTATAATTACCTTGTATTATCTATAACCTCTTATGGATGACCGAAGAGTGCAGGAGGAAAATAGATTGTCTTGCTAGGGGTGAGCGGTTCCGGTACCCTGTCCCAAAACTCGGAACCTGGCCCTTACTTTGTTTTATCGGTTCCTGAATTTAGGAACCTAACATTTACCTTGTTTGACCTGGTTCCTAAATTTTAAGAACCTAACCCCGAACCTCAAGTTCCGGTTCCGATTCCAGGATACCCTGTTCACACCATTATTCTTATGAAAAAAAACTTTAAGTCCTTAAAAACTTACATACATCAACTCACGTTAATCATTTAATTAGATAAAGTTCAACAAGTAAACAATTAAATACCACAATTTTCAGCAATTTTTTATAAAATCAAAGTTGGTAGTAGAAACAATGTTCTTAAAGGGGGATGTGATCTAAATCTTACAAAGTCTCTTCAAAAACTAATACAACCAAATGTCTCAAGTTTATTAACTAAATTTAAATAAAAATAATGCAACATTTAAACTTCCATTGCATCTTTAACATCAATAATTTATCCATCACCGTCTGCAAAATCTATGAAATATAAAAAAATAATAATTTCTCCTTGAAAAAAATAGATTTCCGCTCATCCATGTAAATCCATTTTGTAACATGAGTTAGATGTTGGGCAAATGATTGGGGAACACAACCGATTTAAGGATACAAATGTAAGAAGATAAGGCTATCTCCAATAGTAGCAACTCCACCCATATGGAGGAAAGAGAAAATTAAAAAAAAGGGGGTGGAGCCGAGGTGGAGATGAGTTTCTCCATGGAATTGCTCCATGGAGAAACTCCTTGGAGCAATTGGCCAATCGGGAAAAAAGGAGGAGAGAGAGGAAAGGCCGCGTGGGATACAACCCCAGCTGGGCTGTGTCTAGCACGTGTTCTACACGAGCACGGAGGGAGGTGGCAGCCCGGACACGCGGGCTCCACATGTTGTGCATGATGCCGGTTTTTTTTTTTTATTTTGAAATGCTTTTTTTTTCTTGTTTGTGTATAAGTATATTTATAAAATATTTCATTTGGGACCCATTTATAATATAAATTATTATGGAGCAACGCACATAAATTTCTACTATGGGCAATAATCAATAAAAGAAGCAACTCCCTTGCCTATGTGGCAATTATAGCAACTCAAAGGGAGTTGCTACTATTGTGGATAGCCTAAGGAGCGAAGTCTCAACATAAAATTATTTATGATTAAGTAGTGGAGTCTCGGTTTGAATTATTTATAATTACCTTGTATTATCTATAACCTCTTATGGATGACCGAAGAGTACAGGAGGAAAATAGATTGTCTTGTTAGGGGTGAGCGGTTCCGGGTACCCTGTCCCAAAATTAGGAACCTGGCCCTTACTTTGTTTGATCGGTTCTTGAATTTAGGAACCTAACATTTACCTTGTTTGACCGGTTCCTAAATTTTAAGAACCTAACCCCGAACCTCAAGTTCCGGCTCCGGTTGCGATTCCAGGATATCCTGTTCACACCATTATTCTTATGAAAAAAAACTTTAAGTCCTTAAAAACTTCCATACATCAACTCACGTTAATCATTTAATTAGATAAAGTTCAACAAGTAAACAATTAAATACCACAATTTTCAGCAATTTTTTATAAAATCAAAGTTGGTAGTAAAAACAATGTTCTTAAAGGAGGATGTGATCTAAATCTTACAAAGTCTCTTCAAAAACTAATACAACCAAATGTCTCAAGTTTATTAACTAAATTTAAATAAAAATAATGCAACATTTAAACTTCCATTGCATCTTTAACATCAATAATTTATCCATCACCGTCTGCAAAATCTATGAAATATAAAAAATAATAATTTATCCTTGAAAAAAATATATTTCCGCTCATCCATGTAAATCCATTTTGTAACATGAGTTAGATGTTGGGCAAATGATTGGGGAACACAACTGATTTAAGGATACAAATGTAAGAAGATAAGGCTATCTCCAATAGTAGCAACTCCACCCATATGGAGGAAAGAGAAAATTAAAAAACGGGGGTGGAGCCGAGGTGGAGATGAGTTTCTCCATGGAATTGCTCTATGGAGAAACTCCTTGGAGCAATTGGCCAAGGGGGAAAAAGGAGGAGAGAGAGGAAAGGCCGCGTGGGATACAACCCCAGCTGGGCTGTGTCTAGCACGTGTTCTACACGCGCACGAGGGAGGTGGCAGCCCGGACACGCGGGCTCCACATGTTGTGCATGTTGCCGGTTTTTTTTTTGATTTTGAAATGCTTTTTTTTTCTTGTTTGTGTATAAATATATTTATAAAATATTTCATTTCGGACCCATTTATAATATAAATTATTATGGAGCAACTCACATAAATTGCTACTATGGGCAATAATCAATAAAAGGAAGCAACTCGCTTGCCTATGCGGCAATTAGAGCAACTCAAAAGGAGTTGCTACTATTGTGGATAGTCTAAGGAGCGGAGTCTCAACATAAAATTATTTATGATTAAGTAGTGGAGTCTCGGTTTGAAATTATTTATAATTACCTTGTATTATCTATAACCTCTTACGGATGACCGAAGAGTACAGGAGGAAAATAGATTGTCTTGCTAGGGGTGAGCGGTTCCGGGTACCCTATCCCAAAATTAGGAACCTAACCCTTACTTTGTTTGACCGGTTCCTGAATTTAGGAATCTAACCTTTACCTTGTTTGACCTGGTTCCTAAATTTTAAGAACCCGACCCCGAAACTCAAGTTCCGGTTCCGGTTGCGATTCCAGGATACCCTGTTCACACCATTATTCTTATGAAAAAAACTTGAAGGCCTTAAAAACTTACATACATCAACTCATGTTATTCATTTAATTAGATAAAGTTCAACAAGTAAACAATTAAATACGACAATTTTTAGCAACTTTTCATAAAATCAAAGTTTGTAGTAGAAACAATGTTCTTAAAGGGGATGTGATCAAAATCTTACAAAGTCTCTTCAAAAACTAACATAACCAAATGTCTCAAGTTCATTAACTAAATTTAAATAAAAATAATGCAACATTTAAACTTCCATTGCATCTTCAAAATCAATAATTTATCCATCACCGTCGGCAAAATCTATGAAATATAAAAAATAATAATTTATCCTTGAAAAAAATAGATTTCCGCTCATCTATGTAAATCCATTTTGTAACATGAGCTAGATGTTGGGCAAATGATTGGGGAATGCAAATGATTTAAGGATACAAATGTAAGAAGATAAGGCTATCTCCAATAGGAGCAACTCCACCCAAATGGAGGAAAGAGAATAAAAAAAAGGGGGTGGAGCCGAGGTGGAGAAGAGTTTGTCCATGGAGTTGCTCCATGGAGAAACTCCTTGGAGCAAATGGCCAAGGGGAAAAAGGAAGAGAGAGAGGAAAGGCCGCTTGGGACACAACCCTAGCTGGGCTGTGTCTCGACATGTGTTCTCGCACGCGCACGGAGGGAGGTGGCAGCCTAGACACTTGGGCCCCACATGTTGTGGAAGTTGCCTTTTTTTATTTATTTTGAAATGCTTTTTTTTTTCTTGTTTGTGTATGAGTATATTTATAAAATATTTCATTTGGGACCCATTTATAATATAAATTATTATGGAGCAACTCACATAAATTGCTACTATGGGCAATAATCAATGAAAAGAAGCAACTCCCTTGCCTATGTGGCAATTAGAGCAACTCAAAGGGAGTTGCTACTACTGTGGATAGCCTAAGGAGCGGAGTCTCAACATAAAATTATTTATGATTAAGTAGTGGAGTCTCGGTTTGAAATTATTTATAATTACCTTGTATTATCTATAACCTCTTACGGATGACCGAAGAGTGCAGGAGGAAAATAGATTGTCTTGCTAGGGGTGAGCGGTTCCGGTACCCTATCCCAAAACTAGGAACCCGACCCTTACTTTGTATGACCGGTTCTTGAATTTAGGAACCTAACCTTTACCTTGTTTGACCGATTCTTAAATTTTAAGAACCCGACCCCGAACCTCAAGTTCCGGTTCGGTTCCGATTCCAGGATACCCTGTTCACACCATTATTCTTATGAGAAAAAACTTTAAGGCCTTAAAAACTTACATACATCAACTCACGTTGATCATTTAATTAGATAAAGTTCAACAAGTAAACAATTAAATACCACAATTTTCAGCAATTTTTTATAAAATCAAAGTTGGTAGTGGAAACAATGTTCTTAAAGGGGGATGTGATCTAAATCTTACAAAGTCTCTTCAAAAACTAATACAACCAAATGTCTCAAGTTTATTAACTAAATTTAAATAAAAATAATGCAACATTTAAACTTCCATTGCATCTTTAACATCAATAATTTATCCATCACCGTCGGCAAAATCTATGAAATATAAAAAATAATAATTTATCCTTGAAAAAAAATAGATTTCCGCTCATCCATGTAAATCCATTTTGTAACATGAGTTAGATGTTGGGCAAATGATTGGGGAATACAACTGATTTAAGGATACAAATGTAAGAAGATAAGGCTATCTCCAATAGTAGCAACTCCACCCATATGGAGGAAAGAGAAAATTAAAAAAAGGGGGTAGAGCCGAGGTGGAAAGGATTTTCTCCATGGAATTGCTCCATGGAGAAACTCCTTGGAGCAATTGGCCAAGGGGGAAAAAGGAGGAGAGAGAGGAAAGGCCGCGTGGGATACAACCCCAGCTGGGCTGTGTCTCGACACGTGTTCCGCACGCGCACGAGAGGAGGTGGCAGCCCGGACACGCGGGCTCCACATGTTGTGCATGTTGCCTTTTTTTATTTTGAAATGCTTTTTTTTTCTTGTTTGTGTATAAAAATATTTATAAAATATTTCATTTGGGACCCATTTATAATATAAATTATTATGGAGCAACTCACATAAATTGCTACTATGGACAATAGGCAATAAAAAGAAGCAACTCCCTTGCATATGTGGCAATTAGAGCAACTCAAAGGAAGTTGCTACTATTGTGGATAGCCTAAGGAGCGGAGTCTCAACAGAAAATTATTTATGATTAAGTAGTAGAGTCTCGGTTTGAAATTATTTATAATTAACTTGTATTATCTATAACCTCTTACGGATGACCGAAGAGTGCATGAAGACTCAGACAAAGCTCAATACTTTTCCGAGTTGTATGAAAGGAATCGAGTATAACAATCTCATACCTACGAGTTTTGATTCCAAGGCATTCTCTCGTATCTCGAAACTTATTTGAGTAAAATAGTATCTTTTCTAAGCGATACGAGATATTACTTATTATATTTCTTTCTTATCCGTAAGCGATTCGTAAAGCCGGTTCTTTATTATGAGTCCAGACTTCACTTAGATTAATCGCAGATTGAATAGAACAAGTATTTCGTCTTTTCTCATTCGGAATCCGACTTGTGGTTATAAGTCCTATTTTGTTATAGTCGGTATTCTTAGCTTGTTTCATGCTTAGTCTATATCAAGTTAATCCTCTCCGATATTCTTTATTGAACTTGATTCTTCGCTTAGACTAAGTCGGATGGAATTCCGAGTATCATGGATATTGGACTCGGAAAATTCCATTCCGTTTCGACTCGGATAATCGGTTGGTTTATTTATCGTAATTATTTTATTATCCGTGTCTAATCTTGGGCTAAAGTATTTTATACTTTGAGAACCAAAATTGATTTACTTTTGTAGGTTATTCAATCGAGGATACACTTTTCAAACTACAAAAGTAGCCTAGGCTCGAACGTCAAATCACCAGCGAGACATGGCTCTTCACCTTCTCTGCTCCAGTCCCAGTAGATTGTGTCTTCCAAATCTGGAAAAGCTGGAACGCCAAGCTTAACGGTGGTTTCTACCTTATCTTTCAAGACACCGCTAATGTTTTGGGACTTCCAAGAGAGTTAATCCGTTGTCCAACGTTCATATTACAATGGATACTTTCTGATCGACTCGAAAGCTTCTATCAATGGTCACGAGAGGACTCTCGGTCAACGAGATGAAGATAACGGCTACTCTGCCTGGTCATCTATAAATAGAAGCCATCTCACAAGACTTGAAGATTGCCGAATCTATTGTTAATACACATACTTGAGAAAAGTCATTGTATTTACTTTCAATCTTCTACTTACAACTCCCACTCTGTAATTCATTACTTTCTTAGTTGTAAGGTCTTGTACTCGATTACAAACTCTTTCTTACATTCTTTGTAAGGTCCCTTGACTAAACTGTAAGGGTTAACTCAGCTTAGTTGTCTCTAGCTGTAAGGGTTATCCCAGCTAGGAAGTACTAGATTAGATAAGGGAATTTCGAGTCTAGGAAAACCCGTATAGAGTTGTCTAAGGGAGCAACTCGGGTTCGGTCGGTTCGCGGTATTTTGTGGACTCAAAATAGTGAATTTGACTTTGTGTCCGGATTGACACGGTCCGTGGTTTTCTGCCCCAGGAGGGTTTCCACGTAAATTCTAAGTGTTATCGTTCCGAGTTTATTCTAGACTCGAGCAGCTTTATCTGCTCTTGCTCTTTCGATTGATAGCCTTCGAGTCCAATCTTTTCGACCACTGTTGATAGACTCGGAATCTGTCTCTGTCTCTATTCCGTGCAAAAGAGTTTGATTTTCTCAAGAATGTTCTATCACCCTATTCACCCCCTCTAGGGTGACTCGGACTCTCCCCAAGCAAACCTTCGGTGCGGGAGGAAAATAGATTGTCTTGCTAGGGGTGAGCGGTTCCGGTACCCTATCCCAAAACTAGGAACCCGACCCTTACTTTGTTTGACCGGTTCTTGAATTTAGGAACTTAACATTTACCTTGTTTGACCGGTTCCTAAATTTTAGGACCACGACCTTGAACCTCTAGTTCCTGTTCCGGTTCGATTTCGGGATACCTTCCGTTCAACCCATTATTCTTATGAAAAAAACTTTAAGGCCTTAAAAACTTACAAACATCAACTCACGTTAATCATTTAATTAGATAAAGTTCAACAAGTAAACAATTAAATACCACAATTTTCAGCAATTTTTTATAAAATCAATGTTTGTAGTCGAAACAATGTTCTTAAACGGGGATGTGATCGGAATCTTACAAAGTCTCTTCAAAAACTAATACAATCAAATGTCTCAAGTTCATTAACTAAATTTAAATAAAAATAATGCAACATTTAAACTTCCATTACATCTTCAACATCAATAACTTATCCATCACCATCGGCAAAATCTATGAAATATAAAAAAATAATAATTTCTCCTTGAAAAAAATAGATTTCCGCTCGCCTATGTAAATCCATTTTGTAACATGAGCTAGATGTTGGGCAAATGATTGGGGAATACAACTGATTTAAGGATACAAATGTAAGAAAATAAGGCTATCTCCAATAGGACCAACTCCACCCATATAGAGGAAAGAGAAAATAAAAAAAAGGGGGTGGAGCCGAGGTGGAGAGGAATTTCTCCATGGAGTTGCTCCATGGAGAAACTCCTTAGAGCAACTAGCCAAGGGGAAAAAAGGAGGAGACAGAGGAAAGGCCGCGGGGACACACCCCCGGTTGGGGTGTGTTTGGCACATGTTCTCGCACGCGCATAGAGGGAGGTGGCAGCCCGGACACGCGGGCCCCACATGTTGTGCAAGTTGCCTTTTTTTTTGATTTTGAGATGCTTTTTTTTTCTTGTTTATGAATAAATATATTTATAAAATATTTCATTTGGGACCCATTTATAATATAAATTATTATTGAAGCAACTCGCATAAATTGCTACTATGGGCAATAATCAATAAAAGAAGCAACTCCCTTGCCTATGTGGCAATTATAGCAACTCAAAAGGAGTTGCTACTATTGTGGATAGCCTAAGGAACGGAGTCTCAACATAAAATTATTTATGATTAAGTAGTGGAGTCTCGGCTTGAAATTATTTATAATTACCTTGTATTATCTATAACCTCTTACGGATGACCGAAGAGTGCGGGAGGAAAATAGATTGTCTTGCTAGGGGTGAGCGTTTCCGGGTACCCTGTCCCAAAACTAGGAACCTAACCCTTACTTTGTTTGACCGGTTCCTGAATTTAGGAATCTAACCTTTACCTTGTTTGACCGGTTCCTAAATTTTAAGAACCCGACCTCGAACCTCAAGTTCGGGTTCCGGTTGCGATTCCAGGATACCCTGTTCACACCATTATTCTTATGAAAAAAACTTTAAGGCCTTAAAAACTTACATACATCAACTCATGTTAATCATTTAATTCGATAAAGTTCAACAAGTAAAAAATTAAATACCACAATTTTCAGCAACTTTTTATAAAATCAAAGTTGGTAGTAGAAACAATGTTCTTAAACGGAGATGTGATCAAAATCTTACAAAGTCTCTTCAAAAACTAATATAACCAAATGTCTCAAGTTCATTAACTAAATTTAAATAAAAATAATGCAACATTTAAACTTCCATTGCATCTTCAACATCAATAATTTATCCATCACCGTCGGCAAAATCTATGAAATATAAAAAACTAATAATTTATCCTTGAAAAAAATAGATTTCCGCTCATCTATGTAAATCCATTTTGTAACATGAGCTAGATGTTGGGCAAATGATTGGGGAATACAACTGATTTAAGGAGACAAATGTAAGAAGATAAGGCTATCTACAATAGGAGCAACTCCACCCAAATGGAGGAAAGAGAAAATAAAAAACCGGGGTGGAGCTGAGGTGGAGAGGAGTTTCTCCATGGTCTAGAGGAGTTTCTCCATGGAGCCGGACCATGGAGAAACTCCTTGGAGCAACTGGCCATGGGGGAAAAAGGAGGAGAGAGAGGAAAAGCCGCGTGGGACACAGACCCTAGCTAGGCCGTGTCCGGCACGTGTTCTCGCACGCGCACGTAGGGAGGCGGCAGGCGAGACACGCGGGCCCCACAAGTTGTGCAACTTGGTTTTTTTTTTGATTTTGAAATGCTTTTTTTTTCTTGTTTGTGTATAAATATATTTATAAAATATTCCATTTGGGACCCATTTATAATATAAATTATTATGGAGCAACTCACATAAATTGCTACTATGGGTAATAATCAATAAAAAGAAGCAACTCCCTTGCCTATGTGGCAATTAGAGCAACTCAAAGGGAGTTGCTACTATTGTGGATAGCCTAAGAAGCGGAGTCTCAACATAAAATTATTTATGATTAAGTAGTGGAGTCTCGGTTTGAAATTATTTATAATTAACTTGTATTATCTATAACCTCTTACGGATGACCCAAGAGTGCAGGAGGAAAATAAATTGTCTTGCTAGGGGTGAGCGGTTTCAGGTACCCTGTCCCAAAACTAGGAACCCGACCCTTACTTTGTATGACCGGTTCCTGAATTTAGGAACCTAACCTTTACTTTATTTGACCGGTTCGTAAATTTTAAGAACCCGACCATGAACCTCAACTTCCGGTTCCGGTTCCGATTCCAGGATACCATGTTCACACCATTATTCTTATGAAAAAAACTTTAAGGCCTTAAAAACTTACAAACATCAACTCACGTTAATCATTTAATTAGCTAAAGTTCCACAAGTAAACAATTAAATACCACAATTTTCAGCAATTTTTTATAAATTCAAAGTTGGTAGTAGAAACAATGTTCTTAAAGGGGGATGTGATCAAAATCTTACAAAGTCTCTTCAAAAACTAATACAACCAAATGTTTCAAGTTCATTAACTAAATTTAAATAAAAATAATGCAACATTTAAACTTCCATAGCATCTTCAACATCAATAACTTATCCATCACCGTCGGCAAAATCTATGAAATATAAAAAATAATAATTTATCGTTGAAAAAAATAGATTTCCGCTCACCTATGTAAATCCATTTTATAACATGAGCTAGATGTTGGGCAAATGATAGGGGAATACAAGCTGATTTATGGATACAAATGTAAGAAGATAAGGGTATCTCCAATAGGAACAACTCCACCCATATGGAGGAAAGAGAAAATAAAAAAAGGGGGTGGAGCCGAGGTGGAGAGGAGTTTCTCCATGGAGTTGCCCCATGGAGAAACTCCTTAGAGCAACCGGCCAAGGGGAAAAAGGAGGAGACAGAGGAAAGGCAGCGTGGGACACAGCACCCACCGGGCCGTGTCCGGCACGTGTTCTGCATGCGCACGAGAGGAGGTGGCAGCCCGGACACGCGGGCCCCATATGTTGTGCAAGTTGCCTTTTTTTTTATTTTGAAATGCTTTTTTTTTCTTGTTTGTGTATAAATATATTTATAAAATATTGTGAAGGTTTGCTCGGGAGAGTCCGAGTCACCCTAGAGGGGGTGAATAGGGTGATGGAAAAATCTTTGCGAGAACACACACTTTTGACGAGAGAAGAGGCAAAGACAGATTCCGAGTCTAAGCACGGGGTCGGAAAATATTGAACTCGGAATGCAATGAATCGGAGTAAACAAGTACAGCGGGACTGTCCGAGTCTAGAATGAACTCGGAAAGAGAACACGGAGATTTTACGTGGAAACCCTCCTGGGGCAGAAAACCACGGCCCGTGTCAATCCGGACACGAAGTCAAATCCACTATTTTGAGTCCACAAAATACCGTGAACCGGTCGAACCCGAGTTGCTCCCTTGGACAACTCTATACAAGTTTTCCTAGACTCGAAGTTACCTTATCTCGATCTAGTACTTCCTAGTCGAGATAACCCTTACAGCTAGGGACAACTAAGCTGAATTAACCTTTACAGACTTAGTCAAGGGACCTCACAAAGAATGTAAGAAGAGTACGTAACTAAGTACAAGACCTTACAACTCGAAAGTAATGAATTACTGAGTGGGAGTTGTAAGTTGAAGATTGAAAGTAAATACAATAACTTTTATCAAGTAAGTGTATTGACAATGTATTCGGCAACCTTCAAGTCTTGTGAAGTGGCTTCTTTTATAGAAGACCAGGCGAGTAGCCGTTATCTTCATCTGCGACCGAGAGTCCTCTCGTGACCGTTGTGAAAGGCTTTACGAGTCACTCGAAAGTATCCGTTGAAATATGGACGTTGGACAATGGTTTAACTCTCTTGGAAGTCCCAAAACCATCGGTTGTGTCTTGATAAATGTGGTGAGACCCACCGTTAAGCTTGGCGTTCCGGTTTTCCGGATATGGAAGCGGACGGCTTCGACACAATCTTCCGAGACTAAAGCGGGGAAGGTGAAAAGCCATATCTGCTTGGTGATTTGACGTTACGAGCCAGGCTACTTTTGTAGTTTGAAAAGATATCCTCGAATGAATAACCTACAAAAGTAAAACACCTTCGGTTCTCAAAGTATAAAATACTTTAGTTAGACACGAGATAACAAAATAATTTTGAAAAATTACGCAATTGATTATCCGAGTCGGAAAAGAAATGGAATTTTCGAGTCTAATATCCATGATACTCGGAATTCCATATGACTTAGTCTTAAGTAAAGAAACACGTTCTATAGCGAATATCGAGTGGGAAAGAACTTGATATAGACTAAGCATGAAATGAACTATGAATGCTGACTATGCAAACAATAGAGTAAATAACCACAAGTCGGATTCCGAGTGAGAAACAGCATGCAGTTTTCTAAGGCGCTAACCGAAAAGCGATGAAAGAGATATGTGAAGGCCGAATCCCATAGAGAAGATACTATTTAACTCAAGTAAGTTTCTAAGACACGAGAGAATGCCTTGGAATCAAAACTCTATATGAATGACATCGTTATACCGATTCTTTTTTCATGACTCGAAAAGATATAGAGCGAGTGTCCGAGTCTTCAATCTCCCCTTTTTGATGAAAGGCATTCCATACTTAAACGAAACTTTGTTAGAGGAAAATAGATTGATTCCGAGTAGTTTGATAAAAAGTAAGGCATATTGAATAGATCGAGCAATATACAATATATCGAGCAAATTAAAGTATGCTTTAACTCATTAACTCGAAAAGAAAGAACTCGGAAATGAATAAGGAAATGCATCAATTCATTTAAAAAAAAATTACAAGGGCTGAAAGAACTCCCCCTAGACAAGACAACCAGTTTTTGACTACATTTTCTCCCCCTTGCCTTTCAGCAAAAACAAGAAGCAAAACGAATGGACAAAAATACAAATAATACACATAAGTTGTCCGGACAAAAAGAAAATTTGAAAGAAGAAAGTCCGGAGACACCGAGGAATTGTGACTCGGTGCATGGCTCCAACTAGGAAGGAGGGATTTCGAGTGGAGGCGGAGGTGCGCCGCGCTGATACGATCTTGACGATGTGCTTGAGCGTGGCGAAGGGAGAACCGGAATAGTTCTCAAGGGCTCGGCTACGAGGGGCCGACCGGAGAGAGTGGATCGAGGGTTCTTCCCTTGGGACCTCGAGGGCTGGAGGGGCTGCTCCGGCCGACTCGCTGGAGGAGCGAGATCTTCGACCCACTCGGACTGCTCGTCCGAGCTGAGTACAGCAATTTGAGCTTGGGGAGCGAGTCGCCACGGCCTTTTCTTCCCTTTGCCGGAAGGGCCCGCTCAGCCGCGGGTTCCTCGAGCATCCTCCGCTGCATCTGCAGCCTTCTTCCTCTGCTTCCTCGGCTTCCTCGCTGTCCGAGGAGGTCAAGCTCGGGCTCGAAGACGCCTCGGATGTGTCCGAGTCATCCGGGTCCTGAGCCGCCTTGGACCGTCTTTCTCCGAGGAGCTCGGCCGGCTCCTTCGCTCCTTAACCAGCTCCCTCATCTCAAGAACGAGAGACTGCTTGCTCTCGGATTTGGGACTCGACCGGTCTTTTGGTTGATGGTCGGACCACGAAGAACAGATTTGAAAGCCACGGCCATGTCTCCGAGTTCGGAAGACACAGGGCGATCTTGTCCATGAGAACGAGGGACAAGAGGGCGGAGAGAGTTTTGGAAGCACCGGAGGTGGAGGAACCACCAGGTGAAGAGGGAAAAGGAAGAGGGGTTGATTTCTAAGTCCGAGGTGGAGAAGGAGGCCTCGGCTACGAGTTGTGAACCCGGACACCGGGGTTAGTTTCCGGTATCCGTACCCCGGAGTTCCTTCTTGCCGACCACAATGGCCGCCTCGGACACCGCGTTAGGGTCGAGAGGGAAGAGGAACTTGGAATTGTTTGAAAACAAGGGTGAGAAGAGCACCGAAAGGAAGGGAGGTGTTCTTCTTGGTTTGGAGTTGAGCTGCCACGGCGGCCATCCGCTCAATGATGGAGGGGAAGAGGTCGACTTCGTATCCCTCCGGGATATCGAAGAGAGCTTTGAGGTGCTTGGAGTTGGGGTTCTCCTTGCTAGAATCGTTGTGAGAAGAAGGTTCTCATCAGCAGGAAACACTGAAGCCTGGCTTCGACTTCAAGCGAGTCACGAAAAGTTCTTTCCGGACCCGGGGAATTCTTTAGCATACTTTTCAAAGAAGTCGTCGGCGACTTCGAGTGAAAGGGATAGGGTTACTTGTTCAAGAAGAGAGAAGAAACTTTGAACAGTCTGTGAAGAAGGGAGGTGTTGATACGAACAGTAATGTTACGGACCCGAGAGGTTAGAACATTTTCGAGTGAGAGAGGTGAGTATAAAACTCGAAACGAGTTCGGGATAGATGAACTCGCTGAAACACAAGAAAGGGTATACTCCGGTGGTTTGAATGTTGGACAACCAGGAGAATTTGGTTGTTGGGAAGAACTTGTCGTCCAGCGCAAGATGCTTTGGGTGACAAAGGGTTTAGAAGGGGTTGAGCTTTACGGCTTATTGGTGCGAGGCTTTTTAGAGGTTGAAGAAACACGAAAGTCGGGATGGTTTCCTCTTTTAGGCATGGTGAGAGAAGAAAAAATGAAGCTTTTCGAAAGAGAAAGAGAATGAGGTGTAGAAGTGAAGATAACGAAAAATGGTAGAAGAAAGAGAGATGAGCGATCGAAAACTTACGAGAGAGAGAGAGCTTCTTCGACGTCCGCGGACGATCGGGGAACATTATTCACGTAGCAAACTTCCGCGAGAAGAATTTCGTTTGAGAGGGAAGGAGTTTTAGAATATCGAGATGAAGATGGATAGTCGTTATTTATAGTGAGTACGCGCGCCCGTTCACTATCCGTTAAGTAACTCCGTTCGACTCGGCTTGTCCATCGATCATTAATGCCCGGTGTAACGGTTCTTCTTCAACGGTTGAGATATCAGCGGTTTAAAATCTGCGGTTATGATCCGATCGCAGCGCTCGAGAAAGAGAGAGAAAAAGGGTTTGAAATTATAATCCGAAACTCTCCATTGTTATAGAGATAGCTTGAGAAAATTTGATGTCCAAATTTCTCTTACGTCCGAGTTTGACTCGGAAAAGTTTCGAGTGACTCGAAACATAGAAATAACTATCGGCCCGAGTATCACGTGATCAAGCTGAACTAATGGTTATTAACAATGAAAGCACATGGCACGAAATATTCAAGAATCATAACACAAAACTAAGCATTTAACATACCAAGCTCATTCCGAATAAAACGGAATTGATCTTCACCAAGAGGCTTAGTAAAGATATCGGCTAATTGAAGATTAGTAGGAATGAACTCAAGTGTAATATCACCCTTTTCCGAGTGATCGCGTAAGAAGTGATACCGACTTCAATATGCTTTGTTTTTGAGTGCTAGACAGGATTCTTAGTGATGCTGATTGCGCTTTGATTGTCACACTTGATTGGAGCCGAGTTGAGAGATAGTCCAAGATCCTTCAAGTGTTGTTTTATCCAGAGAATCGAGCGCAACAAGCTCCAGCGGCAATATATTCGGCTTACTGCAGTTGATAGAGCTACCGAGTTTTGCTTCTTTGAGTGCCGGGATATTAGGGATTGACCCGAAATTGGCAAGCTCCGGATGTGCTCTTTCGATCAACTTTGTATCCTGCATAGTACTGCGTCCGAGTACCCGGTCGAGTCGGTTACGAGTCTCCGGAGTACCATAGTCCTAGATTCGAGTGCTGCAAGATATCTCGAATATTCTCTTCACCGCGAGTGAGATGTGATTCTTTTGGATTAGCTTGAAATCGTGCGCATAAGCAAACACTGAACATTATATCCGGTGCGCTTGAAGTAAGATATAGCGGTGATCCAATCATACCCAGATAGAGTTTCGATCTCTTGCTTTACTGTCTCATCCGAGTCGAGCTTTATCTCTGCTTGCTCATAGGAGTAGATGCGTGCTTTGCATCTTGAATTTTGTATTTCTTCGGCAGTTCCTTGGTGTATTTTGATTGATGAACAAAGATTCCATCTTTGTCTTGTTTGATTTGCAGCCCAAGGAAGAAATTGAGTTCTCCCATCATACTCATTTGGAACTCTTGACTCATCAACTCGGAAAATTCTCGGCACGAAAATTCATTAGTAGCACCGAAAATAATATCATCAACATATATTTGAACAATGAGAAAATCTTTCCCTTTGGTCTTTATGAATAGGGTCTTGTCGATCCGACCTCTTTTAAAATCATTTTGAACCGGGAAGGCTGCTCGAGTCTTTCATACCAAGCTCTACGGGCTTGCTTAAGACCATAGAGAGCCTTTTGAAGTTTGAAAACATGATTTGGAAATTACGAGTTTTCAAAACCGGGAGAGTCTGCTCGACATAGACCTCTTCTTCAATAAAACCATTGAGAAAGGCACACTTAACATCCATTTGATATAATTTAATATGCATGCGGGATGCGAAATGCCAACGAGTATTCTAATGGCTTCAATTCTAGCTATTGGTGCAAAGGTTTCCCCACAATCAATTCCTTCTTCTTGATTGTAACCTTGAGCTACAAGTCTAGCCTTGTTTCGACTACTATTCCACCCTCATCCGGTTTGTTTTTGAAAACCCATTTGGTTCCTATAGCTGGGTGGTCGGAAGGTCGGTTGGTCGAGTCCGGACTTGGTTTCTTTCGAATTGATTCAACTCTTCTTGCATGGCCTCTACCCATTCGGGTTCATTAAGGGCTTCTAGTGCATTTTTGGGTTCGAGTTAGTGAAATGAATGCGGTGAATGCACATAGATTATGAAGAGAAGAACGAGTTCTTACCCCACTTGTTGATATCGAAATTATGTTTTCTTGGGGATGACTGGAAGTAAATTTGAATGCTTTACCAGTTCTTTGATTCACCGGGTTTGTGGGCTGAATAGCTTGATCTTCGAAGCTTGTTACGAGTGATCGGCTCCATTGAATTGCTCGCTCCGAGCGACCTCTTGAGCTATTTCATTCCGAACTTCCTCGTTACGAGTGATCTCCTTACGAGTCTTTGTAAGCTCATCTTCGTCATCATCCTTTACGAGCTTCGGTTCTAAGTATGAAGATTCACTTGGTTTTTCTTGTTCAAGCTCATCAAACACTACGTGGATACTTTCTTCCACTTTGTTAGTTTTCTTGTTGAAGATACGGTAAGCTTTGCTATGAGAAGAGTAACCTAGAAAAATTCCTTCGTCGACCAGAGCATCAAACTTGGTCGGATGATCCTTACCATTGTTGTGGACAAAGCACTTACATCCGAAAGATCCGAAATAGGAAATGTTTGGCTTCCTCCCTTTGTAGAGCTCATAAGGTGTTTTCTTCAGAATGGGTCCGATGAGGCATCGATTGAGAGTGTAGTTGGCTGTGTTTCTTGCCTCCGCCCGAGAAATAGTAAGGCAAGTTGTGTTCAATCATCATCGTCCTTGCTATTTCTTCAAGGGTTTTGTTCTTTCTCTCAACTACTCCATTACGTTGAGGAGTTACAGGTCTTGAGAAGTTGTGAGAAATTCCATTCTTGTCACAAAACTCGAGAATTCCGAGTAATCGAACTCCCTTCCATGGTCGGTTCGAATCTTTTGAATCCGAGTGCGGGACTCCACTTGAATCTTTCTACGAGCTTACTTGAATTCCTTGAAGGCTTCATTCTTATGCTTGAGAAAACACACCCAGGTAAATCTTGAAAAATCATCAATGATAACAAGTATGTAAGATTTACCTCAGAGACTCTTTACGGGAATTTCGCCACATAGGTCCATATGCGAGTAATTCAAGCACGTTGGATGTGGAAGCTGTCTTCGAGAGATTTGAATGAAGATCGACTTGTTTCCCTCTGCTGCATGCTTCACATACTTTATCCTTCTCAAACGCACGGTTAGGTAATCCTCTAACCGAGATGATGAGATGCGAAGCTTTTTGATAGTATGCATGCTAATATGACCTAATCTACGATGCCAAGTCCAAGAATCATCTTGAAGAGATGCTTTCAAACAGGATAAATTCGACTTGGGTCGAGAAGAGGGATGATGTAGGTATTACACGATCTCTTACCTGAAAGTTTTACCTCTTTGGTGATCTCATCCGTGATGTAGCACTTGGATTGAGTGAATTTTACCTCTTGACCTTTGTCACAAAGCTGGGAGATGCTAAGTAAGTTGTACTTTAGTCCTTTGACAAGGTAGGCTGGGCTCACCAGATTGTTTTCATTACCAATCTTCCCAATGCCCACTATCTTGCCTTTCTTTGTCATCACCAAAGGTCACCTTTCCTCCTTTATATGACTCCAGCTCATAAAAGAGTCCTTGGTCACCGACATATGTCGAGAACATCCGCTGTCCAGGTACCGGTGCCCTTTGATCTTTTACGAGAGACTGCAAAACAGAGAGAATCTAACCCTTCTCACTTCCTCTAACGAACCCAGTAACATTCCTTACTGTGGTCCTTTTACGAGGAAGAAGGTGCTTCGGAACCCAGATTTGAATGACTTTGGGTTTAGTCCGATTACGAGTCTTCTTCTTCTCGAGAGAGCGAGTCCGTGTCTCTTTCCTTTTAAAAACCTTTCCTTTTGCAATAGAGGAAAATGGTTTCCTTTTGTAAATAGGTGCAGGTTTAGTCCTCCTTTCATTTTTGTGAATGGGACCATGCTCGGCCTTTTTGAACTTAACGGTTACGGAATCCTTTTTGAACAATTACGAGTAAGAATTAGATTCTTCCTCCTTGTTGAAACCAAGACCTTCTTTTCTAAAAGAGACACATTGTGAACCTAAGAGCATATCAAGGTTCTTCCGTCCTTGAGTAAACTTTAAAACCAGATCTTGAGACTCGGTGAGCTTACGTTTCGGTTGCTCATTTTCTTTTACGAGTAACTCGGACTCGGTCTCATTAGTTTGAGCACTTGTCTTGAGTTCTCCGAGTGTGAGTCTCGGTTTTCCAATTCGTTTTTTAAAGAAGTGCTCACGAAGTGATTGACTCAAGTTGTTCTTTGAAATGAGAAGAATCGGAATTGGACTTTTCTTCCAAAGTAAAGATGTATTTAGCTAAATCAACTTTGGAGAATTTGAGGAAGTAGTTTATTACCTCTTGAGGATCGGTTTCCTCATTATGCGAGTGCGTGTGCGAGTCCGACTCTTTTTCGGCTTACGAGTCGGTGGCTGCCATCGGACACTTTGAGTCATCTCGAATCCTCGTCGTCTTCGAGATGATTCCTCATCGCTCCATGTTGCCATCATGGCCTTTTTCTTCTTCCTGTCCCGTCTTCGTTTTGGACGAGTCCTTGACTATGTGGTCTTTGCTTTGCCACATTCAAAACATCCAGAATTCTTAGACGAGGATAACTTTGAAGAAGAAGAAAACTTACCTTTTCTATCTCTTTTGTCTTTCTTGTAGAATTCTTCTTTTGGTCTTTTGTCCCATCTTTTGTGCTTCATCATTTTCTTGAAGCCTCTTGCAATGAGTGCCATGGGATCATCTTCGATTCGGAGGAGCTCGGAATTGCTTCTTTGGATTCTAAGGCTTTAAGCGCAATGTTCCTTTTGGAAGTACTCTCGGCATCTTCTTCTTCCAAGTGTATCTCATGAGTCGAAGCTTTCCAGATGAGCTCGTCCGGCTTCAAGAGTGAGAGGTTCCGAGCCTCTTCTATGACGGTCACCTTAGGACCCCATCGTCTCTTGGGTAGGCTTCGAGAATTTTTCGACACATTTCTTCATGGGAGATCTTCTTTCCCGGAGATTTGAGATTGTTGGTGATCTCGGTGAAGCGTATGAACATCCGAGTAATGTTCTCTTCGGCTCCATTTTGAAAAGCTCATATTTGTGAAGATACTTGGCTGATCTTTGCTTGTCTCACCGACTTGTACCTTCGTAGGTGTTGACCGAGTGTCCTACACCTCTTTAGCAGAGTCACGAGCGGAGACTCGATTATATTCTTACGAGCTTATGGCGCACGTGAGGATGTTCATGGCTTTGAAGTTCTTTACGAACTTCTCGCCTCGCTGGCATGAACTCGGCCTTTGTCTTTGGAAGGATTACGAATTCATCTGTCTTTGTTGGAATGTAGTTTCCTTGTTGTATGATTTCCCATACTTCTTCATCGTGATCCATAAAGAAGCATTCCATAAGCTTCTTCCAGGTGACCGAAATTTGAACCTTTGAATTTTGGTGGCTCGTTGGAAGATCTACCTTCGTCGAACTCTCCGGTGTTACGAGCCATCCGATCTTTAAACCTTTGGACTGTTAGATCCTTTACGAAAGGCTAGGCTCGATACCAATTGAAGGTTTGCTCGGGGAGAGTCCGAGTCACCCTAAGGGGGTGAATAGGGTGATGGAAAAATCTTTGCGAGAACACACACTTTTGACGAGAGAAGAGGCAAAGACAGATTCCGAGTCTAAGCACGGGGTCGGAAAATATTGAACTTAGAATGCAATGAATCGGAGTAAACAAGTACAGCGGGGTCATGCGAGTCTAGAATGAACTCGGAAAGAGAACACAGAGATTTTACGTGGAAACCCTCCCGGGGCGAGAAAACCACGGCCCGTGTCAATCCGGACACGAAGTCAAATCCACTATTTTGAGTCCACAAAATACCGTGAACGGACCGAACCCGAGTTGCTCCCTTGGACAACTCTATACAAGTTTTCCTAGACTCGAAGTTACCTTATCCGATCTAGTACTTCCTAGCTGAGATAACCCTTACAGCTAGGGACAACTAAGCTGAATTAACCTTTACGGCTTAGTCGAGGGACCTCACAAAGAATGTAAGAAGAGTACGTAACTAAGTACAAGACCTTACAACTCGAAAGTAATGAATTGCCGAGTGGGAGTTGTAAGTTGAAGATTGAAAGTAAATACAATAACTTTTATCAAGTAAGTGTATCGACAATGTATTCGGCAACCTTCAAGTCTTGTGAAGTGGCTTCTTTTATAGAAGACCGAGCAGAGTAGCCGTTATCTTCATCTCGCTGACCGAGAGTCCTCTGTGGCCAGATTGTGAAAGGCTTTCGAGTCACTCGAAAGTATCCGTTGAAATATGGACGTTGGACAACGGTTTAACTCTCTTGGAAGTCCCAAAACCATCGGTTGTGTCTTGATAAATGTGGTGAGACCCACCGTTAAGCTTGGCGTTCCAGTTTTCGGATATGGAAGCGGACGGCTTCGACACAATCTTACGAGACTAAAGCGGGGAAGGTGAAAAGCTATATCTGCTTGGTGATTTGACGTTACGAGCTCGGCTACTTTTGTAGTTTGAAAAGATATCCTCGAATGAATAACCTACAAAAGTAAAACACCTTCGGTTCTCAAAGTATAAAATACTTTGGTCCAAGGTTAGACACGAGATAACAAAATAATTTTGAAAAATTACGCAATTGATTATCCGAGTTAGAAAAGAAATGGAATTTTACGAGTCTAATATCCATGATACTCGAGAATTCCATATGACTTAGTCTTAAGTAAAGAAACACGTTCTATAGCGAATATCGAGTGGGAAAGAACTTGATATAGACTAAGCATGAAATGAACTATGAATGCCGACTATGCAAACAATAGAGTAAATAACCACAAGTCGGATTCCGAGTGAGAAACAGCAGCAGTTTTCGAGGCGCTAACTGAAAAGCGATGAAAGAGATATGTGAAGGCCGAATCGCATAGAGAAGATACTATTTAACTCAAGTAAGTTTCTAAGACACAGAGAATGCCTTGGAATCAAAACTCTATATGAATGACATCGTTATACCCGATTCTTTTTGCATGACTCGGAAAGATATAGAGCGAGTGTCCGAGTCTTCATATTGCATTTATAATATAAATTATTATGGAGCAACTCACATAAATTGCTACTATGGCAATAGGCAATAAAAGAAGCAACTCCCTTGCCTATGTGGCAATTAGAGTAACTCAAAGGAGTTGCTACTATTGTGGATAGCCTAAGGACCGGAGTCTCAACATATTATTTATGATTAAGTAGTGGAGTCTTAGTTTGAAATTATTTATAATTAACTTGTATTATCTATAACCTCTTATGGATGACCGAAGAGTGCGGGAGGAAAATAGATTGTCTTACTAGGGGTGAGTGATTCCGGATACCTCGTCCCGAAACTAGGAACCCGACCCTTACTTTGTTTGATCGGTTCCTGAATTTAGGAACCTAACATTTACCTTGTTTGACCGGTTCCTAAATTTTAAGAACCCGACCTCGAACCTCAAGTTCCGGTTCCGGTTCCGGTTCCGGTTCCGATTTTAGGATACCCTATTCACGCCATTATTCTTATGAAAAAACCTTTAAGGCCTTAAAAGCTTACAAACATCAACTCACGCTAATCATTTAATTAGATAAAGTTGAACAAGTAAACAATTAAATACCACAATTTTCAGCAATTTTTTATAAAATCAAAGTTGGTAATAGAAACAATGTTCTTAAAGGTGGATGTGATCAAAATCTTACAAAGTCTCTTCAAAAACTAATACAACCAAATGTCTCAAGTTTATTAACTAAATTTAAATAAAAATAATGCAACATTTAAACTTCCATTGCATCTTCAACATTAATAACTTATCCATCACCGTCGCCAAAATCTATGAAATATAAAATAAAATACCCTTTAAACGGTTCCAGTGTTCGGGTTCCATAATTTCATTTTAGGAACCTTACCCTTACCTGCTTGACTATTTCCTAAATTTTAGGAACCTTATACTTATCCATTTGACCGGTTCCGGTCCGGTTCCGAGTACCCATCGATCATGCTCATCCCTATGTCTTACTCGTGTAGAGGTAAGTAAGAATGGATAAATTATGATATTCACCTTATAATTTTAAAAATTGAGATCCCATTATGGATATGTGTGTACTTTTTAAGGGTTCGTGTAATATTCGAGTCAATAATATGTTAGTAGGTTGCATGTAAATATTTATGTATACATCAATTACGTTAAATTAGTATTAACTTTGTAAAGAGTTATGAGTTATAAGTTTGATATTCTTTTTATTGATTTAATGTACTTCATATTGTAATATTAATTTGTGACACAATGATATTTATTGTCATCTATAGGTCATCTAATTCAATATATACCAATCATATATTATTTCTGTTTCTATTAATATTTGTCTTTTAATACGCAAACATATTGTCACACTATCCTTATAACTTTATAAGTGAGATTTATTTAAATTATTTGATTCTTAGAGGGACCTTACTTCTTAATATTCCAAATCACGGGTGTAATCTTAAAATCTTATTTTTAACATTTTTTTATTTATTATTTTAAATTCTTTATTTATTCTTTAGAAATTTAGAATGATTGAAAGATGAGTGGATAACATGTAGAAAAAGTTGTTGAAGGTGAAACCATTTAATAAACTCAAATGATCGAGAAAAGAAATACACGAAGTATAACATCGTCCTATAATTTAATAAATTTTTAAAAATATATATTATATGATATTACTCTATATATAACATGAATCCAAATTAATATTTCAAATAAGAAGAGTAACCAAAGACATTATAAAAATTCGATGAAGTGACAACTTTTTATTCCCGTGCTCCCTATCAAACAGCCCCTGAATTCGATTATGTACGGACGACGTCAATCATTGGTCCACTTGGCTGGCTCGCCTCTTCCTTTGAGTGTTGACTCTTGACAAATAGCTTCCTTGCGCCATTAAAATTACTCAACCGTTCCCTTCCCAGTTTCTCTCTCCTAATGCTTGCATAACTTTCTCACCAAATTGAATCGCCCTAGTTTCTCATCTTCATCTTCATATGATTATCTGATTACTTCAATTCTTAATCAGTATCAACTGGTCGACTGTCGATCATCCCATCCACGAAGTCCTTGTTCCCTGTTTTCTCTCTCATGTTGCTGGTGGGTTTCATCTTCTAATTGCTATGGCAGAAAGTTGCGCGAGTTCGTCTGGTGAGACGTGCGTTGGGTACCCGAAGATTGAGCTTGATAATTATGAACCTCGCTTGTTCCCTCAGCCGGTAATTTTAATTTGATGGTGAAACTTATTAATTTTGATTCAATTGCAGAATTTTGTTGCAAGTCTCAAATCTGTGCGAATTTATTGTTAAATTGAGAATAGGGTTCTTATATGATTGAAATTCGCTGCCTATTCCATTGCTTAGGGTTTCAAATTTAGGGCTGGATGGAACTGTTCTGGTTACGATCTTGTAGGATGCTGCTGAGTTGTATGTAAGTGATATCTCTAGCTTTCAGTCATAGGAAATTATTAGACCTGCAATTTCGTTGATTAATTGTGGGAGTTCTGATAGACAACGGAAATAAAGCGTTTGTTTGGGAGATTTGGGATAAAGGGGTATATGAACTGAAATTAAACATCGGTATGTTTCTTATTATGATTTTAGTAATTATAACAAGGATAATGCCTTTATTTGGTCGTGAGGCAAAAATAGAAAGGATTGAGTTAAAAAAGGGATAAAGTAGTAGTTGTTTGATCATTTAATCGGTTATCTTTGATTTTGGACAAACTACAAAAGGGCAGTTCAGGTTAAGAGGGATCATTGCTACTCTTCTGCCTATCTTTCAAATGGGCTATGAAGAGGGATGAAGATGCACTAAGCTGGTAGTTGTCGTCTTAGGTTTTTAATTTTTTAATTTTTTAATTTTAAATTTTAATTATTTTTTTAATAAAAAAGGCCTGCCTGAGGCATGTCTTGGTGTGAGGCAACCAGATCAGAACCTTGAAAGGGGTGAAATGATGCTAATTCTTGAGGGAAGGTAAGGCGTGTGCCCCCAGCCGAGGCTCAATGCCTGTGCCTTTTGTACCTCAAGAATGCAAGCTTATTTGTTGCTCAATTATGGGCTTATCAAGGTCAAACCTTCTTAGCTCCTCAATTGAAAAACACCTACCCAAACTGTCATCTAAAGCTGGTGGCTTTGAGCAACCAACCAATCATAATTGAGGTCACCGGCAACATATCTGACCTCCTTCCTCATTGCAAACCACAGTAGGTGTTTTCCTTTAATTTTCTTATCTTTCTCTTTCTCAAATATTTGTTCTCTTGTCCTCCTTCTCTATGTTCTTCAATTTCTTCTCCTTCATTTGTTGTTGTCGATTTTATGTCCTTCTCCTCCCTCTGTTTGTCTTTTTACCCCTTCTGTCCTGTTTATGTGAAGTTGTGGCTTCAAAATCCTCTTGCCCCTTGTGTTGTTCGCCTCTCTCAATATGGAGGCCTCTTTTTATTGGCATTTACCTTTTTTCTTCTTCGGTTTTTCCTTAGGAGCTAAAAAATGAGCTATGGCCTGTGCAATGCACAACTGCAGAACCCCCGTTTACCTTTTTTGCCTTTTTTGCAGGCCTCTTCCCTGCTAGGAACTCTCTTTCTGTAACCTGTGTTTACCCCTTTTCTTGTCTTCCTTTTCTTGTGAGCTGAAATGTGAATCTGTGCCCTTGGTTAGTTGTATGTTTATCAATTGGCCCGTGTGAATGTTTCTACCTTAGGTGTGTGCTTCGGAGAACTACGACAATAATATGATACTAATATAATGTATCATTATGACTGTTAAAAAAAAAAAAAAAACTATCATATGGCTATTTGCGCTATTTACTAGTTATGATGTCTACTCACTTTCTTAATGTATGTATCAAACTTGTTTCTTTAAAACATGGTTTCTGAACGATTTTTAACATTTTTGCGTATAAGTGTGCCTTCCATGTGTGATGCATGTGCCTTCGCTTCACACCTTGCACCTGGTGCCCAAACACCCTATACCCCTTGAATCTTAGTGCACCTCGCCCCTTTTGAAACTAATGTTGTCATACAATCAGTGTCACTGATTGATAAGCGTAGTGAACTTGTTGGGTTCTTGGTTTAGCTTTTTCATGGAGTAAGTTGAAAGTAATTTCATTTCTTAGAGGAACAATAATTACTCATTTACTCCTTGGTGGTCCCTGGGGAATACAATGATTCTTCATCAATACTCATAGATACAATTGTTTAAGTGGGACTATCCTCAGAAGTCCGCTAGGGGAAAAATGCTGATTTTATGACTGAGTCGAAATTGAGGTTTTGTGCTTTTCTTCTGTGTTCTTGTTTATTATTTTATGTTAGCTTGACTTGGATTGTAATGGCCATTCATACTTAGCTTTTTAGAGAAGCTGAGAGGCAAAGAAAAGACAGTGAGGGGCCAGCTTACAAAGTTGAGGAAGAAGACAAAAGCATCCCCAGGGAATTGGAACCTGGTTCATCAACAGGTCTCGAGGTCGATAAAAATGTCACAAAAAGTTCAATTACTGGCAACCAGAAGCTTGGTAAATTGTTCGTCTATGATGCCCCTGTTTCTGAGGAAACTGGGATCTGGATACCCGTCTCAGTCCCTCCGTTGCAAGAAAGTGAATATGAAAGTTGGGCTATGAGTTCTTCTGTAGATGGGGGTTACCTCCCTGATACAGATGTGGATTGGAATCACTTCATAGGAGAGGATAAGGAACTAACAATGTGGGATGTGTTTACTGAAGTGCTAGCTGCTGTTGGTGGGAAGGTGAAAGGTCTTGCTTCAGGTGACTCTCAACGACGTCGGCTTTCCTGGATATCAGCTACATTCTTGGAGCAAGCGTGGAAGGAAATGGCGGAAACGCTTGCAGAGGCAACTGAAGTTAACATGCAGGAGATTCTGGAGGTAGAACCTCCCCGTTGGCTGCCTGACAGTGCTGCATCAGCCTGCATGCTTTGCAGCACACGTTTCCACCCTATCATTTGCTCTAGGCATCACTGTCGCTTTTGTGGGGGTTGTTCTGCAATGAGTGCTCAAAAGGGAGAAGCCTATTGCCTGTGAAGTTCCGTGCATCAGATCCACTAAGAGTCTGTGATGTGTGCTTTGTGCGATTGGAGTCTGTCCAGGGTTATTTGATGAACCAAGTCAGTCGTGCTGCACAGATGCCAACCCATGATGTGACTGACCTGAGCACCTTAAGATCATGGCTTAATTTCCCATGGGGCCGGTCCATGGAATATGAGATTTACAAGGCTGCAAATGCCCTCAAAGGTTATAACAAGGTATATAATGATGCATAATACATGTATATAACTGTTTTGTTAGCATGTGGATTTTCAATTCCTTTTCCAGCCCTTTTCTTAAGGCAGTGTTGAGGACTTTTTATGCAGATCCTCTTTGGTTGAAAGAAGGGTCCATTTTATTTTTATTTTTTAGTTAGGATACTGTGAGTTAATCTTTATTAGCCTAATATTTTTTCTGGTATCACTTTACCATGTTAGGCTCTCATATTATGAATATGTGTATGATCTCACCTTACAAGTCGCACTTGTGTGCCATTGTGTATTTACCTTGTTTCCATTTGTCTCTTCAATGTACAGAACATGAACTAATGGATTGATGGACATTACAGAGCTTTATCATTGAGTCTCACTCAGAATATTAAAATGTGCAGATTGGTGCTTCATCACCTGAAAAGTCCATTCCAGATGCTATCTTAAAGCAGGCCAAAGGTCTAGCCATTCTCACTGTTGCAAAATTTGGTACAGTGATGACCTACAAGGTAGGTACTGGGCTGGTTGTTGCCCGCAGAAAGGATAGATCTTGGTCTGCACCTTCGGCCGTTGCTTCATTTGGTTTGGGTTGGGGAGCCCAGGTAAGACTCTTGCCTGTTTTTAAACCAAAAATATAATTGTATTTTGTTTTGTTGTTTGTGTGCACTTCTGCAGCTGATTAACTTTTCTTACCTATGAGCTCATTACTACATCATTATACTTAAAATTGAGTACTTTGTTGAGAGATCGACACTTGGTGCATCACCATTGGTTGACTCTATTTGTTATTTTCTTTTTTGGTGGATATTATCGAAACTTTTTGTAATACCTTATTTATTACACTATTGTTATCATGCCTTTAAAATTCTAAGGATATTAATTAAAAAAATAAAACTATCTTCGAAATAGTAATAATTGTAATATCAAAGCAAGAATCAAAAGCAAAATTGGAGTTACTATAAAGACATTCTTACAAGAAAATAAAATAATTCTACTAAATGAAAAATGTTACTTAAAGCGACATGTATTGTAAAAAGGAGAGAGTATCATTTAGTATTATAATAATTTACTTAAAACTGATTTTAAAAAAGTAATGTTTTCGATACCAACATTTATAACAATTTATCATAACCAAAAGCAAAAAGTTGGTTGTTGGAGGCCAAGAGAGTTTCTATTATTTATTTCAAGATGTTATATGAATTATTTAAATAACATATAAATATTTATTAGTTAAGCAATAATTTGATCAAATAAATAAAATTAAAAAAAAGTTCGACACGGGATATACACTAGTATAGATTTAAATGTGAATGATTGGATGGTTGATTATTCTTTTTCCTCAGATTCGTATGTAAAACTGTCAATATTTTACAGTTCATAATGGGTGCAAAACTTTTTGAAGTGATTCTGGAATGATGTTTCCGATTGCTTTTTCACTACTCCCTCCCTAAAAACGAAAGACTGAAAGAAAGAAATATCGAAATAATAGGATTATGAATTGCCTCCATTACTGGGCAAGATTCTCAGTGGTTTTTGCCGTTAACATGCAAATATGTCTGAAATTGAAGACTGCATTTTTTATTGTCTTCATTCATGATGTGGATAGAGCATGGTTGTGTAGATGAGTAGCTGAGTGCCCTCACATAATATTTAGTTTGAATCACAAAGAGAGTGCACTTGGTAAAATTCAAAGGCTATATAAACTTATTGGAGTCTGGCATGTAAGCAAGTGTTTGTGGGAATACCATTTCGTCATAATTATTTTAGCAAGATATAATTGTGTCCCTTTGCATTGGCCTCTTTGCTTGGCTGGGCTGAGGTTATTTCACTTCTTTTTTGGGTGGGGGTGGTCTCATTGGAACTGTGGTTATAGTTGACCCAAATATGCATTTTCCAAAGAAAAATGACATTTCTTAACACCCAAACGCGCAAACACTGATAGGTTCTTTGGGTTTGTGTGAACTTGTGTGGTCAATGTGATCCCAGTCAGCTACTCGTCTAGGAGTGTCCTATGAATAGTAAAAAGAATTTACTGAAAATAGAAGTCGGTCCTTTTTGTTAGCGGTCTGTATATCTTGACATGAGAAGTTTCTTCCACCAAATTTCATTATAGTTATGCTGTCAGGATTGAAATATTTTTTAGTGACTTCGATTTGATGGTGGTAGTTAATTTTTCAAAAGTACGAATCATGTTTGAGTGATGGGAGTTTCAAATTTTGGTATTGTGACTCATGGTTTGTCTACTGAGTGTTCTAATGCGAGAAAGCATAATATTTAAGTGTGCTGGCATACTACTGGCTGAAAAGAATCAGAACTCTAGGCGGCCGGTAACATGAAGTTTTGGACTTTGTTGGTCATAGGGACAAGCAGTAAGCTTTACTTCTTTAGTGCTATTTGGTGATCCTCAACACCTGAAAAATCAGACATAGTTGATCTTTTGTGATCCTAGAGGCTCCGATTCTATCTAGTGGTGGCTTGGAATGAGGAAGGTGAGTTGGTTTGTCTATGACAAATCACAAGTCTCCACTAAGCCAATGTACTGTATCATCGTCATACATGACTGAAGCTGCAATGTTTATATGCCTCTGCCAACAGACAAGCATGATTGAACCTGCATTTACTTGCAAATTGCATGTTCTGTAGTCTTGGTCTTATTTGGTTCCATTTGCAGACACTGTAGATGATGATGTTAATATTATATCTATGAACAGGCAGGAGGAGAATTTACAGACTTCATTATTGTGCTGAGAACTACTGAAGCGGTCAAAATGTTTGGAGGGAATATGCACCTCTCTTTTGGTGCTGGAATGAGTGCTGCTGTTGGAGTTGTTGGAAGGGCTGCAGAAGCTGATGTACGTGCTGGTGACGGAGGTTGGGCAGCTTGTTATACATATAGCTCCAGCAAAGGTAAATTCTACATACCGCTCTGCCAATTCGTCAATGTACTTTCGTCCTAATAAGCAAGTTGCACGAATTTACTGGTCCATCTAGGTTTGAGCAATTATTTATGTAACTCACTAATTTTGAATAAATATTTTTAGGTCGATTAAGGCTTGGGTAAATATTTGTTTTGAACCAAGTCGGGGCCGAAAGATGACATAGCATCATGAAATGACCAATTTACCCTTAAGTTGATTTCCCATGCGATAGAAACTAAGGCTAAATTGGTCATTCTATGATGTCACGTCACTTGTTCACCCATTTAGTTTTATGCCAGAATTGGTTCAAAAAATATTTACCACAACCTTAATGGTCTCATATATATTATCCAAAATTTGTGGGTCGCATAAATTATTACCCATACTTGAATGCACCTGGAAGTAAATTTTTTCAATTCATAGTAAATTATAGTGTTGTTTAATTTGAAGTGTCCAGAAATCATATTTTGTGTTCCCACCTAGACGTGGGTGCTTTTGTGTGAAAAGAAAAAAAGTTACAATTTTATATATTATTAAAATTACATAGGATATCAGGGAGAACTATGACTTCACGAGCAGTGACAGAAAATTCTCTGAGGAAACTGCCGTTGATATGTCGTTGGGGATGACTGCAGATAGGGGCTTGATATAATGAATTATAAATGCACTGATTTGCAATTAATGTATTGAATTATAATTGCATTTAAAGCAAGAATCGGGATATGGTATTTTCTGTGGTTGGATATCATTTTTCTTTTATTTGACTAGTATGGTTGGATAACATTAAATGTGATATGGTGTGCGGATGCATTATCATTTAATTTGTTATGGGCTGAGCAAGGTTGCTCCTATATGGAGAGATTGGTGGCTTCAATGAGGTGACCTGTAGCTAGTAATCCTAGGATTTAGACCATTGGGATGTTCACTTTTCAGGGATATCTTTGCATCTTTGTATTGCTTCACTTAGTGATGCTTTGACATGGTAGCTTCTGCTCCAATCATTCTGTGTGAATGAAGCATTCTTGCAAAATATATGATACAATCATTTTGGAAAAAAGGACCGACGAGGTCTGTCAGAGCACAATGCATTCAAAACACCTAGATAATTCATTGTGTATTAAGGAATTGTGGTTTTAGAACAATATGCCCCTTGTCCATTGGTTTCGTGATTTCCACTTATCCTGGATGTCTTTTGACTCCCAAAATGGTTGTTTGCAAATCATGTCTTAGGCTTTGACCTGGGTATACTGCTTTTATTTTTATTTTTTTTCTCGTGGAGGGGGTAAGGAAATGGGAAAGCTGGGTATGACACTTGGGTATGATCTAGGAGTATATAAGGATGTCATTTGTACTGTAGACCAATGCTCCTAGCATAGATTTTAGACTATGATTCTAGGTTTAGTTGTCCGTCATGGAAAATAATACAAACCGTTCCTAAAGAAAATTTTGGGGTCTACCGCATATCCATCGTGTTTCTTTTCCCCTTGTTTGTTTTTTCTTTTCTTTTTTTTGGGGGGAGGGGTCAGGCGTGTTTCGGGTCACCCTGAGTTGGTGAGAGGTCTCTGTTGGAAGTAAATTTAATTTATGATAAAAGAAGTGGTATATTACTGCATATATATTTGTGTTATTTTGAAGGTGACTTTTCCTTCCGCTGGCCGTTGAAATGTTTACCAGCGTGCCCCCCCAATGAAAAAAAAATAATCAATTTCCTTTAATTTAAGGTATGGTTTAAGGCTACCCTCCATGTTTCTATAGGTGACCTTGGATCATGGTTTTATTAACATCATATGATTGGTTATGCAGGTGCTTTTATTGGCTGTTCTCTTGAGAGTAATATTGTAGCAACACGCCAGAAAGAAAATGCGAGATTTTATGGTAATTCAACCCTGAAGGCATCTGACATTCTGCTTGGCCCATTGCCAAGACCCCCAGCTGCTGCTGTGCTTTACGAAGCATTATCTGTTCTATACCAGAAACTGGAGACTTGAAGCTCTGAATCTTGTACATATCACTTTTGCCCTAAAAAGGTTGCTTGCCTGGTTGTTAATTGTAGATTCCAGCACTTGTTCTTTGACTCTGGCTGTGTCACCTATCTCTTCTATGTGAAGTACTTGATGCTATCATACGTGGTTGTACAGCAAAACTTGGGAAAATTCATTCACTTTGTCTGGGAAAATTGGTACAAATGGAAAGATTTGAAAAGTAAATTGATTGTAAATAATTCATTGACATTACTTGGTACAATTTATTGTTGGGCAGCATCTGTGCAGGGAAAGGACGTGGCGGCAAGATTGTATTAGTTACTCTCTCCATCTTATATCTATTGTCACATATAGGGCAATGGTGAAAATACATTGTCAAATATGTGGTGAAAATACATTGTCAAATATAAACATCCTAGTTTCTAGCACTATTGAGTTATGGAAGGTTCACTGAAAGTAGAACTAATATTTAGGTTAGATTATTGGATTAACATAAATTGTACTTAGAGGAATTGGATGATTATATACTACAATATAAATGTGGATGTTTGTTATGTTATAAGAATCGGACCGGATTCGGACGGATGGGGATTAGCCATCAATCCGGTCCGGAGAACACAAAAACTTGTTTGTAATGTTAAACCAGATGGACCTGTCCAAACCTGGTTGACTTGGTAAACTCGCTCAACCCGGATAAACCGGAATCTGACCGGATTTTAACTCATTTCTCTTTTTCTTGGACAGTGACCCTTCGTCATTCGATTTGTTAGTATCTTTTGGGCATAATATTTTCAACAATGGCTAAATTTAGTAAATCAAGGACCAAGGGGAAGGCACGGTGGAGCCACAGAGAGAGAAGCACCACCAGACAAGAGGAAGAGGGGGGCGTTGTACTCATAAAGGGGTAGGTTGAGAGAGGGGAAAGAGAAAGAGAGCCGGAGTAGAGGAAGAGGAAGAGGGGGCATAAGGGTGGGAGGGGGCGTTGAACTCGTGAGAGGGGAAAGAGAGAGAACCAGAGACTGGAGAGAGAGACGGCAGGGGAGTTGATGAGAGAGAAAAGAGATGGGAGAGGGGCGCTCAAGTGGAAGTGAGGAGGAAGGGGGTAATGAACAAGGGCTATTAGGGTTAATTTGGTTTTATTTATTTATTTATAATTTTTATTTATGTATGTATCTATTTTATTAATAGTTAAGGTCCTAGAATATTATTTTATAGGCTAATTTTTTGGGTAGAGAATGTTAAATCAACCTTGGATATTTTAATAGTTTATATGATAAATAATTTTCTTTAATATTTTAATTTTAATTTTAGAAAAATACAAAATTCATGCCTTTAAAAATGTTTTGTATAATATTTTTCTCATGGATGTTGTGAAAAATAAAAGATTAGAAAAATAGAGAAAAATTAGTTAAAACTTTAACGGGTTATGCCTGGTCTAACTCGATTTAACAATGAACTCGGGTCAACCGGTTCGACTCAGTTCAAACGGTCCAAACGATTTGATCGGTTGACCCATCGATCCACTTACTTGACCGGTTCTCTTAACATATAGGACGTTTGTAACACTATACTTGGAGAGTATTCTTTGTTCTTTTTTTATCCCATATAAAAGTAAGGGTGACATGACAATAATATAAAACGATAAATTTGATGATTTTAATAATGGATATAGAACCAAGGAAGTATTACCCATCCTCCCAGACTAGCAAACTCTTCTGCTGACTTATTTGGCTTACAAAGAGGCTGCCTCCCCCCCAACAATTCCTTTTTCTTTCCCTTTTTATTTATCCTTTTGTTTTGGCGTGGGGTAAGGTTGACGAAGGGATTGAGAGGTTGTGAAGTCGTGATGCATGGAAAGTGGGTAAGGTACGAAGAATTAAGTTTATTGGAGGTTAGCAAGTAGTGTTTGAGAGAATCTTCGATAATCTAAGGAGCTGTAAACAAAAAGGGGTTTCATCATGTAATCAAGCAGGTAGATGCTGACTCTCATACTCCTAGATGCTAGTACTATTTACTGATAGTTCCTTAAGGTGGCGCCTAGTGGCAAACTATTTATCTTGTTAGTTACTGGTAGTTCCTTAAGGTGGCGCCTAATGGCAAACTTTTATCTTGTTTGGTGGGAATTGGTTGCTCCATTTATTTTTATATCTTGGATAATTCTCTCTTTACGGGTGGTCTTAGTTACGGATGAGCGGTTCCGGGTATCCTGTTTCAAAATTAGGAACCTCACCCTTATCCTCGTTTGACCGGTTCCTGAATTTTAGAAACGTGACCCTTACCCTGTTTGACCGTTTCCTAAATTTTAGAAACCTTACTCGAACCTCGAGTTCCGATTCCGGTTCTAGGATACCCTATTCACACTATTAATTTTATGAAAAAAACTTTAAGGCCTTAAAAACTTACAAACATCAACTCACGTTAATCATTTAATTAGCTAAAGTTCAACAAGCAAACAATTAAATACCACAATTTTTAACAATTTTTTACAAAATCAAAGTTGGTAGTAGAAACAATGTTCTTAAAGGGGATATGATCAAAATCTTACAAAGTCTCTTCAAAAACTAATACAACCAAATATCTCGAGTTCATTAACTAAATTTGAATAAAAATAATGCAACCTTTAAACTTCCATTGCATCTTCAACATCAATAACTTATCCATCACTGTCTGCAAGATCTATGAAATATAAAATAAAATATCCTTTAAAAGGTTCCAGGTTCCGCTTCCATGATTTCATTTTAGGAACCTTACCCTTACCCGTTTGACCAGTTCCTAAATTTTAGGAACCTTACCCTTACCCGTTTGATCGGTCTTTGGTTTCAAAATCTTACCCGTTTGACCGGTTCCGATCCGATTCCGAGTACCCATCAGTCATACTCACCCCTAATCTTAGTTATATAAGTTGTTAACTTAGTTTTAGCCTATAAGGTGTTCAAAATATTTTAGGTGGTTTCATTGGGTTAAACGAGAACGTAGATGGCCTTAATCCTAGTCATCCGTTAGCCTACCGAGTATTGGCTACTATTGGTTTTTTTTCTCAACTCCTTTGAAGTTTACTATTAATGATCCGAAAAAGATGTCCAGTACTTGTAGATACCTAAATAGTGATACGGTTTTCTAATGTTGTCTTATTTTATTGTTGGTCCGGTGATGAAAATTTAGCTTCACCTATTTGTAAGAAATACGACCTAAAGCGGGCGTGTTTCCCTACAATGTCGGTTTTACGTAAGGTGTTCTTATCAAGTGAACGATAAGACTTTTGAAAGAGAGATTTAAGAAGAATTGATTGATAATCTTAGGAAATCATTTTATTTTCCAAAGCGATTTTGGAAATTCTAGGATGTATTTCTAAACAGGAAAGGTAAAATAGGAATAATGTCGCAAAGTTCAACTCGGGTTAGGTAGTCGACACAACCTGGACAAGGGGATAAGCCAAGCCAGTAGCTCGAGTGTCGGGGTCGGCCCACCGGAGCTGCTGTGCGGCGCCGACCAACTCGCTGAGACAGTTCTAGTTAGAAACCGAGATCGTCAATTTTTTATCTATTTTTTTCACTAGTTTCTGTTTAAGAAAAGCCGAGATATAATTTTAGGAGAAAAAGAGATTAAAATGAGTAGTCGTCAGTCATTTTTGAAATAAAACTAACAAAAATAAAAAGAAGCACTTTTTTAATTCATTACAAAGACTCAAAATCGAAAAAATTTTAAAAGGACTCCATTGGTCATGAACCAATGATGTGGTGTTCGGGAGCGAAGGTACAAAAATAAGAGGGGCATTCTTCATTTCGCTCGATAAAAGACGACCTCTACTAATTAGAAGGGTGAGTTTAAATCACATTGATAAAGTCAAGCAAACTAAAAGTTCAACTTATAGAAGTAAATCACCCCGGGGGAGGGATGAATAGGGCGTTTGGAATATTTTTGTGGAAATTGAGTTTTTGTGAACCGAGCACTTAGAAACTCAACGAGTTTAGAACCGAGATTAGTTGAAGTTGGGATGAATCTAGAGTAACTCGGACAAAAGAGAGAAAAATAGACAAAAAGATTTTCACGAAGAAATCCTCATGTACCGAGAAAACCTTATACGAGTGCTATCTAAGCATTAAGTCAAATTCACTAATTAAATCCTCAATTAGAATGAATTAGACTACTCGTATTCGTTCCCTTAACAAATCTACTATAGTTTTCCTTGGCTCGAAATTCCGTTATCTAACCTAATACTTCTAAGTTGAAGTTCCCTTATCAACTTGAGACAATTGCGTTGAAGGTCCTATTCCATTTAATTGTAAGGAGTTGTAAGGTCAGTAAGGAATTGTAAGCAAAGCTGTAAGGAGTCGTAAGCGGTATAAGCACATGTAAGGAGTTGTGAGGAGTTACAAGATAGTTGTAAAGTTAGTTATAAAAAGTTGTATGGAACTGTACGCAACTCTAAGAAAGTAAGGTCGTAAGCTAAAGCTAAATGTAATAAAGAAAAAGTTACCTTATTAACTTAGTCAAGGAAGTGTTTCAAATGTAAGTAAATATGATTACAAGATTTCTCACTTAAAGCTACAACTCAAAAAATAAGAAGTAAGGGATGTGTATGTTCAATTTAGCTCTCTTGGTCACGAGAAAATCTTGTTCTAAGGCTTCTTTAAATAGTCTCGCCTTAGAAGGAAGTTGTTGAGTCTTAAACACACTACCAAAAATCATCAAATTTCCCACTTGTAATTTTCCACTTGAAAAATCATAGTAAGAAAATTTTCACTGTTTTTCCACTACTTGATTTTTTTTTGCATCGATTTCCCACCGTTATATTTTCAATGAAAAATTTCCCACTAAATTCCCTCTAATTTTCCACCACCAAATATTTTCACAATTTTAATTTTTATTTAAAATTTATTTCCTACTAATTTCCCACTAACATTTATTTATTTGAATTTCCCAGCTTTTTAATTTTGATACCAGCTCTTTCTCCCCAAATATTTCACTAGTAAATTCAATTTTTCAATTCCCACCAAATAAAAATTTTGGTGAAAGTGGGTGTTAAAAACAAAAAAATTAAAACCAGAGTGAGTTTAGCTTAGCTCGTATACTAGTAGGTGGGAAATAACTAAGCCAAAAGTGTACTCTCTCCTCTCGCACCCTCTCTCACGCCTCTCTGTCGTCCTTCGCACCCCCTAGGCCCGAACCCTAGCTCACGCCTGGGTGCAAGCCTCGACCTCTCCACAACCACCGTGCCGCCGTCTCCGGGAACTCATCGCCGCCGTCACTCCGGTGGCCGACGATCGATGGCTCTCCGAAGACTCGGAGACTTACGCTAGTGGCTTTTACAAGTGTTTCGATTACGGGTTTTGGGTTCCACTTGTTTTGGTTCACGGAACCGGGACATAGCAGATTCCAAACATTCCAGATCTGCAACCGCCCCGTTCATTCACCTCTACATAAGCATACGAGCATAGGGGCACTCGCTCGTCCTTCCTCCTCCAAACAACAAGCCCCTCTTCTTAGTTCATCTCTTTTCTTTGTTTCTGTTTCTATTTTTTTTTGGTCCAACATCGGTTGTACTTATTTGCTATTTTCTTCCCTCCTTTTGATGAAATGCATAGAGGGAGAAATATAGAAAAACCTGGATGTTTATTTTAGGGGAGTTCATCCCTTGTTTTTTTAGTATTTGTATTATTTTTCCGAGCAATGAATGATTTTTACTTTTTGAGCATACTTGTTTCGAGTTACATATTTATCTTGCCTTGATGCTCCAATATTTAACTCTGCAACATACTCGCTCCGGATACAATCTATTTATTTTTCTTTGCTCCGATTGATTATTCGCACAACCGTTTCGAGTTATGTATGATTTGAACTGTGATTTATAAGTATCTCCAATCACTTCCTGCTCTAATACTTGAGAGAACATTGATTCCTGTTCTTATCATTAACAATGAAAACTCATGTTTTAAACTAACAAGTTTCTATCTTAAGTATGGAATGCCTTTCATAAAAAAGGGAGAGATTGAAGACTCATGTATTAATCTCTATCTCTCTTAGGGTTTGATTCTAAGTCATTCCGCATATTATAGAAACTCTTATCTAAGTTTTCATTACGTTCGACTAACTCGTAAAGCACTTTATTGCATATTTCCTACATTGGTGTTTCTAACTCACTCGAGACATCACTCAAAACCACCGCATACTCAAATAATTTCTCTAATACTTTTATTCCGAGCACCGACTTTGTATTTCAATGCTACATCATCCTTAGGCTCGTCTTCCTCGAAGACAATAGTGGGCGGTGCTTCTAGGACAACCGCCTTGGACTCGACCAACTTTGCCAGACCTCTTCGACCCACTCGGAGCATGATATGAGGAGATCGGCTCCGGTTCTTGTTCTTTTGCACCTTGGCCCTTAGGTTCAGCAACCTCTTCTTTGTCTTTGTCCTCTTCTCCCTTCTTCTCTTCTCCTCCTTCTTCAGCCTCGAGCTTCTTCCTCGGTCGCTTCCTTAGCTACCTCTTCTACCTCGGCTAAGGTAGACTTAACTAGGCTGGAGGACTCCTCATAAGTACCGGTAGTATCCGAGTCCTCAACAACTTTCGACCGTCGTTCTTGGAGGAGTTAAAGCTGCTCGCTCTATTGCTTGATAATCTCCTTGAGCTCGATCATCGAGTCCTGGTTTTCCTCGATCTAGGACTACGCAGTCTTCGATTAATAACCGGGTTTTAAAGGACATGCTTGAGAGATCGGAGAGTGGTCCGAAACTCTTCAAACACATAAGCAATTTTGTTTACCAACTCGGCAAACACAGCGGAAGAGGAATGAGAAGGTTGAGAAGTAGAGGGACTAGCAGTAGGGGGTGGAAGTGTTGGTGCGATCCGAGTTTGAGTGGGTGGAGGAAAAGGAGGTGACAACTTAGACCCATGAACCCGGACACCAGGCTGAACTTCCCGTTATCCGTACCCAAGAAGTGCTTTTACGCCATTACAAATGGCAGCCTCGGAGACAGTGTTTGGTTCCGAGGGGAAGGGGACTTTAAACTGTTTGAAGATAATAGTCAAAAGAGCTCCGAAAGGAAATGGAGCAGATTTCTTTGAGTGAGGTGGCACGAAGCCATTTGCTAAATGATAAAGGGAAAGAGGTCTACGTCGTAGACCTCAAGAATGTCAAACAACGCTTTGAGAATCTTGGAGTTTGGATTCTCTTTCGCTGGAATGATGAGTGAAAAAGGTCCTCATCAAAATGAAGCAGAGCAATCTTGCCTCAATCTTCATCCGAGTCACTAAAAAGTTCTTTCGTGACTCGGGGACTTCCTTTGCATACTTTTCAAAGAAGTCATCGGCGACTTCCATGAAAGGTATAGGGTTGGAATTTAGAAAAACGAAGTAACTTTGACAAGTCTCGTGGAGGAGAGAGATGTTGATACAACTTTATCTCGAACTTTGGAGGCGATGATTCCCTCAAAAAAGACATGTTTGCATAGAACTCGGCAATGAGTTCCAGCTAGATGAATTCATCGAAGCATAAATAATTATAAACCCTATTGTTTTTATATGGCGCAACCACGATAAGGATGTGGTTGGAAAGAATTTATCATCCAACATGAGGTGTTGGATGACAAAGATTTTAGAAGGATTGGATGTACCTTCTTGAGCGTTTTTGTACGGGGCTTCTTGGTAGCCGAACCCAATTCTTGACCAATTCCTCGTTTAGGCATGGTGAACGACGAGAAACAGAGAGAGTAAGAAGAGAGAGAGAGAGAGAGAGAGAGAGAGAGAGAGAGAGAGAGAGAGAGAGAGAGAGAGAGAGAACGAGAGAGCATGAATATCGAGAATAAAGAGAGCATTTAAGCAGTGGGCAAAGTAAAGACAAGAAGGTAAAGAGGTGCTATTTATAGCAGAAAGGAATGACCTTCAACCTTTGTTCCGACCCAAAAACCAAGCCGTACTCTCGGACCGGTGTGACGTTCTATACTCCAACGGCCGGTATTCTAGCAGCTCTCTTCCAACGGCTAGTTTCTTCGATTGAAACGCGTGGCGAGAGAGAGAAAGAAAGAGTTTTCAAAAAGATTTTTGAAATTCTCCATTTATATAGAGATGATCTCGAAGTTTGATGTCCATTTTGCTCATACATTGAGTCTAACTCAGTATCATTTCGAGTATCTAAGACCAATCAGAAAAATAATAACTCACGACTCGGTCTCACTCTGAGTCAATTGATCCATTCGCTATTAAGACACATAACACATAATTATGCAAAGATAATTCATGTAAGAAACCATATAATCATGCGTTAATCATGCCAAGCTCATTCTTAATAAAACAAAGCCGATCCTCACTAAGAGGCTTAGTGAAACCCAAATGTTGTCTTGGAAGCTGCCATTTGTCTAAGCGGAAAAGAGCTCTTGGGTTATAGGTACCGGAAGTAAAATTTGGTGTCCGGGTTCACGGGTCCGACACCTCCTCTTCCTCCACCCACTCGGACTCGGACTGCACTAGCTCCTCCCACCCCAGCTGTTGATCCTTCCGCTTCTCAACCTCCTCTCTCGATGCTTTGTTTGTCGAAATGGTAAAAAATTTGAATCGAAGACTCGGACACTCGCTCAATATCTTTCCGAGTCATGCAAAAGGAATCGGGTATAACGATGTTATTCATATAGAGTTTTGATTCCAAGGCATTCTCTCGCGTCCTAGAAACTTACTTGAGTAAAATAATATTTTCTCTAAGTATTTCGGCCCTCAATTATCTCTTTTATCGCTTTTCGGTTAGCGACTCGTAAAACCGGTTCTTTATTCCGAGTCCACTCTCACTCGGACTAATCGCTTTTTGAATATACCAGTATTCCGCCGTTTCTCACTCGGAATCCGACTTATGGTTATCTATTCTATTGTTTGCATAATCGGCATTCGTAGTTCTTCTCTGCTTAGTCTATATCAAGTTTTTCCCACTCGATATTCGCTATAGAACTTGATTCTTTGCTTAAGACTAAGTCATATGGAATTCCGAGTATCATGGATATTAGACTCGTAAAATTCCATTTCTTCTCCGACTTAGATAATCAATTGCGTAATTATCATAATTATTTTATCCGTGTCTAACCTTGGACCAAAGTATTTTTATACTATGAGAACCGAAGGTGTTTTACTTTTGTAGGTTATTCAATCGAGGATATCTTTTCTAACTACAAAAGTAGCCGGCTTCGTAACGTCAAATCACCAGCGAGATATGGCTTTTCACCTTCTCCGCTTTAGTCCCGTAAGATTGTGTCGAAGCCGTCCGCTTCCATATCCGGAAAACCTGAACGCTAAGCCTAACGGTGGTTTCCACCTTATTTTTTAAGACACAACCGATGGTTTTGGGACTTCCAAGAGAGTTAAACCGTTGTCCAACGTCCATATTTCAACGAATACTTTCCGAGTGACTCGAAAGCCATTATCAACGGTCACGAGAGGACTCTCGGTCGGCAGAAAGAGATAACGGCTACTCGCTTGGTTATCTATAAATAGAAGCCACTTCACAAGACTTGAAGATTGCCGATTCTATTGTTAATACACATACTTGAGAAAAGTCATTGTATTTACTTCCAATCTTCTACTTACAACTCCCATTTTGTAATTCCGTACTCTCCGAGTTGTAAGGTCTTGTACTAAGTTACAAACTCTTCTTACATTCTTTGTAAGGTCCCTTGACTAAGCTGTAAAGGTTAACTCAGCTTAGTTGTCCCTAGCTGTAAGGGTTATCTCGGCTAGGAAGTACTAGATCGGATAAGGTAACTTCGAGTCTAGGAAAACTTGTATAGAGTTGTCCAAGGGAGCAACTCGGGTTAAGTCGATTCACGGTATTTTGTGGACTCAAAATAGTGGATTTGACTTCGTGTCCGGATTGACACGGGCCGTGGTTTTCCGCCCAGGAGGGTTTCCACGTAAAATCTCTCGTGTTCTCTTTCGAGTTCATTCTAAACTCGACATGACCTTACTCGTGCTTGTTTATTCCGATTCATTGCTTTCGAGTCCAATCTTTTCGACCCCGTGTTTAGAATCGTAAACCGTCTTTGCCTCTTTTCTCGTCAAAAGAGTGTGTTTTCGCAAAGAATCTTTTATCACCCTATTCACCCCCTCTAGGGTGACTCGGACTCTCCCCGAGCAAACCTTCAATTGGTATCGAGCCTAGCCTTTCGTAAAGGATCTAACAATCCAAAGGTTTAAAGATCGGATGGCTCGTAACACCGGAGAGTTCGATGAAGGAAGATCTTCCAACAGGCCACCAAAATTCAAAGGTTCAAACTTTGGTCACTCGGAAGAAGCTTATGGAATGTTTCCTCATGGATCATGATGAAGAAGTATGGGAAATCATACAACAAGGAAACTACATTCCAACGAAGACAGATGAATTTAGAATCCTTCCCAAGACAAAGGCCGAGTTCACACCAGCAGAAGCAGAGAAGTTCGAAAGAACTTCAAAGCCATGAACATCCTCATGTGCGCCATAAGCTCGGAAGAATATAATCGAGTCTCCGCTCGTGACTCGCTAAAGAGGTGTGGGATACTCTGGTCAACACCTACGAAGGTACAAGTCGGGTGAGACAAGCGAAGATCAGTCAGTATCTTCACAAATATGAGCTTTTCAAAATGGAGCCGAAGAGAACATTACTCGGATGTTCATACGCTTCACCGAGATCATCAACAATCTCAAATCTCCGGGAAAGAAAATCTCCCATGAAGAAATGTGCCGGAAAATTCTCGAAGCCTACCCAAGAGACGATGGGGTCCTAAGGTGACTCGCCATAGAAGAGGCTCGGAACCTCTCACTCTTGAAGCCGACGAACTCATCGGAAAGCTTCGACTCATGAGATACATCCGGAAGAAGAAGATGCCGAGGGTACTACCAAAAGGAACATTGCACTTAAAGCCTCGGAATCCAAAGAAGCAAGTCCGAGCTCTTCCGACTCGTAAGATGATCCCATGGCACTCATTGCACGAGGCTTCAAGAGAATGATGAAGCACAAAAGATGGGACAAAAGACCAAAAGAAGAATTCTACAAAAAGGACAAGAGAGACAGAAAAGGTAAGTTTTCTTCACCCTCAAAGCTATCTTTGTCTAAGAATTCTGGATGCTTTGAATGTGGCAGACAAACACCACATAGTCAAGGACTGCCCAAAACGAAGAAGGGACAGGAAGAAGAAAAAGGCCATGATGGCAACATGGAGTGATGAGGATTTATCCGAAGACGACGAGGACTCGGATGACTCGAAGTGTCCGATGGCAATTTCGACTCGGAACCGAAAGAGAGTCGGACTCGGACTCGGACAACGAGGAAACCGATCCTCAAGAGGTAATAAACTACTTCCTCAAATTCTCCAAAGTTGATTTAGCTAAATACATCTTCACTTTGGAAGAAAAGTCCAATTCCGATTCTTCTCATTTCAAGGAACAACTTGAGTCAATCACTTCGAGAGCACTTCTTTAAAAAACGAATTAGAAAAACCGAGACTCACACTCGGAGAGCTCAAGACAAGTGCTCAAACTAATGAGACCGAGTCTGAGTTACTCAGGAAAGAAAATGAGCAACCGAAACAAAAGCTTACCGAGTCTCAAGATCTGGTTTTAAAGTTTACTCAAGGTCGAAGAACCTTGACATGCTCTTAGGATCACAATGTGTCTCGTTTCGAAAAGAGGGTCTTGGTTTCAACAAAGAGGAAGAATCCAATTCTTACTCGTAAGTGTTCAAAAACGATTCTAGAACGGTTAAGTTCAAAAAGGTTGAGCATGGTCCCATTCACGTAAATGAAAGGAGGACTAAACCCAGCACCTATTTACAAAAAGAAACCATTTTCTCCTGTTTCAAAAGGAAAGGTTTTTAAAAGAGAAGAGACGCGGACTCGGCTTCTCGAGAGGAAGACTCGTAATCAGATAAAACCCAAAGTCATTCAAATCTGGGTTCCGAAGCACCTTCTTCCTCGTAAAAGGACCACAAGTAAGGAATGTTACTCGGGTTCGTTAGAGGAAGTGAGAAGGGTTAGATTCTCTCTGTTTTGCAGTCACTCGAAAAGATCAAAAGGACACTGGTACTGGACAGCTGGATGCTCTCGACACATGTCAGGTGACCAAGGACTCTTTTCCGAGCTGGAGTCATATAAAGGAGGAAAGGTAACTTTTGGTGATGACAAAGAAAGGTAAAATAGTGGGCATTGGAAAGATTGGAAAAGGAAGCAATCTGGTGAGCCCAGTCTACCTTGTCAAAGGGCTAAAGTACAATCTACTTAGCATATCCCAGCCTATGTGACAAAGGTCAAGAGGTAAGATTCACTCAATCCAAGTGCTACATCACAGATGAGACCACCAAAGAGGTAAAGCTCTCGGGTAAGAGATCGGGTAATACCTACATCATCCCTCTCTCGACCCAAGTCAGAACTTATCCTCGTTTAAAAGCATCTCTTCAAGATGATTCTTGGACTTGGCATCGTAGATTAGGTCATATTAGCTTACATACTATCAAAAAGCTTGCATCTCATAGTCCGGTTAGAGGATTACCTAACCGTGCGTTTGAGAAGGACAAAGTATGTGAAGCATGCACCAGAGGGAAACAAGTTAGATCTTCATTCAAATCTCTCGAAGACAGCTTCCACATCCAACGTGCTTGAATTACCGCATATGGACTTATGTGGTGAAATCCTAGTGAAGAGTCTCGGAGGTAAATCTTACATACTTGTTATTATTGATGATTTTTCAAGATTTACCTGGGTGTGTTTTCTTAAGCATAAAAATGAAGCCTTCAAGGAGTTCAGCAAGCTCGTAGAAAGATTCAAGTTGAGTCTCAAACTCAGATTCAAAAGATTCGAACCGACCATGGAAGGGAGTTCGATTACTCGGAATTCTCGGAGTTTTGTGACAAGAATGGTATCTCTCACAACTTCTCAAGCACCTGAACTCCTCAACAGAATGGAGTAGTGGAGAGAAAGAACAGAACCCTTGAAGAAATAGCAAGGACAATGATGATTGAACACAACTTGCCTTACTATTTCGGGCAGATGCAAGAAACACAAAGAAACTACATTCTCAATCGATGCCTCATCGGACCCATTCTCGAAGAAAACACCTTATGAGCTCTACAAAGGAAGAAGCCAAATATTTCCTATTTCGGACCTTTTGGATGTAAGTGCTTTGTCCACAACAATGGTAAGGATCATCCGACTAAGTTTGATGCTCGGTCGACGAAGGTATTTTTCTAGGTTACTCCTCTCACAAGCAAAGCTTATCGTATCTTCAACAAGCGAACTAACAAAGTGGAAGAAAGTATCCACGTAGTGTTTGATGAGCTTGAACAGGAGAAACCAAGTGAGTCTTCATACTCGTAACCGAAGCTCGAAAGGATGATGACGAAGATGAGCCTACTAAGACTCGGATTGAGACAACTCAAAACGAGGAAGCTCATAATGAGACAGCTCAAGAGGTCGCTCGTAACGAACAAGTCAATGAAGAGGATCACTCGTAACAAGCTTCGAAGATCAAGAAATTCAGCTCACAAACCTGGTGAATCAAAGAACTGGTCAAGCATTCAAATTTACTCCCAGTCATCCTCAAGAAAACATCATTTCGATATCAACAAGTGGGGTAAGAACTCGTTCTTCTTTACACAATTTATGTGCATTCACCGCATTCATTTCATTAACTCGAACCCAAAAATGCACTAGAGGCCCTTAATGAACCTGAATGGGTAGAGGCCATGCAAGAAGAACTAAATCAATTTGAAAGAAACCAAGTCCGGACTCCGACCAACCGACCTTCCGACCACCCAGTTATAGGAACCAAATGGGTTTTCAAGAACAAACTGGATGAGGGTGGAATGGTAATCGAAACAAGGCTAGACTTGTTGCTCAAGGTTACAATCAAGAAGAAGGAATTGATTGTGGGGAAACCTTTGCACCAAGTAGCTAGAATTGAAGCCATTAGAATACTCGTTGGCATTTGCATCCCGTATGCATATTAAATTATATCAAATGGATGTTAAGTGTGCCTTTCTCAATGGTTTCATTGAAGAAGAAGTTTATGTCGAGCAGCCTCCTGGTTTTGAAAACTCAGAATTTCCAAATCACGTTTTCAAACTTCAAAAGGCTCTCTATGGTCTTAAGCAAGCCCCTCGAGCTTGGTATGAAAGACTCGAGCAGACTTCTTGGTTCAAAATGATTTCAAAAGAGGTCAGATCGACAAGACTCTATTCATAAGGACCAAAGGGAAAGATTTTCTTATTGTTCAAATATATGTTGATGATATTATTTTTGGTGCTACTAATGAATTTCTCGTGTCGAGAATTTTCCGAGTTGATGAGTCAAGAGTTCCAAATGAGTATGATGGGAGAACTCAATTTCTTCCTTGGGTTGCAAATCAAACAAGACAATGATGGAATCTTTGTTCACCAATCAAAATACACCAAGGAACTCGCTGAAGAAATATAAGCTTCAAGATGCAAAGCACGCATCTACCCCCATGAGCAAGCAAAGATAAAGCTTGACTCGGATGAGAAAGGTAAAGCAGCTTGATCGAAAATCTATCGAGGTATGATTGGATCACTCGTTATATCTTACTTCAAGCGAGCCGGATATAATGTTTAGTGTTTGCTTATGCGCACGATTTCAAGCTAATCCAAAAGAATCACATCTCACTCGCGGTGAAGAGAATATTCGGATATCTTGCAGGCACTCGGAATCTAGGACTCGTGGTATTCCGTAAACTCGAACCGACTCGACCGGGTACTCGGACGTAGACTACGCAGGATACAAGGTTGATCGAAAGAGCACATCCGGAGCTTGCCAATTTCGGGTAAATCCTTAATATCCTGGCACTCGAAGAAACAAAACTCGTAGCTCTATCAACTGCGAAGCTGAATACATTGCCGCTAGAGCTTGTTGCGCTCGGATTCTCTCGGATAAAACAACACTTAAAGGATCTTGGACTATTTCTCAACTCAGTTCCAATCAAGTGTGACAATCAAAGCGCAACCGCATCACTAAGAATCCTGTCCGAAGACTCAAAAACAAAGCATATTGAGGTCGGTATCACTTCTTACGCGATCACTCGAAAAGGGTGATATTGCACTTGAGTTCATTCCTACTAATCTTCAATTAGCTGATATCTTTACTAAGCCTCTTGGTGAAGATCAATTTTGCTTTATTCGGAATGAGCTTGGTATGTTAAATGCTTAGTTCCGTGTTACGTTTATTGCATATTTATGTGCTATGTGTTTTCTGTGTTAATAATCATTAGTTCGCTTGATTCCGTGATACTGGGCTGATAGTTATTTCGTGTTTCTAAGTCACTCGAAACTTTTCCGAGTCAAACTCGAAGTAGAGAAATTTGGACATCAAATTTCCTGAAGCTATCTTTAGAACAAGTGGAGAGTTTCGGATTATTTTTTTCAAAATCTTTTTCTCTCTCTTTCTCGAGCGCTGCGATCGGATCATAATCGTAGATTTCAAACCGCTGATATCTCAACCGTTGAAGAAGAACCGTCACACCGGGCATTAATGACCGATGGACAGGCTGAGTCGAACGGAGTTACTTAACGGATAGTGAACGGGCGCGCTTATTCTCTATAAATAACGACTATCCATCTTCATCTCGAAATTCTAAAACTCCTTCCCTCTCAAACGAAAATCTTCTCGCGGAAGTTATCTACGTGAACAAGTGTTCCTTGATCGTCCGCAAGCGTTGAAGAAGCTCTCTCTCTCTCGTAAGTCTCGACCGCTCTATTCTCTTTTCTTCTACCATTTTTCGTTTTCTTCTCTCCTACACCCTCTTCTCTTTCTCACTCGAAAAGCTTCATCTTTTCTCTCCAATTCTCACAATGCCTAAAAGAGGAAACCATCCCGACTTTCGTGTTTCGTCATCTTCCAAAAAGCCCCGCACCAACAAGCCGGAAAGCTCAACCCCTTCTAAACCCGTTGTCACCCGAAGACCTTGCGCTGGACGACAAATTCTTCCCAACAACCAAATTCTCCTGGTTGTCCAACATCCAAACCACCGGAGTCTACCCTTTCTTGTGTTTCAGCGAGTTCATCTATCTTGAACTCGTCTCTCGAGTTTTATACTCATCTCTCCCACTCTGAAAATGTTCTAACCTCTCGGGTTCGTAACATTACTGTTCAGTATCAACACCTCCCTCCTTCACCGTCCTGTTCAAAGTTTCTTCTCTCTTCTTGAACAAGCAACCCTATTCCCTTCACTCGAAGTCGCCGACGACTTCTTTGAAAAGTACGCTAAAGAATTCCCCGGGTCCGTAAAGAACTTTTCCGTGACTCGCTTGAAGTCGAAGCCAGGCTTCGTGTTTTCTCGCGATGAGAACCTTCTTCTCACAAGCATTCCAGCAAGGAGAACCCTAACTCCAAACATCTCAAAGCCCTCTTCGATATCCCGGAGGGATACGAAGTCGACCTTTTCCCCTCCATCATTGAGCGGATGGCCGCTGTGCCAGCTCATCTCCAAACCAAGAAGAATACCTCCCTTCCTTTCGGTGCTCTTCTCACCCTTGTCTTCAAACAATTTCAAGTTCCTCTTTCCTCCGACCCTAACGCGGTGTCCGAGGCGGCCATTGTGGTCGGCAAGAAGGAACTCCGAGGGTACGGATACCAGAAACTAACCCCGGTGTCCGGGTTCACAACTCGGAGGTGAGGCCTCCTTCTCCACCTCGGACTCGGAAATCAACCCCTCTCCCTCTTCCCTCTTCACCTGGTGGTGCCTCCACCTCAGGTGCTTCCAAAACTCTCTCCGCCCTCTTGTCCCCTGTTTTCATGGACAAGATCAGCCTTGTGTCTTCCGAACTCGGTGACATGCTCGTGGCTTTCAAGTCCGTTCTTCGTGGTCCGACCATCAACCGTAAGACCGGTCGGCCCCAAATCCGAGAGCAGCAGCCTCTCGTTCTTGAGATGAGAGAGCTGGTTAAGGAGCGTAGGAGCTGGCCGAGCTCTTCAGAGAGAGACGGTCCAAGGCGGCTCGAGACCGGGATGACTCGGACGTGTCCGAGGCGTCTTCGAGCCCCGGCCTGACCTCCTCGGACAGCGAGGAAGCCGAGGAAGAAGAGGAAGAAGCCGCAGATGCAGCGGAGGATGCCGAGGAACCCGCGGCTGAGGCAGGCCCTTCCGGCAAAGGGAAGAAGAGGCCGTGGCAACCGCCGAGGGTCGATCCGCTCCCCAAGCTCAAATTGCTATACTCAGCTCGGACAGCTAGCCTCGAGTGGGTCGAAGATCTCGCTCCTCCGGCCGACATCGTAGCCGAGCCCCTGCGAACAATTCCGGCTTCTCCCTTCGCCGCGCTCAAGCACATCGTCAAGATCGTATCGCGCCGGCGCACCTCCGCCTCCACTCGGAAATCCCCTCCTCCCTAGTTGGAGCCATGCACCGAGTCACAATTCCTCGGTGTTTCCGAATTTCTTTGTTCATATTTTCTTTTTGTCCAGCACAACTAATGTGAATACCTTGTACTTTTCTCCCTTCTTTTTGTTTCTTTGTTTTTGCTGAAAGGCAAGGGGGAGAAATGTAGTCGAAACTGGTTGTCTTGTTTAGGGGAGTTTATTCCCTTGTAATCGCTTTTAATGAAGTGATGCATTTCATTATTAATTTCGAGTTCTCTATTTTTTCGAGTTAATGTGAAAAGCATACTTTATTTTATTTTGCTTTGATATATTATATATTGCTCTAACTTATTCAATATGCATTACTCATGAGCGAACTACTCGGAATTAATCTATTTTCCTCTAACAAAGTTTCGTTTAAGTATGGAATGCCTTTCATCAAAAAGGGGAGATTGAAGACTCGGACACTCGCTCAATATCTTTCCGAGTCATGCAAAAGGAATCGGGTATAACGATGTTATTCATATAGAGTTTTGATTCCAAGGCATTCTCTACGTCCTAGAAACTTACTTGAATAAAATAATATTTTCTCTAAGTATTTCGGCCCTTAATTATCTCTTTTATCGCTTTCAATTAGCGACTCGTAAAACTGGTTCTTTATTCCGAGTCCACTCTCACTCGGACTAATCGCTTTTGAATATACCAGTATTCCGCCGTTTCTCACTCGTAATCTGACTTATGGTTATCTATTCTATTGTTTGCATAGTCAGCATTCGTAGTTCTTCTCTGCTTAGTCTATATCAAGTTTTTCCCACTCGATATTCGTTATAGAACTTGATTCTTTGCTTAAGACTAAGTCATATGGAATTCCGAGTATCATGGATATTAGACTCGTAAAATTCCATTTCTTCTCCGACTTAGATAATCAATTGCGTAATTATCATAATTATTTTATCTCGTGTCTAACCTTGGACCAAAGTATTTTTATACTTTGAGAACCGAAGGTGTTTTACTTTTGTAGGTTATTCAATCGAGGATATCTTTTCTAACTACAAAAGTAGCCTGGCTCGTAACGTCAAATCACCAGCAGATATGACTTTTCACCTTCTCTCGCTTTAGTTCCGGAAGATTGTGTCGAAGCCGTCTCGCTTCCATATCCGAAAACTGGAACGCTAAGCCTAACGGTGGTTTCCACCTTATATTTCAAGACACAACCGATGGTTTTGGGACTTCCAAGAGAGTTAAACCGTTGTCCAACGTCCATATTTCAACGGATACTTTCGAGTGACTCGGAAAGCCATTATCAACGGTCACAAAGGACTCTCGGTCAGCAGAAAGAGATAACGGCTATTCCGCTTGGTTATCTATAAATAGAAGCCACTTCACAAGACTTGAAGATTGCCGATTCTATTGTTAATACACATACTTGAGAAAAGTTATTGTATTTACTTCCAATCTTCTACTTACAGCTCCCATTCCGTAATTCCGTACTCTCCGAGTTGTAAGGTCTTGTACTAAGTTACAAACTCTTCTTACATTCTTTGTAAGGTCCCTTGACTAAGTCTGTAAAGGTTAACTCAGCTTAGTTGTCCCTAGCTGTAAGGGTTATCTCAGCTAGGAAGTACTAGATTAGATAAGGTAACTTCGAGTCTAGGAAAACTTGTATAGAGTTGTCCAAGGGAGCAACTCGGGTTAAGTCAGCTCACGGTATTTTGTGGACTCAAAATAGTGGATTTGACTTCGTGTCCGGATTGACACGGGCCGTGGTTTTCTCGCCCCAGGAGGGTTTCCATGTAAAATCTCCGTGTTCTCTTTCTCGAGTTCATTCTAAACTCGGACAGACCTTACTCGTGCTTGTTTATTCTAATTCATTGCTTTCGAGTCCAATCTTTTCCGACCCCGTGTTTAGAATCGAAACTGTCTTTGCCTCTTTTCGTCAAAAAGAGTGTGTTTTCGCAAAGAATCTTCTATCACCCTATTCACCCCCCTCTAGGGTGACTCGGACTCTCGCCGAGCAAACCTTCGTAATCCTTGTCTAAAGCCTTTCACGCCACTCGCAATCCTTCAAAAATATCATCCCCAACCCGATTATTCTCTAGAAAACAGCAGAGTCTCGGATCGGGGAGAACCAGGACCCCATGTTTGAGCTCAAGGGGATTATACAAGAACAGCATGAGTAGCTTCGCCTCCTCCAAAACGTAGATCAAAAGCTGCCAAGGACTCGGACATGTTCGATACTTCGAGGAATCTTCCACCCCAACTAAGTCAACTTCAGCTGAGGTAGAAGAAGCAACTGTAGAGGCAGATGAGGAAGAAGCCCAAGCTGCAGAAAGAGAAGCCGAGGAGAAGGAAGAAGAAAAAGAAAAAGAAGTGGTCGCTAACTTGAGGGCCGGGGCACAAAAGAGCCGAATTGATCTCTTCGGATCATGTTCCGAGTGGCTCAAAAGAGGCCGGTGATGTCGGTCGGCCTAATGCCCCCTCCCCTCGAAGCACGACCCGCAGCTTGTCTTTGAAGAAGAAGAGCTCGAAGACGATGTTTCACCGGTTCACGTAACCAGGACTCGAGTAGATTCTTGATATTCCAGATGTCTGTAGCCTCCACGTTAATCCACTTCTACACAAGCATACAAGCGCGGACGCACTACTCGTCCCTCCTCCTCTAGACAATCCGCCTCCTCTTCTTAGTTTATTTTTCTTAACTCGGATTTCATTTTTTTTTGTCCAACATTTGTTGTACTTGTTCGCTATTTTCTCCCTACTTTTGATGACATGCATAGGGGAGAAAAATAGAAAACTTGGATGTTTGGTTTAGGGGAGTTCCTCCCTTTTGTCCGAGTTTTTTTTTCCTGTGCACATTTATTTTCCGAGCAATGAATGATTTCTCTTTCTTTGAGCATACTTGTTTCGAGTTACATATTTATCTTGCTTTGATACTCAACTCGTTAACATATTTGCTCTGGATACAATTTTTTTCTTTGCTCGAGATGAATTATCCGCAAACCTCGTTCCGAGTTGCGATATGTTTGAGTTGCACTTTCTAAGTATCTTATGTCTTACTTAAAGAGAATATTATCTCCTGCTATGATCAATCTACAATGAAAACTCATCTTTTAACTAGCAAGTTACTATCTTAAGTATGGAATGCCTTTCATAAAAAAGGGGAGATTGAAGACTCGGTATAAATACCTATCTCTCTTAGGTTTTGATTCTAAGTCATTCTGGGCTTTATAGAAACTTTTATCCAAGTTTTAATTCTGTTCGACTAACTTAGGAAGCACTTCACCGCATATCTCTTACTTGTGTTTCGACTCACTTAGACATCACTCGGAACCATCGCATGCTCAAATAATTTCTTGCATGCCTTTGTTTTGAGCACTCGACTTTGTATTTCAAAGTAAAATGAATTACAACATTAATTTTTTTATTGTAAGTCAGTTTATTTCTTGGAAGATTATTTGATTGAATCAAGTAAATGCTTATTGTTGTTTTACTATTTAACTTGATTACTTTTAGGATTGACATAAGATGAAATCTTAACCTAATGGATATTAAACTCGAAATTTTCACTCTTTTAGGCCAAAGATAATTTAGCACTTACTTCCTTTGATTTAATTATTATCTGTGCCTAATCTTGGACCAAAGTATTTTATACTTTGAGAACCAATGTGGTTTGCTTTTGTAGGTTATTCAAACAAGGCTAATCTATTTTTGAATTACAAAAGCAATCGGCTTCTAGAAGATAAGTTTTAGCTACTTCTAGACATGGCTCATACACCGTGTCATGGTTGTTTGTTTCCAAAACCGAAAAACTCCAACTCTAGGCCTAATGGTTGTTTCTACCTCGGTTTTCAGCCACCACCAGTTGGTTGGACCATCTTTTGGAGCCAAGAGCCGTTGCACAACGTTCACATCCCAACGGATCTTTTATAAGGGACTAAGAATAGTCGTTACAACGGCTAGTGAAGATTTCAGTCCGAAACAAGACTCAATAGTCATTCCGCTTAGTTGCCTATAAATAGAAGCCACTTCACAAGACTTAAAGGTTGCTGAAATTATTGTTGAACTAATTGTTGTACTCATTCTCACACAATCTTCTACTTACAACTCCAACTTTGTATTTTATATCTTCTAAGTTGTAAAGAAAGTCTTGTAATCGGTTACATTCTTTTCTTACTTTACGTGCAAGTCCCTTGACTGAGCTATAAGGGTTAACTCAGCTCGGTTGTCCCCGATTATAAAGGTTACCTCGGTTAGGAAGTACTAGATCAGATAAGGGAACTTCTAAGTCTAGGAAAACTTTGTAAGGAATTGTTTAAGGGAGCAATTTTGGTTGAGTCGAGTCCTTTGTATTTTGTAGATTCAAAATAGTGGATTTGACTTGGTGCTTTGATTAGCACTTGTCCGTGGTTTTCTGCCCCAAGAGGGTTTCCACGTATATCTGTGTATTTGCCTTTACGAGTCCATTCTAGACTCGGAATCTTCTTTATCTAATTGTTTGCATAAAAAGTGTTTAATTTTCTTCATCACCCTATTTAACCTTCCCCCTCTAGGGTGACTTAGACTCTCCAAGAACAAACTTTCATGGAATATTTTAAGTCTAATATTCAATATGTTCAAATTCCAAATATGTCAAAACTCATAAATAAATCATTTAATTTTAATGGGCACATGAGTTATTTTGACATTTTACAATTACGCATGATTAAGCAAATAATAGCGTAAGTTTCGGGTTGAAGCATGATTCAAATAATTCAATCCCGGATCAAATCATGATATTTGCCATGATAAAATAGACATGTCAAATGAGAGATAGCTTAGGCAAACTAAATGTTTGAGTCCGACTGAGTAGGTCGGATTCTAAGAACCGAGTCGCTCGATCGACTCAATTTGTCGTCGCTAACTCATATTCCACTTTCTGAGTCTCAAACATAGTTAGATAGACTTAATATTCTTAAGTCTGAGTTTAGAAATGAACAAGTTATATTGAAATGATGAATTATAAAGCATATGAGTTAGTTAAATGAATTTCTTTTAGGATGCTTCTTATTTTATCCTAAATTTAGATGAATACATGAAATCAAAACACATTCAAGGAGTTAGTCAGTCATACATGAGTCTTCAATCTCCCCTTTTTTATGAAAGGCATTCAACTAAATAATGACTCAAAGAAATTCATTAAAAGTATCAAGCATAATTAAAATGACATGAGGAGCATTTTAAATTTGTGAAACTTTTCATAATTCTCTCCCCAAACCTTTGAACTCCCCTAAGTTCAAAAAGCGGATGAATCCATAAAGTGCACTATTCTCTCCCCTAATGCATTTCATCAAAAATAAGTAAGGAGAGAACGAAATGTTGAATAGAAGAATTTTAGATTGAGCAGGGACGGAAAGAATTATTGGATAAATGATACCAATTAAAAATTGTAAAGTTAAATATGAATTATATCAATCATACCAATTGAATGTAATGATAAATAAGGTCAGTCATACTTAGTTGATATCATAAACAATGACTAGTACATATGATTTACCTCCTTAGCTTTTAACAGGATTTCACCATATAAATCCATATGAACCAGTTCAAGAACTTTTGAGGTAGAAACAATTTTAAGTGGCTTAAATGATGATCTCATTTGTTTCCCTTTTGTTCAAGCATAACATATTTTATCTTTCTTAAAGTTGCAGTTAGCCAATCCTCTCACTAACCCTTTAGATGCAAGTTTCTTAATAGTATACATGCTAATATGACCTAATCTATGATGCCATGTCAATGAAACATCATTAATTGAAACTTTCAAACAAGATAGATTTTGAGTAGAATAAAAAAGAAGAATAGTATAGGTAGTACCAAACCTCATACCGAGAGCTTTGTCTCGTTTGTGGTAGCATCAAAAATAAAACAATTAGTCCGACCGAATCTTACCTCTTGACCTTTGTCACACAATTGAGAGATACTCAATAAATTATATTTTGAGTCCCTTAACGAGATAGACTGGATCGACCGAGTTGTCACCATGGCCAACTCTACCAATACCTATAATGTTACCCTTGTTGTTATCTCCAAATGTGACCTTTCCTCCTTTTTCTTCTTTCATTCCTTTCTTGTTTTTGGAAAGTCCTTGACTATGTGCTCCTTACTTTCACATTCAAAATAGATGGAGTTTTTAGTTAAAGTCGAATTTGAGGGGATGAGAATTTACCTTTCTCTTCATGAGACATCTTCCTTCCAAGGGATTTGAGATTATTAACAATCTCAATTAAGCGAATGTACATCTGCGTTATGTTCTCATCAGCCTCCATCTTGAACATTTTGTACTTGTGGAGGTACTGAATTATCTTTGTCTACCTCACTTGTACCTTCATAAGTGGTAACAAGAGTATCCTACACTTTGGTAGTATCACAAGCGGATACTCGTTATACTTTACAAGCATCAATGGCGCATTCTAGAATGTTCACGACCTTGATGTTCTTTATGTGCTTCTCATTCTCTTCGAAGTGAATTCTGACTTCACCTTGGCTATGGATCGAGTACCATCCATTTTTGTAGGAATATAATTTTCTTTACGGATAATTTCCCGGATTTCCTCGTCGAGTCTTGGTGAAAGAATTTGATAATCTTCTTCCGAGAGGGCAAAGTTGGATCCTTTAAACTTTGTTGGCACGGTGAAAGATCTTCCTTCATCGAACTCTCCATAGTTAAGAGCCATTTGATCTTTAGACCTTGGATTGTTAGATCCTTTTGAAAGGCCAAGCTTTGATAACAATTCAAGGTTTGAGCTCGAGAGTTTGAATTACCTTAGAGAGTGGTGAATAGGGTGTGAAGGAAATTTTGCGAAATATTAAAATTTAATGCACAAGTTAGAACTCGAAATTATGTGTTAAGCCTAGATTAGACTCGAAAAAATAGGAACAAGATATTTTACGTGGAAACCCTCTAAAGCAAAAATCACGGCCAGTATCGGTCCGGATACCAAGTTAAATCCACTGTTTTGAATCCTCAAAATACAAGGATCGACTCTCGAATTGTTCTCTTAGACAATTCAATACAAGTTTTTCCAGTGCACAAAAGATTCCTTTTTTGTCCTAGTACTTCCTAACAGAGTTACCCTTTACAACTAGGTGCAATCGAGCTGAGTTACCCCTTGCAACTTAGTCAAGGGAAACAATAGATGAATTGAGTAAGTAAGAATGAAATTTATTACAAGACTTCTAGTTTCAACTTAGAAGTTAAGAAAAACTAAGTATAGAGTTGAAAGCTAGAAAGATTGAGTATATAAGTTGAGAGTTTAGTTCCAACAATCTTTTAAGTCTTATAAAGTGGCTTCCATTTATAATTAGCAAAGTAGATCGCCGTTGTGTCATAGTCTTGACTGGGAAGCTTTACTCGTTGTAACGGATAGTTTGAGTCCCTCATAAATAGAACTGTTTGAAAGATAGACGTTGTGCATAAGTCCTTGGCTCAAAACCCCACTTGTTAAGACTGAAAACTAGGGTGAAATAAACCATTAGACTCAAAGTTGAAGTTTACTAGAAATGGAAACAAACACCTTTGACAAGGTGTCCGAGCCATCCCGAAAATGTGGTTTTTCTGTCTGCTGGCGTTTAGCGGTAAGAAGCTCGGTTGTTTTTGCTTTTCAAAATATAATTAAACAACTTTTGTCAACCTACAAAAACAAATCAAAGTGGTACTCAAAATATAAAAATACTTTGGTCCAAGATTAGTCAAGAATATAAATAATTAAAATAATTAAACACTTGAATATCATCAAACTAATTAAATAGAATTTTTTAAGTCTAATATTCAATATGTTTCAATTCCATTTGTTTCTATCTTTAAATGATCAAAGAGTTAGAGAAATATATAGACACAATTCAACATTTGTCATAAAATAATTTCAATTAAAATAAATATGGCTCAAGTTAGAATTAATGTATTAATTCCGATTTGACTTTTGAAATGAGCCGATTGAAGTAACGAGTTATACTTATGAAATTATTTAGGTAAGATGTCCTGTCTGAGTTAAATCTGAGTGGATTAGAAACCCAAAACTAAGTGTTCACTCACGCATAGTTTTCTAAGTGGGTCGAGATAGAAAAGAAAAATTAAAAATAATGTTTCTAAAGTGAGAGAATGACTTGAATTCAAAACTATTAAAAGAGGTAGATTCGTACTCGAGTCTTCAATCTCCCCTTTTTGATGAAAGGCATTCAACAGTTAGAAATATGAGTTCTAAGATAGAATAGTAAGTTTTCAATTCTCAAATTATGTTAAGTATTAGAGATGTGTAATGACTGTTTGGACTAAGTGAATTATCATGGTGTTTGCAATGATCATATAAGTTTGAGTTAAACAAAATGATCAAAATAGGATATGATCGGAGCGAAACAGGATACACTTAGAGTAAGTTATGTTATTAGAAAATGTATTAGAGAATTGATAGAGAAATTAGCATTGACACAAAGAAATACTGAGATTTTTGCATTAGATTTGTTTAGACAGGAGCATACAACAACAAGAATTAGAAACAAAAAAAAAATTTACTCCCCATAGCCATACAACTATCTCTCCCCTACGCATTTCATCAAAAAATAATGAGTGGGGCAGGGAGAAATAGAATGTTGGACAAAAACAAACAAAAATAAACATTAAGAGGGGTGGAGCAGTTCTTATTGAGGAAGTTAACTACGGCGCCCTACGTCCGTGTCAATAGAGTTAAGATGAAGCAACTGGTTGCACAATTGATGGTGGTGGAGCAGGTAGCGATAAAGTTCCATTATGAACAGATCGACCTAGTTGAAGTGGTCTGCGATGAATGAGAGGATGCACTTCCTCTTCTTCCTCATATGAGCCCTCACCTTGAACAGTCTGAATAGACTGTGAAGATGGTTGGACTTGAGATTGGCCAAAATCTCCGACTTCCTTAGAAGTTTATTCTATATGCTCGAAGATGTGATTTCACCTTCTTTTTCTCCTTGGCCTTCTCATTCTCCTTCTTCTTCTTCTTCTTCTCCTTCTTCTTCTTCTAAGCGAGTCCGAAGAGGAGGATGAGTTAGAAGAAGACCTTGAGTCCGAGTTCGAGTCCTCTCGTAACTTTTGATCGACACTCTTAGAGGCGAGCTGATCTGCTCTTATTGCCTTCGATGACCTCTTTAAGCTCATTGATCAAAGTATGACTCCGATCTATCTACTTCTAAGTTGTGCTCTGTAGTTAAGTCGGAATAGGCATGAAAGCTTGGAAGCCACCAAGAGCCGACTATAACTCTTTGACGAGGGTCGCAAATTGAGAAGCCACCTTCGAAGAAGTTTAGTAGAAGGGGATGACTGATGTGAAGGACTAATAATCAAGAGAAGAGGATCTGTTGTACTCTTCTTCGATGGAGATGGAGGAGGAGGTGTCTTAGAAGAATCAATCCACACACTAGGTTTAGTTTCTTGGTACCTAAGATTCGAAGTTCATTTCTTTCAATGGAAATGGCCGGCTCCGGAAATTTTGTGTGTTCATTAGGGACATCAACTTTAAAGTGAGCGAAGATTTTTAGAGAAGTGCTCCAAAAGGTAGAGGGAGCTTCTTCGATATAAAGGAACATAAGCAATTTGCTCAATTGCGAAAGAGAAGAGGTCAACATCATATCCTTCTAGAATATCAAATAAAACTTTAAGAACCCTACTATTGGGGTTATTTTGGAGGGAAAGAATAGGAAAATTGTTCTCATTAGAAAGAAACACCAAATCTAGCCTCAAACATCAGTTGAGTTATAGAAAAATTTTTGCAAGCCTTCGAAGGGGCTCGGGCATACTTGACAAACAATTCCTCCGCTAGTTCAAGCAAAAGGAATGGGATTGGTGTTTAGAAATAAAAAATTAACATGAAAAAGTTTGTGAAGGAATGGAAGATTAATGTTGATTCTCTTGTCTTGGACGGTTGAGTAAATGACATTGTCTTTAGAAGACATGTTAAGATAGAAATTTGAGACTAGTTCGGGGTAGATGTAGTCACACCGACAAAGATAATTGAAAATACATGTCTTGGTGAGAGGTTTGACCCAATACAGACTTGGTAGAAAGCAAGGACTTGTCTTCTAAGAAGTAATGTTGGGAAACCATCAAGTGCTTGGGATCATCAAAAGTTAGCGCTTTTGCCTTCGAAGTATCTTTTTGGGGCTTATCGGGTTGAGCGACTTGATTTCTTGCCTTCTTGGTGATAGAACGTTTTTCAGCAATAGTCCCTCTTTTAGGCATGTTATGAGAGATGGAAAGAAAAAGACGAAGAGATATAGAGATTTCAATGTGAGAGAGAGAGAGAGAGAGAGAGAGAAAGTGTCCGAGTCTAGAAGATGAAATTGTCTCGAGAGAAAGAGAGAGATAATTTTGAGTTAAAGCGTGAGTGAGAGAGCAAGAATTGCAAAGTGAAAGAATGAGGGTGAGCCGGAGCTATTTATACAAAGGCTCTCATTAAATCAAATCCTCAACTAACCTAGTTTCCGGAGTAACGGCTAGTTGAACCGTTTGATATCAGCATCCTTCCAATTATTATCTTCCGAAACTACTTTTCCAACGACTAGTTTCTTGACTATTCGCATTCCAGAGAGAAAGAGAAATTTTTGAAAATATTTCTAAGATTCTTTATTAAATAAGAGATGTCCTCGAAGTTTGTAGTTCATTTTCTCTTAACTAAGTCTAATTCGAGAGACTGTCTTAGTTGCTCATAACGGACTAAAAACTTATAAATATAACTCACTCACATGAATTATCAATCGAAGCACTAGTTATTCGGACAATGCATGAATAAAACAATATAACCATATAATTTGTCATGTAATAAATCAAGTAATCATGCATTCAACATATGGAGTTCATTCATAAGAAAATAGAATTATTCCTCACTTAGTGGTTTAGTGAAGATATGAGCTAATTTTACTTTAGTAAGAATAAATTCAAGTGATTGACCCAGAAATTGACATGCTCCGAAGTTACTCTTCCTATCAACCTTATCTCCAACATAGTCATCGCCTGAGTATCCACTGAGAGTCACACTTGAGTCTTTTGAGTACCAAGATCAAGTGTCTAATTTCTTGTAAGATATCTAAAAATTCTCTTCACTCGTAGTGAGATGTGATTCCTTTGGATCAGCTTGAAATCTTGCACACGAGATGGACACTAAACATGATATATAGTATGCTAGATGTAAGATAGAGTAGAGATCCGATCATACCTCTATAGAGTTTCTAATCTACTACCTTACCTTTCTCGTATGAGTCCAGTTTGGTACTACTTCCTATTGAAGTTGCTGCATGTTTGAGATCTCCTAGCTTGTAGTTCTTGAGTAACTCATTTGTGTACTTGAACTGATGGACAATGATTCTATCCTTTTCTTGCTTGATTTGTAGTCCAAGAAAGAAGTTGAGTTCTCTAATATGCTCATTTTAAAGTCTTGTCTCATAAGCTCGGAAAATTCTTGACATAGAATTTCATTAGTACCTCCAAAAATATGTCATCATCATAAATCGAATTATGAGAAAGTCATTCCCCTTGGTTTTTGTAAAAATATTTTTGTCAATCGGACCTCTTTTGAAGCCATTTTCAACGAAAAAGCTACTTAACCTTTCATACCAAGCTCTTGGATCTTGTTTGAAACCATACAAAGCCTTTTGTAACTTGAAAACATGATTGGAAAATTAAGAGTTTCATATCTAGGGGTTGTTCAACATAAACTTACTCTTGAATGTAACCATTAAGAAATGCACACTTAACATATATTTGATATAATTTAATGTTCATATTGGATGTAAATACTAAGATAATTCTGATTTCCTTAATCCTAGCAACATGTGTAAAGGTTTCCCATAATAAATTCCATTTGCTTGATTATATCCATAAGCATTAATTCGGGCCTTATTTCGATTACCAAACCTCCTTCATCCAATTTGTTCTTAAATACCCATTTGGTTTTTATAACTCGGGTGGTCGAAGGCCATTTGGTCAAGGTCCAAACTTGGCTTCTTTCAAATTGTGAGAGTTCTTCTAGCCTCAAACTTCTAGTAATATAAAATTTTTACGAGCCTTAGGAGGGGCTCGGGTATACTTGGCAAAGACTTCTCTGCTAGTTCGAGTAAAAGGAATGGGATTGGTGTTTAGAAATGACAATTAACATCAAAAAGTTTGTGAATGAGTGGAAGATTAATGGTGATTCTTTTGTCTTGAACGATTGAGTAAATGACATTGTCTTTACATGACATGTTCAAATAGAATTATGAGACTAGTTTAGGGTAGATGTAGTCACAAAACAGAGATAATTGAAAATACTTGTCTTGGTGAGAGGTTTGACCCCAGCATGACTTGGTGGAAAGGAATAACTTGTCTTCCAAGAAGTAGTGTTAGGAAACCATCGAGTGCTTCATATCATTAAAAGTTAGGGCTTTTGCCTTCGAAGTATCTTTTGAGGTTCATCGGGATGAGCGACTTGAGTTCTTGCCTTCTTGGTGGTAGAAGCTCCTTCAGCAACAGTTCCTCTTTTAAGCATGTTGTGAGAAATGGAAAGAGAAAGAAAAAGAGAGATAGAGATAGAGATTTGAACAAGTGAGAGAGAAAGAGTAAGAGTAAGAGTCCGAGTCTAGAAGATGAAAGTGTTTGACAGAGAGAGAGGATTCCGAGTTAAAGCTTGTGAATGAGAGCAAGAATTTCAAAGTGAAAGAAAAGGGCTAAAAGAATGGCTCTCATCGAATCAAATCCTCTATTGACCACGTTTCCAGAGTAACGGCTAGTTGACCCATTTAGTGTTTCAACGTCCTTCCAACGCTTATCTTCCGAAACTGCTTTCCAATGGCTAGTTTCTTGATCTGTTTACATGCCGAGAGAGAGAGAAATTTTTGAAAATATTTTTAAGATTCTCTATTGAATTAGAGATGATCTTAGAAGTTTGAAATCCATTTTCTCTTAACCGAGTCTAACTTAGTAGACTGTCCGAGTTGCTCATAATGCAATCGAAACTTATAACTATAGATCGGTTTCATGAATTATCAACTAAACCACTAGTTATTCAGACAATGCATGAATAAAACAATCTAACCATATAATTTTTCATGCAATAAATCAAGTAATCATGCATTCAACATTCCAAGTTCATTCCTAATAAAACAAAATTATTCCACACTTAATGGTTTAGTGAAGATATCTGCTAATTGGGATTTAGTGGGAATAAATTCAAGTTCAATATCATATTTTTCATAATGGTCTCCCAAAAAGTGATATCTCGACCTCGATGTGCTTTATTTTTAACTATTGAACTGGATTCAAAGTATAAAAATGAGATTAAACAATTTTTATCAACCTGCAAAAACAAATCAAAGTGGTGCTCAAAGTATAAAAATAATTTGGTCCAAGATTAGTCAAGGATATAAATTAAATTCAAATAATTAAACACTTGAATATTCTCAAACTAATTAAATGGAATTTGTTAATTCTAGAATTCAATATGTTTCAATTCCATTTGTGTCTATATTTAGATGATAAAAGAGTTAGACAAATATATAGACACAACTCAACATTTGTCATAGAATGAGTTCATTTAAAATAAATTTGGCTTAAGTTAGAATTAATGCAATAATTATGATTTGACTTTTGTGAAGACTCGGACTTTACATGAGTAACATTCTGAGTGACTGTCAAGGAATCAGGTATAAACTCCATCTCTCATAAGTTTTGATTACAAGTCATTCTAAGTGATATAGAAACTTTTCTGAGTGGTATAGAATCTTTTCCGAGTGTTACGAAACTATTGCATTTGTTTTCATTTGATTCTGACTGACTCATAAAGCATACTATTGCTCATCTTTTCACATATGTAGTTCGAGTTACTCGGACAACACTCAAACTTATCGCATGTTCAAACAATCACTCTAACACTCTTAAACTCGAGTCCGACTTCATATTTTAAGTTCCAAGTAAATTACGAGTGGTAATTCATCTTTTCGATCAGCATGTTTCGTTTGAACTTTGTTAGTCTAGATCAAGTATTACTACTCCGATATTCTTTATCCGACTTGATTTATTTCTAGATCGACTCAGATGGAATTTGAGTATAATGAATATTAGACTCGGAAAATTCCACTTTTTCAAGACTCGGATAATTATATACTTAATTATCTTAATTAAATTATTATTTGTGTCTAATCTTGGACCAAAGTAATTTATACTTTGAGAACCAAATTGATTTACTTTTGTAGGTTATTTTAATGAGGTTATCCTACTTTTGAATTACAAAAGTAACTCGGCTTCAAGATGTCAAATCACCAGCAGACCGAGGCTTTTTCCTACTTTTGACCAAGGCCCACAAATTGTGTCGGGGTTGTCTGTTTCCAAAGCTGGAAATCTTCAATGCTAAGCTTAACGGTGGTTTCCACCCTATTTTTAGACACCACTAGTGGATTGGGACATTCTAAGGAGTCAAGAGCCATTGCACAACGTTCACAACTCAAAGGATCTTTTCCGAGTAACTTAGAAGAACCATTACAACGGTCACGAGAGAACTTTGAATGAGAAGATAGTCACAACGGCTAATCTGCTTGGTCATCTATAAATAGAAGCCAACTGTCAAGACTTGAAGATTGTGGGAATTATTTTCAATACACATTACTTAAGCAAAAGTCATTGTAATCATACTCAATCTTGTATTTACAACTCCTAACTTGTAATTCATACTTTCCGAGTTGTAAAGTCTTGTAATCGGTTGCATATTCTTTCTTACTTTCTAAGTAAGGTCCCTTGACTGAGCTGTAAGGGTTATCTCAGCTCGATTGTCCCTAGCTAGAAAGGTTATCTCGGTTAGGAAGTACTAGATCGGATAAGGGAATTTCGAGTCTAGGAAAACCTTGTAAGGAATTGTCTAAGGGAGTAATTACGGTTGAGTCCGTCCACTTGTATTTTGTGGATTCAAAATAGTGGATTTGACTTGGTGCTTGGATTAGCGCTGGCCGTGGTTTTTTGCCCCGGGAGGGTTTCCACGTAATTTCGAGTTATCACTTTTCCGAGTCCAATTTAGACTCGGAGCGCTTCAAAGTCAGCTTTTGACTTAATTCTTCTTTTTATTATTTAAATTCCCTCATTACCCTATTCATTCCCCTCTAGAGTGACTAACTCTCTCCAAGAGCAAACCTTCAATTGGTATCGGACCCTAGCCTTTTAGAAAGGATCTAACCATCCAAAGGTTTAAAGATCAAATGGCTCAAAACAATGGAGAGTTCGATGAAGGAAGATCTTCCAATAGACACCAAAGTTTAAAGGATCAAATTTTGTACACTTGGAAGAAGCTCATGGAATGCTTTCTACTTGACCACGATGAAGATGTATAGAACATCATACAAGAAGTCAACTACATTCCAATGAAGACGGAAGAAACGAGGACTCGTGCCTAAACTAAAGTAGTACACTCATCGAAGAAGCGAGAAAAGTTCAAAAAGAACTTCAAGGCCATGAACATTCCGATGTGCGCCATCGGCTCGGAGGAATACAACAGAGTATCAGCTTGTGACATAGCCAAAGAAGTGTGGGACACTCTTGTCAACACATATGAAGGCACAAGCCAAGTCGGACAAGCGAAGATAAGCCAATATCTTCACAAGTATGAGCTGTTTAAGATGGAGCCGAAGAAAACATCACTCAAATGTTCATCCGCTTCACCGAGATTACTAACAATTTCAAATCTCGGGTCGAAAGATTTCCCATGAGGAAATGTACGAAAGATATTAAGAAGCCTACCCAAGAGAAGATGGGGTCCAAAGGTGACAACCATTGAGGAAGCTCAAAACCTCTCTCTATTAAAGCCGGACGAACTCATTGGGAAGCTACTCACCCATGAGATCCATCTCGGAAGAAGTGGACACCGAGGTCAGCACCAAAAAGAATATTGCACTCGAAGGCCTCGGAAAGTAGAGAAGAAAATTTGAGTTCATCGGACTTAGAAGAAGATCCCATAGCACTTATTGCCAGAGGCTTCAAAAGAATGATGAAGCACAAAAGATGGGACAAACGGTCAAGAGAAGAGTTCCACAAGAAAGACAAGAAGGATAGAAAAGGTAAACACTCTTCCCCTTCAAAATTATCTTGTACTAAGAACTCAGTCTGTTTTGAATGTGGCAGCAAGGATTATATAGTCAAAGACTGTCCAAGAAGAAAAAGGAACAGAAAGAAGAAGAAAGCTATGATGGCCACATAGAATGATGATGATTCATCCGAAGAAGATGAAGACTCGGATGACTCGAAGTGTCCGATGGCACTATCGGACTCGAAGTCGAATCCGAGTCGATTCCGATCACTCGGACAATGAGGAAACTAATCCTCGGGAGGTAATTGAATATTTCCTCAAGTTTTCCAAAGTTGACTTAGCTAAATACATCTATACTTTGGAAGAAAATCCAATTCGACTCTTCTCGGTTTAAAGAACAACTTGAGTTTATTACTTTTGAGAGCATTTCTTTGAAAAATGAATTAGAAAAGCTGAGACTTACTCTAAGAGAACTCAAGGCTGGTGCTCAATCCACCGAGTTACTCGAAGAGAAAATGAGAATCTTAAGGAAAAGCTCAATGAGTCTCAAGAACTTGTTTTGAAATTTACTCAAGGTCGAAAAACCTTGACATGCTCTTAGGGTCTCAATGTGTCTCCTTCAGAAATGAAGGACTCGGTTTTAACAAAGAGGAGGAATCCAATTCCTACTCGGAGCTTTTCAAAAGGATTCCAGAGCTGTGAAGTTTAGGAAGGCTGAGCATGGTCCCATTCACAAGAATGAATCGAGGACTAAGCCAAGACCAGACTTACGAAGAAAACCTTCCCCACCGGTTTACAAAAGAAAAGATTTTCAAAAGAAAGAGACACGGACTCGGTTCTCTAAAAGAAGGACTCGGAATCGGACCAAACCCAAAGTTATTCAAATCTGGGTTCCCAAAAGTCTTCTTCCTCATAAAAGGACCACAGTAAAGGGAGTTACCGAGTTCCTTAGAGGAAGTGAGAAAGGTTAGTTTGCTTCGACTTGCAGGTGGCTTAGAAAAGAACAAAGGACACCGGTACTGGACGGTGGATGCTAACGCCATATGTCGGGAAATCCAAGACTCTTTTTTGAGTTAGAAGACTACAATGGAGGCAAAGTCACATTTGGAGATGACAGCAAGGGCAAGATAATTGGGATAGGCAAGATTGGAAAAGGAGACAATCTGGTCGACCTCGTCTACCTAGTTAAGGGATTGAAGTACAATCTACTTAGCATCTCTCAACTTGTGACAAAGGCCAAGAGGTAAGATTTACTCGGACCAACTGCTATATTTCGATGAAACTACCAAGGAGACTAAGTTCTCGGGTAAGAGATCGGGTAATACCTATACTATTCCTCTTTTCGATCCAAGTCAGAATCTATCTTGTTTAAAAGCATCTTTACATGATGATTCTTGGACATGGCATTGTAGACTAGGTCATGTTAGCATACATACTATTAGAAAGCTTGGTTCTCATGGTTTAGTCGGAGGATTGCCTAAGTGTCCATTTAATAAAAATAAAATCTGTGAAGCATGCACAAAGGGAAACAAGTCGGATCATCCTTCAAATCTCTCGAAACTGTTTCCACATCCAAGGTGCTTGAAATGTTGCATATGGATTTATATAGTGAATTCCCTATCAAGAGTCTCGGAGGTCAATCATATGTGCTTGTGATTGTTGATGATCACTCATGATTTACCTAGGTATGTTTTCATAAGCACAAAAATGAAGCTTTCAAAGAATTCAGCAAGCTCTACAGGAAAATCCAAGTTGAGTCTCGGACTCGGATCCAGAGAATTCGAACCGACCATGGAAGGGAGTTCTACTACTCGGAATTTGCGAGTTTTGTGATAAAAATGGCATCTCCCACAACTTCTCAGCACCAAGAACTCCTCAACAAAATGGAGTAGTGGAGAGAAAGAACTGTACTCTTGAAGAAATAGGAAGGACAATGATGATTGAACATGATCTACCCTACTATTTCGGGTTGAGGCGATCAACACAGACAAACTACACATTGAACAGATGCCTCATCGGACCCATCCTGAAGAAAACTCCATACGAGCTCTACAAAGGGAAGAAACCCAACATTTCATACTTCAAACCCTTTGGATGTAAGTGTTTTGTTCATAACAATGGTAAGGATCACCTGACCAAGTTTGATGCTCGGTCGGACGAATGTATTTTTCTTGGTTATTCATCTCATAGTAAAGCATATCGCATTTTCAATAAAAGAACTAACAAAGTGAAAGAAAGCATCCATGTTGTTTTTGATAAGATTGAACAGGAAAACCAAGTGAGTCAACATTCTCGGATCCGAAGCTCAGTAGAGATGATGATCTTAGTGAAGATGAACTCGAAAAGAGTCAAATCAAAGTCACTCGTAACGAAGTGACTCGGAATAACCTGACTTAGAATGAAACAACTTAAGAGCCAGCTCAAAATGCCGAGGGTCAATCAGATGAACAAGCTCAATCGGAACGGACTTCGAAGATCAACAAATTCAACCTACAAATCTGGTAAACCGGAGAACAGGTAGAGCATTCAAATATGCTTCAAACCACCCACTTGAAAACATCTTGTCCGATATCAACAGTGGGGTAAGAACTCGTTCCTCTCTATAAAACCTATGTGCATTCACTGCATTCATTTCATTAATCGAACCCAGAAATGCACTACAGGCCCTAAATGAACCTGAATGGGTAAAGGCCATGCAAGAGGAACTCAATCAATTTGAAAGAAACCAAGTCCGGACTCGACCAAACAATCCTCCGACCACCCAGTTATAGAAACCAAATGGGTTTTCAAGAATAAACTTGATGAAGGTGGGATGGTAGTCGAAATAAGGCTAGACTTGTGGCTCAAGGTTACAATCAAGAAAAAGGAATTGATTGTGGGGAAACCTTTGCACCTGTTGCTAGAATTGAAGCTATTAGAATCCTATTAGCATTTGCATCTAGCATGAATATCAAATTGTGGTTTGAAACAAGCTCCCGGAGCTTGGTATGAAAGACCGAGCAATTTCTTCGTTGAAAATGATTTTAGAAGAGGTAGGATTGATAAGACTCTTTTTATAAAAACCAAGGGGAAAGATTTTCTTATTGCTCGGATCTATGTTGATGATATAATCTTTAGAGCTACTAATGAAGTTCTTTGTCGAGACTTTTCCGAGTTAATGAGACAGGAATTTCAAATGAGCATGATGGGAGAACTCAATTTCTTCCTTGGTCTACAAATCAAGCAAGACAAAGATGGCATTTACGTCCATCAATAAAAGTATACGAAGGAGCTGCTGAAGAAGTACAAACTTCAAGATGCAAAACATGCAGCGAACCCCTATGAGCAATCTGCATAAAACTGGACTCGGACGAAAGAGGTAAAGCGATAGATCCGAAACTTGATTGAGGTATGATTGGATCTCTACTATATCTTACTTCCAGTAGACCGGATATAATGTTTAGTGTATGCCTGTGTGTAAGATTTCAAGCTAATCCAAAAGAATCACATCTCACTGCGGTGAAGAGAATCTTCGGATATCTTGCAGGGACTCGGAATCTAGGTCTATGGTACTCAAGAGACTCGGAACCGACTTTGACTGGCTACTCAAATGCTAACTATGTTGGGTACAAAGTTGATAGAAAAAGCACTTCAGGAGCATGCCGGTTTCAGGTCAATCCCTTATATCTTGGCACTCAAAGAATCATAACTCGGTAGCTCTATCAACTCGCTGAAGTTGAATATATTGCAGCTGGAGCATGCTGTACTCGGATTTTATGGATCAAGCAACACTTGAAAGATCTTGGACTTTCATTCAAATTAATTCCAATCAAAGTGTAATCAGCATCACCAAGAATCCAGTTTAGCACTCAAAGACAAAGCACATTGAGGTCAGGTATCATTTTCTTAGAGACCATTCTAAGAAAGGTTATATTGAACTTGAATTCATTCCTACCAAACTTCAATTAGCTGATATCTTTACTAAGCCACTTAGTGAGGATCGGTTTTGTTTCATTAGGAATGAACTTGGTATAATTATGTGTTTTTCGAGTGAAATTACATTACATGATTATGTGCTAAATGATTCATTACATTGCTTTCATAACAATTAGATCGGTTGAGCCGGTGATACCGAGCTATAAGTTATTCTCTCGCTTGCTGTTTCGAGTCACTCGAAACGTTATCGAAGTCGGACTTAGATTTTGAGAAAAATGGACATCAAACTTCGAAATAATCTCTATATCAGTGGAGAACTTCAGAAATTTCTCTTAAATCTCTCTTTTTCTCACTATCTCTCGCGCGTAACGATCGGAGAACTAGTCGTTGGGAGATAAGCTCCGGAATTCTAACTGTTGGAGAGCGGACACACTTGGTTAGAGGCGACTGTTGGAGAGCTGGGTCGGAATGAACACCGAAAGGAAAACTCTTCCTTTATAAATAGCATCCTTTTTCCTTCATTTTGATACTTTACTCGCTACATACTCTCTCTCTCTCTCTACTACATCCGGAGCAAGCTCACTCGCTTTCAAGGAATGAACCGACTCTCAAGCTAAGTGAAAGAAGTCTCAAGTAAGCACCCATTGCTCTAAACTCTCTTTCTACTCTTTTATTTTCTTTCATTCTCTACTCTCTACTCACTTTATCCCTTCAAGCTATCTCTCTCTTTCTCTCAAAGTTCATCCTCTCTCTTTTCTCATCTAAACATGCCGAAAAGAGGCTTCCACCCGACTTTCTTGGTTCTGCAACTAAGAAACCTCGCACTAAAAGCCAAGAGGGTCCTTCCAACCCCTCTAAAATCCTTGTCACCAACACCTAACGTTGGATGACAAATTCTTCCTAACCACAAAGTTTTCGTGGTTGAATCACATCAAAACAACGGGGTTTACAATTTCCTCTGTTTTAGTGAGTTCATCTACCCGAACTTATTTCTAAGTTTTACTCCAACCTATCTAGCTCGAAGGTATACTCACCTCTAGAGTTCAAAACGTTGTTGTCCGAGTCAACGTCTCTATTCTCCATCGTCTCTTCAAAGTTTCTTCTCTTTTCCTCAACAACAACCCCATACCTTTCAATGAGGCTGCCGATGAATTCTTTGAGAAGTATGCAAAAGAATTTCTTGAGTCACCTAAAAACTTCTCTCGTGACTTAATTAAAGTCGAAGCCCGACTTCGTGCCTTCGCTAATGAGAACCTTCTTCTATCGGAATTCTAGCAAGGAGAACCCTAACTCCAAGCATCTCAAAGCTCTTTATAATATTCTCGAGGACTACGAAGTAGACCTCTTTCTAGCCATAATCGAGCGGATGGCAGCTGTGCCGGCTCGGACTCGGACTAAGAAGTCAACCCCACTTCCTTTTGGGGCTCTTCTCACATTCATCTTTAAATAATTCATAGTTCCTCTTCCCTCGGATCCTAACGCGGCTTCGAGGCTGCTATTGTTGTTGGCAAGAAAGAACTTCTTGGGTATGGATAACGGGAGACTCAACCGGGTGTCTAGGTCCATAGCTCGGAACTAAGGCCACCGTCTCCGTCTCCGCCTCGGACTCGGACACAACTTCCTCTTTCTCTACCTCCTCCACCTGCTGGTGCCTCCACTTTACGTGCCTCTCAAGTTATTTCTTCTGCCTTGTCCACTTGCACTCATGGACAAGATTTCCTCGAGTCCATAGAACTCAAGGACAGCCTTCGGTCATTCAAGATCTGTTCTCCAGCTTTATGACCATCAACCAAAAAGCTGCTCAATCCTAAATCCGAGAGCGGCATGATGTGCTTTTTGAGATGAAAGCACTTGTCAAGGAGCAGAAGGTGATGATAGAGCTCCTCCAAGACTGCTCGGGATCCGGTCGACTCGGACATGAAGACTCGGACTTTACATCTCACCTTTCCGAGTTCTATAAAGGGAATCGGGTATAAGACTTTCTCACTTATAAAGTTTTGATTCCAAGTCATTCCCTGTGTCTTAGAAACTTTTCTGAGTGATATAGTTTTCTCTCTAAGTGTTATAGAAATTATTTCATGTATTTATGCATGACTCGTGTGACTCGGAAAGCATATCCGCACTCACTATGTTACACTCGGTTCGAGTCACTCATCACTCGGATATATCGCATGTTTCAAACACTATCTTTTACGTGCTCTATCTCTCGGTATCTTAGTTTGAATTCATGCTCGGTCTAGATCAAGTTTATTTCCTCTAATATTCTTTAGTTAACTTGATTCTCTTTTAGACCGACTCGGATGGAATTTTGAGTATCATGAATATTAGACTCGGAAAATTCCATTCCTTTTACGAACCGGATAATTAGTCACTTAATTATATTATTATCCGTGTCTAATCTTGGACCAAAGTATTTTATACTTTGAGAACCAAATTGTTTTACTTTTGTAGGTGATTCAAACGAGGCTATTCTAAATTTGAAATACAAAAGTAACGGCTTCAAAACGTCAAATCACCGAGCAGACAAGGCTTTTTCCACCTCGACCTAGCCTCGGACATCGTGTCGGGGTTGTCTGTTTCCGTAAATGGAAATCTGCAACACCAAGCTCAACGGTGGTTTCCACCTTACTTTTGAAGACACCGCCGGTGGTTTTAGGCACTTCCAAGGGAGTCAAGAGCCATTGTCTAACGATCATATTTCAACGGATATTTTACGAGTGACTCGGAAAATCCTTCACAACGGTTATAAAGGAACTTCCAGTCAGAAGATGGACATAACGGCTAAGCTGCTTGGTCATCTATAAATAGAAGCCAACTCTCAAGACTTGAAGATTTGCCGAATCAATTGTTAATACACATACTTGATCAAAAGTCATTGTATTCATTCTCAATCTTCTACTTACAACTCCAATTCCGTATTTCATTATATTCGAGTTGCAAGGTCTTGTACTCGATTACAAACACTCTCTTTCTTACTCTCTAAGTAAGGTCCCTTGACTAAGTCTGTAAGGGTTAACTCAGCTTAGTTGTCCCTAGCTGTAAGGGTTATCTCGGTTAGGAAGTACTAGATCGAGATAAGGGAATTTCGAGTCTAGGAAAACTTGTAAGGAGTTGTCTAAGGGAGCAACTCGGGTTGAGTCGATCTCACTGTATTTTGTGGACTCAAAATAGTGGATTTGACTTCATGCTTGGATTAGCACGGTTCGTGGTTTTCCGCCCCAGGAGGGTTTCCATTTACTTTATGAGTTATTACTTTTTGAGTACATTCTAGACTCGGACAGGTTTCGAATTCGCTTAATCTGTTTCTTCAATCATGTCCGAATTCCGAGTTAGTTCATTTTTGAGTTCATCTTTGACTCTCACTCTCTTTAGAGTCATATCTACTTTAAGCTTCAAGTAAATTTCATCATCACCCTATTCACCCCCTAGGGTGACTTAGCCTCTCCTTGAGTAAACCTTCAAGACACTTCGAGGAATCCTCGAGCCCGGCCAAATCCTCCTCTAGAGGAGAGGAAGAAGAAGAAAAGAAGAGGAGCTCGCGATCGGGGCAGCTCCATCTTAAGAGAAGGAGGAAGGGGAGAAGGAAGAACCAGAAAAGGAAGAAGTCGAAGGAGCGAAGCGGCGGAGGGAAAAGGTGCTCCTGTCCTACAACCGGAGCCGATAAGCTCGGACAGCCGTGCCGAGTGGGTCGAAGACCTCGCCGACAAAGGTCGGTCGATGAGCCGTTCGGTCGAGCCAACACCTCCCTCGGTCGAGTTCAAAGAGGATGAACCTCTAGACGACCTGGTTCCGGGTCGACCATTCGGGGCCGAGCCCATCCCGAAGATTCCAGTGCTGCCACCGCCTTGATCTTTAACATCCTCACGCTCTTATCGGCGAAGGCGCACTTGCTCGGTCCTCAACCTCAACCAAAACTACTCCCTCCCCTCCATCTTAGAAATCTTTTTCTATTTTTTTATATTTTTTGTCCGAGATATACACATCTCGTATCTTCTTGATACTTTCTTCCCCGTTTGTTTTTTTTTTTTTTTAAGCTGAAAGGCAAGGGGAGAAGAGTTAGAAAATTTGTGTTGTCTTGTTTAGGGGAGATTTTTCTCTCACCTCTTTTGTGTATATATCTTTACGTGTGAATATTAATGAAGTGATTTCGAGTTTCAAGTTATTTTTCTAAGTTCGTCTTACCCCTATATATCAACTCGGTTACATACCATTCTCTCTTGCTCCGATCTATAAACTCAATTACATTTTTCTGTTTGCTACGATATACGCAATACTCTAAGTTTGCTTTACTTCATTTCTATGCGATATTTCAACTTTTAGCTTTGATGTAATCTAAATTCTACTTACTCTGACATGTTTGTTGAGAAAGAATAAAAACTCATGGTTTGTATCGCTAACAAAGTTTCTATCCGAGTAAAGAATGCCTTTCATCAAAAAGGGGAGATGGAAGACTCAGACTTTGCATGAGTAACATTCCGAGTGACTTGTCCATGAATCGGTATAAACTCCATCTCTTATAAGTTTTGATTACAAGTGATTCTAAGTGATATAGAAACTTTTACGAGTGGTATAGAATCTTTTCGAATGTTACGAAACTATTTCATTTGTTTTCATTTGATTCTAACCGACTCGTAAAGCATACTATTGCTCATCTTTTCACATCTGTAGTTACGAGTCACTCGGACAACACTCAAACTTATTGCATGTTCAAACAATCACTCTAACACTCTTAAACTCGGGTCCGACTTCATATTAAGTTCCAAGTAAATTACGGTGGTAATTCATCTTTCTTAGTCGGCATGTTTCGTTTGAACTTTGTTAGTCTAGATCAAGTATTACTACTCGATATTCTTTATCCGACTTGATTTATTTCTAAACCGACTCAGATGGAATTTGAGTATAATGAATATTAGACTCGGAAAATTCCACTTTTTCAAGACTCGAGATAATTATATACTTAATTATCTTAATTAAATTATTATCTGTGTCTAATCTTGGACCAAAGTATTTTATACTTTGAGAACCAAATTGATTTACTTTTGTAGGTTATTTTAATGAGGTTATCCTACTTTTGAATTACAAAAGTAATCGGCTTCAAGATGTCAAATCACCAGCAGACCAGGCTTTTTCCTACTTTTGACCAAGGCCCGAAATTGTGCCGGGGTTGTCCGTTTCCAAAGCTGGAAATCTTCAATGCTAAGCTTAACGGTGGTTTCCACCCTATTTTTAGACACCACTAGTGGATTGGGACATTCTAAGGAGTCAAGAGCCGTTGCACAACGTTCACAACTCAAAGGATCTTTTCCGAGTGACTTAGAAGAACCATTACAACGGTCACGAGAGAACTTTGAATTACAAGATAGTCACAATGGCTAATCTGCTTGGTCATCTATAAATAGAAGTCAACTGTCAAGACTTGAAGATTGTTAGAACCATTGTCAATACACATACTTAAGCGAAAGTCTTTGTATTCATTTTCAATCTTCTACTTACAACTCCAACTTTGTACTTAACATCTTTTTGAGTTGTAAGGTCTTGTAATCGGTCACAACTTTCATTCTTACTTTCTGAGTAAGGTCCCTTGACTGAGCTGTAAGGGCTAACTCAGCTCGGTTGTCCCTAGCTATAAAGGTTATCTCGGTTAGGAAGTACTAGATCGGATAAGGGAATTTCGAGCCTAGGAAAACCTTGGAAGGAATTGTCTAAGGGAGCAATTTTGGTTGAGTCTGTCCACTTGTATTTTGTGGATTCAAAATAGTGGATTTGACTTGGTGCTTGGATTAGCACCGGCCGTGGTTTTCACGCCCAGGAGGGTTTCCACGTAATTTTTGAGTTATCACTTTTCCGAATCCAATCTAGACTCGGATTACTTCAAAGTCGGCTTTTGACTTAATTCTTCTTTTTATTGTTGGAATTCCCTCATCACCCTATTCACCCCCTCTAGGGTGACTAACTCTCTCCAAGAGCAAACCTTCATTTTGAAATGATCTAGTTGAAATAACAAGTTGAACTTACAAAATTATTTAAGAAAGATAACTGTCTGAGTTAAATGCGAGTTGGTCGAAACCTAAAACTAAGGGCTCACTCAAGCATAGCTTTACGAGTAGGTCGAGAGAGATAAAAATTTAAAGATAATGTTTCTAAAGTGAGAGATTGACTTGAATTCAAAACTATTAAGAGAGATAGATTCATACCTGAGTCTTTAGCAATTAGACACTTTAATTCATTCTCAGCATCTCCATCATAATTTGACTCATCTTCACTCTAGGTTGTCATCATTGCCTTTTTTTCTTGTAGTCGTTTTTCCTCTTTGGGCAATCTTTCACTATATGTTCCATGTTGTCACACTCTTAGAAATAGGAATGTTTAGTGAAAAAGGAATTTGAAGGGGATGAAAATTTACCTTTCTTCTCTTTCTTGTGGATCTCATGCTTGGCCTTCTTCCGTTGCTTCTTGTATTTCATCATGCGCTTGAAGCCTCTAGCCGAAGTGTTATGAGATTTTTCTCTTAGTCCGAGGAGCTCGAGATATGGACCAATTTCATCCGAGGCTTTTAGAGCAATGTTCTTTTTGATACTAACCTTATATTCTTCCTCATCGAGGTGTAACTCTTGGGTAAGAAGTTACCCAATGAGTGTATCCGGTTTAAGCTTGCTAAGGTCTTGGGACTCCTCTATAATTGTTAGCTTCGGACCCCATCTCTTCTTTGGAAGACTCCTTAGAAGCATTCTGACCACTTGTTCATTGGACATCTTCTTTCCAAGTGACTTGAGATTGTTCACAATATCGATAACCGTACATACATCCGAGTTATGTTCTCGTCGGTCTCATCTTGAATAGCTTATACTTGTGTAGGTACTCGACTTATCTTAGTTTGTCCCACTTGGCTTGTTCCTTCATAGGTTATAACCATAGTGTCCCACATCTCTTTTGCTGAGCCACAAGTTGAGACTGTTGTACTCGAGATGCATCCAAGGCACACATAAGAATGTTCATAGCTCCGAAGTTTTTCTTGCGCTTGTCCTTCTCTTCGGTTGTGAATTCGACTTTAGTTTTGCTACTAATTAGTCGCCAACTTGCTTTGTGGGAACGTAGTTTCTCTTAGTGATGACCTCCCATACTTCTTCATCAAGATCTTAAATGAAGCATTCCATTAACTTTTTCCAATAGGCAAAGTTGGAGCACTTGAATTTCGGTGGTATGCTTGAAAGACCTTCCTTCATCGAACTCTACATTATATTGAACCTTTTGATCTTCATACCTTTGGATTGTGAAATTCTTTCCAGAAAGGCTAGGCTCTTATACCAATTGAAGGTTTAGATAGAGAGATTAAATCACCCTAGATGGCGGTGAATAGGGTGATAAAGGGAAAATGCGAAATTTGAATTTCTTCGAGAAGAGAATGAACGCAGAAAATAAAGCCGATAGATTGACTCGACAAAGATAGACAGAAAATTTTATGTGGAAACCCTCCAGGGCGAGAAAATCACGGTTAGTGCTAATCCTAGCACTAAGTCAAATCCACTGTTTGAATCCACAAATACAATGAATTGACTACCTAAATTGCTCCCTTAAACAATTTTAATACAAATTTTCCCCAAGCACATAAGTTACCTTATTTGCCCTAGTACTTCCACTACAAGAAATCGGTATTTGTGTCACGAATTATGCCACAAGAATCATAAAATTGTGGCCATTTTTTGTCTTGCCACGGGCAATTTTTTGTCGATATAAGTGTGTATATATATATGAAATAATAAATATATCATGATCTAAAATTTTTGTGTCAAAAAGTACCGTGCCACGTGAAAAATACTACCCGTGGCAATAATAGTCCATAAGAATAAATTATCGTGACAAAATATTACTTGTGTCGCGAGCGAGATACTACAAGTAGCAATAATACGCCACGAGCGTAAATTACTATGGCAAAAATTTCTTGTGCCACAAGTGTATACTACTTGTGACAATAATATGTCATGATTAGAAATTCTTGTGACAAATGATTATATGTATCAAACCTAAAAAGGACAGAAACTTTAGATGGTGTTTGATTTAGTTGTTTAAGTAGCAACTAACAATTGTAATTTGGTTGTTAACAGATAGTTGATAGAATGAACATTTAAAAAGAACATGTGTTCAGTAATTTAGTCGTTGGGTTGACTCGTTATTGTGAATTGATATAGATGCATTAATAATTTTCTAAAAAAGACTTATTAGAGTATTTTTTTAATAATAAAAATATGAAATTGTACTTTTATAAGGAACAAAAATACTGTTATTTGTTTTTTGTAAATGCTTCTTAAAATCCTCTAATTTTATTTGTGAGAGAGGAGGTTTAATGGAGAAAGAAGAACAAAAATACTATTATTTTTTTTAAAATATTACTTAAAATCCTCTAATTTTATTTCGAGAGAGGGGTTTAATAGAGGAAGAAAAATTAAATTTTTGATCGCTACCAACAATTCTCAAATTTGTCACTGTAATTTCCGATTCCCACCGTAACAACCCGCCCACCCAATTAACACTCTCACTCATTAACTCTCTCTCTTCCGTCGTCCCTCCCTCTTACTAAAACCGCAGAGATCAACACTAAATTGCTCCTGGCCCTCAATCCCTAAAATCGCTCCTCCTCCTCTACTCTCTCATCCCAGCTAGATCCTCTGGCATCCATCCCTCTCGTCACCGGTGTCCATCCCCACCATCACCGGCGTTCGTCACCTCTGTCACCGGCAATCTTCATTCCGGCGAAGTCAATTTATCGAGTAAATGTGTTTATGCTCTCTACTCTCTCTTATATTAATTGTATTCGGGCCCTCAATCACTAAAATTGCTCTACTCTCTCATCCCTACTAGCCTTCGCGCCCATCCCCTCCTTCTCCGGCATCCGCCCCTCCGTCACCGGCGTCCGTCGCCGAAGGCTTCGCCTTTTCTCCTCATTCGGCAAATCTGCTTCTCCCTCTCTTTCTTGCCATTTGAAGCTTGGGAAGTCATGTTAGTCTTTGTCTCTCTCCCTCCCTAATTATTTCTCAATGTTTTGCATTTCCGAGTTTTTAATTTTGTGCTTGAAATTGTGCAACTTTCATGCCAAATTGGGCTCCTGGCTTAATCCGATTGTTTGTGTTAAGAGGTATCCCTGAGCTCTTTATCATTGTCAAGTTTATTTAGTGAACTACATTAATTTTGCTAAGATAGATGAAGCTCATCTATGTGTGGCCCTTCTTGTACTCGGACTAGCCGAGTGGTTGAGCAAACCACAAGTCCGCCCACATCGTTCGTCAATTCAGCCAATTAGCTTACATTGTTAAGGTTAGGGTTTTCAATTTTTATTCAAGTTTTATTCAATTTCATGCTTTGATTGCATTTGCAAATCTTAACGGTTGGGTGTGACTGTTCGTCGACTGCATTTTGGAGTATTGGTCGTTTGTGTCTTTTTGCCATCGGTGGGTTTGTCCACTTGTAAGTTCTAAGTGAAGATGCAATATCATAATATATCCCTATGTGCCAATTGCTCCCCCTTTCTTTTGCTTCTTCACTTGTATGTAGCCAATCATGCTCGAACTAGAGTTGCGGCGATAACTCTGCGATCCTCCAGCTTAGGCAAGCATAAACGGTGTGTATAGAAAGATTGACAAGATTTGGATATGAAAAAGGGGTAAAGAATAATTAGGGAAGAGGTTAATTGAGAAAAAAAGGAAGAGAGTTTCATACCATAGGCCATAGCACACGTGAAGAGGCCATAGCACACTCCTTTGAGTGGAATTTTGATGCATCTTTGGTTATACGATTATCCTACATATTCCAAACTTAGTTACCCTTTACAATTTGGGACAAATAAGTTGAGTTGACCCTTACAACTTAGTCAAGGGATAAACTAAAAAGTGTGTGAGGAAAAAAGAAGAGATTACGAGACTTTTCTTGTAGAAAGTTGTGACTCGAATTAACAAGAGTTGTAAGCTAGACGAGAGAATATGAGAGTTGAGTTCTTAGTTCCAACAATCTTGTAAGTTTTGAATCAAGGCTTATAGGCAGCAATGAAGAAAGAAGTTGTACCTTGGGATGGAGCTTCTAGGTCAGCTAGCCATTACAAGAGATAGTTTGAGTCCTTAGAAAAAGAACCGTTGAAGATGTATTCATTGAACATAGGTTCTAGCCTACAAAAGCAGTCCTACCAACTTGTTGTATATGAGAAACAAAGTAGAAACAACCATTATACTCAAAAACTAGAAGTTACCACAAACGGAAACAAACGGGCCTAACACTCGCTTCCTTAGTCTCGCTCTGAAATAACCGGCTTTTCTATGTGCTGCCTTTGAATGGTAATGTGTCGTTAGTTTTTCTTTAAGATGAGATTATTCAACTATAATAAACCTGCAAAAATAAATTATGAATAGTACATAAAGTATAAAAATACTATGGCCTAAGGTTAGATAAGGATTAGTCTAAATAAATCATTTCACGACTAAAATTTCTTAATCTATTAAAATGTAATTTTTAAGTTCAATATTCAATATGTTCAAATTCCATATATGTATGGACTTATAGAATAAATATGAGATAACTAGGTTCAACGTGCTAATTAGACATATTCAATGTTTGCCAACGTAATTAAATTCAACTTAATTATTCTAGTCAATTTAAATTAACATTAATAATTTTCATTTAAAATATGAAGTAAGCTAGTTAAAAAGATGAATTAAAACTCTAAAAATATTTGGGCAAAGTTTTAGTCCGAGCCATACTAAGTAGGTCGGTTCCGAGCTAAGTTGCTCGGTCGGTGATTAGTTTGGTTGACCGAGTCGGCTTTTGCTTTATTAAACATAATTGAGTCGTTAGACTTTCAGAGATAAATACTTAGATAACAAGCCTTAGGTTAGTCACCTTTTAGTCAATATACATCAAGAATTCAAAGCATGAGCCAATGCAGAATGCTTAGGGATATTTCTAAGAATGAATGACTTAAAATCAAAATCGGACAAGGGGTTAGTTCATACCCGAGTCTTCATTCTACTTCAAAAAGTAAAACCGACTCGGTCATTAAAATTGACCCTGATTGGCCCACTCAATTGTCAATAATAAACCACTCAGCTAGACTTAGACATTGAGTTTTTCAAAGTTATTTCATCTTTAACTCGTCAATTTTAACATGGCAATCTTCATAAAATGATCCGGAATCAAATGTCCTAATCAATGATTAACTAGAAACATTACACTCGTAATTTGTTTAACATTGCGTAACTTGAATACATTGAATATTAGACTTGAAAAATTCAGATTAATAGATTAAGGATAATTGGTCTTAAACCTTTATTTTGACTAATTCCTAATCTAATTATGGACCGGACTATTTTTATACTTTAAGAACCATTGTTTTTTTTTGTGAAAATTTTCTAAAGTTGAATTATTTCAAAGAAAAACAAAAATAAAGGCTTAATGACTGTGACGCCCCCAACCCATAATCACTAGTTTGGTCTAATTAAACCGCTAACCAGTGATTAGCGTAGCGGAAAAAGGGTTAGGAGTCGTCACGGCCGCCCTTACCGGCGGAAAGGGCAAGGGTATTGGGAGTCAAATACTAAACTATTCAATATAGATTACACTAATTTAGCAAGTCAACAACAAAAGGAAACTATAATATGTACAAAGCCGAGCAAAAGTACACGGTAACCCAACATTCACTAACTTTAACCCGCGACACCGTTCGCTATAATCCAAAAGGCCATCACGGCCGATCGAGTCCCTAAGTCTTGGATAAAACTCTCCTACAACCTGCCATCTTTAATATTCTTACCTAAAACAAAACAAGGAAAATATTTTCGCAATGTGAGTCGAAACTCAATACGGTCACTATCATGCAAGTAAAATAAAAGTTATGAAATAATTGAGTTGAGCGCATGCATTTCAATTCATTCGTAAATGAGGGAGAGTGAACAACGTAAAAATGTTGCTAATTAATTATCTAAATGGATCCCTTACGATCATCGGGTTTCCCTAAACGCATGTGCACATACCCGGCACCGATCGGATAGTCCGGTTGAAGGCGGTTAAAAGTTACGGTGTTACCAACCTGGATATTGAGGCGTACCAAAATCATGGCACTTGATGGGCGGGTCTATATTAATGATGACAAATATTATTTGCAAATAATTCTTTATTGTTGTTGATGTCGGCCATATCCGGCCTTGATTTGTAAATGGAACATTAAAGGACACGATCAATGAGCGTACCTTGTGCCGATGTTCTTCCTTCTTTTTCTTTCCAGGCGGAATCCGGATGAACGCACAACGCTTGATGACCTTAAGTAGATATATAAAATTTTTATTAATGAACTGAATTTTTATTTCTTATTTATTAAATCACTTCAAAGATACTTGAAATGAAAATTAACAAAGTCGGCTTTTACTAAAGAATACTAATGTTATCTTTAATTCATACGATTTATTTATCTTATTTTGTACAATGCATGCATAAATATATATATATAAGGCAAAATAATTCAAGTTACTGTTCAAAATATGGTGATTCATCAACTACTATTCATACTTTCAGTCCAATTAATACTTGTTCCAATAATTCAACATTGTCGGAAGATATTTTCAAGATTATGATTCCATTTCAATCAAGCATCCTCAACTCGTCCAAATGTTCGGCATTTATTCATCATTTTATTCTATAAATATGTATTAATTACTTCAATAGAAGGCAGAACTTACTTAGAGAACTCATCACTGGGAAACACTTTCCTTTAACACTCCCCTATCCTCTCAATCTCTGTCCAATCCCTCTCTCCCGAGAGCTTATATTTCAAATTGTTGTACAAGTTTCTTTACATTCAATCAAAGAAAGTAAGTTTTAATCAATCTTCTTCGTTGGTCGAATAGGCTGATCTTGATTTGATTGTTTTTGCTGAGCTTCTACATTGGCTTCTTCTTCGACGATTCCGAACTGGCTCTTGAATTTGTTCATTCTAAGTCACAACGTTTTGAGTTGGCTCATTATGAGTTGTCTTAGTTCTTCTATTTTGATTCTTTCTGTCTATTTTGACTATTTCTAAGTTTAGCTTCAGTAATGTCATCTTCATCTTTGTTTAGCTTGAGATCCGAGAAGGTCGATTCACTTATCCTACTAAGATCAATCTCATCAAAGATAACGTGGATAATTTCTTCCACTTTGTTAGTCCTTTCGTTAAAAATTCTGTAAGCTTTACTCCGAGATGAGTAACATAGAAATATACCTTCATCCGATCTAGCATCAAACTTAGTCGGATGTTCCTTACCATTGTTATGCATAAAGCATTTATGTCCGAATGGTCCGAAGTAGGAGATGTTGGGTTTCTTTCCCTTGTATAGCTCATAGAGTGTCTTCTTCAGGATGGGTCCGATAAGGCATCCGTTGAGTATATAATTTGTTGTGTTGATCTGCCTCAACCAAGAAATAGTAAGGTAGATCATTTTCAATCATTATGGTCCTTCCTATTTCTTCAAGAGTTTTGTTCTTTCTCTCCATTATCGCATTCTGTTGAGGAGTTCTTGGTGCAGAAAAGTTGTGGGAGATGTCATTCTTGTAATAGAAATCTAAAAATTCCGAGTAATTGAACTCTCTTCTATAGTCGGTTCGAATTCTTCTTATCTAAGTCTCGAGACTCTGCTTGAATTTTCCTACGGATCTTAGTGAACTCGTTTGAATGCTTCATTTTTGTTCCTTAGAAAACACACCCAGGTAAATCATGAATAGTCATTAACAAAAACAAGCACATATGATTTACCTCCTAAGCTTTTCACGAGAATTTCACCACATAAAATCATATGAACTAATTCAAGAACTTTGGATGCAGACACAATTTGGAGTGGTTTGAAAGATGATCTAACTTATTTTCCTTTTGTGCATGCATCACATATTTTATCTTCCTTAAATGCATAGTTATGTAGACCCCTAATCAATGCATGAGATGCAAGTTTCTTGATGGTATGCATGCTAAGATGGCCTAGTCTACGATACCATGTCCATAAATCATCATTCGGATAAACTTTTAAGCATGAAAAATTTTAAGTACCATTGACCCTTCGGTTTCGAGTCACCTAAAAATAGAAACAAACTAACCCTTCTCACTTTCTCTTACAAACCCAATGAATCGCCTTTACTGTGGTCCTTTTTGAGGAAGAGCACTTTTGGGAACTCAGATTTGAATAATTTTGGGTTTGGTCCGATTCCGAGTCTTCTTTCTAGAAAACCGAGTCTTTGTCTCCTTTCTTTGAAAATCTTTTCTTTTGTAAACAACTGGAAAAGGCTTTTTCCTATAAATTGGTAAGGGACCATGCTCAACCTTCTTGAACTTCACAGTTCGGAATCAGTTTGGAAAAGACTTGAATAGGAATTAGATTCCTCTTCAAGCATTATAACCAAGACCTTCTTTTTTAATGAGACACACGAAGAGCCTAATAAAAGATCAAGGTTTTTCTGACCTTTAGTGAGTTTTAAAACCAGCTCTTGAGACTCAGTAAGCTTCCTTTTAGTAGCTCATTCTTTGTTCTAAGTGACTCGGACTCGGTCTCATTGTCTTGAGCACTGGTCTCAAGTACTTTCAGATTTCGTCTTGAGTTTTCTAATTTGTTTTTCAAAACATTGCTCTTAGTAGTAAGAGAATCAAGTTGTTCTTTATAAATAGAAGAGTTAGAATTGGACTTTTCTTCCAAAGTAAAAATATATCTAGCAAGATCAACTTTGGAAAACTTAAGGAAGTAATCAATTACCTCCCGAGGACTTGTTTCCTTAATATTTGAGTCGTCACTATCTCGCATTAGGTCAAGCTTCGAGTTTGTCGGTGCCATAAGACACTTCGAGTCATTAGAGTCATCTTCTTCGGATGAGTCATCATCGTTCCAGGCTGCCATCATAGCCTTTTTCTTCTTTTTGTCCTTCTTTCTCTTTGGACGAGTCCTTCACTATGTGCTCTTTGTCTGTCACATTCAAAGCAACCAGAGTTCTTAGTTAAAGATAACTTTGAAGAAGATGAATATTTACCTTTCTTATAGAAATCTTCCTTTGGCCTCTTTTGCTACTTTTTGTACTTCTTCGTCTTCTTGAAGCCTCGAGCAATGAGTGCCATGGGATCCTCCTCCGAGTTTAAGGAGCTCGGACTTTGTCGTCTCGCTTTCGAGGCCTTTAGTGCAATGTCTTTTGGTGCCGACCTCGGCATCCTCTTCTTCTAGGTGCAATTCATGAGTAAGTAGCTTCCCAATGAGCTCATCAGGCTTCGGTTGAGAGAGATTCCGAGCCTCTTCAATTGCTTGTCACCTGGAGACCCAATCTTCTATTTGGTAGACTCCTCAGAATTTTTGACCATTTCCTCGTGAGAGATCTTTCTACCTATAGACTTGAGATTGTTGGTAATCTTAGTGAACCGAGCATACATATGAGAGATGTTCTCTTCCGGCTCCATTCTAAACAACTCATACTTGTGAAGATATTGACTTATCTTCGCCTGTTTCACTTGGCTAGTTCCTTCATAGGTGTTGACAAGTGTATCCCACGCCTCTTTGGCTGTGTCATAGGCCGACAATCTGTTGTACTCTTTTGAGCCGATAGCACACATCAATGTGTTCATGGCTTTGAAGTTCTTTCGAACTTCTCATTCTCTTCGAAGTGTACTCTGCCTTTTCTTTAGGTACGAGATATGACACCTTCTATCTTCATTGGAATGAAGTTCCCATTTTGGATGGTGTTCTATACTTCTTCATCATTATCCAAGTAGAAAGCAATCCATTATCTTTTTCCAAGTATGCAAAGTTTGACCCCAAAACCCGTGGTGGTCTCGGTGGTTGATCTTCCTTCATCAAACTCTTCATTGTTATGAGCCATTTGATCTTAAGACCTTTAGATTGTGATATCCTCTTGAAAGACTAGGCTCGATACCAGTTGAAGGTTTGAGCTTGGAGAGGCTAAGTCACCTTAGAGGGAGGTGAATAGGGTGATGGAGGATTTTTGAGAAAAATCAAACTCTTTTGCACGTAACGTAACAAAAATAGTTTCTAAGTTTAGGTTGAACTTAGAAAGTTAAACACTCGTAAATACGTGGAAACCCTCTTGGGGCAGTAAAATCACGGGCAGTGCTAAACCAAGCACCAAGTCAAATCCACTAATTGTATCCTCAATTACACATGATCGAGTATAACTAGAATTGCTCCCTTAAACAATTCTTTTATAAGTTTTTCCTAAAGTTTCCTTATCTAATCTAGTACTTCCCGATTGAGATAACCCTTACAAGTAAGGGACTATTGAGCTGAGTTAGCCCTTACAACTCAGTCAAGGGACTTAGAAAGAAAGTAAAGAGTAGAAGTGATTACAAGACTTTCTTTACAACTCATAAAATAAGAGAATATAGATTTGGAGTTGTAAGTCTGAACATTGAGTAAAACCGCACTAAGTAAGTGTTAAGCAATGTGTTCAACAATCTTCAAGTATTATGGAGTGGCTTCTATTTATAAGCACCAAGGCGGAATGACCGTTGTGACTCGTTCGGACTCGTGATCTTCATTAGCCGTTGTAACGGCTAGTGTGAGTCACTCGTAAAAGGATCCATTGAAATGTGAACGTTATGTAGTGATCTTTGGCTCAAAAGATGGTCTAATCTTTTGGTGGTGATTGAAATCTTGGGTGGAAACAACCGTTAGACACAAAGCTGTAATTTTCCAGTTTTGGAAACAAACAACCCTAATACGGTTGTCCGAGCCATTTCTAGAAATGGTTAATCTATGTCTGCTGGTTTTTAACAGCTAGAAACCGGGTTCTTTTGTAATTCAAAGTTCGGTTAGGCTTGTTTAACCAACCTATAAAAGCAAATCACAAGTGGTACTCAAAGTATAGAAATACTTTGGTCCAAGATTAGGCATAGATAATAATAATATCGTAGTAATTAAGTACTTAATTATCTTCAATCTAAAATAGTTGAATTTTCTTAGTTTAATATCCATTAGGTTCAGATTCCATATTGAGTCAATACTTAAGATGATCAAGTTAGAAAGAATAAAATATCGAATACATGAACTTGATCATGCAAATAATTCTCCATACATAAATTGACTTAGAACTTAGAATTACGCTATAATTCATGTTCACTTGAAACACAAAGTCAATACTTAAGATTACCCGGTGAGAGTCGGATCTGAGTCCTTTGATACCGGAGACCAAGTGTCCGACTCTCTACAAGATATATAAAGATTCTCTTCATCGTAGCGAGATGTGATTCCTTAGGATTACCTTGAAATATTGCACAAAGACAAACACTAAACATGATATCTGGCCCACTAGATGTAAGATAAAGTAGAGATCTAATCATACCTCTGTAGAGTTTCGATCTACACTATTACCTTTCTAATCTAAATCCAGTTTACTACTGCTACTTATTGCTTCACATCTTGTAGCTTGTACTTCTTCAATAATTCCTTGGTGTATTTTGATTGATGAACATAGATGTCATCCTTCTCTTGCTTGATTTGCAGTCCAAGAAAGAAATTGAGTTCTCTCATCATACTCATTTGGAACTCTTATCTCATCAACTCGAAAACCGAGATGCCACCTTCTAAAGCAAATTGAGAGAAGGGACAGGCTGGGAAGGGGAAGGTCCAGTGGTGAGAAGATGAGTCATTAAATCTTTTTAGTCTGAGGTGGAGGAGGAGGAGGAGGTAACTCGGAATTGTGAGCCCGGACACCAGGTTGTATTCCTTAGTATCCTAGCCCAATGAGCTCATTTCTGCCTATATAGACAACCGGCTCCAAAAATTTGTGTAGATTAGAAGGGAGATACACTTTTAGTTGAGCAATAATAGTAGAAAGTAAACCTCCAAAGGGAAGAGGGGCCTTTTCTTATGAGGGAACAGATGCTATCTATTCTAGGATGAAAGAAAAGAGGTCAACCTCATACCCTTCAAGGATGTCATAGAGAACCTTAAGGACTTTGCTATTTGGGTTCTCTTTGGAGGGTTAGAAAGAGAAGAAAGTTCCATCAAGATGAAGTAAAGAAGTCTTGCTTCCGAGGTCATTTGGCTCATAGAAAAGTTCTTTTTGGACTTAGGAACCTCTTTGGCGTATTTGTCAAAGAAGTCATTTGCGACTTCATTGAATGGAATTGGGTTAGAGTTCAAGAAAAGAAACTTCACATTAAAAAGATTGTGAAAGATGATAAAGATTGATACGAATGGTTTTTCCTTGAACAACGGAAGAGATTATATTATCTCTTGCATAGTGTTATAATAGAACTTAGTAACGAGTTACTGGATAGATGTAGCCATAGAAACACAAATACTTGTAAGTACCTGTGTTGAGGATGGGCTTGATCCATGAGAGTTTTGTGGTGGAGAAGAATTTCTCTATGAAGTAGTGCTTGAGCGACGATGAGCTTTTGGTCATCGTAGGGAAGGCCTTTCCCTTTATAAGTTTCCTTTTGATGATTATCGGAGAGGGTGCATTTGGTTCCGACCTTCTCAATGGCTGAACCTCCTACCATGGTACTTCCTCTCTTAGGCATGTTTGAGAGAAAGTGAAAGAGATTGAGAGTAAGAGAGCGAAGAGAGTAGATGAATGAGAAAGAGAGTTGAGAGTTGAGAATGCGAGTACGAGAAAAAAAAGAGTAAGAGTGAGAGCAAGAAATAGCAAAGTGAATGTGTGAGAACGAAGGGGTGTTATTTATAGAACACGAGCTTTCATTAAACAAAAGCCTTTCTAACTCAGCCTTCAATGTAATGGCTATCGGACCATTTAGCATTCCACCGAGTAACGACTATCTTGAAGCTGCTTCCGTCTAATAGCTAGTTTTCGGACCGTTTGCATGACAAAGATAGAAAAACCGATTTTCGAAAACATTATTAAGATTCTCCATTGACATAGAGATGATCTCGGAATTTTGATGTCCATTTTTCTCATAAACCGAGTTTGACTCGGTGAGGTGTCCGAGTAACTCGAAACACACTCAGAAAATTAATAGTTTGTAGCTCAATTTCATCTTGTTTGAATTGATCCATTTAATATTCACTCGGAACATATAATAATCAATCAAATTCATAACAACTCATGCAATAATTCGGATAATCATGCAATCATCATGGCAAGTTCATTCCTAATAAAGCAAAACTGATCTTCACTTAGAGGTTTTGTCAAAATATTAGCTAATTGAAATTTGCTAGAATAAAATCACCTTGAATATTACCTTTCTCATAATGGTCTCTCAGAAAACCATACCCGACCTCAATGGGTTTCGCTTTCTTAGTACTTGAACTCGATTTTTGGTGATGCTCATGGCACTTTGATTATCACACTTGATTGTGCTAGATGTGAATGACAGTCAAAGATCATCAAGTGTTGCTTGATCCACGGAATCCGAGCACATCAAGCTATAGTTGATATGTACTCAGCCTCGGCAGTTGATAGAGCAAGCGAGTTTTTTTTTCTTTAAATGTCGGGAGATAAGTGATTGACCTAGAAATTGACATGCTCCTGATTTGCTCTTTCTATCAAATTTGTATCCAACATAGTCAACATCCGAGTATCCAATGAGGTTTACATTTGAGTCCTTAAAATATCATAGACCAAGTGTCCGAGTCCCTGCAAATATCTAAAATTTCTCTTTACTATAGTGAGATGTGATTCTTTTGGGTTAGCTTGAAATCTTACATACAAATAGACACTAAACATGATATCTTGCATACTAGATATAAGATAAAGTAGAGATCAAATCATACCTGTATAGAGTTTTTTATCTACACTTTTACCTTTCTCATATGATTCCAGTTTAGTACTGCTACTCATTGGTGTTGCTATATGCTTCACATCTTGTAGCTTTTACTTCTTCAATAATTCCTTGGTGTATTTTGATTGATGAATATAGATGTCATCCTTGTCTTGCTTGATTTGCAGTCCAAGGAAGAAATTGAATTCTTCCATCATACTCATTTGGAACTCCTATATCATCAACTCAGAAAACTCTTGGCATAGAGTTTCATTAGTAGCTCCAAATATAATGTCATCAACATATATCCGAATGATAATAAAATCATTCCCCTTGGTTTTTGTGAAAAGCCTTTTGTCAATAAGACCTCTCTTGAAGTCATTTTTAACCAAGAAACTGCTTAGTCTTTTATACCAAGCTCTGGTGCAAAGAAATTGCAATTTGTAAACATGATTTGGAAATTGAGAGTTTTGAAATCCAAAGGGTTGCTCAACATAAAATTCCTCTTGAATATAACCATTGAGAAATGCACACTTAACATATATTTAATAAAGATTAATGTTCATGCTTGATGTAAATGTTATGAGAATTCTAATTGCCTCAATCCTAGCAACAGGTGCAAAGGTTTCCCCACAATCAATTCCCTATTCTTGGTTATATCCTTGACCAACTAATCCGGCTTTGTTTCGATCTGTCAACCCTCCCTTATCCGGTTTGTTTTTGAAAACCCATTTGGTTCTTATAACTAGGTGGTCAGAAGATCATTTTGTAAGAGTCTAGACTGGGTTTCTTTCAAATTGAGTTAATTCTTCTTGCATGCCCTCTACCCATTCAGGTTCAAGTAAGGCCTCTAGTACATTTTTAGGTTTAATTAATGAAATAAATGCTGAACATGCACATAGATTTTCCAAAGAACAACGAGTTCTTACCTCACTATTGATGTTTGAAATGATGTTTTTAGGTTGTTGACTAGATGCATATTTGAAAGCTTTACATGTCCTCTTATTTACTAGGTTTGTTGGTTGAATGGTCTGATCTTCATTTGGTTCCTCTTGTTGAACATCTTCATTAGCTTGTCCTTCACTAGTCCGAGTTGACTTTTGAATTGGCTCATTCTAAGTTGGTTCAGTTTCTTTATTCTTGTTCATTCCGAGCTCAACTTCTGCTATGTCATCTTCATCTCGGTTGATCCGAGAAAGTACATTCACTTGTCCTGCCATGATCAATTTCATAAAGGACAACGTGGATACTTTCTTCCATTTTGTTAGTTCTCTTGTTAAAGATTCTATAAGCTTTTCTATGAGATGAGTAACCCAAAAAATGCCATCATCTCGTCCTTGCATCAAATTTGGTCGAATGTTCCTTACCATTATAATGTACAACGCATTTACATCTGAATTGTTTAAAGTAGGAAATGTTAGGATGTAGATATTGTCTTGAGTGGCTTAAAAGATGATCCGACTTACTTTCCTTTTGTGCATGCATCACGGATGTTATCTTTTTAAATTAACAATTAGGTAAACCTCTAACTAATCCATGAGATGCAAGTTTTTTAATAGTATGTATGCTAATATGGCCTAGTCTACGATGCCACGTCCATGAATCATCATTCGGAGAAGCTTTTAAGCATGATAAATCTTGACTAGAATTTGAAAGAGGAGTGGTGTAGGTGTTACATGACCACGGACTTGTGAGTTTTGTCTCTTTGGTGAATGCATCAGGAATGAAGCAGTTGGCCTCGAGTAAATCTTTTGTCACATAACCGAGAAATGCTCGGAAGATTGTACTTGAGTCCTTTGACAAGGTAGACTGGATCGATCGAATTGTCTCCTTGACGAATTCATCTAATTCCAGCTATCTTTCTTTTGCTATTGTCTCCAAATGTGACTTTTCCTCATTTCATTCTTCTAATTCCGAGAAGAGTGTTGAGTCTCCGGACATGTGGCATGAGCATCCATTGTCTAAGTACCAATGACCCTTTCATTTCTAAGTGACCTGTAAAAGCAGAAACAATCTAACCCTTCTCACATCCTCTTACAAACCCAATGAATCGTTTTTACTATGGTCCTTTCTCGAGGAAGAGTAGTTTTGGAACCCAAATTTGAATAATTTTGGGTTTGGTCTAATTTTGAGTCTTCTTTCTAAAGAACTGACTCTATGTCTCTTTTATTTGAAAACCTCTCTTTTTGTAAATAAGTTGAGAAGGTTTTTTTATGAAAATAGGTTAGGGCTCAGTCCCTTTTTCACGTGAATGAACGGGACCATGCTCGGCATTCCTAAACTTAATAGTTATGGAATCAGTTTTGAAAAGATTGTTATAAGAGTTATCTTTCTCTTCAACATTGTATCCAAGACCTTCTTTTCGAAATAAGACACACTAAGAGCCAAGTAATAAATAAAGGTTTTTCTGACCTTGAGTGAGTTTTAAAACCAACTCTTGAGACTCATTAAGTTTATGTTCCAGTGGCTCATTCTTTATTCTCGGGCACTCGGACGTAGTCTCATTATCTTGAGTACTAGTCTCAAGCACTTTTAGATTTTGTCTCAAGTTTTCTAACTCCCTTTTAAAGTGATGCTCTTAGCATTAAGAGACTTAGGTTTCTATTTGAATTTAGAAGATTCGAATTGGAGTTTTCATCCAAAGTAAAAATATATTTAGCAAGATTAAGTTTGGAAAATTTAAAGAAGTAGTTGATTATCTCATGAGGATATGTTTCCTCAACATCCGATTCATCACTATCTAACTCGATTTAGCTTCTAAGTCTGTTAGAGCCATTAGACAACACTTTGAATCATCGAGTCATCTTCCTCTTCTATGTCATCATCGCTTCAGCAGCTACCATAGCCTTTTTCTTCTTTCTGTCCTTTTTCTTCGGACGAGTCTTTCACTATGTGCTCCTTGCTCGCCGCACTCAAAACAGCCAGAGCTCTTAGTTAAATTGGAAGATGATGAGTATTTACCTTTTTGTCATTCTTGTAGAACTCCTGCATAGGCTTCTTCTGCAACTTTTTGTATATCATCATTTTCTTGAAGCCTCGGGCTAGATGTGTCATGGGATCTTCTTCAAAATCGAAGAGCTTAGACTTTGACGTCTTTCCTCCGAGGTGTTAAGGGCAATGTTTCTTTTGGTGCTGACCTCAACTTCCGCTTCTTCTAGGTGTAACTCAGGAGTGAGTAGCTTCCCAATGAGCTCATCCGGCTTCAGTCGAGAGAGATCTTAAGATTCCTCTATTGTTGTCGCCTTGGGACCCAATCTTCTCTTGGGTAGACTTTTTATAAATTTTCTCAGAACTTCTTTATGAGTCATCTTCTTTCCAAGAGACTTGATATTGTTGACAATCTTAGTGAAGTGAATATATATCTGAGTGATCTTCTCATCATACTCCATTTTGAACATCTCATACTTGTGGAGGAACCGACTTATCTTTGCTTGCTTCACTTGGCTGGTTCCTTCATAAGTATTGACCAGTGTATCCCATACTTCTTTGGTTGTGTCACATGCGGACACTCTGTTGTATTCTTCTAAATTGATTGTGCACATCAGAGTGTTCATGGCCTTGAAGTTCTTCATGTTCATCTCGTTTGCTTAAGTGGTGAACTCAAATTTCACCTCGAGTACCTGGTAGTATTCCTTACGTATTCATGGGAGTGTAGTTGCCATTGTAGATGATGTGCCGGACCTCCGTATCATAGTTCCGGATGAAGCACTCCATTATCTTATTCCAATATGCAATGTTTGAACCCTTGCACTTGGGTGGTCCGGTGAAAGATCTTCCTTCATCGAACTCACCATAGTTTAGAGCCATCCGATCTTTAGACCATATATTTATTAAATCCTTTGTGAAGGCTAGGCTCGATACCAATTGAAGGTTTACTCTTGGAGAGGTTAAGTCACCCTAGAGAGGGGTGAATAGGGTGATGAAAATTTACGGATTAAAACATTTTTCCTCAAAGTACGAGACTTAGAAAGCAATTCGAGTCTAGATTGGACTCGAAAATTATAAGACACGAAGTTACATTGAAACCCTCTTGGGGCATAAAACCAGAACATTGCTAATCCAAGCACTAAGTCAAGTACACTATTTTGAATCCACAAAATACAAGGTCTGACCCCTTACATAATTGCTCCCTTGGACAATTCAATTATAAGTTTTTCCTAAACTCATAAATTCCCTTATCCGATCTAGTACTTGCTAACCGAGATAACTTTTATAGTTAAGGGACAACTAAGTTAACCCTTACAGCTCAATCAAGGGACTTTACAGAGAATTGAAAATGTAAGAGTAATTACAAGACTTTTCTCTTTACAACTCGGAAAGTAAGAACTTAAGACTACAGTTGTAAAAGCTAAAAGATTGAGTGAAAGTAGATTTCTTTTTGTTCCAAGCAATGTTCAACAATCTCCAAGTCTTGTAGGAAGGCTTCTATTTATACACAGGAAGGCAGAGTAGCTGTTGTGACTCATTCTGGACTTGAGAACTTCACTTGTCGTTGTAACAGCTTAGTCCGAGTCACTTAGAGAAGGAGTCGTTGCAATGTGAACGTTATGCTTAAGTCCTCGGCTCAAAAAGTAGTCCATCCCATCAGTTCCGACTGAAATCTAGGGTGGAAACAACCGTTAGACACAAAGTTGAAGTTTACCGAATTTAGTAACAAACAACCTTGACACCGTGTTCGAGCCTAGTACGTAAAAGGTGTTTTCTTGTCTGTTGGTGTTTAACGGTTAGAAGCCTGGTTGCTTTTGCTTTTCAAAATAAGATTAAAGTACTTTAATTAACCCGCAAAAATAAATCAAAGTGGCACTCATAGTATAAAAATACTTCGGTCCAAGATTAAGCAAGGATAATAATTAAATCATCATAATTAAGAACATAATTATCCTTAGCCCGAAAAATGAAATTTTCCGAGTCTAATATTCAATAGGTTCAAATTCCATCTTGAGTCAATCTTTTAAATGATCAAGTTAATAAGATTGAGTAAGAAAAATGAATAAACTAGATCAGGTAAATAATTTCATTCAATAAACTAACTTAGGATAAAGAATTAACGTTGTATTTCATTTTCAGTTAGATCATTAAGTGAATGCTCAACATATGGAGTATTTGTGAAATAAGTTACTCATACCAACTGTCCGAGTTATGTTTGAGTGGGTCGAAACCCAATGAAATGTGTTCTACTCAAGAGATGCTTTCTGAATAGGTCATACAAGTATTGAAAACTTAAAGATGAGCTTCTTAAAGACTTAGAATGACTTGAAATCAAACCCATAGAGAGATAGAGAGTTATACCCGAGTCTTCACAATAGTTATCATAGGTAACATTTTCTTTCTCTTCCTAAATTTTCTTTAGAGCTACCAACCACATCATGTGTTCCATGAAGGGACCTAGTAGAATTGGCTAGGCGCATTCATGGAAAACATGAAGACAAGTGGAGCCTCGAAGCAAATTGAAGAAGGGTAGAGAAAAGATTTAAAGTCAAGGCTCATTACTAATTTTAACAACTTTTCTTTTTCAAGAACCAATGTCGTATATCAATGACACTGATTACAAAGGAAAGCCTTGATAGGGAGTATAAGGAAGAATCAACTTAACATCCATAAATGCTTCAAGAAAGATTTTAAGCTACCTGAAGCTTAATCCTTCTCCGAGGATGTAACTTGAGGAGATTCACCAAAAGTTTGATAGGCATGTGTTTGTCAAATACCTAAACTTGTCTATCAAACTCTTTCTGAAACTTCTCAAGTTAGATCCTCGAAGAAGGTTCAACCTTCGGTAACTAAAATCTTTCAAGCATTTATGGTCTGCTCTCCAATTGTTTATTACTATACTTCCCGACAATGCTTTCTCATTCGCAAACAATGTAAATACATGACTTCATAAAACATTCTTCAAGTTTTGCACTCATTCCTAATATAAGTGATGTATTTAGATGAAAATTATGGATGAATGTGGCTAGGCTTAAAAAAACCAAGCGATATGATGAAAGAGGTCGAACTCATCTATTTATAGAGGAAAAAAACTTTAGACAATGGTTCTAAATAATAATCGTTGTCATATTTGACTGCCAACAATGGTTGTTCATTAGAACCATTGTCATAGGTTCTTATTGATGAAGCAATTGTTCAAGTTCTATCACAACAGCTTCTTGTCAATGATGTTAAAGTCATATGATAATGGTTATTGTGAAGTAAATGTTGTCAAACTCCTGTGACAACGATTCTTGTCAAGGAACCATTGTTAAAAAGTGTAATTTTAGGTTTATAACACTTTCTCAGGATCCAAAAACTCAATGAATATAGTTAGGATTTTCCACTCCTAACAATTTAAAAGTGATAAGATTTTTCTTTGAAAACTAGATATTTCCCAACATTAACGACCTCAACATTAACTTGATAATGATGGGAAATATCCATTCTTCAATGAGAACAAGATTCACAAGTGAACATTGCCAGGACGAAAAAATCCTAATTGTATTCATTGAGTATCTAGATTCTGAAACAACGTGGTATAGAAACAGATTTTTACTAAGCAAAAGAAGAAAGAGATAGTGGTGGATAAAGGGGCGTAGGGTTGAAAAGAGGAAATGGATCTAATCAAATAGTGCAGAGCTCATCTATTTATAGAAAAAACTAGCCTTTTAACAATGGTTAACAATAACAACGTTGTCATAGATCCTCCATTTTCGAAATTCAATACGGTGATAAAATGCAACCTAACATTAAGGACCCCAAGTCTCTCATTAGGAAAAAGTACCAAGGAAGAAATGAGAAGTGGGTACTGGCTTAACACAATCGCTCAATTGTCAATTGGTTTAGAGAGCAAATATCTCGTCCAATGGGCGGACTCATAGAAACGATGTCTCCTACACATTAGTTAGCTTGGCTAGAAGGATGAGGTTGGAAGTCATTTCGTACCGTGGGTATGACATCAATGGATTCTCTTTTTATACCAAGATATAGGACGGTAGGAGCACTGTGCAAAATAGTGGGGTTACATTAGAGGCTCATGCACTTCGTGTGTCGAGCTCTAAGGATAAAAAACCCCATTGTAACAAAAATATCATATTATGGAGTCATTGAGGATATATGGGAGCCAGATTATATTGACTTCCGAGAGCCTATTTTTCAATGCAATTGGGTTGACAATAACAACGGTGTTTAAGTTGATGAGTTAGGGTTCATGATGGTCGATCTTATAAAACAAGACCATGAAAGAGATCAATTCATTATGGCATCCCAAGCAAAATAAGTGTTCTATGTTGAGGACCCGTCTAATAAGAAGTGGTCTATTGTTATTCAAAGAAAAAGGAACATTTTCGTTGGGGATGGGGAATATGTGACTGACTTTATTGATGAGACCCCACCTTTCTGCCTAGGACATTCCGGCAAAAATACGGATGCACATTTTGAAGAAGTGTATTTAAGATTTGATCATCACGAAGGAATATATATTGAAGATCACTCCGGAGGAAAGGATTGGTGTTTAAAATGTACATGTTTGCTTTATCATCGTCTAGTCACATATTTACTTGGACAATTTTATAATTATTTTGTAGAATAAGGTTTTTTTGCAAGTGGATTAAGTTTTTTGAAAAATGGCAATGTCTTAGTAGAGGGCGGATGAAAAAACAAACCATTAGTTCTTACAAAAAAAAAAAGAAAAATCAAAACAACCCTATTACAACGATTCATATCCTCATAACTATTATGGTAAATGGCATATGAAAATTGTTTCTAAAATGAACCATTGTTATAAGTGTGGAAAATCAGGCAGCCTTTGTATCCGTTGTCCCCTACTACGGGGCCCACACCCATGGAGTAGACTCTATGACAATGGTTGTTTTAGGAAGCCATTGCCATAGGCCTAACTTATCATAATGGTTGTTTTAATAAACCATTGTCATGTTTGTGACTTATAACAACAGTTGTTAATATGAACCATTGTCATACGTCCGGTTTAAAATAAACCCCGCTTTTGAGAACACGTCACTCATTGTCCGCTCTCTCCTCTAACAAACACTCGTCTCTTTTGGTCTCCCTCAACTTTCCTCTCGACCCGAGCGCCGCCAACGAGGTCGCTTCCGCCGCCAACGAGGTCGTTTCGCCGCCACCGATGCCGCTGTGGTCATTAGCCACCGCCATTGTTGCCCCCATCCACTTACGTCTTTACTCGCATCTTTTTCGCTCTCACTTAGATTTGTCTCTTTGTTATTTCTTCTAGGTATCGAACTTGTCTTTCTTTTTTTCGCTTTGAATTGTTGACATGTTAAACATTTTGAGATGTAGGTTTGGTAAATTAAAAGAAATGGTAGAATGAAAATTTTCATTTTTAGGGTTTAGGGTTCACTTTCGGGAATGACGACACTTGTCTCGATTTTTTATTTTTCTTTTTGAATTGTTGAACTGTTAGACATTTTAAGAAGTGGGTTTGGTAAATGATGACAAATGATGAAGGAAAAATTTTGGTTTTAGGGTTTATGAGTTACTTTAAGCAATGATGACACTTGACTCTGTTTTTGTAGGGTTAAGCTAGATGTAAGTGTATGGATAGTTTAGGGTTTAATTACCTTCTTTCTCTAGGACTGAGCTACATGTGAGCGGATGGACAGTTTAGGGTTTACGGAAAGCACTACGATTTTAAGATGTTTTGAAATATGTTTCAAATTGTTGTAGTTTGGAGTGTAGGGTGCTCCTAAGTATTTGAATGGTTAGAAGAAAAGGACTTAAAATCATTGATGTATCCTTCTTTAGGTTTACATTAGATCACCACAGCACTCCCTCTACGTCTTTATCTACTACTATAAAGAACACGTGAGGCCGAACTCGTAATGAACAAGAAGAAGTTGGCACATACCCATGAAAATCGTTTGATGCTAAGTCATCTTCATTTTGATCACAACAATAATGCCATTGGTTAGGAGAGAGTTCATTTCAATAGCTATGTAGGTAATGCAGCACTGTACGCATCCGCCAATCACCTTCGATCATTTCCGAGAAGTACCGAGTTTCCCCACGAACCGGCATATATTTTTTAATTTAGAGGAGAGAAAAGGGGTGCAAATAATTTTAGGGTTTTGAAAATTGACTTTTGAAGGTGGGGATGAACCTCTTATTTAGATTTCCAAATTTTATTAAGTTGGGTTAGAGATGAATCGAATCAGATTGATTGGTGGATTTATTAATTATTTTATTTTAAAAATTATTTTTAGAAGTTTCGAATGTTATTTCTTAACCGAGCAAAGTAAAGACACTAGGGTTTCGCTTCGTCATGAGGCTTTAGGGCCAAGCCGGTGTGAAAACAGCCGGAGACCACTCGCATCTGGCCGAAGCCAGCACCTATCGGGCGCCGACCACGAGCCATGGCTGAAGAAATCAGCCTTGGCCTTTGGCCTGGTTGGTAGATTCGTAAGCCCTAAATTTTTCACTAGTGGTCAAAAATAGCCGAGATGTAATTTGAATAGAAATAAAGCAAAACGAGGAGTCACTAGTCGGTTTTTAAGTAAGAAAAACTAGCAAAAACATAATAAAGAGAAGCCGAGAATCGGTCTAGAAGTGACTTCATCGGTCTAGAACCGAGAATCGGATTTAGGGGCAAGGGTACGAAACATAGGGATAAGGTTTTCCGTTCCGCCTGTCCGAAGATGGCCATTACTAGTTTGAGTATAGAATTAAAATAACGTACAAAGCACAAGCAAACAACATGCTAAACGAAATCAAAGCAACCAAAACATGAATAAAAGCGATAAAAACTCGAACAAAAAGGAAAGTGGTAAAGCAAGTAAAGCGAAGGAAAAGAAAGCGAGAAATTTCAAGGATTACATTGGGCGAGAGCAAATAAAAACGATACAACTCTTTTCCATAATACGAAAAACGATAAAAAACATAAAATAAATAACCGTTTGAAGGCTAAATCGATGCCCTCGGGTTGTCCCACCTGCTCATATGGATCTCCGCACTTGGATCTTGTGATGCGATGGTGATGAATCAAGGAAAGGGGCTTTTTGTGAATTTTGAGTGTAGGTAAGAAGATCGATGATGGAGTATATTAGTTCTAATGTGGTAAGGATGAAGAATGGAGTGGGAATAAGCTGAAAAAAGACCACGAGATTAAAATACGGAAGGAAGTATTAAGTAGCTCTTAATCAAATTTCAGCGAGTATAACATTGGGAATAAGCCTTCAGGTTAGCTTTTGCAGTAGAACACATAGAAGAAAGTCATGCTAAAAAAGAGAGCTAAGGCTCTATATTTATAGGGAGAGGTTTAGTTCACAAATGACCTAGGGTTGCTTTTGGCCATCCGCTCGAAGCGACTAAGAAAAACCGGGCCAATATCGAAGTGATAAGATCGGATATAATAGGATAAAACCGGATAGAACCCCGGTTTGGGGCTCCGGCCACCTGGTGGTACTTAGGGTTTCATGCCCTTCCATGTTGCAAAGGGCGTCACCGAGGCCAAATTGCGGCGTTTCACATAAAGAATCCAGGTAGGGGCACCGGCCATATGGTGACGTTTTGATGGGAGAAGCTCCTAGTATCGGGCGGACTATCTCGGAGCTTAAACAGTAACACTTTGATGCTTGTGATCATGAAATGCAATGCTTAACGTCGTCTTGAGGTCTTCGACTCCGTGTTCCGATTGGACAAAAGTTAAATGCAGAATTTTCGGCATGGAATTTCCCTGTACACTGCAGCCTTGGACTTCGTTGACTCTAGAGGCTTAGCCAGGGCTTGGACTGTCTCGAAAGAAAAGGGATTTTGGACCGAACCAAGGCAAAGGCTATTTATTTGGTGTTAAGGGCTTCTTTGTGGTTTATCGGCTTTTGTCGCACCATTGATATTCGAGTCCTCGATCCAAATCCTTAAACAGGATTCGGGATTTCATCATTGGGCCGACAGTAAAAAATACGGAATTAAAGGAGATTAGGGACGATACTTTTAAGTCAGTCTACAGCTTAGCCCCCACTTTGACCGAGTCCGAAAGACAAAGGGTCAAAGTAGACACTAAAGGGTACTTACCTCGGTTTTGTATGATGATTTTAATATTAATTGTTGTGTAGTGTCTCGAATTAGTTGTTGTCGAATCTAAACACTAAGATAGGGCTTGAACTTAATCGCAATGCATGCATTCTGAAGTCCGACAATAGGATCCTAAACTTGGCGTGTTAATTTGATGTACTAAAATGGTTGTTAGTGAGTAATCATATTGACGAAAATGAAGTGTTTTCCTGAATAATTCAATCGAAAACCGAGTGAAAATTTGATCCGAAAAGGCGATTTAGTGGGTCCAAGAGCTCCCACTTGCATGCATATGGTGCCAAACCTCCACTTGCTATGCTTGATGAGACTTCACAAGGTACATCACCAGCTAGGGCTGCAAGGCTACTGTGATTGGACATCACCTCACCTTGTGGTCGGCTTGGCCGACCTTTGGCCGGCTTGGCCGGGACGTGCTTCTACCGGATTCCCTTGGTCTCCCTTGCCTTTTGGGGCTCTTGTCTTGTATGCTTGGCTTGGCTTGACCGTATGGGTCTATAAAAGGGGAACCTGGTGTGTTCATTTTGCACACACTTCATTTACTCCTATCGTGCTTTCTAGCTCTTGCTCCTTGTTGTATTCTTGCTTTGCTCTTGTTGAATTCTTGCTTTGCTCTTGTTGAATTCTTGCTTTGCTCTTGTTGAAAACTAGTTGGTTTTCAAAAATCTTCTCTTGAAAAGATATCTAGAAGAAAGGCTCAACCTTCCGGGAGGACAAGGGCTAAGAATTTAGTCCAAGATAACTTTCCGAAATAGGAATGGCATCCTCGGAACAAATGGAATCGAAATGATGTCTTGGTGGAGGCTAAGAATCATGTCTCTTCACTTGCCATTACTCCATCGGTAAACTAGTTGGCTTAAACTTCTACTTTTTCTCACTTAGAGTAGTTCTTACACTAAAATTCTTATTGGATTTTTGTCTTGTAGAAAGGCTTAATTTGAAGTACTGGAGCCATACATAAATTCATGGAGACATGTAGGAAGATACATTATCCCCTTGAAGATGTCATGCATAATATTGGGTTTGGTTCTCTCGTCCTTACTTTAAATCACCTTTTGTGACAAAAGTATAACACCCCAAACCCACCCTAGGAGTATTACATCACCGGAGTTCCTCAAAAGAAACTCCCAAGGCTACTTAACGTGTCAATTTGGTTTTCTAGTTCCAACTTAAAGGCAATAAGGGTAATTTTCATTTTTGATTGAAATTTTCTTAAAATTTCGGTAGGGTTCCGTTTATAATATGACCTATCCCCTAGGCTCAAAGCCTTAAAATCCTACATTAAAACCAAAATATAACTGAAGGAGCCACATGCTCGGAGTACACAACTCAATAGCCACACACCGAGTCCAAGCAATATGCATTAAAACTTAGGACAACTAAATGGTTCATGATACAACTAATACAACAAAATTAACTTAATTACAAGTTAAAACAATTGAAAATAAATGGAATCCACGTCAGCAAATTCCCGCCACTAAAAATATCATTAGCAAATAGCAATCAGCACGAGAGGAGTCCAGAATATGTTAAGTACGAGACACACCACCCGAGAGAGTACCTCTAACTTTAACTAGGGAGGGGATATGTGGGGGTAATTATCAATCCTCTCAATGGATAGTCTTACACTCTTAAAACAAAAATTCTTTACATGTACTAATGATAATAATGAAATTGTTAAAGGTAGAATACGTAATACAAATCTAGATATTTCAATCATTTAAAATACGGTTTCACAATCGTCAATAACTCATTTAAAGTTGAATCAACTTTAAACAAGATGGTGCAACCACCGACACTTTCTTTCAAATACTTTTAGTCATAAACTGAATATCCTTTTGGGGCTTTAGACTTGAACTAGCACCGACAGTTTCCTTTGGGCACGACCCCTTCACTCGAGCTCCGGGGACCTATCTCTAGTTAAACTCTTGGAAGGCTCCGCTTTCCTCGTCGAGAAATAATCAACCTCTTCGGTCGATGGGAATCCCGATACGTAAGGACCCCGTGGTCCGATACGCACGACCACCTCCTTCCTCTAGTATAAACAATCATTAGCCCAAAATCTGTTCAAACCAAAGTGAACACAATCACTTATCAAACTTGGTTTATAAACCATAATCTCAAACCGGTTTAACATCATCGAAGGTATGACACCACGTGTCACCGTTCTAAATTCACATTCTCAAATTCGTTTCACATATTTATAACATATTTCAAGTTTGAAAACCCGTTATCCAGAATCATACTCTAGCTTTGTTTTAAGTAAACATTTGAACTCTTTTCAAAATTAACTATTAAACATTAGTTGGAATCGAGTCGCTTTACAAGTCCAAGCATCTCCATGTTAAGATTCAACATCCCAAGCTAGCACATTTATTCAAGTATTCACCCAAGTATCGAACAGACTACTCATATTTATCCATATTTTACTCACGCAAGAACCTCTTACTCCTATATACATAATTCTCGTCTCACTCCGCTTTCAAAGCCACAATAAATCAATATAGATTGAAGACTCGGACTCGAATTCATATCATTCTAAGTACTACCTAAGGACTCGGTACAAACCTCATCCCTCCTAAGTTTTGATTACAAGTCATTCGAGTATTATAGAAACTCCTACATAAGTTTTCATTCGATTCGACTTACTCGGAACACATGTTCCTATCTATCTTCTCACATTGATGTTTCTAAGTCACTCGGACATCATTCGATTTATCGCATGTAGAAATAATCTCTCTAATACTTCTTATCCGAGTTCTAACCGCATATTTTGAAGTAAAGTGAATTACAGTGTTTATTCACCTCTCTAAGTCGAGTATGTTTGTTTGAGAATTATTTGTCCATATCAAGTGCTTATACTCTAATGTTTTCACTCTTATAACTTGATCTTTCTTAGGATCGACTACGATGGAATATGAGTATAATGAATATTAGACTCGGAAAATTCCACTCTTCTAGGCCCGAGATAATTATGCACTTAATTATCTTAATTAAATTATTATCTCGTGCCTAATCTTGGACCAAAGTATTTTATACTTTGAGAACCAAAATTGTTTACTTTAGTAGGTTATCCAAACAAGGTTATCTTATTTTTGAATTACAAAAGTAACCGGCTTCAAGCTATCAATCACCAGCGAGATAAGGCTTTTCTACTTCGAATAAGGCTCGGACGCTCTGTCGGGGTTGTCTGTTTCCAAAACTAGAAAACTTCAATTCTAAGCTCAACGGTGGTTTCCACCTTACTTTTCATGAGTTTCCACCCTTAGAAGCCAAGAGCCGTTGCACAACGTTCACATTCCAACGGATCTTTTCGAGCGACTCAAAAGAACCGTTACAACGGTCAAGAAGGACTTCGTTCGTAAATTAGTCACAACAGATGATCCGCTTGGTCATCTATAAATAGAAGCCACCTCTCAAGACTTGAAGATTGCTTGAACTCGTTGTTAAAACACATTACTTAAGCAATAGTCATTCTACTCATACTCAATCTTCTATTTACAACTCCCAACTTGTAATTCATATTTTGTGAGTTGTAAAGTCTTGTAATCGATTACATATTCTTTTTACTTTCCGAGTAAGGTCCCTTGACCGAGCTGTAAGGGTTAACTTAGCTCGGTTGTCCCTAGCTATAAATGTTACCTCGGTGAGGAAGTACTAGATCACATAAGGGAATTTCTTAGTCTAGGAAAACTCGTGAGGAATTGTTTAAGGGAGCAATTATGGTTGAAGTCGGTCTGTTGTATTTTGTGGATTCAAAATAGTGGATTTGACTTGGTGCTTGGATTAGCACTGTCCAGTGGTTTTCTGCTCCATGAGGGTTTCCACGTATTTCTCGGTTTACACTTTTCCGAGTCCAATCTAGACTCATATTATGTTGTTCATTCTTTTCAAGTTTAAATCTTCTAAGTTTGTTAAAATTTCCTCATCGCTCTATTCACCTCCTCTAGGGTGACTAAGACTCTCCAAGAGCAAACCTTAATACTCCAAGTTCCCACTCCTTTTACGTACTCCAACGTTTGTTTTTCCTTAACTCGATTCATTTTCAAGCCTAACAAATTCATGAACTAAAACTCCTCTTACCCACAATAACCACAAGTAGTCACCACTTAACCCAAAAGTCCCAACTCCTCACAAGTTGGCATCTTTACTTCAAATTCTTACATTACCTTTCCATATTATTAACCAACTCTTTCTCGCCAATACTCCGCCCTAAAATTCTCAATTTCACTTAACCACTAAAATTTCCTTAGCTCCGCTTATCTTCAAGTTTAGCTCAATTTGAAGGATTTAGATATGTTTTAAACTCAACTTAACCTAACAATCACCCGCTTACCACTTCCATGCCTCAATTGTGCATTAATCAATATGGACTCGTACTCTCCCTTATACTTCAAATCATTGTTGAAATCATTGTTTTCCAAAATTAATAATTACCTCTCAATGCCAAAAATTCAAGAAATCCCTAAGGGTTCAATATAAAACATTAGCTCCTAATTTGTGCCTAAAAGTTCAATTCATTCATCCTCAATTTCTAATCGAAATCTCCATATCACCCATATTAGCAATTAATTCCATCAAAATTTCTAGGTTCCCAAATCCACCTTAACAAACTCAATCGATTCTCTCATGTCCTAATTCAGCCCTAGCTACTTCCTCAATTCATTCGAGAGCACAAACATTCAATATTCACAATAAAATTCAATTGAGTTTCGAAATTACTATTAATTTAGAGTATAAGACCACCCACCTCGAATTTTAGGGTTTGGGCAATTAATTTGGGCTTCTAGCTTCCTCTTCCTTTTTGCCTCCGGGTTTTCGGCCTCCCACTCTCTTGCATGCTCCTTTTGATCTCGTTCTACTTCTGGTTCTCGCTCTTTCAAAGTCCGGCACTCACTTGCCCGTCCGCGGGTCCTCCTCCCCGCCGCTTGTTCCTCTACCCAGCGGCCACTCGGTCCTCGACGACCTTCCGTTTCGATCCCTCGCTCTTGCTTCCTCAATCTTCTTCCTCTCACTCGCCTAATTTCTCTCTCTTCTCTCTCTCTCTCTCTCTACGGTGTTTCTCAATCGCTCCCTCTCTTAGCCTCTCTCACCATTCTTCTTCTTTTTCCTTTCTGCCTTGACCCCGAGCCTCCTCTCTCTTTATTCCGCTTCAACTAATCCCCCACTTCTCTTTCTCTCGCTTTCGCAATCTCTCACCAATCCCCTCTCTCTCGCTCTTTCTCTCTCCCTCTCTCTCCCATGGCTTTTCGGGAATAAGCCACATTTCCCAACATTACACTAATCTTTTTCCAATCTAACATAATTGTCTCTTTTCCCTCTTTTCTTCCTTTTTCTTTTTCTTTTAAGTAAGCCTTATTTAGATTAAAGTCAAATAAGTAGCGCAAGCGATTTCGAGTTTTTGTCTAGCTAGTCCGGGCGAAAAATTAAGCGGAAGAAATTAATATATTTCACTAATTATAATTACGCAAACTAATAATAATTCGCTCAAATAAATTTACTAATATATATCCACGTATATATTTTAGTTACTCGACCTACTTTGTTACATCAAAACTAATTAATTGATTTAACTCATATACCCACCTCACTAAAAATTTTGGGTATTACATTTCTTCTCCCCTTAAAAGAACTTTGTGCCCGAAATTCATAACAAATAGTATCCGAAACGAGTAAGGTATATGCATATATACATGAAGCACACTAGTATAGTTAACATGGAAGGAAAATCAATTAGACGACCACGATTCATCGGAATTCCAAAGGAAGTCTCTATGTGTTAAAGTACTTTCTTTTCTTCGAGCTTCACGTAGAAACAAAACACGCTTACAATCTAATGGTATATGAATTGTAATCATTTTAAAGTCAACGAAGCAAGTTCCGAGGGTATTAAATAAAATTATTGGGTTCCAGACCTCCTCTCTATCATCATTTCCGTACGTCCGCTCACTTTGTTGTGGGATCTAAGGAGCAAATTACACTAGAAAAGGGCAAAAGGTTGGCTTGGAAGTTACGATTTCACCACTCGTTTTAAATTGAACACTAATATCTCAACCAAATACCTAAACAACCAACACATTACTCTCTAGCGATGCATGGATATTTACTCGTTATTTAGGATTTTCCATGCCCAATGATCCAATCATTATGTAATATGAACCCACTCATGTCCATACAATCAAGACAAAGTACACCGAAACTAGCTATGACCTTATTCATTCCTCTAACTCAACAGGGTACTCCTAAACTTGGGTGGTTCCAACTTCAAAAACCTATTCGGAAGGTTAATGCCTATCGGTGGATCAATTACATTGTTGTGCACTTCGACCTTACGACTTCCACTAAAAAAGTGACTTTTACCAACGAGGGCATATCTGTTGCTAAAAGCTACTTCTTTGTTGGTAAAGCATTTTACCAATGGAAAAATATTTGTTACTAAGTCTGTTGGTTAAAACTCAGTGCGTAAAAGTTTTACCAACGAGATAAAATGTATTGTTGCCATTGATGTTTAATACCAACGAGATAAGTTTTGTTTGTAATATTTTCGCTATTACCAACGAAGTATTTATGTTGGTGTTACGTGCTAATACCAACAAATATATACGTTGGTGATGGTCAACTTGGCGTCATAATATATTCAACATAAATATCTCGTTAGTATTAAAGACCTTCCCGTAGCTTTATATCTCGTTGGTAAAAACACATCCCATCAACGAGTTCCGTTGGTAAAACATGTTTTATGAGTACATTATCTCGTTGGTAAAAAGATTCAATTAGCATATTATCTCGTTGGTAAAATTTGATTTTGCTAATAAAAAATATCTCGTTGCAAAAAAGGTTATTACAAACTATTGGAAATGATAACTTGAACAACTCGTCACTATTTTTAACTTAACATCACATTGTACACATGAAATAAAAAACATATTCACGCAATAATTTGGATCTTTGTCACAATTATATTTTAAATGTTTATAAAAGATCATTTAGTCTTTACAAAAGCATACTATTTATTGTCAAGATTCAAATCATACAATTAGTAAATTTAAAAAAATACGAACTATACTATATAATCTTATTCTTCAAATGGGTTATCGTCTTCATCTTCTCTCGCTTCATTTTATTCCCCTTCGTCAACAGACATCATCCTTTTCAAATTTTTGGTTATTTGCGTTTTCATTGTTTTCATCATCAAGCTTAATTGAAGAGAATATTTCTTCCATTATCCCCTACAAAAAGGATAGAAAAGAAATCTCTTAAGAAAAAATTAGAAAGCATAGATTTTTACCCAAACAACATTGAAGCAAATTTGAAACAAACGTATTTGATATACCACCAAGTAAACTACTTGGTTGAAACAAATTTGAGATACCAACACCAAGTTAACAAATCACTCCTGATTTCGGTTCCAAACTTTTTAGGAATGAGAAATTTTAAGTTCAAATACTAAACTTTCCACCCGAGCGAGAAACAAAAAAAAGGAAAGAAAGACAACACCAAGTAATAAAGAAAAAGCACACGAGACATAACAAATAACAAATCATAGATACCAAAACACATGGAGTTTATCTGACACCTTGTTCAAGATATTTGAAAAACACAGATTATATATATATATATATATATATATATATATATATATATATATATATATATATATATATATAACCCCTTAAACTAGTAAAAATTGTAAGCATTTGAACCAAGAATCATTGACATGCTTTCATCTGACAAGATATTTTAAAAATATGACTTGAATCTTTATCTCCAATCAGTTTCCAGCTAATAAAAGCACAAACAGTACTATCATATAACCATCGCTTCAATTTTTATTTCAACAAATAGAATCTACAATATATAAGAACATTTTAGGTGTTAATTTAATTGCAAACTTAATGAGCTTCCATAAAGAATTGTGTAATTCACTCAAATATAGTCCAATTCCAAATTGTAAATGCACATGTTTTAGAGCAACATCTTAGGAGATGTTGGATAACAACCTTTATCTCTACATCAGCGAAAAGTTTGCTCAACTATAGACAACCTTTTTATCATTTGCATCAGATCCCAACCCCTATGCTAAATTCTTTCATGTGTGCTACATTTTAATTTTATTTGTATCTTTCCTTTGAGAATCTTTTAATGTTTATCTATAACTCTTTTATAGATTCCTCAATTCCTTTAGGTTAAGGATCTTAAGTTATTCCCATTGCAAAACAGAGGAAGAAGAAAACAAGGAAAGAGAAACATTATAGGCACATTCTAAACATTTTAAGCTTGAATCCTTGTAACATATTCACATGCATAAAAAATTACTTTTCTTGGTATGGATTCTCAAATTCTCTGTGAACCTGCACTCACATTCAGCCAAGCCCCAACAACACTTTCATTTTGCTACTTGCCATAGAACTCTATCATGAGAGAAGATGAAAATAGAGAAAAGATAAGGTAGAATAAACTTACTTTTCCCAGTAAGGATTACCAAGTGCTTTTGTGAACTAGTCACATTTAGCCAAGGCCCCAACAACAGTTTCCTTCTGCTACTTGCAATAGAACTCCATAGTGAGATAAGATGAAAAAAGAGAAAAGATAAGAGATTCCATGCTTAGTGTTGAAAATCAAAACACTCATTATATGTTCCTTTTTCAAAGACCTGAGAAAGAAACAGAACGGCCGGATAGAAAAAGGAATGAACCTCCATGCTTGCATGACATAGATCCAAACTCCATGCTCTCATTGCCTTATCCACCCGCCACCTTTCCCTCCTAGGTCAGTTGCATCCAAACTTGCACTGAAAATAAGACAACAAGGAGAATGCAAATACAAAAATAATTCCACAACTGAAAAATCTACGTCACCTCCAAAACAATAAAATTTACACCCCAAGGAAAAGGAAGCAATCTACCTGCAATTTACCAGCTGAATATTGGACCCAAACAAGGATAGCATAGAATACTCTTTAATACAAAACCATCCTTAATCACTGCCAGTAGGTTGAAGAACTTCATACTAAGTCATGAAAGGACCAGTTCAGCAAGTGGTAGAGTTATCTCATCTATCATCTAAGTCATCTGCATAAAAATTGGAGGAAGTTAATTCTCAAGCAGTCGGGGCCATGGACTAGTCTAAAATAAAGTTAGGAAGGATATTGATTCCAACTATTGACACCTTTAGTTCTTTCCAAAAGTAGAATTTTTTATTTTCTAGCTATTTTTTTGTCAAAAAGATCGGTATTAATTTTCAGTTCTTTTCTTGAGTTGTAATATGTTATTTGTATTCAATTACAAATGTGTAGGGTCCTTATATCCTAGTCAAGAAGCTCCACCCTGAAAAGATAAGTTTCAACTAAGTTTCTTATTCAACAAGGCTAAACAATAGTAAGTAATAGAAACATTTAATCACAAAACTATGGAGTGGAAACTGTGTCAAAAACTATGGTTGTGGTTATTAATTTACCCCCTCCCCCTCCCAAAAAGGAAGGGGCCCTAACGAACATTTAAAGAGAAACTACCCAAGGTTAATAAATAGACGACTATACAAAAGCATCCTACCAGAATAAACATCAAATATATCCAAGAAAACGGCAAGAAATGACAAAAAGATAGCACCAGCAATTGTGATAAGAAATTCCACAAGAAAAAGTTGATATAGGTATATAGCATTAACAAAACATTAAAAAATTGGGATTTAATCCCCAACATAGCTCATGGCCTCACACAGTCATGGAGTTAAAAAAAAAAAGATAATATTGGAGGAGGCAGTACAAGTGTAAGGTTTATTCCAAATTCAAGGTTGCTCCCAACAAAAAATTGGAATGGCACCTCAATCTTCTATGACACGCACCGTATGATACATTGTAGACGGTTGAAATTAAGCGTTCTCTCATTTGAGAGGCATCTAAAATCATTCTAGAACTAACTAATGATTACAATGCCAAAATTAGAGAAAGAAGAATGGGTGGTAAAAGAAGAAAGCATTATGTGACCCATATATAATCAAGTCTAATTACATCTTCACATAGATATCCTTCAATCTGATTAAGTTCAATTTATCCCATATCTAAAGAAGTATCTTTATCTCTTCCTTTTGGGCTAGTACTTGTTTAACTGACCAACTCTTGGATATACTCCTAGGTATAAGGATACATTCAAGTTTCATGAAATTCAAGGGATTTTAGGTTACTTTAAGCATCCAATTCTATTATACATGTTATGATCTCATGTCTTACCTAACCATGTCAAGGTAAAATGATGAGCGCAAGTGACACAGAGTGGGAGATAGCTAACTTTGTCACATAGCTAAAATTTTCTATTCAAAATATATGCAATATTAATCCCAATTTTTCATGATTGTTGTCAAAAAGACTATATGAAGAAAATATCTTCTAATACAAACATTATTCAAGTAATGCAGCTAATGATAGGTTAGTTTTGGGCTGCAGAGAAATGACTAATTCACCAAGGCTAGAAATATTATCCGCTAAACTAAAATGTAAGAATTCGAGTAATTCGTTCCAAAGGAGAGTAATATTATCCGCCAAACTAAAATCAAAATTGAAGATAGAAGTTTAAATAGAAAAGTGAAAGAAGAAACACACCCAGGGCTTGAGGACATGGATGAGAGAAGAGTACCTTGATTTCACAAAGAAGACGAGTACACATCGAAATCGTTGTTTATAAATGCTGCTTTGAATCACTTCATCGCTTGCACCAACTCTACTAGATTCGGATCCATGGTTCTCTCTCTCTTTCTCTCAATCTCTACATCTCTTTCTCCTCTATATTGCTCCCGAGCTCCTAGCAATCAATGACGACGAAATACCAATCCTAATCGACATGGTACCTGTAATAAAAAATCTGAAATTATGGTGACGAAACCGTAAATCAACATGATACCTAAATCGAAAATTAAAAATTTGTGGTGATTATTCAGGAAGCCCTAACTCGAAAATCTGTCCAACGACAACCTGAGGCGCAAAAAGGCAGTGTCCCATCGCTCCTCAAATTGCCCAGAAATTCAAAATGGAAAATTTGAAACTTGAATTTGCATCCGTAAAGAAGCAACCAGCGGCATAGTAATGGGTTGGAGGCGCCGCGGGACGAAGGTCAGGGGTGGCGAGGTGGGCGACACAGCAGCAGGCAGTGGTGGATGGGGTTATCAGATCGAGAACGAAGGAGATCTGCGAAAGCCTAATATTTAGATCGAGAACGAAGGAGGGAGGGAGGGACGGGAGAGAGAGAGACCGAAAATGACCTAAGACGACACTTGAGATCAATTTCCGGCCGCTGGAGTCACTGGCTGCCGGTCATCGTAGGGTTAACGGAGAGCGAGTGAGAGAGACACATAGAAGGGGCGATGTTCATGACTGCTGAGAGGGAGCAAGGCTTGGGAGAGACTGAATGAAGTTTTAAAATTTTAGCCTTAAAATTTTTTGTTACTAGATTTGTATCGGTATGTGTCACTTTTTTGGTAGTGAATTTTTGTTGGCATCTTTATTTTATACAAATGTATTTACATCTTATCCTTTTGTACGCCAACTACATCTAAAAACTAACGCCTATTACTTTCCTAACCTTGTGTTGCGGCAAATAGGAAGAGAGTAAGTGATTCCCCTTCGACTCGAATATGGCCAGCTACCTTCAAATTATTTAAAGTATTTGGCAACTTTAAGAGAGTAAAGTCGTGGCTCGAATACTAGATGAACTCGCCAAGGTCTGCTGAAACCTACGAGCAAGCCAACTACTACTATGTATGCGTATTATTTGGAGTGAATAATAGAGGTGTACTCCAATCGTCGCATGGCATTCGGAGCTTGAAAGATGGATCTCCAAGAAGTTGTCCATGTTCCCGCATTACTCTAAATTCGTGAAGAAAACCCTCGGATAGCTAATCGTGCCTACGTAAGAGAATCGAAGCCAAAGAAGTCGAAGAAAGGAGAGCCCGTAGAATTCGAGAACCGAAGAAGCGTACCCGAGATGATGGAGCCGAGTCTAGTGACCCAAAAGTGAAGAAACCGAAAACAGTAATAGCAATGGAATTATTTTAAATTAATTTTCGGGAAGAAATAAAAGAATATAGAAAGATAGTTTTGCCTCTTTAGAACGAGTTATTCTTCACAAGCAAGTGTGCTTGTTTTATTTTTGTTTTGATTAGCTATGTATTTAGGTAAGTAGTAGGCTTACTTTTTATTAAATAAAAGTAGGTTTTATGCTCACTTTTTGCTTCATCATATTTTTTTTATCGCTCACTTAGAGGTAAAAATAAATAGGACTCGCTTAATTGGATAGCCCTTAAAATTAATTAAAATAATAAAGAATTAATGACACAAGTAGACCGCCTAATTGGACTGTCCAAAAATAAATAAAGAGACCATCTAGTTGAAAATAAATAATTACAAAGATAAAAACGAAAGGGGATTATTTTGGCTCGGCCAACCCACTGTTGTCTAGGTGGTGGTCGGCGCTTGCCACGGCCCGTTGTTTAGGATCGTGCTAAACGTAATATTCCTTAAGTTGATCCAAATTTGTTTATCGAAAGATTTTTTCACCATCCAAATCAGTTAATTTCACCTGCTCCACCCGACAGTATTTGACTATGTACAAATCGGCATTGCCGATTAGGCCTAAATTTCCCTCGTGGATCCTGGATTGGTGCTCTAATCTCTTTGAGGACCAAGTCTCCAATTTGCAGATTTCGAGGCTTCACTCTCTTGTTAAATGCCCTTGATATACGCGCTTGTTATATTTGGACATTATGTAAGGTGTTGCGGTGCCTCTCTTCCAACAACACTAACTCTTCATAATGTGCCTTAGCCCACTCTACTTCTAGAATCTAACTTTCTACAATGATCCGTAGCGAGGGGATGACAATCTCTATTGGAAGGACTGCTTCCATGCCATACACTAGGTAGTAAGATGTTACTCCCGTAGACGTCCCGATGGAGGTTCGATAGCCCCATAAAGCAAAGGGCAACTTGTCGGGCCAATCATTATAGTCGACGCCCATCTTCTCCACTATTTTACGAATAATTTTGTTGGCGGCCTCGAATACTCCGTTGGTCCGAGGATGATAGGGAGAAGACTTCTTGTGCTTGATTTTGTATTTGTCCTACAGTGTCTGCTACGTCCTTCTTGAAGTGACTACCATGGTCACTAATTAACTCGTAGGGCACCCTATAACGACAAATGATGTTCCAAGTAATGAACTTGGCTAATCGCTTTGATGTCAAAGTTGCATAAGAGGTTGCCTCTACCCACTTGGTAAAGTAGTCAATTGCTATTAACATAAATTCGTGACCACCCATTCCTTTAGGAGTCACTTTGCCAATAATATCAATTCCCCAAACTAAGAATAGCCAGGGTGATGCAAGTGTTATGAGAAACCATGGTGGTTGGTGCTATAAATTTGCATACACCGACACTTATGACATTTCTTAACAAACTCATGACGATCTGCTACCATGGTTAACCAAGTAGCATCAAAGTCTCTAAATCTTCCGAACCAACATTTTTCCATTTATATGGAGTCCACATTCCCCACCATGAATCTCATCCATGATGCACTTTGCTTCATGTTGGGTGACACAAAGTAAGCTAAGCCTTGTGAAGGTTTTCTTGTACGGATGCCCTTGATTAATGAAGAACTGGGCTACCAACATCTTGATGGCTCGTTAGGCTCTAAGCGTGGAGTCCAATGGTACTCTTGTTTATCCGGATATTGATAAATGTCATGATGCCAACTCGTTTCATCGGGATTAGACACATCTAGCGCGTAGAGGTGCGTAGGCCGACTTTGTTGCTCTATGTTGATGGGCATTGAGTGAATGTCGCTAGGGATATTAATCATGGATGCTAATTTGGCCAAAGCATCCGCGAACCGGTTATCATCCCTAGGAAGGTAGATATTCTCGAAATGTGTCGATAACTCAATCAAATGTGCCTGGTAGGGTGTTAGGGCTTCACTGCGTACCTTCCATTTTTGTAAAATTTGATTAATAATTAGACTAGAGTCACTGAAAACCCTAATATTCTTGACCCCGATCTCTATAACTACTTCGAGCCCAAGTGATACATGCTTCATATTTTGCAGCATTGGTGGTGACCTCAAAGTCCAATTTGATCGAAATGGGATTATGTGCTCCCTCTCGGTGATACTAGAAAATTCCCCACTCCAAAGCCCTTCGATTCGAAGCACCATCGATGTACATTGTCCAAACGTCCACCTCTACTTGTTAGAAATTCCGTCCGGAAAGTGAAGGTGTTCGAGTTGCAATTCAATTATAGGTAGATCAGCAAGGAATTCTAACACTACTCTTCTTTTAATCGCTTTTGAGGGACATACTTGAGTTTAAATTCTACTAGCATGACAGTCCATCTTGCTATCTTGCTGCTAATAGTTGGTTGCTCAAGTATATACTTTGTGGGATCCATTGGTGCTACCACATGTACCATGTGGGCCAATATCGATGCTCGAGCTTCTTGGTAACCCAAACTAATGCCAATGATTTCTTCCGTAGTAGCATGAATCTAGTCTTATAATCTAAGAACTTCTTTCTTAGATAATATATCGCATGCTCTTCTTTTTAGTCCCGTTCAGCTAGCATGGCCCACACAGTTGTCTCTGTCGTGGTGAGATATAAAAGTAATGGTTTCCGTGGTCGGGGTAGAACTAGCACTAGAGGGTTAGCTAGATATTCCTTAACCTTCTCGAATTCTTATTGGCACTCGGTATCCCAAATGGGCTCGGACCCTTTCTTCAACGTCTTAAAAATGGGTTCACACACCACGGTTAATTTTGATATGAAATGAATGATGTATTGTAAACGTCCTAGTAAATCCCATATCTCTTTCTCTATCTTTGGCGGTGGAATCTCCTGAATAGCTTTGATCTTGGATGAATCAACTTCAATTCCTCTAAGATTGACAACATAGAGTAACAGACTTGCCTAAGATCACCCCGAAGGCACACTTCGACGGTTAAGTTGCATGTTGTATTCTCTCGAGTCTTTCAAAGAACTTTCTCAGCCGGGTAGGTGCCCCGCCTATCCTTGGACTTTATGATCATGTCATCCACATAGACCTCGATTTCTTTCTCGGATCATGTCATGTAATTATGTTGTAGTCGTCGTCCGGTATGTTGCACCAAGCATTCTTGAGCCTAAATGGCATCGCCACGTAACAATACATCCCCCATTGAGTGATGAAGGTCGTCTTCTCCATGTCCTCTTTAGCCATCTTCACCTGATTATACCCAGCAGTAGCCATTCATGAACGAAAGAAAAACATGACCCACCGTGTTATCTACAAGGATGTCGATATGAGGAAGTGGGAAATTGTCCTTGGGGCTTGCTTTATTCAGATCTTTGAAGTCAACGCACGTTCGGACCCTGCTATCTTTCTTTGAAATTGATACTATATTTGCTACTCATTGAGGATAGTGAACAACTTTGATAAACCCAACCTCTAATTGCTTCGAACCTCTTCCTTAATCTTCAACGCCTACCGAGGTTTCATCCTTCTTAGCTTCGCTTAACCGGTTTTGCGTCCTTGTAATGTGGAATTTTATGTTCTACTAGACTTAGATCTATGCTTACCATGTCTTTGTAGGACAATGCAAAGACATCTATGAACTTTGAAAGGAGCGAAGTAAATTGCTTCTACTCTTCTTGATCCAATGTTTTCCCAATCTTAACCTCTTGGGGTTGATCAACGGATCTTAGATTTTTTAATTGTTTCCTCTATTATTGGTGAGCGATTTTCATGATCATCCATAGCTTTCATTAATTCTTTAGGGATTTCCTGTTCATCATTAGAGGCAAAACAATTGAAAACAAGAGGAGGCAAAGAGTTAGCAGAAAGGTTCATTTTGTTGAATGAAGACATGCATACATCGGACTCGAAACCGAAGATACGGAATTAGAAACAACAAAATTAGAAAAAGAACTAGAAGCAACAAAAGGAGAAGCAAGAGGACTAAAACAAGAACCGAGGAAGGGGATGTGCTCCTAAGCTAACAACGAATTCTTGGCCCTCTTTGCCATCAACCCAAGTAACGTGCTTGGAGCCTTTATTGTCGGTGTCGGTGTCGGTGATGACTCTTGATGAATCGAACTATGGGTGCAACATGGCTCGTGATAGTACCGAGACCGAATTCCCTTCTAAGTTCTTCACTCGCCCGAACAGTGAGATCGAAGATGTTATTCCCACCTAGGTTGGTCTACTCGGGGTGGACTGTCCTTTTCGAGGAGGTAGGGTGCCTCCTTTTCTAATATATAGCAATCATTAAATATCTCTAAGCCAGGAACCATAATACCCTTCTTTTTAAGGTAGTCGGACTTAAGAAAACCATAGTTAGGGAAGTCATCACCTTCTTTCATGAACTACCCATTTAGAGTATAGGGAAAGGGGTTGATGGAGCGGACTGTTTGAGGTGCAATCCTTTTAGTCCGAACTTCCTACTTGGCTTGGGCCATTTCCTTAGTCGTAGGCTGATAGCCTAGCTTGAATTTGTAGTTGATAGTGGGTTAAAGGGGTCAAAAGATAGGATGGTATGCCCTTTGGCCTACAACTAGGCCTTGAAAGTATCCCTTCTTCCTAAGAATCGAATAGACACTAGGGTTGCCATAAGGATTGAAGTTAAGATGTGCTTAATCCTTATTTAAGGCAGCAACAGTCTCAAATCCGTATAACTTTTCATTGTTGGCATTCCGCTCGATTTCAACCACAAATTTTTTGGAGGTGATAGTAGCATAAAGTTTATCCTTGTTGACGGTTATAACTTAACCTGTGACAATCATCTTAACTTTTTTGTTGTAGTGTAGAGGGCACTCCCTAATGATCATGCAACCAAAGGCATCTTAAGAGCATATTGAATGTAAATAGGATATCTAGGACTTGGAATTCGCCCTACATTGATTGGCAAGGTCAACGTTCCCAAGACTATTCTCTTATAATTGTCCTAGGCTCCGAGATGAACAGTCTATTTAGAGAGTTTTTGCTCTTTAATACCTAACCTTTTGGTGGTCCTCAAGGGACATTTACAGTTGATCCGTATCTACCAAAGTTAAAGGAATGAACTTGTTGATGCAAGTTATAATTAAATAAAGGGCATTGTTGTGTGGAACACCTTCCTTAGGGAGTTCCTTTTGGTCAAAAGTAATGGTTCCATTCCCACTATTAACAATCCTACTACTTCCTCGGGGTGATTTCAAGAGAGACCTCGATCTTATTAAGTGCGTCAATCAAAGCATGCCTGTGTTTTTAGGAAGCAATATGAGTTGCCAAATTGAAATGTTAGCTTTTAACTTTTGAGGTTGTTTTAGGATTGGGTCTTCTTCTTTAGCAACGATCGGGTTCTTTTGGGGCTTCTTGAGTCTGTTGTGGACCCAGGGGTGTATTATGTCGTCTAGATCTAGTAAGGAATTGGATTTTTAGACCTTTAGGTTCTCCCCAAAATTCTTTTCTTATAAGGGTGGTGTGACCCAAAAGTCATCGTCGTTGTCATCACTCGTTGTTTCTAGTTTTGTAGACATCTTCCTCATCTCTTATCCACAACCTATGGACTTCTGGATCTAAAGGAGCAAACTAAGAAGTTGCTTTGATTCATCGATATCTTGAATGAAGACAGACGAGTCCCACTCGACCTAGAATGAGTTTAGCGAAAATGGCTAAGGTACCACCGAAAGGACTCTTGTTATTACTTGGTTTTGGGCAGCTTTAGGTAGAGGGAGTTGACCATTGCGGAACATACTCTCCAACTTGTTCTAAAATGTCCAACATTACTTGGTGTCGTGTCCTCGTGCACGATGGTATTTGCAAAATTTTCCAAGTGTCCTAGTTTTTATACTTGTTTTGCGGTTTCTAATTCTCGCTTTAATGGGTGGCAATTATATCTTTCCCTTAGCCAATAGATGGTCAAGGGCTTGAGCATAAGTGGTATCAATAGGAGTGTAGTCATTATACCGTTGAAGACATTGACATCTACATCCTTGCTAGTATTTTCACGTATTGGAGGTTTTCTTATCTTTGGATTGATAATTACCTCTATACCTCATCATGACTTTTGTGATCATGGTGGACAACTCTTCTTCTATCAGCATGCCAACATCTCTTAGAGTTGAGAAGTTCATTATCGGTAGGAACTTAAGATGTTGATTGTAGGTAGGTCGAAGGTTATTCACGATGATCCTAACTTAGTCCTTTTCGTAAGGTCAATCAACCATGTGGCCAGCCTTTGCTCTCCATTTGGTGAGGAAGTCTATGAAGCTTTCTTTCCCACCCTACTTGATCAACTCCAAGTCTCTAAGTGTAACTGGTAAATAAAGGTTATAGGAGTAGTGATGTACGAACTCCTTGAATAGATCGATCCAGACTGGTGACCTTGCATGGGTCGAGTGCGTTATATCACTTCGAAGGTTTTCTCTTGGAGAAGTTAAGTCACCGTAGAGGGGGTGAATAGGGTGATGGAAGATTTTTGAGAAAATCAAACTCTTTTTGCACGGAACTAATTAAGAAGCAAATTATGAGTTTAGATTGGACTCAAAAAGTGTAAACTCATATATACGTGGAAACCCTCATGGGGCGGAAAACCACTGGACAAGTGTCAATCCAAACAATAAGTCAAATCCACTAATTGAATCCTCAATTACAATGAATATGACTACTCAGATTTATTCCCAAACAAATCTATTACAATTTTTCCAAGCTCGAATTTACATTATCCGATCGACCAAGTACTTCCGAGTTGAAGTTACCTTATCAACTTGGGATCCTCTAATTTTTCCCGGGTTAGTAGTTCCCTTATCTAACCTGGTACTTCCGAATTGAGGTAACCTTTACAGTTTGGGACAACCGAGTTGATGTAACCTTTACAACACAAGTCAGAGAAAAAGAGTAGAAGAGTAGTAAGAATTGCAATACAACTAACTCACAAGAATACAACTCGAGAATATTAGACTTACGAGTTTGGGAGTTGCATGCTAGAGAAGATGTTTGATATAGTCTCTCTTTTTCTTCCCTTCGTCAGTTGAAATCTTGTGCTAAGGCATCTATAAATTGTCCGCCTTGAAAAGATAGCCGTTGAGCCTCCAACGTCTTTCTATTGAAGCTGTCCGAGTCAACTAGCCGTTGTAACAGACGATACCGAGTCACTCGGATTTCTAGACCACCTTGAAATAATCAGTTGTGCCTTGGTCCTAGCTTCCAACAACTCTTTTTCCAACTTTTGTAAACTGGAAAAGCAGAACGAAAAGACCGTTAGAGTAAGAAATAAAATATTACCCAAACACAAGAATGCAACAAAGTCATCGGTAAGTTCCGAGCTTTTCTAGAAATTCCAGCTTTTTGTCCGGCAATGCTTTAACAGATCGAAGCATTTTGTTTTTTCTTTTTCTTTAGATAATTGACATTAGAAAAACTTGCAAAAACATTAAGCACAATGGTTCTCAAAGTATAAATATACTTTGGTCCATAATTAGAGAAGGATTAGTCTAAATAAAGGATTTAATGACTACTTACCTTAATCTATTAATCTGCAATATTTCAAGTCTAATATTCAATATACTCAGATTCCATATATGCCAAAATTCATAAATAAATTAGCCAATCTTAATGGGCACATGAGTTATATAGACATTTTACAACTACGCATGATTAAACAAATAATAGCGTAGGCAAACTAAATGTCTAAGTCTCGACTTAGTGGGTCGAATCCGAGTTCTGAGTGGGTGAGAATATGAGATCCGAGTGGGTCAGTCTTACTTAGTCTGTCAAAACTAACTCGGATTCTACTTTCCGAGTCTCGGACTTAGTCGGATAATCTTGACAAACTTGAGTTTGAGTTCGATCAAGAATAAGTCATATTGAAATGATGAATTATAAAGCATATGACTTAGTTAAATGAATTTCTTTTAGGATGATTCTTACTTTATCCTAAATTTAGATGAATGCATGAAATCAAAACACATTCAAGGGGCTAGTCAGTCATACAAGAGTCTTCAATATCTCCCTTTTGATGAAAGGCATTCAACTAAATAATGACTCAAAGAAATTCATCATAATTATCGAGCATAATTAAAATTACATAAGGAGCATTTTAAATTTGTGAAACTTTTCAAAATTCGCTCCCCTTAAACCATTTAACTCTACAAAGTTCATTATTCTCTCCCCTAATGCATTTCATCAAAAATAAACAAGGAGAGCATGAGATTTTGAACAGAAGAAATATAGATACCAATTGAATGTAATGATAAGTAAGGTCAATCATACCTTAGTTGATGTCTAGAATGATATTATCAAGGAGATGACTAGACTTTTACCCGAGTGCTTTTCCATATCTCCGACTAACCAAGTTAAAATTCTTAGCACTCTCTGAGGGTCGGACTCGAGTCGTCCTTTGCTTTGTAGTGTACCTGCAAAAAGAAAATAGACTAACCCTTCTTACTTCCTCTAATAAATCCCAGTAAGAATAGTTCTTACCGAGGTTGGTTTTGGAAGAAGGGTACTTTTGGGAAGCCAAATTTGAAGAATTTTTGGAAGGGTCCGATTCTCGAGTCTTACTTTCCGAAAGTTGAGTTTCGGGTTTGTTAAAATCTTTTCTTTTGTAAAAAGTCCGAGCAGACTTCTCTTGATAAACCTTTATGAGCTCAGTTCTCTTTCTCACTTGTCTGAGTTGAACTGGACTCAAAATTTTTGAAAAAGATTTTTCGATAATCCTTCTTGAAAGGATCTTTATAGGAGTTATCCTCCTTTTCGAATTAAAATCCAAACCTTCTTTTCAAAAAGTAACACACTCGAGAACCAAGAAGGAGATCAAGGTTTTTCTGACCTTGAGTGAGTTCTAAAATCAACCTCCGAGACTCATCCAACTTTTTCTTTAAAAGCTCATTCTTAGATCTAAGGCACTCGGACTCCGTCTCATTATCATGTGAGCTAGTCTCAAGTACCTTTAAACCGAGTCTTAGTTTTTCTAGATCATTTTTAGAAAATTGTTCCGAGTTTTAAGAGACTCAAGTTTTTCTTGAAAGAGGGAAGAATCGTAGTTAGACCTTTTCTCTAAAGAAAAATGTACTTTGTAAGATCTATCTTAGAAAATGTACGATAGTAATTGATTACCTCTTGAGGATCATTTTCCTCAACATCGGATGAGTATTGTTCTAATTCGGTTTACGTGATCCGAGTCGAGTCATTGCTATGAGACACTTGGACTCATCCTCTATGTCCGAGTCGGATGAGTCTCCTTCTTCTTCTAACTCATGCTTACTATAAGTAATGGTCTTCTTCTTTTGTAATCTCTCCTCTTTTTCAGGCAATATTTGATGGTGTGTTCCTTACTACCACACTTAAAACACCCGGAATAATTAGTAGAAAAAGAATTGAGAGGATGAGAGAGTTTGCCTTTTCTTTCTCATCTAAGGACCTCGGATTTAGGCTTCTTTTTCAATATCTCGATACTTCATCATCATCTTAAATCCTTTTGCAATTTGCTCTATTGCGTCCTCTTCCGAGTTGGAACCACTTGAACTTAGTTCGACCTTCTTCGAGGCTTTTAGTGCAATGTTCCTTCTTGGGCTGTCCTCGTAATCCTTCTCTTGGAGATTTAGCTCATGGGCGAAGCTTTCCTATGAGCTCATCTAACTTTAGTTTGTTGAGGTCCTGTGCTTCTTCTATTGCAGTCACCTTCGGACCCCATTTCTTCTTTGGTAGGCTCCTCGAAGTTTTCTAACAACTTCTTTATTAGGCATCTTCTTATCGAGAGATTTGAGATTATTAACAATCTCTCGTGAATCGGACATACATGTCGGTGATGCTCTCAGCTTCTTCCATTTTGAATAGCTCATACTTGTGGTGGTATTGGCTGATCTTAGTTTGTCTCATTTGGCTTCTTCCGTCATATGTTGTCACCAAGGTGTCCCACACGTCCTTCGCTGTTTCACATGCCGAGAGTTTATTGTACTCCGAAGCAGCTATGGCATATAGAAGGATGCTCATAGCTCTAAAATTCTTCTTGTACCTTTCCTTCTCTTCAGTGGTGTATTCGACTTTAGTTTTGCCACTGTTTGGTCACCTTCTTGCTTGGTGGGAATATACACTTGTTCATCAAGATCTTGAATGAAGCATTGCATCGGTTTCTTCCAAAGTGCAAAGTTTGAGTCTTTGAACTTGGGTGGCCTCAAAAGAGATCTTCCTTCTTCGAATTCTCCAAGTACAATGAGCCATGATCTTTAAACCTTTGGATGGTGAGATCCTCTTGAAAGGCTAGGCTCTAATACCAATTGAAGGTTTACTTTTGGAGAAGTCAAGTCACCCTAGTGGGGGCCTAATAGGGAGATGGAAGATTTTTGAGAAAATCAAACTCTTTTACATAGAACTAATTAAGAAGCAAATTCGAGTCTAGATTGGACTAAGAAAAGTGTAAACTCGGATATACGTTGAAACCCTCCTGGGGCATAAAACCACGGACAATGTCAATCCAGCACACCAAGTCAAATCCACTAATTGAATCCTCAATTACAATGAATATGACTTCCGCATTTGTTCCCAAACAAATCTATTACAATTTTTCGAGGCTTAGAATTTACCTTATTTGATCGACCTAGTACTTCCAAGTTGAAGTTACCCTATCAACTTAGGATCCTCCAATTTTTCCAGGGTTAGAAGTTCCCTTATCTAACCTGGTACTTCCAAATTGAGGTAACCTTTACAGTTTGGGACAAGCTGAGTTGAGGTAACCTTTACAACTCATTCGGAGAGAAAGAGTAGAAGAGTAGTAAGAATTGTAATACAACCGATTCGGAAGAATACAACCGAGAATATTAGACTTAGAGTTTCTCTTTTTGTTCCCTTCGTCGGTTGAAATCTTGTGCTAAGGCTTCCATAAATAGTCCGCCTTGAAGAGATAGTCTGTTGAGACTCCAATGTCTTTCTATTGAAGTCGTCCGAGTCAACTAGCCGTTGTAACGGATAGTCTTAGTCACTCGATTTCTGGACCACCTTGAAATAATTGTTGTGCCTTGGTCCTAGCTTCTAACAACTCTTTTTCTAACTTTTGTAAACTGGAAAAGCGAACGAAAAGACCGTTAGAGTAAGAAATAAAATATTACCCAAACACGATGAATGACAAAGCTATCGGTAAGTTCCGAGCTTCTCTAGAAATTCCGACTTTTTATTTGGGAATACTTTAACGAGTCAAGACATTTTGTTTTTGCTTTTTCTTCGGATAATTGATATTAGAAAAACCTGCAAAAACATTTAGCACAATGGTTCTCAAAGTATAAATATACTATGGTCCATAATTAGAGAAGGATTAGTCTAAATAAAGGATTTAATGACTAATTACCTTAATCTATTAATCTGCAATATTTCAAGTCTAATATTCAATATACTTAGATTCCAAATATGCCAAAGCTCAAAAATAAATCATTCAATCTTAATGGGGTCATAAGCTATAAAGACATTTTACAATTATGCATGATTAAACAAATAATAGCGTAGGCAAACTAAATGTCCGAGTCCGACTTAGTGGGTCGAATATGAGTTCCGAGTGGGTCGAATCCGAGTCCCGAATGGGTGAGAATATGAGATCCGAGTGGGTCGGTCTTACTCGATCTGTCAAAACTAACTCGGATTCTACTTTCGAGTCTCGGACTTAGTCGGATAATCTTGACATACTTGAGTCCGAGTTCGATCAAGAATAAGTCATATTGAAATGATGAATTATAAAGCATATGACTTAGTTAAATGAATTTCTTTTAGGATGCTTCTTGCTTTATCCTAAATTTAGATGAATGTATGAAATCAAAACACATTCAAGGGGTTAGTTAGTGATACCTAAGTCTTCAACTTCATTATGTCAGTATCGAATGTCCATGGGAAGATTATGTGGTAAGTGTCTTTCGGTATGTTGTTAAGATTCGTTGTTCCTATGAAGTTGCGAACATAGTGATGGGGATTCTTGAAACCTCGAAATTTGATATCGGGCATGGTAAACTTAAGGGGTAGTTTCCCTTTAGGGATTGTAGTAAATCCCTAATGATCAAAATAGTGGTTACTGAACATGGATGACTCCCTTAACATTTGTTCTATCCGATCTAGGCATGGATCGAGTTAAGGTTTGGATTCATGCTTAGGGATTCATGCTTGGGACTCGTGTGGAGGAGATAAGTTAGTTGGAGGTGGAGTACCTACTCTTTCTCCTCTTCTTAACCGTCCCGCTTCCTCATCTCTCTTACTCGTCCTCAATGGCTTTCAGGATAACCTTATAATCGCTCGATATAACGCTATTTTCTAATCCCGAGCATCTATCCTAGCTTCTACCCCGGCTAAGTTCTCATTAACCAAAGCAAGAATATGAGACTGTTCCGGGGTTAAATCCATTAGAAGGGAATTCTTTCTAGGTAATGTCCTACAAAAAAAAAAAAAACATAGACTCGAACCGGTGCGTTATGCATCGAATATGTTGCACCGGCGTAGACAGTAGAGTAGAACATGGTGCAAAGCGAGGAGCAGATGTACCGGACTCCTTGATGAGGTGTTTTAACCTTTTGGAGCTCGGATTCCAATGATACTCAATGGTAGTAGACTTCCCTGTTCTGCAACCCAAAGGATAAGGCTTAGGATCATGTGAAAGAATACCACTTTTGGGAGGCAATGATTTAATCGTAAGACCTAAAGAGACTAAGAATGCTTTAATTTGAGATGCACATAAGGAATGCGAGAGAAAAATGGAGTGTATGCGATGACGTTTATGACTTAATTTAGGGATGATTTTTATGATTTTGCTAATACATAATTAGAGTATATGAATGATAATTCCTTAGTGGAAGACGCATTTATTTTAGCTAATTGAAAATATGATAATGCATAACACACCCACCTAATTCGAGATGAATTTATTTTGGCTAAGTCAAGATGAATTTATTTTGGCTAAATGAAATATGAAATATGAAAATACAAAACGAACTCACCTCATTTGAGATAAATTTATTTTGGATAAATGAAATATGAAACATGAAAATACAAAACGAACTCACCTCATTTGAGATAAATTTATTTTGGATAAATGAAATATGAAAATGCAAAACGGACTCATCTAATTTGAGATGAATTTATTTTGGATAAATGAAATATGAAAATGCAAAACAGATTCAACTAATTTGAGATGAATTTATTTTGGCTAAATGAAATATGAAAATGCAAAACAAACTCACCCGATTTGAGATGAATTTACTTTAAAATATAAAAATGCAAAACGAGAATGCGAAATAAAAATGTAACAAAAATAAAGAAGGCCAAAAAGATGAACCGACTTACCAAAAGATAGAGAGGACGTTGGTATACCCTTCTAGATCGATCGGCGATCACCATTTAGACCTAAAAGGAAAAAGGTAGTTTAACTTTTGGCTAAATGTAGACGATAGATCGACTCTAGGAAATTATGAAAGTATTTTATTTGCACCCATGCAAGGGCTAATCAGCACTCCTCACCTATCCTTAAAGACTCACAAATAGAAGATTAAATCTAAAACAATCACACTCATCCAAGCATACAAATGAAGACAAGGTCCCACCCAATAGTCAAAAGATTTATGGTCAAAAGAGATTAAGACTAGGTAGGATACATGGTGATTTATAGTCCGAGAATTTAGCCTTTGATATGGGCACGACAAAAAAAATGCTAAAATCCTCGGTGCCTCTCGGTAAACCAAAAGCGCGTGCTATGAAGGAAGAGGTACTGCCTCCATCGACAATCAAGCCCAGTTGGGTCTGCTTGGGATGCAATAGGAGCCTATTACCGTAAGTGTTTAACAAGGGGTAAAAAACCTAATGATCCAACAATAGTAATAAGCTATGTTCAAAGGTTGCTAAAATGCGGGATGCCTAATGCAAATACATTGGAAAAACTCACTACTCAAATTTTCAAGTTTCACCCTCTTAATACGTGATCTATCCCCAGTGAGTCGCCATCGTAAGAACTATGGCCGGGACCCGACCGAGCATCCCCACGAACTGGCGTAGGATTTTTAATTTTAATGAGAGAAAAGGGGTGAAAATGATTTTAGGGTTTTGAAAATTGACTTTTGAAAGTAGGGATGAACCTCTTATTTAGATTTCCGAATTTTATTAAGTTGGGTTAAAGATGAATCACATCATATTGATTTATGGTTTTATTAATTATTTTATTTTAGAAATTACTTTTAGAAGTCTTGGGATGTTACTTCTTAACTAAACAAAGTAAAGAGGCTAGGGTTTCTATTTCTACCATAAGGCTTTAGGGCCAAACCGGTGTGAAAACACCGGCTTAGACCCAAGCCACGACCATTCACCACTCGATGCTAGCCGAAGCCAGCACCTAGCGGTCAGGGGTGCTGGCCACAAGCCACTGGCTGAGGAAATCAGCCTTGCCCTTTGGCCTAGGTGGTAGATTAAGAAGCACTACTATAGTCGGAAAAAGCCAAGATGCAATTTGAATAGAAATAAAGGAAAAAGAGGATTCGCCAGTCACTTTTTAGGAAAGAAAAACTAACAAAAATATAACAAATAAAATTTGATCTTCCAATCTTAGTATGGGAAAATTAGGACTGAAAGAGGCTAAAAAGTGACTCCATCGGTTTAGAACCGAGAATTGGATTCTGGGTGCGAGGGTATGAAACGTAGGGTTAAGCCTTTCCATTCCGCTTGTCGAAGATGACCATTACTAGTTTGAGTAGTGAATTAAAATAATGTACTAAACACAAGCAAAGAACATGCTAAACAATATCAAAGCAACCAAAACATGAATGAAAGCAATAAAAAGCTAATAAAAAGGAAAGTGGTAAAGAAATTAAAAGCGACACAAAATAAAAGCGAGCAAGAAAAAGAAAGCGAGACATTTAACAGATTACATTGGGCGGGGAGGAAGTAAAAACAATACAACTCTTTTCCACAATACTGAAGCGATAAAAAGCATAAATAAATAACCGTTTGACTCGCCGAATCGGTGCCATGAGGTTATCTCACCTGCCGATATGGATCTCCGCACCGGATCCGGTGATGCGAGGTGGTGAATCAAGGAAAGGGGCTTTTTGTGAATTTTGAGTGTAGGTAAGAAGCTCGATGATGGAGTATTCTAGTTCGGATATGGTAAGAATGAAGAATGGAGTGGGAATAAGTTGAAAAGGGACCAAGAGAACATAATACGAAGGAAGTATTCGGTAGCTCTTAATCAAATTTTAGCGAGTGCAACGTTCGGAATAAGCCTTTTGGTTAGCTTTCTACACCATAGCACATAGAAGAAAGTCGTTAAGCCAAGACTTTTTATTTATTGGGAGAGGTCTAGGTCACAAATAACCTAGGGTTGCTCTCGGCCAGCTGTGTAGAAGCGATTGAGAAAAACTAGGCCAATACTAAAGTGATAAGATCGGATAGAATAGGATAAAACCCGATAGAACCCCCGTCGGAGGCGCCGGCCACCCGGTGTTACCTAGGGTTTCGTTCCCCTTTCGTGCTACAAAGGGAGTCAAGGCCAAAACACTGCGTTTGACTTAAAGAATCCAGGTAGGGGTGTCGGCCATACGGTAACGTTTTGAGGGGAGAAGCACATAGTCTTGGGCGGATTATCTTGGAGCTTAAATGCAAGTACTTTGATGCTTGTGATCATGAAATGCAACGCTTAACGTCATGTGAAGGTTTGCTCTTAAAGAGTCTTAGTCACCCTAGATGGGGGTGAATAGCGTGATGAGGAAATTTTAACAAACTTAGAATCTTTAAGCTTGAAAGGAATGAACAATATAATCGGTGTCTAGATTAAACTCGTAAAAGTGTAACTCGGAGATACATGGAAACCTTCCTAGGGCTGAAAACCACAGACAATGCTAGTCCAAGCACCAAGTCAAATCCACTATTTTTAATCCACAAAATACAACGAACCGACTCAACCGAATTGCTCCCTTAAACAATTCCTTTCGGAGTTTTCCTAGACTCAAAAGTTCCCTTATCCGATCTAGTACTTCCTAACTAAGGTAATCTTTACAGCTTATGGACAACCGAGCTGCGTTAACCCTTACAGCTCGATCAAGGGACCTTACTCGGAAAATAAGAAGAGTATGTGACTCGATTACATGACTTTACAACTCGTAAAGTATGAATTACAAGTTGGGAGTTGTAAGTAGAAGATTGAATATGAAAACAATGACTTTTGCTTAAGTAATGTGTTTCAACAATAGTTCTAGTAATCTCCAAGTCTTGTGAAGTGGCTTCTATTTATAGATGGCCAAGCAGATTAGCCGTTGGATCGATTTCTGAAGAAAGGTCCTTCCCGACCGTTGTAACAGCTTCTTCCGAGTCACTTAGAAAAGATCCGTTGAGATGTGAACGTTATGCAATGGCTCTTGGCTCCTAAAGGTGCTCCGATCAGCTGGTGATGTCCGAAAAGTAAGGTGGAAACCACCGTTGAGCTTAGCGTTGAAGTTTTCCAGCTTTGGAAACAGACAACCCCGACACGACGTCCGAGCCTTGTTTAGAAGTAGATAAGCCTTATCTCGCTGGTGATTGTCGGCTTGAAGCCGCTTACTTTTGTAATTCAAAAATGAGATAACCTCGTTTAGATATCCCACAAAAGTAAACCACTTTGGTTCTCAAAGTATAAAATACTTTGGTCCAAGATTAGGCAGAGATAATAATTTAATTAAGACAATTAAGTGCATAATTATTTTAGTCCTAGAGGAGTGGAATTTTCCGAGTCTAATATTCATTATGCTCAAATTCCATCGAGTCGATCCTAATAGAGATCAAGTTATAAGAGTGAAAACATCGAGTATAATATTCATTATACTTGATCTAGACAAATAATTCTCAAACATACAAACCGACTTATAAAGGTGAATTAATACCGTAATTCACTTTACGTTGAAACCCGCAATCGTAACCCGGATAAAAAGTGCTAGAGATAATATTTGATCGTGCGATAAATCTGAGTGATGTCCGAGTGACTTAACATCAATGTGAGAAGATAAACGAGAATATGTATTCTAAGTCGATCAAAAATGAATGAAAACTTAAACAGGAGTTTCTATAACACTCGTAATGACTTGTAATCAAAACTTAAGAGAGATGAGATTTGTACCTAAGTCTTTATGTAGTACTTAGAATGATCTTGATTTAGTGTCCGAGTCTTCAATCTCCCTCTTTTTGATGAAAGGTATTCCACACTCGGATATAAACTTTGTTAATGAAACGAAAAGGAGTTTTCTTTCTTACTCGATAGAAACATAACGTAATAAAAAGTACATAGTGAAGCGATTCGGACTTAGAAAATATTTTAGATACTATCACGACTTAGAACATTTCTATGGATAGCACATTTAGCTAAGAATATCAACAACTATATCGGAGCGAAAGAAAGAAAATAATGTGAATAGATATATCGGAGAAAAACAAATAATAAGAGATTCAAACTCGTAAAGAGTGAACTTAGAAATAATTGTGCTCTAAGAATGAAAATCCATTCATATATTCACAAAACAAAAAATACAAGTAAAGAGGGTAAGAGAACTACCCCTAAACAAGACAACAACAATTTTTCTATTAGTCTCCCCTTGCCTTTCAAGCAAAAGAAAACAAAAACAGGGAAAAACACATCAAGTGGATACAGTTGATGTTTGGACAAAAAAATTAAACAAAAGAGAAAGAAAAGAAATTAAGATGGTGGAGCTGGGCGGTGTGTGCAGAGGTGCACGAGCATGCCATGCGCCTACGATGGTATGCTTCGGAGGACGTTAAAGATCCGGGCGGCGCAGATCGGGATCTCCGGTAGTGACTCAACTTTGAGTGGCCGACCTAGAATTAAGTCATCCGGAGGCTCATCTTCTTGGAAAACCACAGAGGGGGTGCTTCTTCTAGCTTGACCCCCGTGGACTCGACCAACGTCTGTAGGGTCTTCCGGCCTACTCAAACTACTCGTCTAAGCCGATCGCCTCGGTCGAGGAACTTTAGCACCTTATCCCTCGGCTTCTTCCTTCTTTTCTCCTTCTTTTCTCCTTCTTCCTCCTTCTCTTATTCCTTCTCTTCCTCCTTTTCTTCCTCCTTCTCCTCGTAAAGAGCCGCTTCAACCGCAACTTCCTCTCCTTCTTCCGCCTCTTCGAGAGGAGACTTGGCAGGCTCGAGGACTCCTCGAAGTATCCGAGCCGTCCGGGTCCCGAGCAGCCTTCGTTCGCCTTTCTCGGAAGAGATCAAGCTGCTCCTGTTGCTCCTTGACCAGGCTTTTCATTTTGAGAAGTAGGTCTTGGTGCTCCTGGATCCGAGATTGGACTGTCTTATGATTGATGACCATATTCCGAAGGACGGTTTTGTAGGAGCGAAGGGTGGCCCGAAAATTCTCGGTCATCGAAGAAAGCCTCGTCTATCAAAATAGTAGACAGAGCGGCAGTGGCTTGAGGAGGAAGACCTGAGGTGGAAGCACCACTAGGTGGAGGAGGGAGAGATAGGGAGTCTCGAGTTTGAGTCTAAGTCCGAGGAGGGGGCAAAGGTGGCCTTAGTTTTGACCCGTGGACTCGGACACCAGTGCTTGGTTTCCCGGTACTCGTATTCAAGAAGCTCCTTCCTCGCCAACAATGATGGCAGCCTCAAACACTCGCTTTTGAGTCTCGAGGGGAGGGGAACCTTAAACCGCTTGAAAATTACTGTTAAAAGGGCTCCGAAGGGAAGAGGAGAGGTTTTCTTTACCCGAGATGACACAGGTGGCCATCCGCTCGAGGATAGCTGGGAAGAGGTCTACATTGAAGCCCTCAAGGATATCGAACAAATCTTTGAGAATCTTAGAGTTAGGATTCTCTTTGCTTGAACGATGAGAGAAGAAAGTTCTCATCAAAAGGAAACAAAGAAGTCCGGCCTCAGTCTTCATCCGAGTCACCGAGAAATTCTTTCATGACTCGGGGACTTCCTTGGCGTATTTTTCAAAGAACTCATCTGCAATTTTGTTAAAAGGGATGGGATTGCAGTTGAGAAAGAGAGAGGAAACTTTGAAAAGATGATGAAGGATGGAAAGGTTTATGCGCAAAACTATGTCGCGAACTCTTAAGGAAATGACTCAATCGGAGCTGGATAGATTGGAGTAGAACTCAAGCAACGAGTTCGGGTAAATAAACTCATTGAAGCAAAGGAAGTTGTAAACTCTAGTGGTTTTGATGTGATTCAACCATGAGAAGGATGTGGTTGGGAAGAACTTGTCATCCAACGTGAGGTGTTGGGTGACGAAGATTTTGGGAGGGTTAGAAGTGCCCTCTTGAGCTTGCTTAGTGCGGGGTTTCTTGGTTGCAGACTCTAGAAAGTCTTGGGTTGAACCTCTTTTAGGCATGGCTGATGTTTTTGAAGTGATAGAGAGTGGACTCAAAAGAGAAAGAGAGTGCGTGTAAGAGAGTACCGAGAGCTTTTGAGTGCGAGAGTGAGTAAGCGAGAGATTACGTTAGGAGAGAGTAAAGTAGCAAAATGAAGGAAAAGGGATGCCATTTATAGTGAAAGGAATGTCCTTCAAGATTCGGTCCGACCTAAACCTCCAACGATCGCCTTAGACAGGTGTGACGTTTCCGCTCTCCAACGGTTAGAATTCCAATGTCTTTCTCCCAACGGCTAGTTCACTCGATCGATGCGCGCGATAGAGAGAGAGAAAAGAGAAATTTTAAAAGAAATTTATGAAATTCTCCACTAATCTAGAGATGATATCGGAAGTTTGAAGTCCATTTTTCTCAAAACCGAGTCCGACTCAAGTATGGTTTCCGAGTGACTTAGAAAGCGCAAACATATAATAACTCCTAGGTCAGTCTCACTGGGTCAACTTAACCAATTGTTATTAAGACAAAGAAAGAAAACATATAACACATAATCATGCAAGACAATTTCACTTAGAAAATGACACAAACATGCATTAATCATTCCAAGCTCATTCCTAATAAAACAAAACTGATCCTCACTAAGGGGCTTAGTAAAGATATCAACTAATTGAAGATTGGTAGGAATGAATTCAAGTTCAATATCACCCTTTTCGAATGATCTCTCGTAAAATGATACTCGACCTCAATGTGTTCCGCCTTTGAGTGCTCGAACTGGATTCTTAGTAATGCTGATTGCACTCGATTATCACACATGATTGGAATTGATTTGAATGAAAGTTCAAGATCTTTCAAGTGTTGCTTGATCCATAGAATCCGAGCACAACATGCTCCAGCTTGCAATGTATTCAGCTTTAGCAGTTGATAGAGCAACCGAGTTTTGCTTCTTTGAGTGCCAAGATATAAGAGATTGACCCCGAAATTGGCATGCTCCTGATGTGCTCTTTCTATCAACCTTGTATCCAACATAGTCAGCATTCGTGTATCTAGTGAGGGTCGAGTTCCGAGTTTCTTAAGAACCATAAACCTAAATTCCGAGTCCCTCGTATCTAAAAATTCTCTTCACCGCAGTGAGATGTGATTCTTTTGGTTTAGCTTGGAATCTTGCACACAGACATTCACTAAACATAATGTCTAGCCTACTGGATGTGAGATATAGCAGAGATCCAATCATACCTCGATAGAGTTTCCGATCTACTCGCTTTACCTTTTTCGTCCGAGTCCAATTTCATGCCGCTTACTCATTGGTGTTCGCTGCATGTTTTGCATCTTAAAGCTTGTACTTCTTCAGCAACTCCTTGGTATACTTAGATTGATGGACATAGATGCCATTTTTATCTTGTCCGATTTGTAGACCAAGAAAGAAATTGAGCTCTCCTATCACGCTTATTTGGAATTCCTGTCTCATCAACTCGAAAAATCTCGATAGAGATTTTCATTATTAGCTCCAAAGATTATATTATCAACATAAATTTGAGCAATAATAAAGTCTTTCCCCTTGGTTTTATGAAAAGAGTTTTGTCAATCTGACCTCTTTTGAAATCATTTTCAACCAAGAAACTTCTCGGTCTTTCATACCAAGCTCTAGGAGCTTGTTTACGACCATAAAGAGCCTTTTGCAACTTGAAAAAATGATTTGGAAATTCTTAGTTTTCAAATCCAGGGGTTGCTCAACATAGACTTCCTCTTGAATAAAACCATTCAAAAAGGCATATTTGACATCTATTTGATACAACTTAATATTCATGCTTGATGCAAATGCCAAGAGGATTCGAATTGCTTCTATCCTAGCAACTAGTGCAAAGGTTTCCCCACAATCAATCCCTTCTTCTTGATTGTAACCTTGAGCCACAGGTCTAGCCTTATTTTTGACTACCAACCCATCCTCATCCAATTTGTTCTTGAAAACCCATTTGGTTCCTACAACCGGGTGGTCAAAAGGTCGTTTGGTTAGAGTCCAAACTTGGTTGCTCTCAAATTGATTAAGTTCCTCTTGCATGGCCTCTACCCATTCAGGTTCATTTAGGGCCTCCAAGTGCATTTCTAGGTTCAGTTAATGATATGAATGCAGTGAATGCACATAGATTTTGCAAAGAAGAGTGAGTTCTTACCCTACTCGTTGATGTCGGACAAAATGTTCTCGAGTGGGTGGCTCGAAGCATATTTGAATGCTCTACCTGTTCTCTAGTTTACCGATTTTTGGTTCTATTAGCTAATCTTCAGTGGTATGATCTGGCTGAGTTTGCTCATTTGCTTGATCTTCAGCATTCCGAGTTGGCTCTCGAGCTGGTTCGGCCTTAGTCATGATGTTCTGAGTCGCTTTCTTTTATCCGAGCTCTACTTTAGCAAGATCATCTACATCTCGACCGAGTCTCAAATTTGAGAAGGTTAACTTGGTTTTCCATGATCAATCTCATCAAACACAACGTGGATGCTTTCTTTCACTTTGTTTCTTTTATTAAAAACACGATATGCTTTACTATGAGATGAATAACCCGTAAAGATACCTTCATCCGACCGAGCATCAAGCTTGGTCAGTGATCCTTACCATTATTGTGAACATAGCACTTATACCCAAAGGGTTTGAAGTATGAGATGTTAGGTTTCTTTCCCTTGTAGAACTCGTATGGAGTTTTCTTCAGGATGGATCCGATGAGGCATCCGTTCGGAGCGTAGTTTGTTGTGTTGATCGCCTCGACCCGTAGATAGTAAAGTAGATCATGTTCAATCATCATTGTCCTTCCTATTTCTTCAAGAGTTCGGTTCTTTCTCTCCACTACTCCATTCCGTTGAGGAGTTATGGGTGCTGAGAAATTGTGGGAGATACCATTCTTATAGTAGAACTCGCAAATTCCGAGTAATCGAACTCCCTTCCCTAGTCAGCTCAAATTCTTTTGATGTGAGTCTGAGACTCGACTTGAATTTTCCCGCAAAGCTTGCTGAATTCTTTAAAAGCTTCATTTTTGTGCTTAAGAAAACAAACCCGTGTAAATCGTGAGTAGTCATCAACAATCACAAGTACATATAATTTACCTTCGAGACTCTATACGAGGATTTCACAACTTCAATCCATATGCAACATTTCAAGCACTTTGGATGCGGAAACAGCTTTGAGAGATTTGAAAGATGATCCGACCTATTTCCCTTGTGTGCATGTTTCATAGATTTTATCTTTCTTAAATGCACAGTTAGATAAACCTCTAACTAAACCATGACATGCAAATTTTTTGATAGTATGCATGCTAACATGACCTAGTCAACAATGTCATGTCCAAGAATCATCATGCAATGATGCTTTTAAACAAGATAAATTCTAACTTGGATCGTAGAGAGGAATACCGTAGGTATTACCCGATCTCTTACCCGAGAGCTTAGTCTCTTTGGTGGTTGCATCGAAATATAGCAATTTGTCCGAGTAAATCTTACCTCTTGACCCTTGTCACACAATTGAGAGATGCTGAGTAGATTGTACTTTATTCCCTTGACAAGATAGATTGGGTTGACTAGGTTGTCTCCTTTCCCAATCTTGCCTATTCCACCTATCTTGCCCTTACTCGTCATCTCCAAAAGTGACTTTGCCTCCTTTGTAATCTTCCAACTCGAAAAGAGTCATGAATCTCCCGACATGTAGCATAAGCATCCACTGTCTAAGTACCAATGACCTTTTGTCCTTTCCTCGAGTTACCCGCAAGTCGAAACACACTAACCCATCTCATTTCCTCTAACGAACCCAAGTAACTCCCTTGATCGTGGTCCTTTTCCGAGGAAGAAGACTCTTAGAAACCCATATTTGAATGACCTTGGATTTGGTTTGATTCCGAGTCTTCTTTTAGAAAACCGAGTTTGTGTCTCTTTCTTTTGAAAATCTTTTCTTTTATAAACAGGTGGAGAAGGTTTTCTCCCGTGAACCGATCAGGACCATGCTCAGCCTTTTCGAACTTCACAGCTTTGGAATCCTTTTTAAAAAGATCTAAGTAGCAATTAGATTCCTCCTCTTCGTTAAAACCAAGTCTTTCTTTCCCGAAAGAGATACACCGAGAGCCTAAAATCATATCAAGGTTTTTTGACATTGAGTGAATTTCAAAACAAGCTCTTGAGACTCGTTGAGCTTTCTTTTCGGATGTTCATTTTCTCTTCGAGTGACTCAAATTCAGTCTCATTAGCTTGAGTATTGGTCTTGAGTTCTTTCAGAGTTAGTCTTAGTTTTTCCAATTCATTTTTCAAACCATTGCTCTCGAAGTAAGATACTCAAGTTGTTCTTTGAACCGAGGAGAATCGGAATTAGACTTTTCTTCCAAAGTATAAATACATTTAGCTAAATCAACTTTGGAGAGCTTGAGAAAATATTCAATTACATCGTGAGGACTTGTCTCCTCAGTATCTCGAATTGTTAGAATCTAACTTAGATTTAGCTTCGAGTCTATTAGTGCCATCGGACACTTTGAGTCATCGAATGTTCATCTTCTTCGGATGTGTCTTCATCACTCCATGTGGCCATCATAGCCTTATTCTTTCTATCCCTCTTTCTCCTTGGACAGTCTTTGACTATGTGATCTTTGCTGCCACATTCAAAGCAACCGGAGTTCTTAGTTAAAGATAACTTTGAAGGGGAGGAGTATTAACCTTTTTGTCATTCTTATCATTCTTGTAGAACTCTTCCTTTGGCCTCTTTTCCCATTTCTTATGCTTCATCATCCTTTTGAAACATCGGGTAATGAGTGTCATAGGATCTTCTTCTAAGTTCGAGGAACTCGGACTTTCTCTTATACTTTCCGAGGCTTTCGACGCAATGTTCTTTTTATGCCGACCTCGGCATCCTCTTATACGTTAAGGCTTTCAGCGCAATCTCTTATACAAACTTAGAATCTTTAAGGTTGAAAGGAATTAACAAGATAATCTAAGTCTAAATTAAACTCGAAAAGTGTAATTCGGAGATACGTGGAAACCTCGTCAGGCGTAAAACCACTGGACATTGCTAGTCCAAGCACCAAGTCAAATCCACTATTTTTAATCCACAAAATACAACGAACCGACTCAACCGGAATTGCTCCCTTACACAATTTCTTACAGAGTTTTCCTAGACTCAAAAGTTCCCTTATCCGATCTAGTACTTCCTAACCGAGGTAACCTTTACAGCTAGGGACAATTGAGTTGAGTTAACCCTTATAACTCAGTCAAGGGAACTTACTCGTAAAGTAAAAAGAGTAGGTGACTCGATTATAAGACTTTAAAACTTAGAAAGTATGAATTACAAGTTGGGAGTTGTAAGTAGAAGATTGAATATGAAAATAATGACTTTTGCTTAAGTAATGTGTTTCAACAATAGTTCTAGTAATTTCCAAGCCTTGTGAAGTGACTTCTATTTATAGATGGCTAAGCAAATTAGCCGTTGTGACTGATTTCGAAGAAAGGTCCTTCCCGACCGTTGTAATGGTTCTTCCGAATCACTCGAAAAGATCCGTGGAGATGTGAACGTTATGCAACGGCTCTTGGCTCCTAAAGGTGCTCCAGCTTAGCTGGTGATGTCTCGAAAAGTAAGGTGGAAACCACTCGTTGAGCTTAGCATTGAAGTTTTCTAGTTTTGGAAACAGACAATCCTGACACAAAGATCTCGAGCCTTATTCGAAGTAGATAAGCCTTATCTGCTGGTGATTGACGACTGAAGCCAGCTACTTTTGTAATTCAAAAATGAGATAACCTCGTTTAGATATCCTACAAAAGTAAACCACTTTGGTTCTCAAAGTATAAAATACTTTGGTCCAAGATTAGGCATATATAATAATTTAATTAAGACAATTAAGTGCATAATTATATTAGTCCTAGAGGAGTGGAATTCTCTCGAGTCTAATATTCATTATACTCAAATTCCATAAGAGTCGATCGTAATAGAGATCAAGTTATAAGAGTGAAAACATTAGAGCATAATATTCATTATACTTGATCTGGACAAATAATTCTTAAACATACAAACCGATTTAGAAAGGTGAATTAACATTGTAATTCGCTTTACGTTGAAACATGCAATCAAAACTAAGATAAAAAGTGCTAGAGAGAATATTTGATCGTGCGATAAATCTTAGTGATGTCCGAGTGACTCGAAACATCACTCGTGAGAAGATAAACAAGAATATGTATTCCGAGTCAGTCGAAACGAATGAAAACTTAAACAGGAGTTTCTACAATGCTCGTAATGACTTGTAATTAAAACATAAGAGAGATGAGGTTTGTACCTGATTCGAGTCCGAGTCTTCATCATGTTGAGGTCTTCGACTTTGTGTATGATTAGATAAAAATGAAATACCGAATTCTAAGCCTGGAATTTCTCGCACGCGGCACTAGACTCGTTGACTTTGGAGGCTTGGCCCGGGCTTGGACCATCCGTAACAAAAAGGGATTTTTGGATCGACCCAAGGAAAAGGTTATTTTGGTGCTCGGGGGTTCTTTGTGGTTTACTGGCTTCGTCGCACCAATCAAATTAAGTCCACGATCCAAATCCTCAAATAGGACTCTAGATTTCATCATCGAGCCGACAATAAAAAGTATGAAATTAAAGGAGATAAGGGACGACACGTTTTAGGTGTCTACGGACTCGATCAAAGAAAACATTAGGAATGATGTATCAAGTATAGGTTTCTTAGGCTAATGCCTATCTTATTAGTGTACACATATTAATACTAATACATGTTCTCATGTTTTAGAAAACATTTTAGTTAGTAGCGAACGACAAGCTCCTTTCGTTATTGTAATCAAAGATGCTCTCTCTAGCCGCAGAGCGCTAGAGATTATTCAAGACTAACTTGCACCAAAATTATATATACAAACAAGTCGTACCAACTTAAAAGGACAACCATAGGAGCCGTATAACTTCATCGAGGAGGATGTATGGAAGAGGATCGACGAACGGGTAAATGTTGAAGACTTCCACGTAATTCAACATTCATTCTCTTGTTTTCTTCTCCATTTATTATTGTACTTTAAAAACAATAAAGTTCATTTAGTGTTAATTTTATTACTTTTTGAAGCATTATTGTAATCTATAAATGTGTATTTTTGTAGGCCATAGGTGAAGCCAACCTGAAGAGGATTAAGTTTAATATTTATCCCTATGTCATGTCCCATGGGGATACACATTGGTTGACGAGAAGTTGTACAATTGGAAGATTGAACAACTTCAAATTGAAGTTGGTGAAGGTGTCATAATAGACCCTTCACATATAACAATCGAGAAGGACGAGTCAAAGGTCGAAAGAAAAAGAGGAAATGACACCTTCATTACACCGGAAACCAAATATGTTGTTTAGCAACTTGTGAGTGTCATTAATAATTGATTACGTTCATGGACTTAATGGTTATTACGAAATATCCAATGACAATTTATTTCCTTCTTACAGGAGTCGTTGTCACAATAGTCTACTTTTGAAGTGGAGAGCACTTGGGAGGAAAGACAACCTAGCATTGGCACTAGAAGTAGATGAGCATGTCGGTCAGGTTCAAGCTGTTGGTAAGTAGATATTCTTCAGTGCTTTGGGGCTGGAAAGAAGCATAGCAGCTTCCACCTCGGCCGACGTCTAGGCCCTCCTTTCCAAAATGAGAAACCAAGCGACTGGTCGACATCAATGTTAAGTGACTTTCGAGGTAATGGAAACCGTCATGGAGCACTTCTCCAAGATAGGCATGTAGTAACCAAACTTCGAAGCCCTACAAATGCATGAACCCATAACACATACACCGGCGAGCGCAAAAGCAAGCTCACCCGACAACGTTTCGAATCAACGGACAAGGTATGATTTGCTATCTAATACATGTTTTTCAACTATGTGTTCCTTTCAATGTTATGAATGATTAGAACTCCGGCTTGTGGCCGTTGAGTCAATGATGTTTATAATTTTTATATGTTCTCGAGGTATGGTTTAATGTGACATATGATGTATGTTTTTCTTTCATTTACATATGATTTCTTTAAACAATAGTGTACTTTAGGTTGTTATAGAACTATGTGTGTGGCCGTTGAGTGACCGTATAATTTTTGTGTTTCTTTTTCTTTTCAAATGAAGAGCGTTATTCGGGAAAATGTTAACTTTTAGGGAAGCTTTGTTCCTTCTTCTGCTGAATTTTACGTAGTTTATATTTTCTCTTATCTCAAGGAATGGTCTTTGTGTTAGTTAATGTTATTTGCTTTTGTTGTTTCGGATAACATATGTCATTCAAGTTTGTAATTGTTATGCTAATTCTTATGTAGTCAATCCATCGCATCATAACTTGTCATCACCCTAATGGGGCACCATTGTTGTACGATCAAGTTAATGTAATGATGAAGGAAACGATGGAAGGGAAAGGTGATTGTCTCGTTGCCGATCCCTTCATCCCACTTGCATACTTGTTGAAGAAGCAATCAACAGTTTTGTTTCTTGGCCCAAGGGTGTTGTCATTTTCGGTGATTCGACGGTATTATTTCAAATTTAAAACCAGTCAATTCAAATTAACCGTTGCACAAGTTATAATCGTGACCTTGTCAACTATAACTTGCATCGTCCTATGTGAATTAAGACATTAAAAAGCCGATCATCCAAATAAGACTATAAAGTCACCTCCGAGTTTGAATACTACAAAGTCAAGTCCGAGTTCGAAGCCTCGCAACGTCGAGTCCCCGGACTGCAAAGTTAGCTACCAATCGAAGCCTATGAAGTTATTTCACAAGCAAAAGATAGACCAATCAACTACCCAACTTGAAGTTCTCCAACTCTACTCGTAAATGGAATGCCCATCTGAAAGAGTTCGTCATTGAATAGGATTACAAAGCAATTTTTTACGTCAAGACACGAGTTTTAATGTTGGGGTACAACAGAGAAGGACTTCTTACTTTTCTAGGACAACATTCTGTAGTTCTACAACATGGATGAGCTTAACGCAGCTGTTCTTATGACCGACATTATGTGAGTTACTATATGTTCCCCGACTCATAGTTGCCCAACCTGGCTACATGAAATTTAAAATGTACTAGGTGGCTGCCCAACCCGACTTGTAGCATGGACAATGAGTCGGTCGATTTTTATTGCCTCAAAGCGATCCAGTCCGTAGGTTGGACGTTGGATGAGAGATCCAATCTCATATCTCGACCTAATGATACGGAAGAGGAAGACATATTATTTGGCACCATTGATCAAGAAGTAAGTGTTCAAATCTAATTTTTGGGTTTACAAATTTGTAACTAAATGTTCTTATTTTTTTATGTTGATTATGTCGCTGAAGTCATCATTGGATGCTTGTTGCCGTTTTCCTAAGGCGTAGCACAACTAGATGGTTTCATCCTCTAGTAGAGTTGTGAGTGCTCGAGAAGAAATTATGGGCATTCTCGAGAGGTAACTTCCTCTATTTCATTTAAATATACTTTCGTTTTATTCTATGCCTTTATGAATATATTTCTAATACATGATAGTTTATTGTTTTTCCCATGTATAGTGCTCTATGAGTTTATAATTGCAAAGGAAGACCGAGAAATGCAAGGGATCATAAACAACCATATATTTTGAATCTTAAGGTGAAGTTTTCTTACTTAGCTTCGAATATTTAATCTTCCATGGATAAATTACTTATTATGTACTTACCAATGTGTGCGTTATCTATGTAGTGCCATAAGCAATCGGGAAACGCGGAGTCCGGCTTTTACATTGTACAATACATGAAAGAAATTGTGACGCAGCTTGGATTTTGACGATACCATGCCAAATCGAAGGCTGGTACATCGAACCACCCTTATTTATAATTTTTACCAAATTTTAATTTTTGGTGATCGGGAAAGGTTTTTCATTACTTGGAACTTGACGTAAAGATATTTATTTTATAGTATTGGTCGCAGTTTTTTCCAATAAGAAACCCCTACACCTTATCAAACAAACACATTGGATGAGCTCCGAGATGGATGGGTGAAGTTTATGTACAAACTTCTACAAAAATCACACAATTCATAGTTAGCTACTGGAATATACATCTTTATACATATATATATATATATATATATATATATATATATATATATATATATATATATATATATATATATATATATATATATTAAATTTTGTTTTTAGTTAATTTTAAGAATTTTGAGGTGTGTAATTGTGAATTTTTTTGAAAAACCAATGATGAAATCATATTTAATGATATTTAATGGTACTTTTAGTTTTTGAAAAGAAAAAATAATATATATAAACACACATACATGCATACATACATACATACATATATATGAAAGTTCGAGTAAGCACCTCTGTTTAGGTACACTTCACCCATTAGGTAAGCACCATAGATCTAAGTCAGTCGAATCTTTACGTAACGGTTGATATTTTTAAGCAAAAAAAAGGAAAATTTAAACAAATTTCCGGGAGTGGGTTTGGTTACTCGGCTAACATTTACAATTTCCTAACCTCTGTTTTTGCTTCTTGCTTCCTCTTGCTCCTGCTCATAGATGTCCATCTCCTCTCTTTTATCTCTCTCTTTCTCTCTCGTTCGCTGGTGTCGAAAACCACCTTTGCATGTGGCCGGAAAGCACCTCTCTATTATTGATGTTCTTACTACTTGTTGATCGCCTGGTCGTTGCCTATGGTTGTCGTCTCTTTATCTCAACTTAAGCTCTCCCTTGCTTCCTCTCTTTCTATCGTCAACAACTCCAAGCTCAATTTTCTGAATTTTTGCCGGTGTCCTCGTTGTTATCGTTAGCCACTCCATGATCAACTTTTCCTTCCTTCCACTCTTTCTATCTTCAAATTATGGTTTTTAAAATAATGCAAATAGTGAATTCAAGTTATATTAGGTAATTTTTTTATTATTATTTTAAATTTTTAGGAAATGAAGTACAAATTATTCTTTAAATTGTTTGAATTCAACTTCTAATTTGTTCTTCAATTTGCAAAATTTGCTTCTGTCTTCCCTTGAAATCTCCCGTGTTCATTCTCTTGGATTGTATTGGGTTAGTCTAGTAATTTGATTTTGTTTGAATTCATGCGTTTATTGGTAGTTTTTTAGCATGAATGAACTTGCTATGTGTTTTGAACTAACACCCCTTGAAATACCCCCTAAAATGCCTTATGACAAGGTTTTATGGTTTGATGACCTTATTTCGCTTGGTGGTTTCTAGTTTCTAGGGTTAGTAAGCTTGTTGGTCTTTGCTTCATGCTTAATTCAATTTCTGCTTGTGCTCAATTTATGCTTGTACTCAATTAAGCTTTTTGGTTTGGAGAATCAATGTTGGTGGTTCATTTTTAGCTTAAATGCTAACAAGCCCAACAGTTGGTTGGTGGTTACTAGTTAGTGATGGTTTCTAATAATGACGTATTTGTGCTCAATTTCTAGGCTGGTTTCTCTGTGCTGCATGCTTGGTGGTTGCTATATGTGCTCAATTTTAGCTATGTGAATATATGCTCAATTTCAGCTCAATGGTTGTTTGTTGTTGATTGTTTGGTTACTACTGGAAAAAATGGTAAATGTTTTGAATATATGGTCAAGAAATGGTAAACTTACTGTTTTAGAAAGCCAATTAGTTATAACTTTGTGAATGTGTGCTCAAAAGTGAATTCACTATTGTGGAAACCAATTAGCTATTACTTTGTCAAAGCCCATTAGCTTAATGGAAAAGCATTGTGCAACCTCACAAATATATAGGTTCAAATCTCACATAGGTTTGGCTTATCCTTTTCTTTTTTCTTTTAGTTTCCAAGGTGAATCTAGCCTCCTTGAGAAGGGCTTTTGTAGTATATGGGCTAAGAAATATTCCTTTCATTGTTAACCATTATAATGTTCGTAGAATTGATGTGTAAGATTAAAGCAAAGATGAACAAAGTTGAGAGGATGTCATAGATGATCTATACACGAACTTTATTACTAGTGCTATATTAAACATCCGATAAGCTAGGGCACTCACATTTGGCTTTAAGAAAGACTTAGAACCTATCAAAAAGGCCAATTTATATGGTTTCTCATAAAACCTATAAGCCACTAGAAGCATTCACATAAGAACACACACAAAGGATTCAAGACTCTAGTAGCACTTTTCGAAAGCCTATTAGCTCAATGGTAGAGCATTGTACAACTGCTCAAAGATGTAGGTTTGAATCCTACATAGGCTTCTTGATTTCAGCTTATACTCAAAACATAATCTCTATGTAAATAATACGGCTTTAAAAAAAAAAAAACCACATCCAAAAGCTAATGTTTTAGAAACTACAAAGTCATAGAGTGTTATTATTTTATTTCCATAGCTTCTAAATATGTTTAGGCTATTTTGACCAAACTGAATTGGTTTCATGCAATTTCCGACCATATTGAGCCTTTTGAATATGTTTCAGGCCATATTGAGTGTTATGAATTTATTTTTGTAGTTTTTGAATATGTTTGAGGCCATTTTAACTATCTTTGTGGAATTGGTTGATGAATTTCAATTCGCTTTTTCTTTATGTGTAACATCTTGTTTGATCTCGGTATTTAGATTTTCTTTTTTTAAAAAAGGGTATGATTCCATATTTCCATCTTGAGTCCAAAATTCTAATAAGTTGATTTAATTGGTTATACCTAATTTGGTGACTGGATTAAATGCCAATCAAAGAGGAGTCTGAGGTAGTAATATATCCACTGTTAAGATAGGAATTGCAAAGAGAGTGTCATTGATCCATTCTTATGTAATCTTGAATGGGTACTAGAGTTATCTAGAATACAATGATAGAACAAAAAAAAAATTGCACAATGTACAGGGCATTGCACTAACTGGCAATGACTGAGTTAAAAAGAAAATTACAAGTGATTACAAGAAAGTAACAGGACACAATCAGATCAACAGTTGTTCAAAAAGAAAAACTAGCAACGGCTAAGTTAAAAATAAAATTAGAGTGTTATGAATTTATTTTATTAGCTTCTGAATTTGTTTCAGATCATTTTGAGCTAACTTAATTTGTTTTGTGCAATTTCCAGCTATATTGAATTCATAAAAGTTAGTGGAAGTGCATGTAGACTTGAAACTAAAGATGTTCATAAAAGCTGGTGGTAGTGTCGTTTGAGGTTACCAGGGTCTCGGACAAGTCTAATAAGCAGTAAATGATGCTAATAAATGAAGAGAATGACTGTCTAAGCTTGAACACCAAATTTAATACATTGAGTTCTTAGTTGCAGCAATTTTTTTTTTGGAACAATTTCTGCATACATGCCTTTCAGACATTGAATGAGTGCGTTAAAGATAGCCTATGTGAGAGTCGAACCCACATCATTTGTGTCATTACACAAATGCTCTCCCTATTGAGTTAATAGGTTTTTGTTTCACCAAGATACAAGTGTATATATATATATTACTAAAATTTAATTTTTAAATCAAAATATCCCATTAAAGACAATGTAATATGTGATGTAACATAACTTACCTCCTATATTTTATTCCACAATTTACAATATGTAAATATATAAATTATAAAATTATATGAAATAATTGCATTTTTTAAAAAAATTATGTGAAAACCGTTTGCTACCATTTTGGAACTAACTCCAATTTCTCTAACTAAATAACCCACAATTGATTATATAAAATTTTGTTTTAGCGCTTATTAGATATATCCGTGATATATTAAATTTATCGAAAACATAAATGAAGGTTTTGCACAATAATAAAGTATCTGCCTGTAAAAATTTTGATGTTAAATTTTTCGGTATAATAATATATTTAATTAGACCTATATATTCACGAGATATTAAGATGATAAATAAGTCTAACTTTCTAAATGAGGTATCCCAGTAAGCTATTTGCATAAGGAAATATAATGCTTTCTTAAGTCCAATAGAAACATAATGATATCGAGCAAGTATTTTGAACTATTCTTCTTCTACCCACACGTGAAGTACATTATCATTTCATAAGTATATATCCTTTGACAAGTATATATATATATATATATATATATATATATATATATATATATATATATATATATATATATATATATATGTGTGTGTGAAATACAAAAATCATATTTTAAAATTAAAATATTCCATTTAATATAATATAATATATGATGTGACATTCTTATACAAACATAATTTACCTCCTATATATAATACCACCGTCTATAATATGTAAATATATAAATTATGGACTTATATAAAATAACTATATTTTTTAAATAAAAAGTATTTACTAGAAAATCGTTATGTTTATGGTAACCGGTCATCCCATTTGTTTCTCAAAGATGAACAATTACGAGCATAAATTTCCTCACCACTACCCCGACTAAATCCTACCACCCCCCCATGCTTCAATTATCATTCTACAAATTTCCATTTTATCATATCTATGTTATGTTATACTCCCTTTGTCTCTAAAAGGTTGTCAAATTTTGAGAATATAAAAATTTATTGCATCATTTATCACTCACAATTCTAAATGAAGGGTCATTTTTTACTATGTACATAATTTTTAACAATATTTTTGGAACATCCAAAATAAAAATTTTTGATAACTTTTATGAAAAGGAGGGAAAATATAAAACAACACCCCTTTTATGGCTGTATAACTTTTCATTTGCCAATTGTGCACTTACTTTGCATAAATTTATAGAGATTAGTTAGTAATTTTACCAAATTACTGCATTTGCTTTTGAAGGAAAAAAACTTCAAAAATATAAAATCACTCCCAAAACAAATGATGCAATAACCGCTTCAACTTTTGAATAAACTTTTGTAATATATTATTTTCAGTCACATATACCCAGCCATTGTGTAAAACCTTCATTAAGTTCATAAAATATCTCTCCCTTTCACCTCTAATTTCCATTTGGGTAATCTTCTTCATGACCATAAACTGTTATTGAATTTTTACCTATATGTCTGTTTGTAAATTTTACCTTTCCTATTTTTCTTAATTTACGTTTTCTGTACTTTTTTTAGATAATAATTTTGTAAAACTAATTTGTTCAACCCCCATTATTTTGAAAGTTTACATTTTTACATATCATTTTGTTAATTTATTTATCTTATTCAATTGATCCGAATTTTCTTTTCACTACCCCACTAAATCTCATTCACTATTTTTCTTTTTATAAATTTTACAACTTTTTGAGAATTTCAGTCACATATTCTACAAATTTCGTTTTCTTATTTAATCAATGTTCCTCTATATAATATATATTATATCTATCTATCCATTTATCTATCTATATGTCTATGCTATACTGAATTGCTAATCAATTAGGTTTTTAATATTTATCAAATATTTTAACCTTTTTCAATGGATGATTTAAATTCTAAAAGACTAAACCGTAGAAATATTAGATTTATAACGTATTTTTAAAGTCAAATTTATTGTAATTTTAGATTTTATATTATCTATGTATGATAAAAATAAAATAAAATAACAACCAATTTACAAAGACAATGTCACTTAAAAAATATTATATATATAAGATACATTATTACATATTTAATAATAAAATATACCATATTCAAGTTCGGATGAATGAATTGTCTGTATTATTATAATAGTATAATTTCAAAAATATTATAATGGTATAAGTTAGAACTCAAACTCTTTTGTATTCTTGTACGTAGTGCGTGTAAATCAAAGCTAGTAAGATTAAACTAGTCTTTGTCTTATGCAACTTCAACAATTTCAGTGGAGGATTTTACAACCAAATTAAAAAATATGAAGGAATTCATGAGAGCCCAGGTAACATACATCTAAGGCACAACTAAATGTAACATATGATCCAAAGCAATTAGCTGGAAGAGAGAGGCCCAAAAAGATGAAAGCATTCTTTTTCCAAAATATATACATGACATGATACCGACAAAAAAATAACTTCTCTCACACTGCCAAACCCCACATAACTTATGAATCTACCATAGTTGTGAGGACAAGGCCATAACTCACTAAGCAACTCAGAAAAACATTCAAGGAGAAGGCTTGTGCAGCCTCATAATTAAGAAACAAATGCAAAGAAGCTAAGAAGCACATACACTAACTTGAGGCAAAAACACAATATTAAACAAACATGACACAATGCTTCAAAAAAATGACATTGATTCAACACTCGACGGACTACATGGTCCAAATAAGCTTAAATCAACACTCAACAAAATCAATTACATCATATGACTGGTGCCATTTCTTGAGTAGGCATCAAAAGAAATATAAGATTCTCATATTTTAGAATGATAATGGGACATATATAAGTCCTACTGCTAGTTGCAACCAAGATTAACCTCAAATGATTCCCAAATTTATCTTCCAGTATCCTATAGGAAGAGAGCTAATTACATCCTATGAAAAGACCATCAACAAAATCAATTGCATCAAAAGAACAAACAAACTATAATCTTTAATCAACACTCAACAAACTACATGGTCCAAATAAGCTTAAATCAATCAGATTTGAAAACCACAAGTACATAATGTAATGAACAAACTACATGGTCCATACGTAGATATACTATTCAAAGTTAGTAATATTAATGCAGTACCCTAATATTCTATCCCATAACTGTGAAAGCACAAGCAATTTTAGCCTCAAAGAATTAAACAAATTAAGTATCATCCAAACGTAGATATAGCATTCAAAGCCAGCAAGCAATTCACAATTTTTTGAACCTAAATAGTAATTTGCAATTGACCAAGCAATTCACAAATAATAGAAGACAACTTGGAGTATTTAAGTCATTAGTTGGATTGAGCAAGAAATTCCCAAAGACAAAGAAATTACCTAATTACAACCTGAATTCACAATTTTGAAAACCCTAATTTCTCATGAAAGGAAGAGCTTTGACCGTGGAGTGGCTGGCAGATGATGGAGCTTTGACCAAGAGATGATGATTTAGCAATCGAAACATAGACGCTGCTGCACCGGAGAGAATGGCCACAAGTACTGCCATCAATGAGAAAGGAGGTATGGCCTATAGAAGAAATAATGAAGAGAACACATGAGAGAGGGCCCACGGGAGTATACCAACGACACGCTGGCGGCGGGCAGCTATTGGAGACAAGTCGGGCGAATTTCAGCGAGGGATGATCGAGAGTGAGAGAGAGGAGAGGAAGCAAGGTTAGGGAAATTGGAAATGTCGATTATAGTTGTTGCCCTCTTCCCCCTTAATTTTTTTCTTTGTTTTTAAATTATAGAAATGTCTTTTAATTTAAGTTGTTAAATAAAGATTGAGTAGTCAAAATTAACAGTGCTTACCTAATAAGTAGAGTGTACCTAAAGGAGGGTGATTACTTGAACCCTTTCTTTATATATATATATATATATATATATATATATATATATATATATATATATATATATATATATATATATATATATATATATTGAAGGTTTGCTCTTGGAGAGGCTAAGTCACCCTAGACGAGGGGGATGAATAGGGTAATAGAAGATTTTTGAGAAATTACAAACTATTTTGCACAAAGCAAACTTAAAAAATAATTTTGAGTCTAGAATGAACTCGAAACAAGTCAAAAACATAAATATGTTGAAACCCTCCTTGGGCGAGAAAACCACGACATGATGCTAATCCAAGCACCGAATAAAATTCACTATTTTAAATCCACAAAATAAAAGGACTCGACTCTTTCCAGAATCTGTCCCTTATACAATTCAGTTACAAGTTTTCCTGGACTCGTAAATTCTCTTATCTAATCTAGTTCTTCCTAACTCGAGATACCTTTTACAGTTAAGGACAATTGAGCTGAGTTAGCCCTTACAGGTTTAGTCAAAGGACTTAGAAGAAAATAAAAAGGGTAGAAGTGATTACAAGACTTTCTCTTTACAACTCGTAAAGTAAGAATTACAGAATTGGAGTTGTAAGATTAAGATTGAGTAAGTATACAATAAGTAAGTGTTAAGCAATGCGTTCAGCAATCTTCAAATCTTGTAGAGTGGCTTATATTTTATACACGTAAGGGCGATTAGTCTGTTGTGACTTGTTTTGGACTGGTGAGCTTGAATAGCCATTGTCAAGGCTAGTTTGAGTCACTCATAAAATGATTCGTTGCAATATGAACGTTGTGTGGTGGTCTTTGGCTCGAAAAGTGGTTCGTCCCTCTTTTTGAGACTGAATTTTAGGGTGGAAACAACCATTCGACTCAACAATGATACTGAGCCATGTCCGTAAATGTCCGATTTACGTTTGCTGGTGTTGAACGGCTAGAAACCGGTTGCTTTTGTTTTTCAAAAATAGATTAGGTTACTTTAATCAACCTGTAAAAGCAAATGAAAGTGGTACTCAAAGTATAAAAATACTTTGGTCCAAGATTAGGTAAAGATAATAATTAGTTCAAAGTAATTAAGCACTAAATTATCTTCGACTCTAAAAGAATGGAATTTTCTCGAGTCTAATATTCATTAGGATCAAATTCCATCATGAGTCGATCCTTTAAATGATCAAGTTAATAAGAGTAAAGAATCAGAATACACAAACTTGATCAAGTAAATAATTCTATTAAATATGCTCGACTTAGAAAAGAGAATTAACTCTCTAGTTTATTTTCGGTTTGAACACCAAGTCGAGTACTCGAATTTAAAGTGTTTGTGAAATTATTTATTGATGGCATTGTTCCGAGTTATTTCGAGTGAGTCATACCTATTAAGAGTGTTATGCTTGATAAATGGTTTTTGAGTGGGTTAGAAAATAATAAAAACTTAGATATGAGTTTCTTAAAAGTTCGTAATGACTTGGAATCAAAATTATAGAGAGATAAAAAGTTATACCTAAGTCATCAATCTCCCCTTTTTGATAAAAGGCATTCCATACTTAAGATAGAAACTAATTAGTTTAGAGAGTTAAGTTTTCATTGTATGTTGACCGGAGCAAGAAAAATAATAACGAATATTGAACAAGTCGGCTTAGATCATATACAACTCGTAACATGCTTCTTGAAGTAATCAAAGCATGTTTTGTTACGGAATAATGAAAAATATATCGTAGTAAGTACGAAATATACTCGAAATATATATGCTCGTAAATAGGCAAATTTCATTAATCAAGTAGAACCAATTACATAAAAACTTAAAAACAAACTAGGAAACACTCCCCAAAACCAAACATCTTTATTTTCTATCTTTTCTCTCCTTCTATGCATTTCAAAGAAAAATAACAAAGAGAGGGAGGAAAGAACAAGTAAGTACAAAGATGTTGGACAAAATAAAAAAAGTTTGAAATCAAAAGGGAGGAAGAGCAATCTAGTGGGAAGTAGAAGAGTGAGGGTTACGCCTGCACCTATAGCCTTGAGTGGAGACAGACTTGGTGAGGTGGTAACAATAGAGGTAAATCGGATAGTGGAATGATTCGTCCGCAAGTCGGGGTACATCTTCCTCGGCTTCTTCTTCTCTAGCCTCAGCAAATGCTCGTTGTAGGCTATGGTTCTGAGGTAGGGGCCTTAGACTGGCCGACATCATCAACTTCTTCTAAGGAGACCGAGTGTGATCCGAGGAGATCACCTCGGGTTCTTTGTCGCCCTTACCCTCGGATGGAACTGCTTCAGCCTCCTTTTCTCCTTCTCCTTCAACTTCTCCTTGTCCTTCAACTTTTCCTTTAGCTTCTCCTTGTCCTTCTTTTGCTTCTTCAACTTCTTCTAACTCGGACTCAAAAGTACTAGAGGACTCCGTAGGTTGTTCTTCTTCGATTCCGAGGCCTTTGCTGCCTTGGACCTTTTTTCTTGGAGGTGGCGAATTTGTTGTTGTTGTTGCTGAGTAACCTCCGTGAGTTCGACAATCATGGCTTGACTCTGCTCGATTTGAGTCTCGAGCCCAACTTTGGTTTGAGTCATCAGTGGCATAAAAACTTAGAAGGCTCCTAGAGTTATTTGTAACTCTTTAGCGAGAGAGACAAATTGAGTGGCCATCTTCTGAAGTAATTCAAGTGTAGGGGTAAGTTGAGAAGTGGATGGTCTAGTAGTAAGAAGTGGAACCTTAGAACTAGTTTGAGACCGAGGTAGAGGAGGAAGAGGAGCTAATTTTCAGGAGTGAACCTAGACACTAGATTAGATTTCCTAATATCCAAGGCCAATGAGTTCACTCTACCAAAGCGCATGACAGACTCAAGGCACTTGTTTGGGTCGAAGAAAGGTCAACCTCAAACCGAGTGAAAACAATTAAAAAAGGACCTCCAAAGGGATAAGGAGTCTTCTTTTGGTAAGATGGAACAGAAGCAATATATTCCAATATAAAAGGGAAGAGGTCAACCTCATGTCCTTCCACAATGTCAAAGAGATCCAGTTTTGATGGTGGGTTTCAACCAAGAAAAAGAGTTTTCGGTGAAGAATTTGTCGTCAAGAAAGAAATGTTGAGCGACTAATACCTTTGAATCTTCCGAGGCAGGGGCTTTTCCTTTGGCTTTAGCAAGATCGTAATTTTAATGTCCGTTTTTCTCATAAACTAAGTCCGACTTAGCAATGTGTCCGAGTGACTTAAAACAAACTCAAAAATTAATAACTCATATCTCAACCTCATTCTATGTCAACTCGATCCATTTGTAATTTACTCAAAGCATAACCAATAATAAGTCATGTATTAACTCATATAATCATGCAATTAACATATGCCAAGTTCATTCCTAATAAAGAAAAACTCGATCTTCACTCGGAGGTTTAGTGAAAATATCAACTAATTGAAAATTTTTAGGAATAAACTCAAGTTCAATATCACCTTTCTCATAATGGTTTCTCGAAAATGATACCTGACCTCAATGTGTTTCGTTCTTGAGTGTTGAACTGGATTCTTAGTGATGTTGATTGTATTTTGATTGTTACACTTGATTGAGATAAATGTGAATGACAGAGCTAGATCCTTTAAGTGTTTCTTGATGAAGAGAATTTGAGCACAACAAGCTTCAGCTGTAATGTACTAATCCTCAAGCAATTGATAGAGCAACCGAGTTTTACTTCTTTGAATGCCAAGAGATGAGTGATTAACCAGAAATTAGCATGCTCTTGATGTGCTCTTTCTATCAACTTTGTATCCAAGCATAGTGAGCATCCGAGTATCCTATGAGGGTCGGATTTGAGTCTTTTGAATATCGGAGACCAAGTGTCCGAGTGCCTATAAGATATCTAAAAATTCTCTTCACTCGTAGAAAGATGTGATTCCTTAGGATTAGCTTGACATCTTGCACAAAGGCAGATACTAAACATAATATCCGGCCTACTAGATGTGAGATAAAGTACAGATCCAATCATCCCTCCGTAGAGTTTCGATCTACAATTTTACCTTTCTCATCCGAGTCCAGCTTTTGTACTGCTAATCATAGGTGCTGTTGGATTCTTCACATCTTATAGCTTGTACTTCTTCAATAACTCCTTGGTGTACTTTGATTGATGGACATAGATTCCATCCTTTTTTTGCTTGATTTGCAATCCAAGGAAGAAATTGAGCTCTCCTATCATGCTTATTTGGAACTCCTATCTCATTAACTCGTAAAAATCTTGGCATAGAGTTTCACTAGTAGCTCCAAATATAATGTCATCAACATATATCTGAATGATAAGAAAATCATTCCCCTTAGTTTTTGTAAAAAGAGTTTTGTCAATAAGACCTCTTTTGAAATCGGTTTCCGCCAAGAAATTGCTTAATCATTCATACCAAGCTTTGAGAGCTTGTTTCGGATCACATAAAGCCATTTGCAACTTGAAAACATGATTTGGAAATTGAGAATTTTCAAATTCAAGGGGTTGCTCAACATAAACTTCTTCTTGAATACAACAATTAAGAAATGTACAGTTAACATCCATTTGATAAACCTTAATGTTAATGTTAGATGCAAATATTAAGAGAATTCTGATTGCTTTAATCTTAACAACAGGTACAAAGGTTTCCCCACAATCAATTTCCTCTTCTTGGTAATATCCCCGAGCAACTAATATAGCCTTATTTCGACTACCAAACCTCCCTCATCCAGTTTGTTCTTGAAAACCCATTTGGTTCCTATTATTGGGTGGTCGAAGGTCGTTTGGTCGAGTCTAGAGTTGGTTTCTTTCAAATTAATTTAATTCTTCTTACATGGCCCTTACCCATTCAAGTTCAAGTAGGGCTTCTAGTGCATTTTTAGGTTGAATTAATGATATGAATGTTAAGAATGAACACAGATTTTGCAAAGAAGAATGAGATCTTACCCCACTTGTTGATATTAGAAATTATGTTCTCGGGTGGGTGACAGGATGCATATTTAAAAGCTCCAACTATCCTCTCGGTTTACTAGGTTTTTTACTTGAATGGTCCGATCTTCAACTGGTTCGGTTTCTTGAACATCTTCATCATTTTGAGCTGGCTCTTAAACTTGTTCATTCCGAGTCACCTCATTCCGAGTTAGCTCATTCCGATTTGCTTCAGTTCTTTTATTTTGGTTCATTTTGAGCTCAGCTTTAACTATATCATCTTCATCTCGTGTTGAGCTTGAGATCCGAGAAAGTGGATTCACTTGTGTTGCCATGATAAATTTCATTAAAGACAACGTGGATACTTTCTTCTACTTTGTTAGTTATCTTGTTAAAAATTCTATAAGCTTTGTTATGAGATGAGTTACCCAAAAATATACCTTCATCGGACCTTGTATCAAACTTAGTCGGATGTTCTTTATCATTGTTATGCACATAGCAATTACATTCGAATGGTTTGAAGTAGGAGATGTTAGGCTTCTTTCCCTTGTACAGCTCATAGGGTGTCTTCTTCAGAATGGGTCCGATGAGGCATCCGTTGAGTGTATAATTTGCTATGTTGATTGCCTCAGCCTAGAAATAGTAAGGTAGATCATTTTCAATCATAATTGTCCTTCCTATTTCTTCAAGAGTTCTGTTCTTTCTCTCTACTACTCCATTCCGTTGAGGAGTTCTTGGTGTTGAGAGATTGTGGGAGATGCTATTCTTGTCACGTAAGTCTGCAAGTTCTAAGTAATCGAACTCCCTTCCATGGTGAGTTCGAATTCTTCCGATCCGAGTCTCATACTCCACTTGAATTTTCCTATAGATCTTAGTGAACTCTTTGAAGGCTTCATTCTTATTCTTCCGAAAACACACCCAAGTAAATCATGAATAATCATCAACAATAACCACCACATATGATTTACCTCATAAGCTTTTCACAATAATTTCACCACAAAAATCCATATGAATCAATTTGTGTACTTTGGATGTAAACATAGTTTTGAGTGGTTTGAAAGATGATTTGACTTGCTTTCCTTTTGTGCATGCCTCACAGATTTTATCTTTCTTAAATGCATAGTTAGGTAAACCCCTAATTAATCCATAAGATGCAGGCTTCTTGATGGTATGCATGCTGATATGACCTAGACTATGATGCCATGTCCATGAGTCATCATTCAAAGAAGCTTTCAAACAAGATAAATTTTGACTAAAATCTAAGAGGGGAATGGTATAGGTGTTACCTGTCCTCAAACCCGAGAGCTTTAGTTCTTTGGTGACTGCATCGAAATGAAACAGGTTAGTCCGAGTGAATCTTACGTCTTAACCTTTGTCACATAATTGAGAAATGCTAAGAAGGTTGTACTACAACCCTTTGATAAGGTAGACTGGACTAATTGAGTTATCTCCTTGTCCAATCTTGTAAATCCCAACTATCTTGCCTTTTCTATTATCTCCAAATGTGACTTTTCCTCCTTTCATATCTTCTAGCTCGAGAGAAGAGTCTTAAGTCTCCGGACATATGGCGTGAACATCCAATATCTAAGTACCAGTGACCCTTTCATTTCTGAGTGACCCGAAAAACGAAACAAACTAACCCTTCTCACTTCCTCTCACAAACCTAGTAATAGTCTTTACTTGTGGTTCTTTTATGAGGAAGAGCACTTTTGGGAACCCGGATTTGAATAATTTTTGGTTTGGTCCGATTCCGCTTCTTCCTTCTAGAAAACTAAGTCTCGTGTCTCTTTTCTTTGAAAACCTTTTCAATTATAAACATGTTGAGAAGGCTTTTTCATGAAAACCGTTCTAGGCTGAGTCCCTTTTCTCTATGAATGAATGGGACCATGCTCGGCCTTTCCGAACTTAATAGTTCGGAATCAGCTTTGAAAAGATTATTATAAGAGTTATCCTTCTTTTCAGCATTGTAACCAAGACCTTCTTTTCTATGAGACACACCGAGAGTCAAGTAAAAGATCAAGGTTTGTCCGACCTTAAGTGAGTTTTAAAACCAACTCCCGATACTCATTAAGCTTCTTTTACAGCTTGCTCATTCTCCGTTCCGAGACACTCGGACTCGGTCTCATTATCATGAGTACCGATCTCAAGCACGTTAAGATTCTCGTCCGAGTTTTTTAATTCCTTTTTCAAAGTGATGCTCTCAGTAGTAAAAGACTCTAGTTGCTCTTTGAAATCGGAAGAGTCATAATTGGACTTTTCTTACAAAAACGAAGGAGCAATTGGGACACCTACTAAAAGCTCAAAAAGTTAGCATGTCACTAACTAAAGACTCGCCTGGAGGGTTGGGAAAGTCCTCCGAGTAAGGAACTCTTGGATTCCCCTAAGAGCGAATTAGAGTCTAATAGACATGGTTCGGGATTGCTCCCGGTCATACTACACAATTTATTCAATGATATCAGAAAAATACTTTTGGCATGCAACTAAAAGTAATAAGCATGAAACTCTTACCCCTCACCAATTTATAGGGAAAGGATGCCCAACACATTCTTCCTCGGGGATTTCGAGAATCCTCAAACAAGGAGATTCCCAGGCTGAGTAACGTTCACATCAAGACTCTGAATGTGGATGTCCTCTCGGAGTAAGCTACCAATTAATTTCCATACAACAAATTCAACTACACAACAGAGAGAAAGAAGTGGGAACTCATCAACCAAGTCATTACCCACCCCGCATGATGTGCATAAGCAATATATAGGTTAAAGAATTGGGTATAGGGATACCCGGTGGTAACCTCAACTTGCTCTTGCTATGGAAGAGAGCGAAGGTAGAATATGGTTGGTGGTGGATCAAGATGTACAAAGGGAGGCCATGTGTTGACACGAATTTGTGGCGTGACTCTTTCACCGAGGTACCAACGTAACCCAAAAAGACCCTCAACCAAGATCATCCTTTCACTTAACTCCTGCGCTATGGTTAGGCTTGGAGGGAGTTAGAGTTGTGCCGCATGATGGAAGTTAGCCTGCACATACAGGATTCATAAGGACAAAAGCAAGCAAAAGTGATAAACAACAAGAAAATGAGCATAAACCGTGTACAGCCAAGGTTGACATCGGCCATAGCCGAGCCCACAAGGTCCACCATAGGCAGTGGGCGGGGCAACCGGCAAGATAGTGAAGTAAAAATTTTCCGGGCACATTTTTTAGGTTAATTTTAAGCCTAAAGTCAACATACCGAAGTCACACAGTTGAGGGAAGATCTCAAGAAGCCTATATCACGGATCTTGGACTATTGAAGATAGACTCTAGCCAATGATATGGAGGTTGGAAACGTTGGATGATTCGTTAAGCCAGGAGAAAAGTGTCGGGAACTATTCATATAACCATGGCTACATTTTGCAACCAAATAAGATTTTTATCCATATAAGATGAAAAAATTTGGGAATACATGAAGAATTAGAGCATACCTCAATGATCTTCCATAAGCCGCACAAGGGAAGATAGTTTGTCAAGTCTTTTTCGGGTTTTGTGTGTCGTATACCAGCACGGAGGCCCCTTATGAGGCAAGTGTATGCAGGAGCGCCCCAGCTTAAGCTCCTTTATTTTATCAAGGTCCACTAAGTTAACCAAATAGTAAATGTGAACCTTAAAGGCTTGATCGGAAAAGAGTACCGTGGTCAACAAGAGAGCAAGAACGATTCGAACTTATTGTTGTAAAGAATGTCAACGCTAAAAACTAACATCCTGAAAAGCCTCGAAAAGAATGTTATCTTTGAACAAGTTTTCCTAAGGAAACCTACTAGCCACAGGACCAAAGAGATGGCGAAGATGACCATGATCTTTGTACAAATTCCAATCATAAGCTAGAGGCTCCCGAGAAGCCAAACTGGACAACACGGCGAATTCAAAAGGAGTTATGGTCATTTCCCAAAAGGTAAGGTGGAAGGTATTGGTGGTATCCCGTAAGCGCTCAAAGATAGTTTAAAGCATGGAAGAGTGAGTCAAACCCAAGATTGTGTATGACAACTTCAAAAGGATAATTCATCTTTCTACATGTCTCTATAAATTTGCGTATGGCTCCAAGTACTCGAATTGAGCCCTTCTGCAAGACAAAATTCCAACAAGATTTTTAGTAGAAGAATTACTCTTAATGAGAAAAAGTCGAAGTTTAAGCCAACTAGCTTACCGAAGGAGTAATGGCAAGCGAAGAAATGTGATTTTCAGCCTCCTCCAAGAGGTCATTTGGGTTCCATTCGTTATGAGGATGCCACTCCCGTTTAAGGAAGTTATCTTGGACAAGCTTCTCAGCTTTTGTCCTCCCGGTAGGATGAGCTATTCTCCAAGACATTTTCAAAGAAAAGATTTTGGAAACCAACTAGTTTTCAAGAAGAGAAAAGTAAGAATGCACAAGAGCAAGACAAAAAGCAAGAGCACAATATGTGTGCAAAGTGAACACACTAAGCACCCTTTTTAAAGGCCCATTCAATCAAGCCAAGCCAAGCATGCAAGACAAGAGTAAAAAAAGGCAAAGGAGACCAAGGGAATCTGACGAGCACATCGGGGCTGCTTGCCAAGGCTGGCCGGTGCCAGCCACGAGGCACGGTGGTGTCCCTTAAACGGCGGCTTTGCAACCCTAGCTGGTGGCCTAGCTTGTGAAGTCCCAGCAGCCATGGCATGTGATTTCTTAGCATCATGTGCATGCAAGTGGGAGCTCTTGGACCCACCAAATTAGCTTTTTAGATAAGATTTCCGATCTGTTTTTGATCGAGTTATACAAATAAAACACTCAACTTTCTTCAATTTCATTATCCACTAACAAGCATGTTAGTACAACATATTATCAAGCCAAGCTTAAGATCGAAATGATCGAAGTTTCAGCATTAAAATCCACCAAGCTTTAGGCTCTAATCAAGCCCAGTTTAAGATCATCTTCTCGGACTTCGAATGCATGCATCACGATCAAGTCCCGCTACTAGAAAATGGGATAAAATTCGACCATTACCCATCGACGCTTTTACAAAGGGTTGAGAAAAATTTCGTGTGTTTTCTCAATTGATGTATATCTCGGACTTTTTTAGGTCGAAAAATTTTAAACCAAAAATTAGTCGAGATATGGGTTATGATATGGACCCTACGAAAGCGGGTCCAATACTTACGAGCTTAAGAGTTGAAAGGAAAAAATTGTAATTATTTGAACAATAATAAAAAAGGGAGGGAGATTAAAAAAAAAGAAATGACTTTAATAAAATAAAAAACTAATTCGATTTAAACCCATCGTCTCCTCTCTCGCACGACCCTCTCTCACACGACCCTCTCTCACACAATAGCCCACATCCATCGTGCCCTAATAACCTTGATTTGCGGTGTTTCGGACGCCGGAGATGCTCATCGCCATCGTCCTATGCTTGTCGCCGGAGACGGTAACGACCATCATCGTCATTCTGCTCGCCTTCGAGTTTCGTCATCATCATCATCAAGCTTCATCGCCACTAGAGTCTATCCGAATCGTGCGTGATTAATGTCTTCTCTCTCTCTCTCTCTCTTTTCTCTCTCTCTGCCCCTATTTTACGTAGTTTCGTGCCTTTTGTATTTGGGTTTGAATTGGGTTGTTGTTATACGCATTGATTCTCCGGGAAAATTAGTGAACTAGGTTTATATTGAAAGTTTGGATGAAATAGGGTTCCAAAGGTATCTCGCTTTCTCGTTGTAATTATTAGTTGATTAAGCTTTGGTCAAGATTAGCAAAATGGGTTCTGAATTTGGGGAATTCTTTGATGATATTCTAAATAAGTACGCTTCGTTAATCAAACAATGTCCATTAGTTATGATGAATCCCTAAACTATGCCAATTTGTTCAGTTACAAAGACCCATCTCAAGATCTCATCTCATTGAACTTCCCAACCCTATTGCATAACCGTATTGATCCAAACAACTTCACCTCCTCCTCGGGTTTGAGCCCCGTGTTTGATTCTAATGATAGTGATTCCGATGATGTCCTTAAATACATAAGCCAAATGCTTATGGAAGAAGACATAGAGGAAAAGCCCTGTATGTTCCATGACCCTTTAGCCCTCCAAGCTACCGAGAAACCCTTTTATGATGCCTTGAGGAAGAACTACCCTACTTCCTCTAACCAACATCCTATCATTGATCATTATTTGGATAGTCCGGATTGTAATTCTCTGTGTACAACTAGTGATTTTAGTGGTCATAACTATAGTTCTAGTTCAACAAACTCTATTGAAGCTATTACGTGTCCGATTTGAGTGAGAATTTAAAGCCACCCATGGCTCGAACACTTTTAAATGAATCATATTCCCATCCATCCATCCTTCCTCGATGGTGATTTGGGTCTTTGGGTGCCTTAGATGGCACAACATCTCATGGCTTGATAATCTCCTCGCTTGGTTTGTCTATGGGTGTGAATATGTTCAGCGAGAAATAATCCATGATTCAATATGTAATCAGTATATCTAAATTCATCGTAAAGAAGGTAGTCAAAGGTCGGATTTTTTATTTTTTTGTTCCCATTGTAAATTCTCTTATGCCCTTTTTCTAGTTGTGGAGTTTGGCAATTTCTACTTCTAATGAGTTAGATATCATGAACTATGGGTTGACTAGATAATCAATTTATTTGTGCTTGATCCTTATTTTTGTGATTTTCTAGTATTCTCACTTGCATGCTGGTTTTGGACGATCTTGAACTACAAAACTCTCCTCTTAACTTTGTCATGGTTCTTCTATTTAGAAGTAAACTAAAGTTATCAAGTTTACTTGTTTGGGCTTTATAATGAAGGGTGTATATATATTGAAGGTTGCCTCCTACATAAACTTAACTAATCTCCTTTTTTTGGCCAAGTCATTAGTTATATCTATATTACACAAATCAGAGGGTTCTATTTCTAAATGATTTTATGTTTCTAGAAATGGACTCGAGTTGGATTAAATTGCCAAACAATCATCCTACATATCTTGATGGCGTCGTCAAATTTATTGAACTTGCTAAAGAAAATCTTGTAGAATGAAAAACTCTATGTGTATGTACCAAGTGTAAAGTAGATAAATGGTTGCCCATAGATGAAGTAGAGCATCATATTTTGTTCAAGGGTTTCCATAAGCAGTATAAGAATTTTACTTTTCGTGGTAAAGGGGACATTCTTGAATGTGTACAACATAGAGGAAGCACAAGTCAAGAAACAAATGACGATATGTACAATAACCCAACAAATTTAGTTGGTCGGATGATATAGGAGGGTTGTTTTGAGAGCAGCTTTTGGGGTGGGTTGATATGCCTTATTTTGATGATGAAGTTGCAGATAATTTGGTCAATGAGTCGCTTAACAAAGGGGCAGAACCCTTTTAAATGTTTGGTGGCGAAATTCCTTCGAATGATATAATGAGTTGTCAAATCCTTCTTTAGATCATGAAGAACAATTAAAGTATCGGAAGATACTCGAAGCTGCTAATGAGGCACTTTATGATGGTTGTACCTCATTTCAAAATTATCTTTCCTCTACTTGTTTCATATGAAATGTATGTTCCATTGGTCAGCTGAGTCATTCACAATGTTGATCAAACTTCTAGAAGATGCCTTCCCTAAATCATGGAGTTCCCTCTTCTTATTATGAAGCTAAGAAAATGGTGAATAACTTGGGTCTTAGATATGAAAACATTGATGCTTGTCCCAATGATTATATTTTATATTTAGGTGAGTTGTCACAAAAGCATAGTTGCCATATTTGCAATGTTTCAAGATGGAAAACATTAAAAGGTAAGGAAGGCCAACCATGTGAGGAAAATACAAATGCAAAGATGGGAGAACTGGCTAAGGTGATGCGTTACTTTCCTTTAATCCCTAGATTGAGGAGGATCTACATGTCACCGAAGTCACCTGAACAAATGAGGTGGCATGATAAGGATCGGGGTGAAGGATGGGAAGTTTAGACATATGGGTGATGCTGAAGCATGGAAGGGATTTGATACCCTACATTCTGATTTTTCTTCTTATCCCCGTAATGTTAGACTTGCTCTTGCCAATGATGGCTTTAATCCATATCGTCTTATAAATACAACGTACAGTACATGGCTTGTAGCATTGATTCCTTATAACTTGGCTCCATGGTCTGTGTATGAAGCCATTGTCATTTATTCTTTCACTTATTATTCCTGGAAAATCAAGTCTAGGAATCAATATTGATGTGTACCTCCAACCACTATGAAGAATCATATTTTAACTCTAAGTCATTCCGAGTACTGCATGAAGACTTGGGTATAAACACTATATCTCTTAAGTTTTGATTTCAAGTCATTCTGAGCACTATAGAAAATCTTATCTAAGTTTTCATTCATTTCGATCGACTCAAAAGCACCTTATTCCATATCTCCTACACTCGGTGTTTCGACTCACTCGGACATCACTCGGAACTATCGCATGATCAAATAATTTCTTTAACACTCTTATTCCGAGCACCGATTGTGTATTTCAACGCAAAGAGAATTACAGACTTTAATTCCTTATTCTATGTCAGTTTATTTCTTTAAGAATTATTTGACCGGATCAAGTTGTTATACTCCGATAATTTACTTTTCACTACTTGATCATTCTTAGGATTGACTCAAATAGAGTTTGATTATATTGAATATTAAACTCGTAAAATTCCATTCTTCTAGGCTAAAGATAATTAAGCATTTAATTATTGTAATTTAATTATTATTTGTTCCTAATCTTCGACCAAAGTATTTTATACTTTGAGAACCAATGTGGTTTGCTTTTGTAGGTTATTCAAATGAGGCTAACTCATTTTTTAAATACAAAAGGAACCAGACTTCTAGCTGTTAACCACCAGACAGACAAGGCTTATCTACTTCGGACATGACTCGGACATCGTGTCGTGGTTGTCTATTTCCAAAATTGGAAAACTCCAACTCTAGGCTTAACAGCTTGTTTTCACCACAACTTTCAGTCACCACCAAGTGATTGGACCATCTTTTGGAGCCAAGAGCCATTGCATAACGTTCACATCCCAACGGATCTTTTCCGAGTGACTCGGAAAAGCCATTACAACGGCTAGTGAAGACTTCTTTCTAGAACCAAGATTCAACGGTTACTCTACCTGGTTGGATATAAATAGAAGCCACTCCACAAGACTAGAAGATTGCTGAGAATAATACTCGAACACATTGCTTGTACTAATTATTATTCTCACTCTTATTCAATCTTCTATTTGTAACTCCAAGTCTCGTATTTAATATTTTCTAAGTTGTAAAGAATGTCTTGTAATCAGTCACATTCTTTTCTTACTTTATGAGTAAGGTCTCTTTACTGAGTTGTAAGGGTTAACTCAGCTCAATTGTCCCCGATTGTAAAGGTTACCTCGGTTAGGAAGTACTAGATCGGATAAGGGAACTTCTAAGTCTAACAAACCATTGTAAGGAATTGTTTAAGGGAGCAATTCTGGTTGAGTCAATCCTTTATATTTTGTGGATTCAAAATAGTGGAATTGACTTGGTGCTTGGATTAGCACTCGTCCGTGGTTTTCTCGCCGCAGAGCGTTTCCACGTAATTCCGTGTTATTACTTTTCTGAGTGCAATCTAGACTCATAATTTGTTATTCACCTGAATCGTTGCAAAAATTGTTTAATTTTCTTCATCTCCGTATTCATCCCCCTCTAGGGTGACTTAGACTCTCCACGAACAAATCTTCAATTGGTATCGGAGCGTAGCCTTTCAAGAGGATCTTACCATCCAAAGGTATAAAGATCGGATGGCTCAGAACAATAGAGAGTTCGATGAAGGAAGATCATCCACTAGACCCCGAAGTTCAAAGTGTCAAACTTCACCCATTCGAAGAAGATGGTAAAATGTTTCCTAATGGACAACGATGAAGATGTTTGGAACATCATCCAAGTAGGCAACTTCATTCCAATGAAGACGGAGAATGGAACTACTGTGCCAAAAGCCAAATTTGAGTTCACCACTGAAGAGACCAATAAGTTCGGGAAGAACTTCAAAGTTATGGACACACCGATGTGTGCCATTAGCACGTGAAGAATACAATAGAGTCTCGACTCGTGACACAGCCAAAGAGGTGTGGGACACTCTTGTCAACACCTATGAAGGAACTAGCCAGGTGAAGCAAGCGAAGATAAGTCAATATCTTCATAAGTATGAGTTGTTCAAGATCGAGCCACAATAAAACATCACTCAAATGTATGTTCGGTTCACTAAGATTACTAATAATTTCAAATCTCTAGGTAGAAAGATTTCTCACGAAGAAATGTACAGAAAGATTATGAGAAGTCTACCAAAGAAGAGATGGGGTCCCAAAATGACAGCCATTGAAGAAGCTCGTAACCTTTCTCAACTAAGACCAAATGAGCTTATTGGCAAGCTACTCACTCACGAGATTCATCTCGGAGGAAGAGGATGCAGAGGTCAGCACCAAAAAGAATATCGCGTCGAAGGCCTCAAAAGCGGACGTAAAAGTCCGAGCTCCTCGGAATTAGAAAAGGACCCTATAGCACTCATTGCCTGCGACTTCAAGAGAATGATGAAATACAAGAAGTGGGAAAAGAGGCCGAAAGATGAGTTCTACAAGAAAGATACGTACATAAAAGGTAAATATTCTTCTCCTTTAAAGTTATCTTTATCTAAGAACTCTGGTTACTTTAAATGTGGCAGCAAGGAGCACATAGTCAAAGATTGTCCCAAAAGAAAGAAGGACAAAAAGAAGAAGGCTATGATAGCTACCTGGAGTGATGATGACTCATCTTAAGACAATGACTCGAGACGACTCTAAGTGTCTTATGGCACTTACGGACTTAGAAGTCGGATCCGAGTCGACAATGAGGACTCGGATATTAATGAGATAGTTAAATACTTTCTCAAATTTTCAAAAGTTGATCTAGCACGATATATTTTTACTTTGGAAAAAAGTTCAATTCGACTCCCTCCTATTCAAAGAACAACTTGAGTCTCTTATCGATGAGAGCAATGCTTTGGAAAATGATTGGAAAAACTAAGACAACATCTCGAAAGAACTTAAGACCAATACTCAAGCAAATGAGACTGTGTCCGAGTTAGTCGAACGAGAGAATGAGCAAGTTGAAAAGAAAGCTAACCGAGTCTTAGGAGCTTGTTTTGAAATTCACTCAAGGTCGAAAAACCTTGATATGCCATTAGGCTCTCGATGTGTCTCCTTTAGGAAAGAAGGACTTGGTTTCAATAAAGAAGAGGAATCAAAATCCTATTCTAATCTTTTCAAAAAGGATTCCAAAACTGTAAAGTTCAGGAAGGCTGAGCATGGTCCCATTCATACAAATGAACAGAGGACTAAGCCTGGACAAGTTTACAGGAAAAAGCCTTTTCCTCCCGGTTACAAAAGCAAAAATTTCAAAAGAAAGAGACACAAACTCGGTTTTCGGAAGGAAGACTCGAATCATACCGGACTCCAAAATTATTCAAATCGGGTTTCCAAAAAGTGCTCTTCTTCATAAAAGGACCATAGTAAAGGAAGTTATTGGGTTCGTAAGAGGAAGTGAGAAGGGTTAGTTTGTCTCTGTCTTGCGGATAACTCGAAGAAGAAGAAAGGTCATTGGTACTTAGACGGTGGTTGCTCACGCCACATGTCAAGAGATTCAAGACTCTTCTCCGAGCTAGAAGATCCGAAAGGAGAAAAAGTCACTTTTGGAGATAACAAGCAAAGGCAAGATAGTAGGGATTGGCAAAATTGGTGAAGGAAACAACACAAGTAAGCTCAGTCTACCTTGTCAAAGGACTCAAATACAATCTCTTTAGCATTTCTTAGCTATGCGACAAAGGTTAAGAGGTAATGTTCATCTGTGACTAACTCGCTACATCTCCGATGTAGTCACCAAAGATACTAACCTCTCAGTGTCCGAGGTCAAATAACACTTACACTATTTCTCTCTCATATCAAGTTAGAATTTATCTTGTTTAAAAGCATCCGTGAATGATGATTCATGGACCTGGCATCGTAGACTAGGTCATATTAGCACGCATATTATCAAGAAACTTGCATCTCATGGATTAGTTAGGGGTTTACCAAACTGTGCCTTTAAGAAAGATAAAATCTACAAGGCATGCACAAAAGGTAAGCAAGTTAGATCATCTTTCAAGCCACTCAAAACTCGTATCTATATCCAAAGTGCTTGTATTGCTTCACATGGATTTGTGTGGTGAAATTCTCGTGAAAAGTCTTGGAGCTAAATCGTATGTACTTGTTGTTGTTGATGATTTTTCACGATTTACTTGGGTGTGATTTCTTAAGAACAAGAATGAACCCTTCAAAGAGTTCACTAAGCTCTGCAGAAAAATTCAAGTGGAGTCTCAAACTCGGATAAAAAAGATTCGAATTGACCATAGAAGGGAGTTAGACTACTTAGAATTTGCAGACTTTTGTGATAAGAATAGCTTCTCACACAACTTCTCTACACCAAGAGCTCCTCAACAAAATGGAGTAGTGGAGAGAAAGAACAGAACTCCTAAAGAAATAGGAAGGACTATGATGATTGAAAATAATCTACCTTATTATTTCTAGGTCGAGGCAATCAACACAACAAATTACACACTCAGCAGATGTCTCATCGGACCTATCTTAAAGAAAACACCCTACGAGCTTTATAATGGGAAGAAACCCAACATCTCCTAGTTCAGACCATTTAGATGTACGTGCTTTGTTCACAACAATGGTAAGGAGCATTTGACTAAGTTTGATGTTAGGTCAGATGAAGGTATATTTCTAGGTTAGTCATCACATAGCAAAGCTTATTGTGTTTTTAACAAGAGAACTAACAAAGTGGAAGAAAGTGTCCACGTTTGTCTTTGATGAAATTGATCTTGGCAGGATAAGTGAGTCCACATTCTCATATCTCGGACTTAACAGAGATGAAGACGACCTTACTAAATGTGAGCTCAAAAAGGTCAAACCAGAATTACTAAGGCAACTTAGAATGGAGTAACTTAGAATGGAGCAACTCATAATGTTATGACTCGGATCGAACAAACTCAAGAGTCGACTCGGAATCGTTGAAGAGCAAGTCAATGAGACTCAGCAAGATCAACCAACTGAAGACCATCATGTTCAACCAACAAACTTAGTAAATCAAAGGACAAGTAAAGCTTTTAAATTTGCATCCAAGCAACCCACCTGAAAATATACTTTCGGACATCAACAGTAGGGTAAGAACTCGATCTTCTTTGCATAATTTGCGTGCATTTTCTACATTCATATTATTATCGAGCCCAAAAATGCACTAGAAGCCCTAATGAGCCTGAATGGGTACAGGCCATGCAAGAAGAGCTCAATCAATTTGAAAGGAACTAAGTCTCGGACTCGACAAAACGACCATCTAACCACCCAGTCATAGGAGCCAAATGGCTTTCCAAGAACAAACTGGATGAGGAAGGGTTGATAGTAAGAAATAAGGCTAGACTTGTTACCTAGGGTTACAATCAAGAAGAAGGAATTGATTGTGGGGAAACCTTTACACCTGTTGCTAAGATTGAAGCTATCAAAATCTTATTGGCATTTGAATCTAGCATGAATATTAAGCTTTACCAAATGGAAGTCAAATGTGCTTTTCTGAATGGTTTCATTCAAGAAGAAGTCTATGTTGAGCAACCCCTGGATTTGAAAACTCAGAATTTCCAAATCATGTTTTCAAATTGCAAAAGGCTTTATATGGTCTTAAACAAGCTCCCAAAGCTTGGTATGAAAGACTAAGTAGTTTCTTAGTTGAAAATGATTTCAAAAGAGGTCTGATTGAAAAACTCTTTTCATCAAAACCAAGGGGAAAGATTTTCTTATTGCTCGGATATATGTTGATGATATCATTTTTGGAGCTACTAATGAAACTCTATGTCAAGAGTTTTCCGAGTTGATGAGACAGGAGTTCCAAATGAGTATGATGGGAGAACTCAACTTCTTTCTTTGTCTACAAATAAAACAAGACAAGAATGGCATTTATTTCCATCAATCCAAGTATACCAAGAAGCTCTTGAAGAAGTACAAACTACAAGATGTGAAGCATGCATCAACGCATCCGAGTAGCAGTTTGAAACCGGACTCGGATGAGAAAGGTAAAGGCATAGATCGAAACTCTACAGAGGTGTGATCGGATCTCTACTTTATCTCACATCTAGTAGGCCGGATATCATGTTCGAGTGTCTACCTATGTGCAAGATTTTAAGCTAATCCAAAAGAATCACATCTCACTCGCGGTGAAGAGAATTTTTAAATATCTTGCAAGGACTTAGAATCTTGGTCTATGGTTTTCAAAAGACCGAGAACCGACTCTCACTAGATACTCGGATGCCGATTATGCTTGGATACAAAGTTGATAGAAAGAGCACATCAGGAGCATGTCAATTTTTAGGTCAATCACTCATCTCCCGACACTAAAAGAAATAAAACTTTATTGCTCTATCAACTATTAAAGCTGAGTACATTGTAGTTGGAGCTTGTTGAGCTCAAATTCTATGGATCAAGTAGCACTTGAAGGATATAGGGTTATCATTCACAACAATCCCAATGAAGTGTGATAATTAGAGTGCAATTAGCATTACCGAGAATTCGGTTCAACACTCAAAGACAAAGCATATTGAGGTCAGGTATCATTTTCTACGACACCATTCTGAGAAAGGTGATATTGAACTTGAATTCATTCCTACGAAATTTCGATTAGCTAATATTTTCACTAAACCAATTAGTGAGGATCAGTTTTGCTTTATTAGGAATGAGCTAGGTATGATTAATACATGATTATGTGATTTTTAAGTTATTTATCCTTGCATAATTATGTGTTTTATGTTTTCTTTTGTTTTAATAACAAATGGATCAGTTGACCGAGTGAAACCGAAGTTATGAGTTATTAGTTCTCTTAGTGTTCGAGCCACCCGGAAAACATACTCGAGTCGGACTCGGTTTTTGAGCAAAATGGACATCATAGTTCTGGAATTATTTCTAGATAAATGGAGAATTTTAGAAATATTTTTTAAAAGTCTTTCTTCTCTCTCTCTCTCTCTCTCTCTCTCGCCACGCGTTTTGATCGGAGAAAACTAGCCGTTGGAAGAAAACTTCCGGAATTCTAGCCATTGGAGAGCAAAACGTCACACCAGCCTGAGAGTACCGATTGGTATTCTGGTTAGAATGAAGGCTTAAGGTCATTTCCTTTCGCTATAAATAGCATCTTGTTACCTTCATTTGTTTACTTTACGCACGACCTTCTTGCTCTCTACTCTAAGTATTCTTACTCACTCGTTCTCTCTCTCTCTCTTAATTCTAAGCATTCTATCTTTGCACTCTCGTGTCCTCTCTGTTTCTCAAATTCATCTAAAAAATCTCAACATGCCTAACCGAGGTTCAGCACCTGATTTGTTGGGGTCCGCTACCAAAACCCCGCACCAAAACTCCTCAAGAGGGTACCTCCAACCCCTCGAAAATCTTTGTCACCCAAAACTTTACGTCGGATGACAAGTTCTTCCAAACCACATCTTTTCCGTGGTTTAAACACATTTAGGACACTGGAGTCTACAATTATTTGTGCTTCACCGATTTCATCTATCCGTAACTCGTCACCGAAGTTTTATTCAAACATGTCCTATCCGAGGGTGTCATCACCTCAAAGTCCAAGGGAACGTAGTTCCCATTAACCTCCCTTTTCTTCGAAACTTTTCAAAGTTTCTTCCCTCTTTTTCAACTCTAATCTTATACTTTTCATGGAAGTCACATATGACTTCGTTGAAAAATATGCCAAAGAAGTGCCTAAGTCACGAAAGAACTTCTCCGTGACTTAGATCAAATCTGAGTCAAGGTCGCTCTGTTTCATTCCGATAAGAACCTTCTTTTCTCATCACTCTAGCAAGGATAATCCGAACTCCATGATTCTCAAAGCCTTGTTTGACATTCGGAGGGCTATGATGTAAACCTCTTTCCTTTCATTATTGAGCGGATGGCCTCCATGCCAGCTCAGTCCAAAAATCCACTCCTTTCCTTTTAGAGCTCTCTTGACGTTTTTTTTCAAATAGTTCAAGATTACCCTCTCATTAGATCCAAATGCTCTTTCCGAAGCTGCCATTGTGGTGGGCGTAAAAGAAGTTTTGTGGTATGGATGCCAGGAGGTAAAACTTGGTGTCCGGGTTCATGGGTCTAAGTTGAAACCTCTCTCACCCCCTCCCTCGGACTCGGACTCTTCTACCACTTCCTCTTCCCTCTGCTAGTCCCTCTTTTGCTTTACCACCTCCTCAAGCCTCTACTGCTATGTTTACCGTGTTGGTAGACAAAATTGCTTCGTGTCCGAAGCACTTTGAGACACTTTCCGCTCTCTTAAAAATGTCCTTCAAGGCCTCGGTTATCAACTAGAAGACCGGGCAGTCTCAAATCCAAGAGAACCAGGATCTGTTGATCAAGCTCAAGGGCATCATCAACGAGCAACGGGAGCAGCTCTAACTTCTTCAAGGACGCGAGTCAAAGGCTGCTCAGGACCCGAAAACCTCGGATACTTCTAAGGACTCCTCCAGCTCAGCCAAGTCTACCTCGGTTGAGGTAGAAGAAGAAGTTGAAGAAGGAGCAGCTTAGCCTGGAGAGGAAAAGGAAGAGGAGAAGGAAGAAGAAGACAGAAATAAAAGAAGTCGCTCAACTTGAGGGCCAAGCCGCAGCAGAGTCCCGAACATGAACCGATCTCCTCGGATCACGATCCGAGTCGGTCGGAAGAAGGTTGGGACGTTGGTCGATCCACGGCTACTAGGTCGAAGCCCCACCCTCTATCGTCTTTCGGGAGGATGAGCTCGAGGAAGATATGCCCCTGGCTTAAAGCACCAGGACGGAGCAAATTCTGGACATCCTCGTTCTGCCGCCGCCAAGCTTATCGGCGTCGGCACACCGCCCGTCCCTCCTCCTCCCGACAGCAAGCCCCCTCCTCTTAGTCTATTTTTTTCTTTCTTTTAAATTTTTTTGTCTAACATCAGTTGTACTATATTGCTATTTTTCTTCCCTCCTTTTGATGAAATGCTAGGGAGAGAAAATCTAGAAAATCCGATGTTTTGTTTAGGGGAGCTCACCCTCTCTCTTTTCAAGCAATGAATGAATTTTTTTCCGAACGAGACTTATTTCGAGTTATATGTTTCTGAGTTATACTTTTGATTTGATGCTCAACTATCTAACTCTGCTAAATTTTCTCATTTTTCTCGCTCCGATATAATATGTTCATTTCTTTGCTCGATTTATTATCCACATACGTGTTATGAGTGATGATATGATCTCGAAATGCATTTTATAAGTATGGAATGCTTCTCTTCGTCAGTCTTTACTATGATAAGTTCTGATCATTGAAAATGAAAACTCATGTTTCGCACTAACAAATTTCTATCTTAAGTATGGAATGCCTTTCATCAAAAAGGGGAGATTGAACACTCGGGTTTTTACTCTAAGTCATTCCGAGTACTACCCGAAGCCTCCAAGTATAAACACTATATCTCTTAAGTTTTGATTTTAAGTCATTTTGAGCACTATAGAAACTCTTATCTAAGTTTTCATTCATTTCGATCGACTCGGAAAGCACCGTATTCCATATCTCCTACACTCGGTGTTTCGACTCACTCAAACATCACTCGGAACTATCGCATGATCAAATAATTTCTCTAACACTCTTATTCTGAGCACTAATTGTGTATTTCAACGCAAAAAGAATTATAGCGTTAATTCCGTATTCTAGGTTAGTTTATTTCTTTGAGAATTATTTGACCGGATCAAGTTGTTATACTCGATAATTTACTTTCTCTACTTGATCATTCTTAGGATTGACTCGATAGAAATTGAGTATATTGAATATTAGACTCAGAAAATTTCATTCTTCTAGGCCAAAGATAATTAATCATTTAATTGTTCTAATTTAATTATTATCTGCGCCTAATCTTGGACCAAAGTATTTTATACTTTGAGAACCAATGTGGTTTGCTTTTGTAGGTTATTCGAATGAGGCTAACTCATTTTTTTAAATACAAAAGCAACCGGCTTCTAGCCGTTAACCACCAGCCAGACAAGGCTTATCTACTTCGGACATGACTCGGACATCGTGTCGGGGTTGTCTATTTCCAAAATTGGAAAACTCCAACTCTAAGCTTAAAGGTTGTTTTCACCACAACTTTCAGTCACCACCAAGTGATTGGACCATCTTTTGGAGCCAAGAGTCGTTGCATAACGTTCACATCCCAACGGATCTTTTCGAGTGACTCGAAAAGCCATTACAACGACTAGTAAAGACTTCTTTCCAGCGAAGACTCAATGATCACTCTACCTGGTTGGATATAAATAGAAGCCACTCCACAAGACTAGAAGATTGCTAAGAATATTGCTTGAACACATTGCTTGTACTAATTATTGCTCTCATTCTTATTCAATCTTCTATTTACAACTCCAAGTCTCGTATTTAATATTTTCTGAGTTGTAAAGAAAGTCTTGTAATCAGTCACATTATTTTCTTGCTTTCCGAGTAAGGTCCTTTGACTGAGCTGCAAGGGTTAACTAAGCTCGATTGTCCCTAATTGTAAAGGTTACCTCGGTTAGGAAGTACTAGATTAGATAAGGGAACTTCGAGTTTAAGAAAATATTGTAAGGAATTATTCAAGGGAGCAATTCTAGTTGAGTCAGTCCTTTGTATTTTGTGGATTCAAAATAGTGGATTTGACTTGGTGCTTGAATTAGCACTGTCCATGGTTTTCTACCTCATGAGGGTTTCCACGTAATTCTGTTTTATTACTTTTCCGAGTCCCATCTAGACTTAGAATCTATTATTCAGCTAAATTGTTGTAAAAATTGTTTAATTTTCTTCATCACCCTATTCAACCTCCCCCTTCTCGGATGACTTAGAATCTCCACAAGCAAACCTTCACACAAATACATGAGTTGAAATCATTATGGGAAGTAGTTGTTGCTTTTGATGCTTAGATCAATGAGTATTTCAATATGCGAGCAACTTTAAGATGCACAATCAATGATTTTCTTACTTATTCTATGTTATGTGGTTGGAGTACAAAGGGATATAAAGCATATCCTTTCTGCGCTGATTCTACACATTTATACATGTTTGGTGGGAAAATTTGCTATTTAGGCCATCGAAAAATTATCTTTATCATTCTCAAGATCATTTATTTGATGGGACAGAGGAATTTAGAGATGCTCCAGTTGTTACGAATGGGACAGAAGTTTTGAAGAAACAAGATGGATTAGGTTCCATATATGGCAAGACTAAAAAGCCTACTAAGAAGAGGAGAGGAAGAAGACAAGCAAGTATATCCTCTTGTGTAGGTAGGGATGATTATGATAAAGACTATGGTGATGATGTTGATGGTGATATCCTTTGGACTAAAAAAGCATATTTTTTGAGTTACCTTATTGGGAGCGTAATCGATTGACACAATGTAGATGTTATGCATATTGAGAAGAATGTGTGCAATAATTTGTTAGGAACCCTTTTGCATATGGATAAGAAAAGTAGAGATGATGAGAATGTAAGAAAAGCTCTTGAAGATATACGAATAAAGCCTCACTTATGGCTTCAACCTCTTCCCGGGAGGAATTCAATCATGCCTCCAGCTACATATTCCATGTCTTTGGAGGAGAAAGAGTGATTCTTGAAAGTTTTACAGAAACCTAGAGTTCCAGATAGGTATGGGTCTAACATCTCTAGATGTGTTAATAGGTAACAACGGAAACTCTTGAATCTTAAAAGTCATGATAATCATGTCTTAATGCAAGATATACTTGCTGTAGCTTTACGAGCATCAAATCCCACGAAAGTGATTGACATACTTTCAGACTTGTCTTCATTTTTCAAGTACGTGTGTTCATCTACCCTTGATGTAGACAAACTCGAACAAGTTCAATTGAGGCTCATTTTGACTCTTTGTAAGATGGAAAAGGAATTTCCTCCTACCTTTTTACAATCATGGTCCATCTTATAGTTCATTTGGTATATGAAGTTAAGCTTGGTAGTCCTGTTCATTATAGGTGGATGTTCCCTATTGAAAGGTAACAATGTTACATACTTTCATTTTTCGTTTCCCTCTTTTTCAAAATTATGCTTCTTCGAAAAGGTACTTGGCCCATTTGAAATCTCTTGTTAGTAATAAAGCTTAGCCTGAAGGTTCCATAGTAGAAGGATATATTCTTGGAGAAACAATAACCTTCTGTTCAACCTTCATAAAAGGGGTTGAAACCATCTTCCGTAGAAGTGTAAACACCTAAAAAGTGTCATCTCTTATCTCTTTATTTCCGTATTTTATTCAGTTAGCTAGATGATGAAATCTTGAGTCCTGTTTGAGTATTTAGATCTCAAACCGTGATCGATTGGTGCGACCTAAACCAAGTAAACCACAAAGAACCCCTAGCACCAAATAAACAGCCTTTTGCCTTAGATCGGTCCACAAATCCCATTTTCTTTCGGACGATCCAAGAACCGAGCTAAGCCTTCAGAGACAATGGAGTCCAAGTGCTGTGTGCCGGGAAATTTCAAGTTCGAGAATATTACATTTTACTTCGTCCAATCGGACAAGGAGCTTAAGACCTGAAGATGGCATTAAAGTGTTGCATTTCATGATCACGAGCATCAAAGTGCTGTGTTTAAGCTCCACAAGACAGTCCACATGAGACTAGGAGCTTTTCCCCTTAAAACGATGTCATGGTCGGCACCTGCCACCCCAAAGATTTAAGTGAAATGCTACATTTTGGCTTGGAGAATCCCTCGGACACACGCTAGGGCACAAAACCTTAGGAGCACCTGTTTGGCCAACACCGTGAACCTGGTTCTATCCGGTTCTATTGCTTCATTATCCGGTCAATCTTGTGAGATTCTAGCCTGGTTTATTTTCATCTGTTTAGACGGCTGACCGAGGGTAAACCCTAGGTCATTTGTGACCTAGGTCCTCTCCTATAAATAAAGATCCTTGGCTCTCATTCCCAAGACAACTTTGTCCTATGCGTTATGCTTGCAGAAAGCCAACGAAAGCACTCATACCTAAATGTTACTCTGCCGAAATAAATATCAAACATTCATCCTTTCCACTCACCGTCGTTGAATCCATGCAAAGAGTTAAAGAATATTCGGTTATTATGTTATCCGGGCGCCTATTCAACCGATCTCTCTAATTCTCTTCATATTCACCTTTCACATAATCCATAAAAGAAGCCCTATTTCGTTTGTTTGTCGCTGTTGCATCATGAGATCCAAGTGTGGAGATCCGGATCAGTAAGGTGGGACAACCTTATGGCAATTGTTCAGCCTTCAAAACCGTTATTTAATTTATGTTTCATTTATCGCTTTCAATATTGTGGTTTAAGAGATGTAATCGTTTCTTTTAATTCCTCCCCGCCCGATGTAATCTTTAATTTTTCGCTTTGCTTTTCTTTATCGCTTTCTTTCTGCTTTCTTTATTGCTTTTCCTTTAATTTCGTTTGGTTGCTTTTATTTATCGTTGTAGTATGTCGCTTGCTTGTTTGTTTTACATTATTTTAATTCACTCGCCCCGAATCTAATTCTCGGTTCAAAAGACCGATGGAGTCCATTTTATCCTCTTTTAGTCTTAGTCTTCCCATACTAAGATTGGAAGAGCAAGTTCTTATTTTTCTTAGTTTCATCCTAAAAATTGACTAGTGACTCCCTTATTTTATGCTTTATTCTTATTGAATTGTATCCCGATATTTTCTAATTATAGAGATAAAAGAAACCGGTTCTGGATCTACCAACAAGGGTAGAGGCCGAGGCTGATTTCTCAGCCCGGCCTCCGGCCGGTGCCCGCCAGCGCTAGATGCAGGCTATCGCCCGCACTAAGTGGGCGGCAGGCGAGGCTTCGGTACAGATTGGTGTTTTCACACTAATCCGGCCCTAAAGCCTCATAGTAGGACCAAAACCCTAATTTTTATTTGTGCTTTAATTAGTAAATAATATCCCAAAATTTTGAAAATAATTTATAAAATTAAAAAGATTAATAAAACGGCTATTCAAACGCTACCTAAATTAGATTTAATAAAATTCAGAAATCTTAATAAAAGGTTCATTCCCACTTTCTAAATCTCATCTTCAAAACCCCAAAGTTATTCTTTCTAACTTTCTAAACCCTTACGCCAAAGGCAATCATGGGGAGTGGTGACTCCATTGGGGATGAATCATCTATTAAGAGGGCGAAACTTAAAAATTTGAGTAGTGTGTTTTAATGATGTGTTTGCATTAGACATCCTGCATTTAGGAACCTTTGAACTAGTTTAAATATTATTCTGGACCCCTAGGAAAACTTTATTGTACCCCCTATTTACCCTTTCTCGGAGAGAGGCTCCCACTGGTTCCTTTAAGCGGGCCCAACTAGGCTTGATTTCCCGAGGAAACGGTACCTCCTCCCTCGTAGCACACACTCTTGGGTCAAACCTTTTGGCTCACCGAGAGGCACCGAGAATTCTAGTTGGTATCGTGTCGTGCCCCATATGGATGACCAAATTCTTGGACTACGCGTCACCATGTATCCAACCTTTTGAACTATTTTACCATAGAACTTTTTTACTTTTAGTTGGTCCCTTGACTTCATTTGCATGCTTGAATGAGTGTGTGTGTTTTAGATTTAATCTTTTGTTTGTGAGTCTTTAGGGATAGGTGAGGAGCGCTGATTAAACCCTTGCATGGGTAGAAATAAAACACTTTAATAAATTTCCTAGAGTCAGTCTATTATGTGCATTAAGCCAAAAGTCAAAATTCCTTTTTCTATTAGGGTTAGTCCATTATTCGCATTTCCGTGTCATGCTAAAATCCTCTTTTAGCGGTTGAAGTAGTTACCTCTTGTGAAAGGGTCTTACCGAAAGTCCCCTTCTCTTTTTTTCAATTGCTTAGTCCTTTCTTTCTTTTACACTCCCATTTTCCATTTGCATTATCCAAATAAATGTCGTCTCATATTAGATGAGTCCATTTGCATTAGCCAAATAAATGTCATCTCATATTAGATGAGTCCATTTGCATTAGCCATTTAAATGTCATCTCATATTAGGTGAGCCCATTTACATTAGCTAAATAAAAATCATCTTATATTAGGTAAGTCCATTTGCATTAGCCAAATCATCTCATATTATATAAGCCCATTTGCATTTAGAATTCATCTCCTAATAGGTGAGTCCATGTGCATTCATTCTTTACATGTGCACTTAGTCCAAAATAAATTCATCTCAATTAAGGAAATGCATTATCATTTAGCTATCATAGAAAGCATCTTTTCTTTAAGGATTAGTCATTCGTTATACTATCATCTCAACTAAGTCAAACATCATATCATCAATACATTCTTTATGTGCATCAAAACAAAAAAGCATCCTTAGTTTCTTTGGGTCTCGCGCTTAAGTCCCTTCCTTGCAAAAGTGATCTTCTCTCATATGGTCCTAAACCTCATCTTTTGGGCTGTAGAATAGGGAAGTCTATGGCAACTGAGTATCGTCGAAATCCAAGCTCTAAAAGATTCGATCACCTCACCAAGGAGTCCGACACATCTTCTTTTCTTTGTACTCCACGATTTATACCGATGTGGCAAGCTTCGATGCACACTACACCGTCACAATCTACACCTTGTCATAAGACAAGTACCTAAAAGAGTTTCCTTCCAATGGATTTGAACCTAGAGCAGTATCTTAATCTCAGTTTACTTAATGAGAAAATAGCCGAGTGGAAACCAGATTGATTGATCAAGTGGAACAGATGTCATCTATATCAAACGATCTTAAGACTATCATAAGGGCTATTGAGGAAAGTAAGAAAGATGAGGAAGTTCAACGTTTAAGAAGGGTAACGACCTTGATTCTACCAACTCCACCTATCTTGTCTCCTCCAGGCAATCCCAAATGCGAATCCCTAAAATACAAATCCAAATCTCAACATAATCCCCATATAGATTAGATAGAACGGATGTTAAAGGAGTCATCCATGTTCAGTAATCACTATTTCGGTCATAAGGGATTCACTTCAATCCCTAAGGGTAAACTACCTCCTAAGTTTACCATGCTGGATATTAAATTCAAAGGTTCCGAGAATCCCCATCATCACGTTTGCAACTTCTTAGGAGCACCGACTCTTAAGAACATTCCTGAAGACACTTACCACATCTTCTTCCCCTGGACGTTTAACACTAATGTAATGAAGTGGTACAATGCGGTTGACCCACGCAAGGTTGCCAACTGGACTGATTTGTGCAAGCAGTTCCTCCATCACTACCCATATAACATTGATCTGCCTATTACCCTCAAAGACTTGGAATTAATCAAGCAAGGCGACAAGGAGAGCTTCACAGATTTCCTTACTAGATGGAGAGCAAAGGCAACCCACATGGTTGATCAACCCTCCGAGAAAGACCAAGTTTGGGTCATCGTAAAAACCTTCAACCCAATTACAATTAGCACCTCAAATTTCTACCCATAATAAACTTTTCAACCCTTTGAGATGCTGGTTTGTTGATAGAACAAGAGGTGTCTACCGTGACCACAAAAGTTGCAACTGGGTATGGAGTTAATTCTTATTCTAAAGATAAGTAAACCTCCAATACAGGCAATGCTAGCAGGGGTGCAGATGTCAATGCCCTCAATAGGTATACTGACTACACTCTTATTGATACTACCTACACCAAAGTTCTTGATCATCTCTTAGAAAAAGAAAACATAGAGTTGCCACCTATTAGTGTAGAATCAGAAACTGCAAAACAATCTAAAAATTAGGACACAGAAATTTTTTTGCAAATATCATCGAGGACATTGATACTGAACAGTGTTGGACATTCAAGAATAAACTAGAAAGCATGTTTCGAAATGGACAACTACCCTTGCCTAATGCTACCCAGAAACCATGCAATAATAAAAATCCCTTTAGCGGTACCTTAGCCATTTTCACTGAACCCATTCCAGGTCAGTGGGATTCTTCTATGCTTATCCGAGATGTTAACAAGTCGAAACCACTTCTTAACTTACCTCCATTAGATCCAGAAATCCGGGGTTGTGGGTAAGTGATGAAGAAGATGTCTATGAAACAAGAAGCAACAACAACATCAATAGTGACGACTTCTGGGGCATACCACCCTTAGAAGAAGAAGACTTTTGGGGGACACTAAAAGTCTTGCAATCCAGTTCCTTACTAGATCTGGACGACACAATGCACCCTTGGGTCCATAATAGACTCAGGAAGCCCCAAAAGAGCCTAAAGCTGCAAAAGAAGAAGACCCAATCCTTAAGCAACGTAACTTTAGAAATTAATAGCCGATATCTCAATTTGGTAATTAATATCTGCTTCCCAGAAACATAGAGAGGCTTTAATCAATGCACTCAGTAAGATCGAAGTCTCTCCTGAAACCACGCCAGAGGAAGTGGTAAGATTAGTTAATAGTAGGGATTAAACTATTACCTTTTATCAGAAGGATCTTCTAGAAGAAGGCATTGCATACAACAATGCCCTTTGCTTAACTATAACTTGTGTCAACAAGTTTGTTCCCCTAACCTTGGTAGACAATGGATCAGCAGTAAATGTATGTCCCTGAAGAACTGCTAGAAGGTTAGGAACTAGGAAGCAACAACTCTCTAAACAGACTGTCCATCTTCGAGCTTATGATAATTCTAAAAGAACATTCTTGGGAACAGTGAACTTGCCAATCAATATAGGGCCAGTGGAAAGGAACATCAAATTCGAAGTTCTAGATATCCCAACTACCTTCAATTTACTTCTAGGATGCCCTTGGTTACAAAATCATCTACCCTCTACACTGCATCAGAAGGTTAAGATGATCATCAAAGGTCAAGTCATAACTATCAACGGGGATAACCTTTGTGCTACTATCACCTCTAAAGAATCCATATTTGAGATCGAGCATGATGCTAATGATGAGGAACTGTACGGATTCGAGACTGTAATGCCCCGACCTTAACCCAATACATTAACAAAGATTAATAAATACTAATGAGCGCGTGCACGTCAATTCACACTTTCATTTTTGATCATATATATATATATATATATATATATATATATATATATATATATATATATATATATATATATATATATATATATATATTATGTACTTGTACAAGTAACCATTTTATATGTTGCAGGACTCAGATGATGATAACGACGCTTGGCCAAAAATAAATAAATAAATAAATAAGCAAATAAAGTATGCTTTGTGATAATTTAAGAAATAATAATAATAATAATAATTCATACACCTAAAGTTTATAATAATTATTCAAGTCAGGAATTCCTAAAACCGACATTCTTTTAACTTGGGTTTGGCTATTAGGGTAATTGAGCTTGTAGAGAGTGGAGGACCCAATAACCAAATAAAATAAAATAAAAAGAAGGGTTGGATTCATATTGAGGAGAGAGATTTTCAGATTCAACATGTTGCCTATTTAAACCCCAAAATCCCAAAAACACCACCTTCATCATTGTTTCCCTTCCCAACACAACTCACCTCCCTCACTCAACCCCTCCACTGCCCAGCCAGACTGACCACCACCACCAGCTCCTGCGGTCGCCACCACCAAAGCCTCCCAACCAATTTTAGTGGGCTAATATGATACTTAAAATGATGGAAAATGTGTAAAGTAAACCTTTCATAGAGATATCACAAGACAAAAAAATTCGTAAAGCATAAGAAAGTGGAGTTGGAAGACTCTGCCACCCACCACGGGTGTCCCCATAGCCTGTGGGACAGGCTGTGGTGGCCAGCAGCGAGTTAATTGACCCAAAACACCCACCACGGGTGTCCCCACAGCCTGTGGGACAGGCCGTGGTGGCCAGCAACGAGTTAATTGACCCAAAACACCCACCACGGGTGCTCCCACAGGTCGTGGGATAACCCGCGGTGGCCACCAGAAGTCCCCACTGACCGTGGGAAAGCCCTTGATGACCTCTAGAACCGGCCATTGACCCCACTGGCCGTGGGGAGGTCCGTGATGACTTCCAAAGCAAAGGAAATTTGGTTTTCGTGATGACTCGAGTTTATTAGAAAATTGTGGAGGAAGAGATTAACTAAAGTGGTAATGCTTGTTGTGCTATGAGGATATAGATTAAAATTGTGAATTAAGGAGAATAGGTAAGTTGAATGATTGTAAGAAGTTGAAGACAATGGGTGATTTGGGAAGATTAAAGAAAATAAGTCATTTTGAGGGTTGAAGGAAAGAAGTGATTTTTGCCTTTATAGATTCATCTAATCATGGGAAGTTACAAAGAAAAAAAAAGGGAAATAATGCCAATGATAACAATAGTAATAACGATAGCGATGACAATAATAACGATAATAAATTTTGATTACTAAGAGTATTGAACCTATTAATGAAACACCTTATTTTGTTAAGGCATCCACGTCGTTCATCCGAGTCAGCAACTTCAAAGGAATCAGAAAGAATATTTCCACGATTTAAGGTACGTTTATTGCTTGTACCTTACGAAAATCCATATGTTTATACATAACAATATCAAATGGTTTTCTTAATGAAATGAACCATTTCAAATATTATTTGTCACCTAATTATGTGGCCCTCCCCATATCAATCATGTTATATCATGATCATATCATATCATATATATTTGGCCATTATCAATCAGACTTTGCCGATCGGTCCGGGTATGCGCATATTTAGGGAAACCGATGATCGTAAGGAGCCACTCAGATAATCAATGAATAATTGTTTTACTATATTTTTCCTATCTGATTTATAAATGAATTGAAATGCATGCACTCAAATCAATATATCTTCACATAAATTATTTACAGTACATGGATAGACGTGCTGAGCTCCGGCTCATTATTTCGAAATGTTTTTCTCTGTTTTGTTTTAGGTAAAGCTAATGCAGAGTGAAGACTCGATACACTGCTCAATACTTTTCTGAGTTGTATAAATGGAATCAGGTATAACAATCTCATACCTATAGAGTTTTGATTCCAAGGCATTCTCTCGTATCTCATAAACTTATTTGTGTAAAATAGTATCTTTTCTAAGTGATCCAGCTCTTACTTTTTATATTTCTTGCTTATCCGTAAGTCGACTCGAAAACTGGTTCTTTGTTCCGAGTCCAAGCATCGATTAGTTTTATCGCAGATTGAATAGACCGGTATTTCGTCTTTTCTCACTCAGAATCTGACTTGTGGTTATAAGTCCTATTTTGTAATAGTCAGTATTTTTAGCTTGTTTCATGCTTAGTCTATATCAAGTTAATTCACTCTGATATTCTTTACTCGAACGTGATTCTTCGCTTAGACTAAGTCGGATGGAATTCCGAGTATCATGGATATTGGACTCGGAAAATTTCATTTCATTTCCGACTTAGATAATCAGTTGCATTATTTATCATAATTATTTTATTATCTCGTGTCTAATCTTGGGCCAAAGTATTTTATACTTTGAGAACCAAAATTGTTTTACTTTTGTAGCTTATTCAATCGAGGATACACTTTTCAAACTACAAAAGTAACCGGCTTCGTAACGTCAAATCACCAGCAGGCATGGCTCTTCACCTTCCCTCGCTCCAGTCCCAGAAGATTGTGTCGAGCTGTCTGTTTCCAAATCTGGAAAACTGAAACGCCAAGGTGAACGGTGGTTTCCACCTTATCTTTCAAGACAGCGCTAATGGTTTTAGGACTTCCAAGAGAGTTAAACCATTGTCCAACGTTCACATTACAACGGATACTTTCTGAGTGACTCGAAAGCTTCTATCAACGGTCACAGAGGACTCTCGGTCAGCAGACGAAGATAACGGCTATTCTGCCCGGTCATCTATAAATAGAAGTCATCTCACAAGACTTGAGGATTGCCGAACATATTGCTAATACACATACTTGCTCAAAGTCGCTGTACTTACTTTCAATCTTCAACTTACAACTCCCACTCTGTAATTCTTTACTTTCTGAGTTGTAAGGTCTTGTACTCAGTTACAAATTCTTTCTTACATTCTCTATAAGGTCCCTTGACTAAGCTGTAAGGGTTAACTCAGCTTAGTTGTCCCTAACTGTAAGGGTTATCTCAGCTAGGAAGTACTAGATCAGATAAGGGAATTTCTGAGTTTAGGAAAACTTGTATAGAGTTGTCTAAGGGAACAACTCGGGTTCAGTTAGTTCACGGTATTTTGTGGACTCAAAATAGTGAATTTGACTTCGTATTTGGATTGACACAGTCCGTGGTTTTCTGCCCCAGGAGGGTTTCCACGTAAATTCTAAGTGTTATCTTTCCGAGTTCATTCTAGACTCGGACAGCTTTACTCGCTCTTGCTCTTTCTCGCTTGATAGCCTTATGAGTCCAATCTTTTCTGACCCTGTTGATAGACTCGGAATCTGTCTCTGTCTCGTTTTAGACAGAAGAGAGGAAGTTTCCACGAAAAACTTCTATCACCCTATTCACCCCCTCTAGGGTGACTCGGACTCTCCCCGAGCAAACCTTCAATTGGTATCAAAGCCTAGCCTTTCAGAAAGGATCTAACAATCCTAAGGTTTAAAGATCAAATGGCTCAAAACACTGGAGAGCTCGACGAAGGAAGATCTTCCAACAGGCCACCAAAATTCAAAGGATCAAACTTTGGGCACTAGAAGAAGCTTATGGAATGTTTTCTTATGGATCATGATGAAGAGGTATGGGAAATCATACAACAAGGAAACTACATTCCAATGAAGACAGATGAATTCAGAATCCTTTCCAAGACAAAGGCTGAGTTCACATTAGGAGAAGCAGAGAAGTTCGGAAAGAATTTCAAAGCAATGAACATCTTTATGTGCGCCATAAGCTCGAAGAATATAATCGAGTCTTTGCCTCGTGACTCTGCTAAAGAGGTGTGCGATACTTTAGTCAACACCTACGAAGGTACAAGTCAGGTAAGACAAGCAAAGATCAGTCAAGTATCTTCATAAATATGAGCTTTTCAAAATGGAGCCAGAGGAGAACATTACTCGGATGTTCATTCGCTTCACCGAGATTACCAACAATCTCAAATCTCTCGGGAAAGAAAATTTCCCATGAAGAAATGTGCCGGAAAATTCTCGAAGCCTACCCAAGAGACGATGGGGTCCGAAGGTGACTGCCATAGAGGAGGCTCAGAACCTTTCACTCTTAAAGCCGGACGAGCTCATCGGAAAGCTTCTAACTCATGAGATACATCTAGAAGAAGAGGATGCCGAGGGCAGTACCAAAAGAAACTTAGCAATGAAAGCCTCGTAATCCAAAGAAGCAAATCTGAGCTCTTCTAACTCGTAAGACGATCCCATGGCACTCATTGCAAGAGGCTTCAAGAGAATGATGAAGCACAAAATATGGGACAAAAGGCCAAAAGAGGAATTCTACAAGAAAGATAAGAAAGACAAAAAGGTAAGTTTACTTCCCCGTCTAAATTTTCTTTGATTAAGAATTCTGGTTGTTTCGAATGTGGCAGCAAAGACCACATAGTCAAGGACTCGTCCAAAAAGGAAAAGGGACAGAAAGAAGAAGAAAGCCATGATGGCAACGTGGAGCGATGAGGATTCATCAGAAGATAATGAGGACTCGGATGACTCGAAATGTCCGATGGAAATTTCTGATTCGGAAGCCGAACAGAGTCGACTCGGACTCAAACAATGAGGAAACAAATCCTCGGGAGGTAATCGAATACTTTCTTAAATTCTCCAAAGTTGATTTAGCTAAGTATATTTTTACTTTGGAAGAAAAGTCAAATTCTGATTCTTCTCAATTCAAAGAACAACTTGAGTCAATCACTTCGAGAGCACTTCTTTGGAAAATGAATTAGAAAACCGAGACTCTCATTCAGAGAACTCAAGATTAGTGCTCAATCTAATGAGACCGAGTCCGAGCCGCTCAGAAAGAAAATGAGCAACTAAAAAGGAAGCTCACCGAGTCTCAAGATCTGGTTTTAAAGTTTACTCAAGGTCGAAGAACCTTGACATGCTCTTAGGATCACAATGTGTCTCTTTTCGAAAAGAAGGTCTTGGTTTCAACAAAGAGGAAGAATCTAATTCCTACTCGAATTGTTCAAAAAGGATTCCAGAACCGTAAAGTTCGAGAAAGCCGAGCACGGTCCCATTTACAGTAAATGAAGGGAGGACTAAGCCCAGAACTATTTACAAAAAGAAACCATTCTCTCCTGTTTCAAAAGGAAAGGTTTTCAAAAAGAAAGAGACACAGTACTCGGCTTCTCGAGAAGAAGACTTAGAATCCGACAAAACCCAAAGTCATTCAAATCTGGGTTCCAAAACACCTTCTTCCTCGTAAAAGGACCACAAGTAAGGAATGTTACTCGGGTTCGTTAGAGGAAGTGAGAAGGGTTAGATTCTCTCTGTTTTGCAAGTCACTCGAAAAGATCAAAAGGACATTACAGACTGGATGTTCACGACACATGTCAGTGACCAAGGACTCTTTTCTGAGCTAGAATCATACAAAGGAGGAAAAGTGACTTTTGGAGATGACAAGCAAAGGCAAGATAGTGGGTATTGGCAAGATTGGAAATGGAAGCAATCTGGTGAGCCCAGTCTACCTTGTCAAAGGACTAAAATACAATCTACTTAGCATCTCCCAGCCTATGCGACAAAGGTCAGGAGGTAAGATTCACTCAATCTAAGTGCTATATCTCAGATGAGACCACCAAAGAGATAAAGCTCTCGGTAAGAGATCCGGTAAGACTTATATCATTCCTCTTCTCGACCCAAGCCAGAATTTATCCTCGCTTAAAAGCATCTCTTCATGATGATTCATGGTCTTGGCATCGTAGATTAGGTCATATTATCATGCATACTATCAAAAAGCTGGCATCTCATAGTCTCGGTTAGAGGTTTACCTAACCGTGTCTTTGAGAAAGACAAAGTTTGTGAAGCATGTACAAGGGGAAAACAGGTCGATCCTCATTCAAATCTCTCAAGACTGTTTCGACATCAATTGTGCTTGAACTGCTACATATGGATTTATGTGGTGAAATTCCAAGTGAAAAGCCTCGGAGGTAAATCCTACATTTTTGTCATTATTGATGACTTTTCAAGATTTACCTGGGTGTGTTTTCTCAAGCATAAAAATGAAGCCTTCAAAGAGTTCAGCAAGCTCGTAGAAAGATTCAAGTTGAGTCTCGGACTCAGATTCAAAAGATTCGAACCGACCATGGAAGGGAGTTCGACTACTCGAATTCTCGAGTTCTCGCGATCGGAATGGAATCTCTCACAACTTCTCAGCACCAAGGACTCCTCAACAGAATGGAGTAATAGAGAGAAAGAACAGAACCCTTTTAGAAATAGCAAGGACAATGATGATTGAACACAATTTGCCTTACTATTTCTGGGCTGAGGCAATCAACACAGACTAACTACACTTTGAACAGATGCCTCATCGGACCCATTTTGAAGAAAACACCCTACGAGCTCTACAAAGGAAAGAAGCCAAACATCTCATATTGTATGCCCTTTGGTTGCAAGTGTTTTTTTCACAATAATGGTAAGAATCACCTGACCAAGTTTGATGCCAGGTCAGATGAAGGTATTTTTCTGGGTTACTCTTCTCATAGTAAAGCTTATCGTGTCTTTAACAAAAGCACTAACAAAGTGGAAGAAAGTATCCACGTAGTATTTGATGAGTTTAAACAGGAGAAGCCAAGTGAGTCATCATACTCGAACTGAAGCTTAGTAGAGATGATGACGAAGCCGAGACTACAAAGACTCATACTCAACCTGCTCAAAATGAGGTCACTCGTAACGAGGAAACTCGTAATGCGAAAACTCAAGAGCTCACTCGTAACGAACAAGCCAATGAAGAGGATCACTCAGAACAAGATCAAGTGGTTCAACCCACAAACCTGGTGAATTAAAGAACTGGTAAAGCATTCAAATTTATTTCCAGTCATCCCCAAGAAAACATCATTTCGATATCAACAAGTGGGGTAAGAACTCGTTCCTCTCTACATAATCTATGTGCATTCACTACATTCATTTCATTAACTCGAACCCAAAAATGCACTAGAGGCCCTTAATGAACCTGAATGGGTAGAGGCCATGCAAGAGGAACTCAATCAATTCGAGGGAAACCAAGTTTGGACTCTAACCAACCGACCATCTAACCACCCAGTTATAGGAACCAAATAGGTTTCAAGAACAAGCTAGATGAGGGTGGAGTGGTAGTCGAAACAAGGCTAGACTTGTGGCTCAAGGTTACAATCAAGAAGAAGGAATTGATTGTGGGGAAACCTTTGCACCAAGTAGTCAGAATTGAAGCCATTAGAATATCGTTGGCATTTGCATCCAAAGCATGCATATTAAACTATATCAAATGGATGTTAAGTGTGCGTTTCTCAATGGTTTTATTGAAGAAGAAGTCTATGTCGAGCAGCCTCTTGGTTTTGAAAACTCAGAATTTCCAAATCATGTTTTCAAACTTCAAAAGGCTCTCTATGGTCTTAAACAAGCACCTCGAGCTTTGTATGAAAGACCGAGTAGCTTCTTGGTTCAAAATGATTTTAAAAGAGGTCAGATCGACAAGACTCTCTTCATAAAGACCAAAGGGAAAGATTTCCTTATTGTTCAAATCTATGTTGATGATATTATTTTCGGTGCTACTAATGAGTTTCGTGCCGAGAATTTTCTCGAGTTGATGAGTCAAGAATTCCAAATGAGTATGATGGGAGAACTCAATTTCTTCCTTGGGTTACAAATCAAACAAGACAAAGATGGAATCTTTGTTCATTAATCAAAGTACATCAAGGAACCGCTGAAGAAATACAAACTTCAAGATGCAAAGCACGCATCTACCCCTATGAGCAAGCAAGATAAAGCTTGACTCGGATGAGAAAGGTAAAGCAATAGATCAGAAACTCTATCAAGGTATGATTGGATCTTTGTTATACCTTACTTCCAGCAGAGCCGTATATAATGTTCAGTGTTTGCCTATGCGCAAGATTTCAAGCTAACCCAAAAGAATCACATCTCACTCGCGGTGAAAAGAATATACAGATATCTAGCAGGTACTCGTAATTTAGGTCTATGATATTCCGGAGACTCGGAACCGACTCTTACCGGATACTCGGACGCAGACTACGCAGGATACAAAGTTGATCGAAAGAGCACATCTGCAGCTTGTCAATTTCTCGGGTCAATCCCTAATATCTTGGCACTCAAAGAAGCGTAACTCAGCAGCTCTATCAACCGCCGAAGCTGAATATATTGCAGCTGGAGCCTCGTTGCGGCCGATTCTATGGATTAAGCAACACTTGAAGGATCTTGGACTATTCCTCAACTCAGCTCTAATCAAGTGTGACAACCAAAGCGCAATCAGCATCACCAAGAATCTTGTCCAAGCACTCGAAAAGAAAGCATATCGAAGTCGATATCACTTCCTACACGATCACTCGTAAAAGGTGATATTGAACTTGAGTTCATTCCTACTAACCTTCAATTGGCTGATATCTTTACTAAGCCTCTTGGTGAAGATCAGCTTTGTTTTATTCGGAATGAGCTTGGTATGTTAAATGCTTAATCATATGCTATCCATTGCATAATTCTCGTGTTATGTGTTTTCACTTTTAATAACCATTAGCTCAGCTTGATTCAATGATACTAGGATGGTAGTTATTTCGTGTTTCGAGTCACTCGTAAACCATTCTCGAGTCAAACTCGGACGTAGAGAAACCTGGACTTCAAATTTTCCGAAACTATCTCTAGAACAAGTGGAGAGTTTCGGATCATATTTTCAAAATCTTTCTCTCTCTCTCTCGAGCGCCGTGATCGATTTTAGCCGTGGATTTTTAACCGCTGGAATCTTAACCGTTGAAGAGAACCGTCACACCGGTCTTTGGTGACCGATGGACAAGCCGAGTCGAACGGAGTTATACTTAACGGATAGTTGACGGGCGCGCTTATTTTCTATAAATAGCGTCTATTCATCTTCGTCTCGGTACTCTAAACTCCATCTCTCTCAAACGAAACCTCTCGCGGAAGTTTACTACGTGAACAGATCATCCTTGAATGTCCGCAAGCGTCGAAGAAGCCATCTCTCGTAAGTTTCGACTGCTCTCATCTTTTCTCCTACATCTTTTTCGTTTCTTCTCTTCTACCTCTCTTTCTCTTTCCTACTCGAAAGTTTCATCTTTCCTTCCTTCTTTCAATATGCCTAAAAGAGGAAACCATCCCGACTTCCAGGTCTCCTCATCTTCCAAAAGCCTCGCACCAATAAGCCGTAAAGCTCAACCCCTTCCAAACCCATCGTCACCCAAAGACCTTGTGCTGGACGACCAGTTCTTTCCAACAACCAAATTCTCTTGGTTGTCCAACATACAAACCACCGGAGCATACAACTTCATGTGCTTCAGACGAGTTCATCTATCCCAAACTCGTTTCGAGTTCTACACTCACCTCACCCACTCCGAAAATGTTCTAACCTCTAGGGTTCGTAACATCACTATTCGTCTAAACACCTCTCTCCTCCACCGCTTGTTCAAGGTCTCCTCTCTTTTCTTGAACAGAAATCCCATTCCTTTCACCGAAGTTGCCGACGACTTCTTTGAAAAATACGCCAAAGAATTCCCCGAGTCTCGAAAAACTTTTCGTGACTCGCTTGAAGTCGAAGCTCGTCTTCTATGCTTTCTACCGATGAGAACCTTTTTCTCACAAGCATTCCAGCAAGGAGAACCCCAACTCCAAGCATCTCAAAGCTCTCTTCGACATCCTTGAGGGATATGAAGTAGACCTCTTCCCCTCCATCATTGAGCGGATGGCCACCGTGCCAGCTCAACTCCAATCCAAGAAGAACACCTCCCTTCCTTTCGGTGCTCTTCCGACCCTTGTTTTCAAACAATTCCAAGTTCCTCTCCCCTCGGACCTAAACGCCGTGTCCGAGGCTGCCGTTGTTGTCGGCAAGAAGGAACTGCAGGGTACGGATACCAGAAACCGACCCCGGTGTCCGGGTTCACAACTCGTAGCCGAGACCTCCTTCTCCACCTCGCACTCGAAATCAACCCCTCTCTCTCTCCCTCTCCACCTGGTGGTGCCTCCACCTCAAGTGCCTCAAAATCTCTCTCTGCTCTCTTGTCCCCTGTTTTTATGGACAAGATCAGCTCCGTGTCTTCCGATTTCGGAGACATGCTCCGATCTTTCAAATCTGTCCTCCAAAATCCGGCCATCAACCAAAAGACTGGTCAATCCCAAATCCGAGAGCAAGCAGTCTCTAGTTCTTGAGATGAGGGAACTGGTAAAGGAGCAGAAGGAGTTGGTCGAGCTCCTCGGAGAGAGACGGTCCAAGGCGGCTCGAGACCATGATGACTCGGACGCATCGTAAGTGTCTTCGAGCCCATGTCCGACCTCCTCGGATAGTGGGGATGAAGAAGAAGAAGCCGCAGATGCAGAAGCTACAGACGCCGAGGAACTCGCGGCCGAGGCAGGTCCTTCCGGGCAAGGGGAGGAACACTAAGAAGAAGCAAGTGGGAACCGCCGAGGGTCGATCGCTCCACAAGCTCAAATAGTCAGTACTCAACTCGGACAGCTAGCCTGGTGGGTCGAAGACCTCGCTACTCCAGCGGGTCAAACAGAGCAGCCCCTCCAGCTACCGAGGTTCCAAGGGAAGAATCCTCGATCCACTCACTCCGGTCAGCCCACTCGAGCCGAGCCCCCGACGATAATCCCGGTTCTCCCTTCGCCGCGCTCAAGCACATCGTCAAGATCATATCGGCGCCGGCGAACCTCCGCTCCCTCCGCCTCCACTCGAAATCTCCCTCTCCCTCTTAAGCGCCATGCACCGAGTCACAATTCCTCGCCCGCTGCGAGTCTTCTTCTTTCGAATTTTTTTTTTTTTTGTCCGGACATCTAAGTTGTACTACTTGCTCCTTTCTTCCCTTCTTTTTCTTGTTGTTTTTGCTGAAAGGCAAGGGGGAGAAATAGAGAAATAGAGTCGAAAAACTTGTTGTCCTGTTTAGGGGAGTTTTTCCGCCTTTTGAATTTTTAATGGACTAATGCATTTCATTATTAATTTCGAGTTCATTATTGCTAGCACATTTTTCTTTTCGAGTTAATGTTAATTACTTAATAAAGCATACTTTACTTTTTGCTCGCTACATTAAGTATTGCTCGATACGTTGAGTATGCCTTACTCATCTCATCTCATGCGCAACCACTCGTAATCAGATTTTTTTACTAACAAAGTTTCTGTTTAAGTATGGAATGCCTTTCATCAAAAAGGGGAGATTGAAAACTCGGACACTCGCTCAATACTTTTCCGAGTTGTATAAATGGAATCAGGTATAACAATCTCATACCTATAGAGTTTTGATTCCAAGGCATTCTCTCGTATCTCGAAACTTATTTGTGTAAAATAGTATCTTTTCTAAGTGATACAGACTCTTACTTTTTATATTTCTTGCTTATCCGTAGTCGACTCGTAAAACCGGTTCTTTGTTCCGAGTCCAAGATCACTTAGTTTTATCGCAGATTGAATAGAACAGTATTTCCTCTTTTCTCACTCGAATCCGACTTGTGGTTATAAGTCCTATTTTGTAATAGTCAGTATTTTTAGCTTGTTTCATGCTTAGTCTATATCAAGTTAATTCACTCGATATTCTTTATCGAACGTGATTCTTCGCTTAGACTAAGTCGGATGGAATTCCGAGTATCATGGATATTGGACTCGTAAAATTTCATTTCGTTTCGACTTAGATAATCAGTTGCATTATTTATCATAATTATTTTATTATCTCGTGTCTAATCTTGGGCCAAAGTATTTTATACTTTGAGAACCAAAATTGTTTTACTTTTGTAGCTTATTCAATCGAGGATACACTTTTCAAACTACAAAAGTAACCGGCTTCATAACGTCAAATCACCAGCAGACATGGCTCTTCACCTTCCCCGCTCCAGTCCCGTAAGATTGTGTCGGAGCCGTCTGTTTCCAAATCTGGAAAACTGAAACGCCAAGGTTAACGGTGGTTTCCACCTTATCTTTCAAGACAGCGCTAATGGTTTTAGGACTTCCAAGAGAGTTAAACCATTGTCCAACGTTCACATTACAACGGATACTTTCCGAGTGACTCGTAAAGCTTCTATCAACGGTCACAGAGGACTCTCGGTCAGCAGACGAAGATAACGGCTATTCTGCCCGGTCATCTATAAATAGAAGTCATCTCACAAGACTTGAGGATTGCCGAACATATTGCTAATACACATACTTGCTCAAAGTCGCTGTACTTACTTTCAATCTTCAACTTACAACTCCCACTCTGTAATTCTTTACTTTCGAGTTGTAAGGTCTTGTACTCGACTACAAATTCTTTCTTACATTCTCTGTAAGGTCCCTTGACTAAGCTGTAAGGGTTAACTCAGCTTAGTTGTCCCTAACTGTAAGGGTTATCTCAGCTAGGAAGTACTAGATCGGATAAGGGAATTTCGAGTCTAGGAAAATTTGTATAGAGTTGTCTAAGGGAACAACTCGGGTTCGACCGCTTCACGGTATTTTGTGGACTCAAAATAGTGAATTTGACTTCGTGTTTGGATTGACACGGTCCGTGGTTTTCTGCCCCAGGAGGGTTTCCACGTAAATTCTAAATGTTATCTTTCCGAGTTCGTTCTAGACTCGGACAGCTTTCATCGCTCTTGCTCTTTCCGCTTGATAGCCTTATGAGTCCAATCTTTCTCGACCCTGTTGATAGACTCGGAATCTGTCTCTGTCTTGTTTTAGACGTAAGAGAGGAAGTTTCCACAAAAACTTCTATCACCCTATTCACCCCCTCTTGGGTGACTCGGACTCTCCCCGAGCAAACCTTCACAGAGGAAAACAGACGAGTTCATTTTGGTCGTCAAGACTTAGAGGCTCCCAGTGATAGTCAAGAACGTGATGTGTGGGAGTCGTGTATGCTTTGGTTAATAAGTTATAGTCATGATGGTGCTCGATAACTTGTTACTCGTTATGTTGTTATAAGTTGGGCGTCCTACGTATTATGAACCTCAACCTAATAAGTTATGTTTGTATGTCAATTAGGTAGTTGCCTTGCTCTTGTTAAAGAGCGACCGTAACGCTTCCAATTCTCTTTTCCACTGCGCTAATTACTAGTTAGTCAATCATTATGACTAAATGGTGATTATGGGTTTCGGGGCGTTACGAGACCGTCATTGCCTTAGAAAGGGATGAAGCACCTCTTAATGTTAATCCTTATGGCAACCCTAGCGTCCACTCGATGCTTAGGAAGAAGGGGTATTTTTCAGGTTTCGTTGCAGGCCTAAGGGCATACCACCCTACTTTTCCACCCTTTGAACCCACAAATAACTACAATTTTGGACTAGGCTATCAACCTACTGCTAAGGAAATAGCTCAAGCTAAGTGGGAAATTCAAGCAAAGAGGACTAAACCACGGATAGTCTACTCTATCAAGCCCTTTCCCCGTACTCGAATGTGCAGCTTTCTAAGAGAAGGAGACAACTTCCCTTATTATGGTTTTCTTAAGCCCTACTATATTAAGGAAAAAGGCATCCTAGTACCTGGTCCGGAGATTTTCAATGATTGCTATATTCTCGAAAAGGAGGCACCTTACCTCCTTAAAGAGGGATGGTCCACATCGATCGGACTAATCTCACTCGGAAATAATCTTTTCGGTCTTCCGTTGGAAAACGAAGGTAACCTAGAAGGGAATTCAGTCTCGATACTATCACGAGCTATGTCACACTCGCAGCTTGATCTGTCCAAGTTCATCACCGACGTTGATATTGAAGGGTCCAAGCATATTACTTGGATTGACGCCGAGGAGGGCCACGAATTTGCAGATCGACCTAGGAGCGCATTCTCTTTCTGAGTCTAGTACAAGGGCTTGTACTTCTCCTTTTGTTGTTTCCAATTCTTTTCCTAAATCGCCATTTCTAATTCTATTTCGAGTCCGATGCACTTGTTGCTTCATTCAATAAAGTGAACCTTTCCACTTACACCTTGCCTCCTCTTACTCTTAATTGTTTGGCCTCTAATGATGAACAAGAAATCCCTAAAGAATTAATAAAATCTATGAAAGATCATGAAAATCGCTCACCAATAATAAAGGAAACAATAACAATTAACTGGGGTCCATTGATCAACCCCAACAAGTTAAGATCAGAAACCCTTAGATCTAGAAGAGCAAAAGCAATTTACTTTACTTCTTACAGAATTTATAGATGTCTTTGCATGGTTCTACAAAGACATGTCGAGTATAGATCCGAGTATAGTAGAACACAAAATCCCGCTCTACGAAGATGTTAAGCCAGTTAAGCGTAAATTAAGGTGGATGAAACTGGAGTGGGCTTTGAAAATTAAGGAAGATGTTCAAAAGCGGTTAGAGGTCTGGGTTCATTAAGATAGTTCACTATACTCGGTGTGTAGCAAATATAGTTCGAATTCGAAGAAAGATGGCAGGGGTTCGTATGTGCGTCGACTTCAAGGATTTAAACAAGGCTAGTCTTAAAGATGATTTTTGTTGCCTCATATCGACCTTCTTGTGGATAATATAGCGCGTCATGCCTTACTCTCGTTCATGGACGGTTATTCTAGGTATAATCGGTGAAGATGACTCGAAGAAGATATGGAAAAGATGACCTTCATCACTTAATGGGGACTTACTCGTTATGTGGTGATGCCATTTGGGTTTAAGAATGCCGACGTAACGTATCAAAGGACAACAACAACCTTATTGCATGATATGATCCATAAAGAAGCTAAAGTTTACGTAGACGATATGATCATAAAATCCAAAGATGGGGTAGGGCACCTACCCAGCCTAAGGAAATTCTTCCGAAACTCGAGAAATACAACATGCGCCTTAATCCTCAAAAGTGTGCCTTTGGAGTGAGCTAGGGGTAAACTGCTAGGCTATGTTGTCGAGCCTTAGAGGAATTGAAGTTGATCCATCCAAGATCAAAGCCATTCAGGAGATCCCTCCTCCAAGCAAAGAAAAAAGAAATAAGGAGTTTCTTAGGATGTTTACAATACATCGGTCATTTCATATCAAAATTGACTAAGGTCTCGTGAACCTATTTTTAAGAAGTTAAAGAAAGGATGTGAGCCCATTTGGGATGCTAAGTTCTAACAAGCATTCAAGAAGAATGCCCGGCTAATCCTCCAGTGTTAGTTCTACCTCAATCAAGGAAACCTATACTCCCGTATCTCACCACAATGGAAACGGCTATGGGAACCATCCTAGCCCAACAAGACAAGAAAAAAGAACGAGTGATCTACTATTTAAGCAAGAAGTTCCTTGATTATGAGACTAGATATATGCCATTAGAGAAGACATCATTCGCACTAGTCTCGGCTACTAAGAAGCTCGAGACACTACATGTTAGCCCACACGGTACATGTGGTGCCGCCTATGGATCCTATTAAGTACATACTTGAGCAACCGACTATCAGCATTAAAATAGCAAGATGGACTGTCATGCTCTCAAAATTTGAACTCAAGTTTGTCTCTCAAAAAGCGATTAAAGGAATGATAGTGTTAGAATTCTTAGTTGATCTACCCGTGCCCGAATCACAACCTCGAACACCTTGACTTTCCGGATGAAGACATTTTACAAGTAGAGGTGGACGTTAGGACAATGTACTTCGATGGCGCTTCCAATCGAAGGGCTTTGGAGTAGGAATTCTTATAGTCTCACCTGGAGGGAGCACATACTCCTATTTCAGTCAAACTAGACTTCGAAGTCACCAATAATGTTGCGGAGTACGAAACTCGCATCACAAGACTTGAAATTGTCACGGAGATTGGGGCTAAGAATATCAGCTTTAGTGACTCCAATTTGATCATCAATCAGATTTTGCAAAAGTGGAAGGTACGTAATGACACCTTGGCACCCTACCAAGCATATCCGATGGAATTATCTAAGCACTTTGAGAGCAGCTTCTTTCACTTACCTTCCTAGGGATGATAACCAATTTGCAGATGCAAAAGCTAAGTTAGCATCCATGATCAATATGCCTACCAAGCATTCATTGAATGCCTCGCTCACATTGAGCAACGGAGTCGTCCCGCACACATCCGTACATTAGAAGTGTCTAATATTGACCATACCGATTGGTATCACGACATTTATTAGTATCTCGGATAAACAAGAGTATCCCTTGGACTCCACACCTAGAGCCTAACGAGTCATCGGGATGTTGGCTATCCAATTCTTCATCAATCGGGGTAATCGTTAAAGAAGACAAATTTTAGGATTAGCTTACTTTGTGTCAATCAACATGAAGTAAAGTGCATCATGGAGGAGATTTCTGGTGGGGAGTGTGGACCTCATATGAATGGTAGGATGTTGGTTCGTAAGGTTCAAAGACTCGGTTATTACTCGGTCAACCATGGCGAAAGACTCGTCATGATTTTGTTAGAAGGTGCCATAAATGTCGGTGTATGCAAATTTATAACACCAACCACCGTCATTTCTTACAACGTTAGCTTCACCCTGGCCATTTTCGGTATGGGGAATAGACATTATTAGTAAGATGACCTCTAAAGGAACAGGTGGTCATGAATTTATGTTAGTAGCAATCGAGTACTTCACAAAATGGGTAGAGGCGGCATCCTATATAACTTTGACGTCGAAACAGTAGCCAAATTCATTACCCGAAATATCATCTGTTGTTATGGGGTGTCCCACGAGCTAATAAGTGACCATGGTAGCCATTTTAAGAAGGAAGTGGCAGATTTGTTGGATAAGTACAAAATCCAACATCATAAATCTTCCCGTATCGCCCTCGCACCAACGGAGCACTTGAGGCCGCTAATAAGAATATTTATAAAATAGTGGAGAAAATGCGAGTTACGTATAAGGATTGGCCTCGACAAATTGCCTTTCGCCTTATGGGGTTATAAAACTTCTATTGGAGCCTCTTTGGGAGCAACACCTTACTCTCTAGTTTATAGCATGGAAGCAGTCCTTCTAATCAAGATTGTCATTCCCTCATTAAGGATAATTGCCGAGAGCCAAATTCCGAAGTAGAATGGGCCAAAAATGCTATGAGGAGTTAGTATTATTGGATGAGAGGCGCCTCAATGCCATGCACAATGTCCAAATATACCAAACTTGCATATTTAGAGCATTTAATAAGAAAGTTAAGCCTAGAAATTTGCAAAATGGGGATTTGATCCTTAAGGAGACAAGAGCACCAATTCAAGACCCACGAGAGAAATTTAAGCCAAATTAGCAAGGTTCGTTTGTACTTAGTCGGATCTTACCCGGCGGAGTAGTAAAATTAACTAATTTGGACGAAGAAGAGATTTTCCAAGACACCAACTTAGATCAGTCGAAGAGGTACTACGTCTAGCACAACACTAGGCATAGGCCGAGCCCAGCCCAACGAGGCTAGGCCATGGCGGGCGCCGACCACCACCCGGACAACGGTGAATTGGCCGGGCCGCGATTTTTTCCTTTGATTTTGATATTCGTCTTCAAGTGGCAGGTTATCCGGTTCCCTTATTTTTTTCCTGGATCGCCCAATTAGGCGGTTCATTAGTCCTTTTATTTATTTTAAGGGCGGTCCAATTTATTCATTTTTTACCTCTAAGTGAGCAATAAAAATATAAAAGTATAGCATAATACTTACTTTCATTTAATAATAGGTAAACCTACTACTTACCTTAATACATAGCTAATAAAGAGAAATAAATATTTGCAAGCACACTACTTGTAAAGTACTAATAACACTGTTCTAAAGAGGCGTAACTAAACCTCCCTTTCTTTTATTATATCCTAACTTCTATCCTAAGAGTCTAAGCCTTAGTATATTTTTACTTTCTTTCCTTTAGGGTCACTAAACTTAGCTTTTTCATCCCCGGTGTGTTCCTTCAGCTCTTGAATTCGGTGGGTCCTCCTTTCTTCAGCTTCTTTGGCTTCGGTTTCTCTTCGACGGACGCGTTTAGCCATCCGAGGGTTTATTTCGCGAATTTGGAGAGGGGCAATAGTAGGGACAACTTCTTCAGATTCATCTCTCCGATTCTCGCACCTTCCGCTGTTGGGGATCTACTTCTATTATCCACTCTAGATAATAAGGAGACACAAAAGTGTTGGGAGTGCCTTCAGTGCCAACAAGCCCCAGAGCGTCAACAACTTCGGCAAACTTCTCCAATATTGGGGCCACAACTAGCTTCGATTAGAGTTACCATACCCTTTGAACAATTCAAAGGTGGATGGCCGGATACAATCCAATAAAAAGGTATTGTTTGCTTTCTTCCCATCTGCCGCAACACACGGCTCGGGAAGTACTACCTACTTGTTTTCTAGGCCCAAGTAGACATATGAAAGGGTACTGCGAGGTGAGTGTTTTGAACTCGGGACACCTTCCGAGTGCTTAACATACCAAAGAAGGTCGTTACTATGATTCTTGAGGATTTACTCCCACCAAGAAGCTGGATGATCAGCTATCACCGCGTTTCACTTTCGCTGGCAAAAGTGAGTCACTAAGTATGTGTCAACTTTTGAGGAGCTTGAATCATCTTTAGGTGCTCCATTAACCGGATCTACATATCACGGATGCAAAATCAAATATTACTCGTCCTGCAAGGTCAAGGTCCAATCTTTTAGGCCTAAGGAGAAAAATTAAATAAAAATAAAAATAGTGACAAATAAACAGAAACAAAATTTAGAGTTTTTCGGCGTGAACCGAAGGCATTTAAGCCTCGACGATGCCGGACAACCGCCTTGTGGTCGGCGCCGCCGACTAGTTCACGTTGCTCGTTTTCATGCATCATTTTGTGCTTACCTGCAATAACAAGGAGCTCTCGTGAAGTCTTCACTATAAGAAAAATGATGTTTTAGAGCTAACATTTTGTGGCAAATTCATAGTTGCTACATTATTTTTAAAAATCTCAAAATATTTGTGGTAATACGAAATTTGCAACAAAATGGGCAACCTATAGTGACAATTATTTAAAATTGCTACTAATAATTCTAATTTTTATTAACGGGTATAAATTTTTAGAGGGAAAATTTTTAGCTCATTAAATTAGAAAGTGCCTCCTCTTCATTGATTAAAACAATTACTTCTATCAAAAAAATAAATTTATTAAAATAATTAACTTTCCTTTCTTCCTTCTCGTTCTTCAAGAATTCGGTTCTAATCGAATTCTTCTTTGCTTCTTCAAGAATTCGATTCTAGATACAATCCTCACCAATTCTTCTCTCATCCAAATTCGAATTCTTCTATGCGTCTTCCCTAATTCTAATTGAAGGAAAATTGCAGATTATCCTAATCGAAGGTAAATTGCGTATGATCCTAATCTTTTTGTTAGTTTGTATTGTTTTCGGTACATGCTCACAATTCTTCTCTCTTCCAAATCCCAATTCTTCTATGCTTTTTCCCTAATTCTAATCGAAGGCAAATTGCAGATTATCCTAATAGAAGGCAAATTATAGATTATCCTTATTGTACTACCCATAATTTTAACCGAGGTGGTTATATGAGTTAATTAATTAATTAGTTTAATTAAATAAATTTGGTTGATTAGCTAATTATATATGTGACTATATATAAATACTTGATAGTTTACGTATGTATTATTGTTTTTTTTATAGAAAGAGAAATTTCATTAATAAAAAGTCATACGACATTTACAAAGATAATTCTCCAACAATAAATCTAAAATATCAAAACAGATCTCTATTTTGACAAAGTTAATGGTAAATATACTTTCACCCGACTCCATACATGTAGCATCAATCGGCCACAAACCGTGTTCTTCGACTTCAATATGTCTTTCCCGAACATCGGCGAGCTATTGTATAACTTAATATAATAGATCCATGTAGAATATAATAGATCCAATCGAAGGAAATATTATCGTAATCAAGCCACATGAAATTCTATTATTGAATCACTCTCAATCAAAATCAATAAAATCAATTGATAAAAATATCAAAAATATAACATTCAATCGAATCAACAACCCTAATAAAAACTCGCACGTATTAGCAAGAGAAGTAACTCGCACAAAAGCGAGAAATAAGACTCTCACAAGAAGGAGAGAAAACCAAACTCTAATAAGAAGAAAAACCAAACTCTCATAAAAGGAGAGAAACCCTAACTCTCACAAGAAGGAGAGAAGCTCAAAGTCTCACAAAAGAAAAGAAAATTTATTAGAAAGAAAATAACAATACTTTTAAATCTTTATTCGATTGAAGAAATTGAGTAAAAGGCGCTTATCATCGATTAGAATTAGGCCATTAGTAGCACCAATAATATAGAAAAGTGAAAAGAATAATAAATATAAAATTAGGGTTTAGAGAGGAGGAAGGAAGAGGGGGAGTATGTATGTGTTATTGTTAAAAAAACATAGATAAAAAAATTACTAATATAAAAATTTAGACCCGAGTTAAAAGTATTGACAATAAGCTTGGTAAATATTTTCGACCAGCCCGACCCTAATATTTTACAATTGAAAGAAAAGGAAGAGGGAGAAAAGAAAAGAAAATTGGGAGACGATTTTTGGCTTATGTGAGTGTTAGATCGAAAGAAGAAACTTGGGGGTACAATTGTACGAAGCAGCGCGACAGAGAATAATAATAAAAAAAGGGGACAGTGACGGGAAGGACTGGAAGCAGAAACAGAACACAGCGAGAGCAAAAGAACGAGCGAGGGACGACTGAGACAGAGCGAGAAGAAGAAGAGGGAACGGCCACGGGCAGAGACCGAGAGAGCGAGGATAGTAGGGAAGCGAGAGCGAGTGAAGAGGAAAAGGAGTAGTGACTGAGGGGGAGAAACGAGAGGGAGCGAAGAAGGAGAAGGCAAGAGGACACAGCGAGAGCAAAAAAGAAGGGATCGAGACAGAGGCAGAGAACGAGAGAAGGATAGCGAGAGAGGCAAGATCGGGACCGGACAAGCGAGGGAGATGAGAGAGTAAGCAAGAACCCGAACCAGAAACGGGAACGGCAAGAAACCGAGCAGGAAATGAAGCACAGCACGGCGAGGGAGAAAGCGCGGGGCAGAGAAGCCGAGAAACAGTGAGTATGCAGCGAGAAAGAGGAAGAAGGAAGGTAGAGACCTAAATCAATTTTCAGTCAAACCCTAAACATTGGAGGTGAGTGATTCAATTCTTGAATTGAGGAAAGTTTAAAGCATGAATGCATTTGTTGTTATGTGATTTGGTTGATTTGTTGTGAAATTAGATTGAGTTATATATCATGTGAATGAATCGGGAAGAATAACTTAGATTGAGGATTTATGAGTTTGAGCATTTGATATTGAATTGTCACTTGCCTTGTAAATTCGTAGGTTTGAGTTAGTGTTAATGGAGTTGGAGTGCTGAATTGGGAGGTAGAGATTATCACATCCTCCTGTTTGGTTTAGTTGCAGCTAATAGTATGAGTTACTACAACACAAACAAAAATGGGTTCCTAAAACTAAATTGAATTTGAAGATTACCTGAATTGCAGAAAATTGAGTTGTGAAGTGAAGTGAACCTGAGATTTATATGGCTGACTGCGTTTATGAAATTGAGTGGTGAATTGATTACCGATACACGCTTGTGGATTGGAGTCGTGAACTAAGAATTCGGAATGGTTACCGTTGAATTAAGTTGGAAAGGATACTTGTGGTTATGGATACCAAATCATTATTTTGTGGAGGTTAAACTCTATGTGCTCTCGGAAGCTTGTTTGAGAATATAATGGCTTGAATGTGGAACAGAATGAGAAATTATGAGAATTGAAGTTTAATAGAGCTCTAAAACTGATAAATGACTAATGTCGTGTTTGGTGTGTAGTTATCTTTTAATTGAGGATTTCTACGACTTGAAGGTGGATTTGGTGAAAGGATGACTAAAATTGAATTGGACCAAAACTTGAAATTTGTAATGAATGAAATATATATATGCTTTTAATTTGAATATACGAGTTTTGGTGAAATTGAGAAGCGAATGTTGATTTGAATATGATTTACGTAAGTTCTATCTTCATTTGTTTACACAAATTCGTTTTACTCCTTGTGTTACTGCATTGGCAAGTTCTGATTATGTGAAAACTCCATTTCCAATGCTTTTGATAATTTTAGAAAATTATTGAGTAGTTGAATCCAAGTTGCGGGTTTTATAGGACAATTGGTTTGATATAAAATGATATCGTTTAATAATTTATTGGTTTAGTTGTGATTGAGATGCTTTTGAAATGCAAGCCTGAGACGGTAAACTTTGAGCCTTTTTAAATAGTAGCTTATTCATCCTTTTTTTTTTTTTTAAAAAAAATGATGATCTACTTATATGATGGAAAGTAGGTTTTACCTTATGACAGATCCCCTTTAACCTTCATAGTTGAAGTTGCAGTGAGTCTTAGTTATTGGTTCTAATTTATAGAAGATGAATGCAATAACAAGCAATATCATAGAAAATAATCACTTGGGACTTGGGAGAAGAGAGAGACTGTAATTGCTCCTAAAATTACTGTTTCTTTTCTATAATATGAAAACTTTAGCAACTTATACATCTGATTCTGAAATTGTTGTATACACATTACGTTAATTTCCTGTGTAGAGAGAGTTTATGTACAAGAATAACACACTCGTGCAATTCAAAATTTGATATAATTTACAGGGTTGCAGGTATTCTCTCAGACAAGTGACCAGGTTCACTGCGGAATGCATCCGGCTCAAATGATCGGGTTGTAGCTAGCTATTCGGGGACAAAACTAGGTTCACTGTGGAAAGCATCCAGCTCAATGATCAGGTTGCAGCTAGCTATTAGGGGACAAGACCAGGTTCCCCATGGAATGCATCTGACTCAAATGACCTGGCAGATTCATCATTGTAAACTCCAGGTACAACACAATCTCCAGTTTCACTGGATGATCTTCGGGGTTCCTTATGGTTCCCCTCATAATCTACAAGAAGTGCAACACATACAACTAAAGATATTGCAAGTGCAACAGGGGAACTTTTCAATCTGCTCAGGACTGGCTTCACCTGGCAAATGGAGGGATGTAAGTTAGAGAAGAAAGAATAATAAGATAAAGTATTCACCAATTATCAAAAAGGATGTCTTGAATTGACATGGAAAAATGAGTTATACACTTATCCCTGATTACCCAACTTAAACCCAACCCCATCAAGAACCTGAAACTAGGCAACTGGATTTGATCCTACCCTTGGTTGGCTTAACCCAAACAAATTAAATTTATGCGTGGTTGTGATTTTGTGATAGAATTACCTTCGCTCACCCCATTTCTCTTCCCTCCCTAGTTGCAAGTACTCTTTAAGGTATTTAAGGGTATTTAAGGTGGTGAGTTCAGATCTGTAGCATATTCCGAACTCTTGTGTTTTGTGTGCCTATTGATGCCAGTTCTAAGTGACCCAAGTTTGCCGAATGTGCATTTTGTGTATTAAAATTGTTGTAACCTATAAATTAGTTCATATAATTGTGTAAGTTGTGTTATAGGTCATCTAGTTAGTTTTAAGTTTAATGCATATTGATTGGACTCCGGCGTGTGGCCGTTGAGTTGTATACTCCAAACGTGTGGCTCGTTGAGTTATATTGTGATTTTTATGAAGGTGTTAGGGATTTAAGCCTAGGGGATAGGTCATATTACGGATAGAACTCTAGCGAAATTTTCAGAAAAATTTTCAAGTAAGGTGTAAAATCGTCTCTATTACCTTTAAGTTGGAATTAGAAAGTCAAACCGACATGATTCATTTATTTGAAATTATATTATCTCATATATTATGAACTTTTCAATTCAAATAGCATGTTTATATAGACTAACATTCATTAAAATTCTATGTTATAGGGACACGATTCATGCCTGGAGATTTTAGATTTGAAGCGAAGAAGGAAAAAATCTTACGGATAAAAGATTCTTTTTATTATTTCTTTCTTAGAATAAATGTAGAAGATTCCATGGAATGATTTTGTTTTTTCTTTAATTTGTTATGAAATTTGAACGTAGACATTATTTGTTTCGTAGGATTTTAGTAATCTTGGCTTGTACGGTATTTATATTAATGAATTATCATTTTCATATTGAATTCGAGTTGGTTTAATGAGTTATTAATGTATTATTATAAACTTAAGATCGGTTTGCTACATAATTATCAATTACAAATAATAATAATAATAATAATAATAATAATAATAATAATAATAATAATAATAATAAATTGAATAAATGGTTATCCGAAATTGTTAAATTGCCATAATATATATTTAAATTAAAATTAAAATATAATAGGAGCAATATAATTCGCTACTAATATAGTTTTTTTTGTACCAAATATTGATTTTGTGGCAAATGTAACTTGCTACAAATGACAAGTTATAGTAGCAAAATAATATTTTACCAGTTGCAACAAAAACGAATTATTTGTGGTAATTTTAAATTTGCAACAAAAGGTTTTTTGTAATGGACTTTTTGTGGCAATTTTCTAAATTGCCACAAAATGTATATTGTGGCAAAATTGTTGTATCTTGTGGCAAATTTGGTTGTCACAAAAAATAAATTTTCTTGTAGTGGTTCCTCGAATTTGCTCAACCAAATTAGTGTAAAAACCTATGATTGTCTCAAGCAACTATTAGGGAAGCTAGAGAACAATAATTTTCTAATTGCTCAACCAAACTCAATAGCGCCGCTAGTGCCAAATCCTCGTCACTTATTACCAACAAGAATCCACCTATCGGACATTTGATAATAGCTCGTCGCCACGGGATGATGGTGGCTTCGGTGATAGTCAACAATGTTTCCATAGTGTTTTATAAGATTGGTCGATTTACCTGGTTCCAATAACAATCCACCATAGACTCTTATTGCTCGGTTTCAGCAAGTATTTGTAAGCCTCGTGAAGATTTTCTCGAAGATTTAGGTATAGCTGGTTTTGTTCGCCTAAAGCGTGTAATATGGTATCGAATTTTTCAGGCAGGGGACATAATTCCTTATCCCCAAACCTAAAAACGTGGTTGTGAGGATCCTAGTAGGCCACGACAGACTCTAAAGAAAGTCCAATAGACTTTGACTCGGCGAATGCTTGAAAAGGACATTCATCCCATAATTGGTTAACCCAAATCTATCCATGTTACTCATCTCATGCATCCATCATGTTAACTCGGTCATGAAATTCATGTTTATTTTGAATGGACGAAGGAGCTATGGTATGCTCTTAGTTTGGGGTGGCGAAGGTTTTCTTAGATGTGGTATCTTTTTGGCATCATAAATGGATCCTATTTATAGGAGTTTCCTGAAGTTTTTAGAGTCATATTACCACTCGATCATCGAGCAATCACGAAAGCCGTGGGATTAGCCGGTGGTAGGAGCCGGCTATGGCCGTGGGCCAACCCGTTTCGTAGTTTTTCTTGGCCCGAGCACTCCTTGGCCATTTCTTATTTTCTCGCCTCAGCCCTTATCGCAAACCGTGTTATAATTTTGGACCATGCAGTTGAGATTGTCCTTTTTTCTTTTTATTATTTTCTTTTGGGGGAATAGAGGCTAGTGCATTTTTTTCTTTTTGCTTTGTCTTTGTAATTTTTTAGGATTTGTGCATCATACTAAATAAAAGTGCATTTTTTAAAATCGAGTCTCACATCTCATCCCATTACATAAAAGTCCTCATTACAAAGAAAATATTACATTAATAAACAAACACCCTACAAGAGATTCCTTAATCATCAGCAACGGAAGAGGCAATGAGTCTTCTAAGCTTCTTCATTAGAGTCGTCATCAAAGATTTAATTCACGAAGTCCTCCAAGGCGGATGTGGAGAACCGATCACCCTCATCGCCTTGATAAGAGCTACCTCCGTGGTCTCAAGATTTATAATCTTCATGGGTCGGCCCGCTTTAAGAAGACCGAGGGAAATAAAGAGGATTTCCATGACGGTTGAAGGCCCGCAAGGGTAGGATGTTTAACCTCTCCCCGAATAGCTAGGTCTCGCATCGAAGCACTAGGCCCGGAAGTGCTAGGTCCTGCCTTGGAAGTACTCCTATGATGCGCACTCCGTGAAGAAAGCCGTGAGGAACCTTATCTAGCATTGCTACTAGAAGGTGATTATTGATCGGAGGCATGAGATTGTGTCTCGGGCACACCAAGAAGACTACCGGAGGGAGGTGCTCTATAAAGATTCGGACTCGAACTCATATCATTCCGGGTGCTATCAAGTACTCGGTACAAACCTCATCCCTCCTAAGTTTTGATTACAAGTCATTATGAGTAATATATAAACTATTGCATATGTTTTCATTCGATTCCGACTGACTCGGAATACACATTCTTGTTCATCGACTCACACCGATGTTTCGAGTCACTCGGACACCACTTAGATTTATCACATGATCAAACAATCTCTCTAACACTTTTTATCTAAGTTCCGACTTCATATTCGAAGTAAAGTGAATTACGACATTAATTCATCTTTCTAAGTCAGCATGTTTGTTCGAGAATTATTTGTTTAGATCAAGTACTTATACTTTGATATTTTCTTTATAACTTGATCTTTCCTAAGAACCGACTCCGATGGATTCTCGATCGTAATGAATATTAGACTCGGAAAATTCCAGTTCTCCGTGCCTAAGATAATTTTACACTTAATTATCTTAATTAAATTATTATGTGTGTCTAATCTTGGACTAAAGTATTTTATACTTTGAGAACCAAAATTGTTTACTTTTTTAGGTTATCTAAACGAAGTTATCCTATTTTTGAATTACAAAAGTAATCGGCTTCAAGTCGTCAATCACTAGCGGACAAGGCTTTTCTACTTCGAACAAGGCCCGGACGCCGTGTCGGGGTTGTCTGTTTCCAAAACTCAAAATCTTCAACGCTCAACGGTGGTTTCCACCTTATTTTTAGACACCACCAGCTGTTTGGAGTCAAGAGCCGTTGCACAACGTTCACATCTCGTTAAGCTTGTCGTACAGACAACAAATTAAACCACTACTTAAACTTATAATAAATAATATAGCAAGGGCAAGTAGGGATCGAATCCACGAGGAAAGATATAATAACATGCAAGTTTTAATCTAATTAAATTTACTACTCTTAAAAACAAAACAGAAAATATAAATTAAAATCAATAACTAAAATTCATAGAAAATTATCTAATAACTAAATAAATAATTTATACATAATAATAAAACTACAATAACCCAGAAATATTTTTGTATATTTTTTAGAACAATTAAAACAGAAAACTAAAGCGAGAAAATAAACAAATTCTAAAACAGAAAATTAAATAAGTAAAATTCTGCACTTAAATAATTACGAAAATAAATACTAAAATTACCCAGAATAATAATACTAATTTTCTAAATCTAACCAGACCCTAAAAATATAAAAACAAAATTTAAAATCTAATTTACGAATTTATTTATTTTTTTAATAAAAATAAGATAAATATAAATGCATAAAATTAAAATGCAGGATGCACTCCCCACACTTAATTCATGCATTGTCCCTAATGCATGCTAAATAAAAATAAAAATTAAATTAAAGTAAAAATTATAGAAACTTCCTCGAAAATGTTGGGTTGCCTCCCAACCAACGCCTTTGTTTACCGTCTTTGGCTCGACACCTTTGTAGCTCAAGGATCATTCAGTTGCATTTCCCACACTAAATTGATCCGGTCTCCTGCATACTTGCAATTAGTGGGAAATTTCTTTTGGAAAAGAACAGATGTATTCTCCCCACACTTACCTTTTTGTTCCTTTTCAATTTTAATTTGTTCGTGAATAGATCTTTAAGGAACTTAGCATAACGAGGTTCCCGTTTCATGGTATCTAGAAGAGGAATGTTTGTTTCTACCTTCCTAGATACTTCTATAATATCTTCAATTGCCTCGTCTATCGTAGGAGTTGTGCTTATCAATCTACTAGGAAAAGGTGGGATAGGCTTGTAAATATCTTTCTTATTTTCACCTATTTCCTCAGCATTAGAGGCCTTATCTTTATTTTGGTCAAGTTCAGATTCCATGACTTCTAATTTTGGCTCTACCTCTATGTTTTTCGTAGGTTCCTCTAACTCTTTCCCACTATTAAGTGTTAAGACACTCACATTTTCTTTTGGATCTTGGAAAGGTTGAGATTGCATTTGGGCTTGCAGGTTACTAAGCATGATATCATTGGCAATCTGTTTCTCTTGAACCCGCTTTATGGTCATCTCTAAGTTTTGGAACCTAAGGTCAGTCTCCTTTTTCGGTCATCCATCTTCGTAATGATTTGCTCTAAAAGATAATTAGTTTTGTCATGAGCAATGGATTGATCAAATTCTAGGGGTTTTCTTCAAATTCATACCTAAGGTTAGAGTAGTCACTCCATTCTTCATAAGTGTTCGAGAATGGATCATGGTTCATTTGACCTTGGTTGGAAAAAATAACATTCACATGCCCTCTTCGTTGTGTAGGGCATGCATTAGCGACATGACCCTCTAAATAGCAAATACTACAAACTACTGCTTCTTCTTTGTGGACCAATTTGTTTAACATAACAGTAATTTTGGACAATTGGGTCTCTACAGATGGACCTAAATTGGACTCATTAACATTCCTAAATTGGGTATCTCCCATTCCAAATTGTTGAGTATTTTGGGCCATATTATTTAACAATTCTCTAGCCCGAGCTGTAGTCTTATTAAACAAGGCCCCTCTACTAGCAACATCTACCATATTTCTATCTATTGGCAATAAACCTTCATAAAAATATTGAATCAATAAATGCTCAGGAATTTGATGTTGGGGACAAGTAGCACATAATTTATTAAAACGCTCCCAATATTCAGAAAAACTCTCCCCAATCATCTGTTTAATACCACAAATTTCCTTTCTAATGGACCCTATCCTAGATGTAGGAAAAAATTTCTCTAAAAATGCTTTATGAACTTCGGTCCATGTAGTGAATGTTGCAGGTGGTAAGTAATAAAACCAATCTTTAGCCTTATCCTCGAAGTGAAATGGGAAAGGCTCTCAACTTAATTTGGTCTTGGGTGATTCCCTCAAGTTGCATAGTGGAACATGTAATAATAAACTCATTGATATGACGATATGGGTCCTCACTAGGCAGTCCATGAAATTTAGGTAACATATTTAAAAATCCGGAGTTCAGTTTTAGAGGTCGGTCCAATGCAGGATATGAGATAGGTAAAAGTTGTGTCTCCAAGTTAGGTGCAGCAAGTTCACGTAAGGTAGTCATCTCAATAATTTTAGAACTTACGTAAACGTAATCGAAACACTTACTTGGCTTTCAACTTCGTCAAATGTATACTCCTTTTCAAAATAAAAAAAAAACACTAAAAAAAACAAAACTATGAAAACAAACTATTAAAGTTACAAAGAAGTAATAAAAGTAGTAAATCTAAAATAAATAAAACCAACAACTATTATTTTCTTTCCCCGACAACGGCGCCAAAATTTGTTAAGCTTGTCGTACAGACAACAAATTAAACCACTACTTAAACTTATAATAAATAATATAGCAAGGGCAAGTAGGGATCGAATCCACGAGGAAAGATATAATAACATGCAAGTTTTAATCTAATTAAATTTACTACTCTTAAAAACAAAACAGAAAATATAAATTAAAATCAATAACTAAAATTCATAGAAAATTATCTAATAACTAAATAAATAATTTATACATAATAATAAAACTACAATAACCCAGAAATATTTTTGTATATTTTTTAGAACAATTAAAACAGAAAACTAAAGCAGAAAATAAACAAATTCTAAAACAGAAAATTAAATAAGTAAAATTCTGCACTTAAATAATTACGAAAATAAATACTAAAATTACCCAGAATAATAATACTAATTTTCTAAATCTAACCAGACCCTAAAAATATAAAAACAAAATTTAAAATCTAATTTACGAATTTATTTTATTAAAAACCTGCAGTAATTAAATTCAAGAATTAAATCTGAAAAAATATCAAATTAATTCCAAAAATTCTAAAATTTAATCACAGCAAACTAGGACTCTATCTAAACCCTAAAAGAAAATAAAACATGAAAAATAACAAAAGAAACTATTTTTAAACTAATTTCTAACAAACTGACTCAAAAATAATAAAAACTAACAGAAAATTAAATCTGAAAATTAAAATATATAAAGACTCAAAATAAAATTAAATTAAAATTACTAAAACTAATCTAAAATAATGATCTTTAGGGGGTAACGAAATTAATAATAAAAGACTATATATTTATAAATAAAAATTGACAAACTAAAGAAAATAACTAAAAACAAACAAATAATTATCAAAGATAACAAATTTATAAAAACACTTAGTATAATCTATATCCACCATGCAAATTATTATTTATCATTAACACACAAATTGATCTACCCATGAGCTAAACTGTAGAAGACAACCACTAGCGGATCTTCCCGTTTTTCCTTAGTTATTAGTTTACTTAGGCCTAGCCCTAATATAAACCCTACTAATATTGATAACCCTAGCACTAGCACTAGAATTTAATCAAATTAGAGCATTAAGTATTAGAAAAACATCATCTAGCACCTAATAACCAATCTACTAGCAAATTGATTTAAGAAGGATCTATGATAATTTCCTAATTAAAAGAGATGGGTATGAGCCATCCATGATTAACTAGGGTGATACTTTTGTCTAAAAGATCAAGCAATTACGTACTTAAACCCTCTAAACTATCATATGAATTTATATAAAACTAAATAGCGTGCACTCTAATTAATTAGACATAAATTCATAAACATTAAACACAAATTATCATAGAATCATGGATCAAATCAATAGGACAATAAAAATCAAAACTTTGTTTCAAAATAAATAATTTAACATGGCTTCAATGAGATTATACTAAGTATAAGAAAAACTACTCACACATCATGAAAATTGGAACATATAAAAATATCATCTTTAAAATTAAACTACAATAAAAATAGTCTTTAAAATAAAAATTACAATAATAAAATTACTACCATAATATTCCTTGCCATGTTGATGATCAAGATGGTGATGAGGAGAGTTAATGATGATGATGATGACGAGGGTAGCGTGAGATGGGGTTGGACGTGAGGATGTGCAAGTGACAAAGAGGGCTGGCGTGACAAGGAGGCAGGCAGCAAGGGAGGTGATGGCGAGAACCGTGATATGGGCAACGAGAAGATTGATGGGCAGCGAGAAAAGGGACGTGAGGAGCAGCTACAAGAGGGGTGGGCGGCTGATGTTGTGGCTGAGTGAGAAGGGTGTGTGGCTGCTTGTGTGGAAGGGCAAGAGGTGGTGATTGTGTGTGGCTCCTTCCCCGAGTCCCTCCATGATGATAATAAGTAGTATATATAGGGTGAAAGAGTTAGGGTTAATTTCTCTTTCTTCTCTTCTAAGTTTCCTTTTCTATTCCAATTAGGATTTCCTAAAATATAATATCCTAAAATTAATATTTTATTACATATTATATTTATGGACCGACTTCATATATTTTCTTGGATGCTTGTCGGTAGCTAAAAATCCACTTTTAACGACTTTTCTTCTCTTCCCCACTTTATTCGATAATTACCTATAAATAGACAAAATAGAATAAATTAGATAAAATAAACTATATAATATAAACTAAATAACTACTAAAAATACGTATAAAATACGGCTTAACAACATCTTTTCCGAGCGACTCGGAAGAACCGTTAACCCAGTCACAAAGAACTTCTATTAAGAAGATAGTCGCAACAACTAATCTGCTTGGTCATCTATAAATAGAAGCCAACTCTCAAGACTTAAAGATTGCTGGAATTGTTGTCAATACACATTACATAAGCAAAAGTCATTGTAATCATACTCAATCTTGTATTTACAACTCCTAACTTGTAATTCATACTTTCCGAGTTGTAAAGTCTTGTAATCGATTACATATTCTTTTTTACTTTTTAAGTAAGGTTCCTTGACCGAGCCGTAAGGGTTAACTCAGCTCGCTTGTCCCTAGCTGTAAAGGTTACCTCGGTTAGGAAGTACTAGATCGGATAAGGAAGCTTCGAGTCTAGGAAAACTCGTAAGGAATTGTTTAAGGGAGCAATTCTGGTTGACTCACTCTACTCGTATTTTGTGCATTCAAAATAGTGGATTTGACTTGGTGCTTGGATTAGCAATGGCCGTGGTTTTCTACGCCAGGAGGGTTTCCACGTATATCCGAGTTCACACTTTTCCGAGTCCAATCTAGACTCGATTGTCTTTATTACTCCTTTCAAGCTTTAATCTTCCAAGTTTGTTTAAATCTCCTCATCACCCTATTCACCCCCTAGGGTGACTAAGACTCTCCAAGAGCAAACCTTCAATTGGTATCGAGCCTAACCTTTTAGAAAGGATCTAATAATCCAAAGGTCTAAAGATCAAATGGCTCGTAACAACAGAGAGTTCGATGAAAGAAGATCTTCCCTCGGACCACCAAAGTGCAAAGAATCAAATTTTGTACACTCGGAAGAAACTCATAGGATGCTTTCTACTCGGATCACAATGCAGATGTATGGAACATAATACAAGAAGGCAACTACATTCCAATGAACATGGAAGATACAAGACCTGTGCCTAAAGTAAAGTTCGAATACACCACCGAAGAGGTAGAAAATATCGGAATGAACTTTAAAGCGATGAACATTCCGACGTGCGCCATCAGCTCGGAAGACTACAACAAAGTGTCAGCCTGTGACACAGCCCAAAGATATGTGGGACACTCTTGTCAACACATATGAAGGTACTAGCCAAGTAAGACAAGCCAAGATAAGTCAATATCTTCACAAATACGAGCTGTTAAAGATGGAGCCGAAAAAACATCACTCGGATGTTTATACGCTTCACCGAGATTACAAAAATCTCAAATCTCTGGGTAGAAAGATTTCCCATGAAAAGATGTGCGTAAAAATCCTATGGAGTCTACATAAGAGAAGATGGGGTCCCAAGGTGACAGCCATCGAGGAAGCTCAAAACCTCTCACAACTAAAGCCAGACGAACTAATTAGGAAGCTACTTACCTATGAAATCCATCCGGAAGAAGAGGATGTCGAAGTCAGCACTAAAAAGAATATTACGCCGAAGGCATCGTAAAGTAAAGGAGAAAATCTGAGTTCCTCATATTCGAAGAAGATCCCATGACACTCATTGCTCGAGGCTTCAAAAGAATGATGAAGCACAAGAAATGGGATAAGAGGCTAAAGGAAGAGTTCTACAAGAAAGATAAGAAAGATAGAAAAGTTAAACATTCATCTCCTTCAAAGTTATCTTTAACTAAGAACTTTGGGTGTTTTGAATGTGGCAAGCAAAGCTCACATAGTCAAAGACTATCTAAGGAGAAAGAGGGACAGAAAGAAGAAGAAGGCTATGATGGCCACTGGGAGTGATGAAGATTCATCCGAAGAAGATGAAGACTCGGACGATTCAAAATGTCTAATGGCTCTATCGGACGCAGAAGGTGAATCCGAGTCGGACTTTGACAACTCGGACAATGAGGAGACAAATCCTCGGGAGGAAATTGAATATTTCCTCAAGTTTTCCAAAGTTGATTTAGCCAAATATATTTACACTTTGGAAGAAAAGTCGAATTCGATTCTTCACAATATAAAGAGTAACTTGAGTCTCTTACTTCGAGAGCGTTAGTTTGAAAAATGAATTGGAAAAATTGAGATTCACTCTAAGAGAACTCAAGACTAGTACTCCAGCTAATGAGACCGAGTCCGAGAAACTCAGAGAGAAAACGAGCATCTAAAATAGAAGCTCAATGAGTCTCAAGAGCTTGTTTTGAAATTTACTCAAGGTCGAAAAACCTTGACATGCTCTTAGGATCTCAATGTGTCTCCTTCGGAAAGGAAGAACTTGGTTTTAACAAAGAGGAGGAATCAAATTCCTACTCATATCTTTTAAAAAGGACTCTGAATGGTTAAGTTCGGGAAGGCTGAGCATGGTCCTATTCATAAGAATGAAAGGAAGACTGAGCCCAGACCAGGTTACAAGAGAAAACCTTCTCCACTAGTTTATAAAAGAAAAGATTTTCAAAAGAAAGAGACACAAACTCGGTTTTCTAAAAGGAAGACTCGGAACTAGCACCAAACCCAAAGTAATTCAAATCTGGGTTCCCAAAAGTATTCTTTCTCGAAAAGAACCATAGTAAAGGGAGTTATTGGGTTCGTTAGAGGAAGTGAGAAGGGTTAGTATGTTTCGACTTGCGGGTAACTCGAAAAGGATAAAAGGTCATTGGTACCTAGACGGTGGATGCTCATGCCACATGTTAGGAGATTCAAGACTCTTTTCCGAGTTGGAAGATTACAAAGGAGGAAAAGTCACTTTTGGAGATGACAGTAAGGGCAAGATAGTTGGAATAGGCAAGATTGGAAAAGGAGACAACCTGGTTAGCCCGATCTATCTTGTCAAGGGATTAAAGTACAATCTACTCAAGCATCTCTCAACTATGTGACAAAGGACAAGAGGTAAGATTCACTCGGACCAATTGTTATATTTCGATGCAACTACCAAGGAGACTAAGCTCTCGGGTAAAAGATCGGGTAATACCTACACTATTTCTCTCTCGATCCAAGTCGAACTTATCATGTTTAAAAGCATCCTTACATGATGATTCTTAGACATGGCATCATAGACTAGGTCATGTTAGCATGCATACCATTAAGAAGCTTGCATATCATGGTTTAGTCGGATGCTTGCCTAACTCGTGCATTTAAGAAAGATAAAATTTGTGAAGCATGCACAAAAGGTAAACAGTCGGATCATCTTTCAAATCTCTCAAAATTGTTTCCACATCCAAAGTGCTTAAAAGGTTGCATATGGATTTATGTGGTGAAATCCTTGTAAAAAGTCTTGGAGGTGAATCATATATACTTGTAATTGTTGATGACTACTCACGATTTATATGGGTGTGTTTTCTTAAGCACAAAAATGAAGCTTTTAAAGAGTTCAGTAAGTCTGTGCAGGAAAATTCAAGTTGGATCTCGGACTCAGATTAGAAGAATTCAAACCGACCATGGAAGGCGGTTCGATTATTCAGAATTTGCAGAGTTTTGCGATAAGAATGGTATCTCCCACAACCTCTCAACACCTAGAACTCCTCAACAGAATGGAGTAGTGGAGAGAGATTAGAACTCTTGAAGAAATAGGAAGGAAAATGATGATTGAACATGATCCGCCTTACTATTTCTGGGCTGAGGCAGATCAACACAGACAAACTACACACTAAACGGATGCCTCATCGGACCCATCCTAAAGAAAACTCCATACGAGCTCTACAAGGGAAAGAAACCCAACATTTCATACTTCAAACCCTTCGGATGCAAGTGCTATGTTCACAATAATGGTAAGGATCACTCGACCAAGTTTGATGCTAGGTTAGATGAAGGTATTTTTCTTGGTTATTCATCTCATAGTAAAGCATATCGCATTTTCAATAAAAGAACTAACAAAGTGGAACAAAGCATCCACGTTGTTTTTGATGAGATTGGCCAAGGAAAACCAAGTGAATCAACATTCTTAGAACCGAAAGTCAGTCAAGATGAAGATGATCTTACTAAAGCCGAGCTCGAAAGAGTCAAGGAAAAGCAACTCGGAATGAGATAGCTCGAATACCATGACTCGGATCGAAGCGACTCCGGAGCCAGCTCGGAATGTTGAAAGTCTATCGGATGAGTAAGCTCAATAAGATCGGATCACCGAAGATCAACCAATTCAACCTACAAATCTGGTGAACCAGAGAACAGGTACTTCAAGTCACCCACTAGAAAACATCCTGTCCGACATCAACAGTGGGGTAAGAACTCCTTCTTCTTTGCAAAACCTCTGTGCATTCACCGCATTCATATCATTAAATAAACCCGAAATACACTTGGAGGCCCTAAATGAACCTAAATGGGTAGAGGCCATGCAAGAGAAACTACATCAATTCGAAAGAAACCAAGTCCGGACTCGACCAAACGAGCTTCTAACCGCCCAGTCATAGGAACCAAATGGGTTTTCCGGAACAAACCTGGATGAGGATGGGTTGGTAGTCGAAATGAGGCTAGACTTGTGGCTCAAGGTTACAATCAAGAGGAAGGAATTGATTGTTGAGAAACCTTTGCACCTGTTGCTAGGATTGAAGCAATTAGAATCCTTCCGGCATTTGCATCAGCCATGAATATTAAATTATATCAAATAGATGTCAAATGAGCTTTTTCTGAATGGTTTGATTCAAGAGGAAGTCTATGTTGAGCAACCCCTAGATTTAAAAACTCAGAATTTTCAAATCATGTTTTCAAATTGCAAAAAGCTTTTATGGTCTTAAACAAGCTCCCGGAGCTTGGTGTGAAAGACTAAGAATTTTCTTGGTTGAAAATGATTTCAAAAGAAGTCAGATTGACAAGACCCTTTTCATAAAAACCAAGGGGAAAGACTTTTTCATTGTTCGGATTTATGTGGATGATATAATTTTTGGAGCTACTAATGAAAATCTTTGTCGAGATTTTCTAAGTTAATGAGACAGAATTGCAAATGAGCATGATTGGAGAGCTCAATTTCTTCCTCGGCTTACAAATCAAACAAGACAAGGATGACATCTATATCCATCAATCCAAGTATACCAAGGAGCTGCTGAAGAAGTACAAGCTTCAAGATGCAAAACATGCAGCAAGACCAATGAGTAGTAGCATAAAACTGGACTCAATCGAAAAAGGTAAAGTAGTAGATAAGAAACTCTATCGAGGTATGATTGGATCTCTGCTATATCTCACATCCAGTAGAGCCGGACGTAATGTTTAGTGTCCGTCACGTGTGCAAGATTTCAAGCTAATCCAAAAGAATCACATCTCACTCGCGGTGAAAAGAATCTTTAGATATCTTGCAAGGACTAAGAATCTAGGTCTATGGTTTTCAAGAAACCCATAATCGACCCTCACTGGATACTCGAAGCCGATTATGCTGGATCTAAGGTTGATAGAAAGAGAACCTCGGGAACATGCCAATTTCGGGTCAATCCACGATATCTTGGCACTCAAAGAAGCAGTAACTCGGTTGCTCTATCAACTGCTGAAGCTAAGTGCATTGTAGCTGGAGCATGCTCGTGCTCGGATTCTATGGTTAAGCAACACTTGAAAGACACTGGGACTATCATTCAAATCAATTGCAATCAAGTGTGACAATCGAGTGCAATCAGCATCACTAAGAATACGGTTCAAGCACTCAAAGACAAAGCACATTGAGGTCAAGTATCATTTTCTCGAGAGACCATTATGAGAAAGGTGGTATTTAACTTGAATTCATTTCTATAAAACTTCAATTAGTTGATATCTTTACTAAGCCACTTAGTGAGGATAAGTTTTGGTTTATTAGGAATAAACTTGGCATGGTAAATCCATGATTATGTGTTTTCTAAGTGAAATTATCTTGCATGATTATGTCTTACATGTTTCTTTTCTATGTCTTAATAACAATTAGTTCAATTGACCCAGTGATACCGAGCTAGGAGTTATTATCTGTTTACGCTTTACGAGTAACTTAGAAACTTTACTCGAGTCGGACTTAGTTTTTGAGAAAATTAGACTTCAAACTTCTAAAATCATTTCTAGATTAGTAGAGAATTTCACAAATTTCTTTTAAAATCTCTCTTTTTCTCTCTCTTTCTCGCGCATATCGATCAATGAACTAGCCGTTGGGAGACAGTACACTGGAATTCGAACCGTCGGAGAGCGGAACGGACACACCGGTCCGAGGCGACCGTTGGAGAGTTGGGTCGAAACGGATATCGAAGGACATTTCTTTCGCTATAAATAACATCTATTTTACTTCATTTCGCTACTTTACTCTCTGCTAACATCCACTCTCGCACACTTACTCGTATAATCTCGGCTCTCAAGCAATCTCAGTACTCTTACTCTCTCTCTCTCTTTCTTTGAGCTAACTCACTTTCTTCTCAAAGCTTCTCAAACATGCCTAAGCGAGGATCCACTCCAGCATTTTCTTGGTTCTGCAACTAAGAAACCTAGAACCAAAAGCCACAAGGGTCCTTCTAACCCCTCGAAAATCCTTGTCACCTAACATCCGACGTTGGATGACAAATTTTTCCCAACCACGAAATTCTCAAGGAGGTCTGTGGCTGAAGTAGCTCCTTCGAGGAGAAGGAGGAAGAAGGAAAGGAAGAAGAGAAAGTGGAAGAAGGAGAGAAGAAGGACAAAGCCGAGGGACAAGGTGCTCCCGCTCCTCAACCGGAATTGATCAGCTCAAACAGCGAGTCCGAGTGAGTTAGAAGACCTCGCTGATGTTGGATAGTCGGCAGCCGTCAAGCTAGAGGAAGCACCACCCGCTGTGACGTTCTAAGAGGATGATCCTCTGGATGACCTTGTTCGGGTTAGCCACTCGAGTGGAGCCCATTCCGGAGATCCCAGTGCTGCCACCGCCAAGATCTTTAACGTCTTCGCAAGTGTATCGGTGCGGCGCAAAGCACGCTCATCCGCCTCAACCCATACCGCTCCCACTCCTCCATCCTAATTTCTTTTTCTTGTTCTTATTTTCGTTTTTTCTGTCCCGACAAACAAATTGTATCAACTTGATACATTCTTCCCCATTTTTATTTTTTTTTTTGCTGAAAGGCAAGGGGAGAATACTTAGAAAATTTGTTGTCTTGTTTAGGGGAGTTTTCTCACCCTTTGTTTTGTACATTTTTTTGTATTTATGTATATATGAATGAAGTTTCGATTTCAAGCATATTGCTTTCGAGTATAACTTCTTTCCGAGTTTAAATTTCTTATTTTGTTTTGCTCGGAAATATCGACTCATTTCTCTACTTTCCTCCGATATAACTACTCACAACTTTTCATTGAATGAGCTATCTCGCAGCAATATTATAAGTCCGAATGACTTCATTTATTATTCTACTTTCATTGCGATATTCTATTCTAAGCTTTGATATATTCTCTCGTCAAATGAGGAAGAATGAAAACTCTTGATTATTTCACTAACAAAGTTTCAATCGACTATGGAATGCCTTTCATCAAAAGGGGAGTTTGAAGACTTAGACTCGAACTTATATCATTCCGGGTACTATCACGGACTCGAGTGCAAACCTCATCCCTCCTAAGTTTTGATTACAAGTCATTATGAGTAATATAGAAACTATAGAATATGTTTTTATTCGATTCCGACTCGGAATATACATTCTTGTTCATCGACTCACACCGATGTTTCGAGTCACTAAGACACCACTTAGATTTATCACATGATCAAACAATCTCTCTAACACTTTTTATCTAAGTTCGACTTCATATTCTAAAGTAAAGTGAATTACAACGTTAATTCATCTTTCTAAGCCATCATGTTTGTTCGAGAATTATTTGTTTAGATCAAGTACTTATACTTTGATATTTTCTTTATAACTTGATGTTTCCTAAGAACCGACTCGGTGGATTCTAAGTGTAATGAATATTAGACTCAAAAAATTCCAGCTCTCCGGGCCTAAGATAATTTTGCACTTAATTACCTTAATTAAATTATTATGTGTGCTTAATCTTGGACCAAAGTATTTTATACTTCGAGAACTAAAATTGTTTACTTTTTTAGGTTATCTAAACGAGGTTATCCTATTTTTGAATTACAAAAGTAATCGGCTTCAAGCCGTCAATCACCGGCAGACAAGGCTTTTCTACTTCGAACAAGGCCCGGACGCCGTGTTAGGGTTGTCTGTTTCCAAAACTCAAAATCTTCAACGCTAAGCTCAACGGTGGTTTCCACGTTACTTTTTAGACACCACCAGCTATTTTGAGCACCTTTTGGAGTCTATTCGAAGAACCAGTTACAACGGTCACAAAGGACTTCTATTCGGAAGATAGTCGCAACAGCCTAATCCGCTTGGTCATCTATAAATAGAAGCCAACTCTCAAGACTTGAAAATTGCTGGAATTATTGTCAATACACATTACTTAAGCAAAAGTCATTGTAATCATACTCAATCTTGTATTTACAACTCCTAACTTGTAATTCATACTTTCCGAGTTATAAAGTCTTGTAGTCGATTACATATTCTTTCTTACTTTCCGAGCAAGGTCCCTTGACTGAGCTGTAAGGGTTAACTCAACTCAATTGTCCCTAGTTGTAAAGTTTACCTCGGTTAGGAAGTATAGATCAGATGAGGAAACTTCGAGTCTAGGAAAACTCTGTAAGGAATTGTTTAAGGGAGCAGACAATTCTGGTTGAGTCGGTCCACTGTATTTTGTGGATTCAAAATAGTGGATTTGACTTAGTGGTCGGATTAGCACCGGCCGTGGTTTTCTCGCCCCGGTGGGTTTCCACGTATATTTGAGTTCACACTTTTACGAGTCCGAAGACTCGCACTGCCATATACATCATTCCGAGTTCATCAAGGATTCAGGTATAGGATTTCATCTCTTATAAGGTTTTGATTAAAAGTCATTCTATCTATTTTCTATGCTTTTACGAGTGATATAACATCTTTTCGAGTGTTACGTAAACTATCGCATATGTTCTCTTTTGATTCCGACCGACTCGGAAAGCATATTCCTGTTTATAATTTCACATACAGCTTCGAGTCACTCGGACAACACTTAGATATATTGCATGTTCAAACACTTGTTCTATTATGCATAAACTCGGTTCGACTTCATGATCTAAGTTTGATTAAATTATTGTATTAATTCATCTTTCTAAGTTAGCATGCTTGGTTTGAACATTGGCGAGTCAAGATCTAGTCTTTCCACTCGATGTTATTTATCCGACTTGCTTTACTTCTAGACCGACTCGGATGGAATTTGAGTATAATGGATATTAGACTCGGAAAATTTCACTTCTTTAGGACTCGGATAATTATGCACTTATTTATCTTAATTAAATTATTATTTGTGTCTAATCTTGGACCAAAGTATTTTATACTTTGAAAACCAAATTAATTTACTTTTGTAGGCTATTCAAACGACCCTATCCTATTTTTGAAATACAAAAGTAACCGGCTTCAAGATGTCAAATCACCTAGCAGACAAGGCTTTTTCTACCTCCGACCGAAGACCGGACATCGTGTTAGGGTTGTCTGTTTCCAAAACTGGAAATCTGCAACGCTAAGTTCAACGGTGGTTTCCATCCCACTTTTCGGACACCACCAGGTGGATTGGGACTTCCAATGGAGTCAAGAGCCGTTGCGCAACGTTCACACCTCAACGGATATTTTCCGAGTGACTTAGAAAATCCATTGCAACGGTCACAAAGGACATCCGGTCGAAGATAGTCACAACGGCTAATCTGCTTGGTTATCTATAAATAGAAGCCAACTCTCAAGACTTGAAGATTGCTGAATCAACCGTCAATACACTCACTTAAGTAAAAGTCATTGTATTCATACTCAATCTTCTACCTACAACTCCAACTCGTACTTAACATCTTTCCGAGTTGTAAGGTCTTGTAGTCAATTTACAAACACTCATTCTTACTTTCTAAGTAAGGTCCGTTGACTGAGCTATAAGGTTTAACTCAGCTCAATTGTCCCTAACTGTAAAGGTTACCTCGGTTAGGAAGTACTAGATCGGATAAGGTAATTTCGAGTCTAGGAAAATCTTGTAAGGAATTGTCTAAGGGAGCAATTCTGGTTGAGTCTTTCTACTGTATTTTGTGGATTCAAAATAGTAGATTTGACTTGGTGCTTGGATTAGCGCCGACCGTGGTTTTCTACCCTAGGAGGGTTTCCACGTAACTTTCCGAGTTAGCACTTTTTGAGTCCAATCTAGACTCGGACTCTCCTCGAAGTCATCTCTAGTTTTATTCTTCCATTACTTATTTAAATTTCCCCATCACCCTATTCACCCCCTCTAGGGTGACTTAGTCTCTCCAAGAGCAAACCTTCAATTGGCATCAAAGCCTAACCTTTCGAAAGGATCTAACCATCCAAAGGTTTAAAGATCAAAATGGCTCGGAACAATGGAGAATTCGATGAGGGAAGATCTTCGAGTAGACCACCAAAGTTCAAAGGATCAAATTTCGTGTATCTGGAAGAAGCTCATGGAATGCTTTCTGCTTGACCATGACGAAGATGTTTGGAACATCATACAAGAAGGAAACTACATTCCCATGAAGACAGAAGAAACAAGGCTCGTGCCCAAAACAAAGTCCGGGTATACCACCGATGAAGCAAAGAAGTTCAAAAAGAACTTCAAGACGATGAACATTCTGATGTGCACCATCAGCTCGGAGGAATACAACCGAGTGTTTGCCCGTGACACAGCCAAAGAAGTGTGGGACACGCTTGTCAACACTTATGAAGGCACAAGCCAAGTTAGACAAGCAAAGATAAGCCAATATCTTCACAAGTATGAGCTGTTCAAGATGGAGCCGAAGAGAACATCACTCGGATGTTCATTCGTTTCACCGAGATTACCAACAATCTCAAATCTCGGGTGGAAAGATTTCCCACAAGGAAATGTGCAGAAAGATACTTAGAAGCCTACCCAAGAGAAGATGGGGTCCCAAGGTGACAGCCATTGAAGAGGCTCAAAACTCGTCCTTATTGAAGCCGGACAAACTCATTGGGAAGCTACTCACCCATGAGATCCACTCGGAAAAGGAGGATGCAGAGGTCAACACTAAAAGAAACATTGCACTAAAGGCCTCGGAAAACAGAGAAGCAAATCTAAGTTCATCCGACTCGAAGAAGATCCCATGGCACTTATCGCCAAAGGCTTCAAAAGAATGATGAAGCATAAAAGATGGGATACGAAGCCAAGAGAAGAATTCTACAAGAAAGACAAGAAGGACAGAAAAGGTAAACATTCTTCTCCTTCAAAGTTATCCTTAACTAAGAACTCTCGCTGTTTTGAATTTGGTAATAAGGAACACGTAGTCAAAGACTCGTCCCGGAAGAAAAAGAGACAGAAAGAAAAAGGCGATGATGGCCACTTGAAGTGATGAAGACTCATTAGAAGATGATGAGGACTCGGATGATTCAAAATGTCTAATGGCATTCTCGGACTCGAAGCCCAATCATGGTCGGACTCGGATCATTCGGACAGTGAGGAAACAAATCCTCGGGAGGTAATTGAATACTTCCTCAAATTCGCCAAAGTTGATTTAGCCAAATACATTTTTACTTTAGAAGAAAAGTCCAATTCGATTCTTCTCGGTTTAAAGAACAACTTGAGTCGGTTACTTCGAGAGTATCTCATTGAAAAATGAATTGGAAAAACCGAGACTTGCTCTAAGAGAACTCAAGACTAGTGCTCAATCCAATGAGACCGAGTCCGAGTCACTCGAAGAGAAAACGAGCAACTCGAAGAGCTTGTTTTAAAATTTACTCAAGGTCGAAAAACCTTGATATGCTCTTAGGATTGCAATGTGTCTTATACAGAAAAGAAGGTCTTGGTTTTAATAAAGAGGAGGAATCCTATTCCTACTCAAAACTTTTCAAAAGGATTCCGTAACCGTGAAGTTCGGGAAGGCCGAGCACGATCCCCTTCATAAGAATGAAAGGAGGACTCGAGCCAAGACTAGCTTTCAGGAGAAAACCTTCTCCACCAGTGTATAAAAGAAAAGTTTTTCAAAAGAAAGAGGCACGGACTCGGTTCTCTAAAATAAAGACTCGGAATCGGACCAAACCCAAAGTTATTCAAAGTCGGGTTCCCAAGAGTCTACTTCCTCGAAAAGGACCACAAAAAGGGAGTTACTCGGGTTCATTAGAGGAAGTGAGAAAGGTTAGTTTGTTTCGACTTGCAAGTAGCTCGAAAAGAACAAAAGGGCATTGGTACCGGGACAGTGGATGCTCACGCCATATGTTAGGAAATTCAAGACTCTTTTCTGAGTTAGAAGAGTACAAGGGAGGAAAAGTCACGTTTGAAGATGACAGTAAAGGCAAGATAATTGGGATAGGCAAGATTGGAAAAGGAAGTAATCTGGTCAGCCCAAGTATACCTTGTTAAAGGATTAAAATACAATATGCTCAAGCATCTCTCAACTATGTGACAAAGGTCAAGAGGTAAGATTCAATCGGACCAATTCTTATATCTCGAGATGATGTTACTAAGGAAATCAAGCTCTCGGGTAAGAGATAAGGTAACACTTATACTATTCCTCTTTCGACCCGAGTCATAATTTATCTTATTTAAAAGCATCTCTACATGATGATTCATTGACATGGCATCGTAGACTAGGTCATGTTAGCATGCATACCATTAAGAAGCTTGCATCTCATGGTTTAGTCGGAGGTTTGCCTAACTGTGCATTTAAGAAAGATAAAATTTATAAAGCATGCACAAAAGGGAAACAAGTCGGGTCATCTTTCAAATCTCTGAAAACTGTTTCCACATCCAAGGTGCTTGAAATGTTGCATATGGATTTATGTGCTGAAATCCTCGTCAAAAGTCTCGGAGGTAAATCATATGTGCTTGTTATTGTTGATGACTACTCATGATTTACCTAGGTGTGTTTTCTTAAGCACAAAAATGAAGCATTCAAAGAGTTCAGCAAGATCTCGCAGGAAAATCCAAGTTGAGTCTCGGACTCGGATCCGGAGGATTCGAACCGACCATAAAAGGGAGTTCGACTACTCGAAATTTGCAGAGTTTTATGACAAGAATGGCATCTCTCACAACTTCTCAGCGCCAAGAACTCCTCAACAAAATGGAGTGGTGGAGAGGAAGAACCGAACTCTTGAAGAAATAGCTAGGACAATGATGATTGAACATAATCTACCCTACAATTTCTAGGCCGAGGCAGTCAAGCACAACCAACTACATATTGAACAGATGCCTCATCGGACCCATACTCGAAGAAAACTCCATACGAGCTCTACAAAGGGAAGAAACCTAATATTTCATACTTCAAACCCTTTGGATGTAGGTGCTTCCTTCACAATAATGGTAAGGATCATCTCGACCAAGTTTGATGCTAGGTCAAATGAAGGTATTTTTCTTGGTTACTCATCTCATAGCAAAGCATATCGTATTTTCTATAAAAGAACTAATAAAGTGAAAGAAAGTATGCACATTGTGTTTGATGAGATTGAACAGGAAAAACCAAGTGAGTCAACATTCTCAAACCTGAAGCTCAGTAGAGATGATGATCTTGATGAAAATGACAGAACGAAGTGACTCGAGACAACATGACTCGTAATACGACAACTCAAGAATCAGCTCAAAATGGTGAAGGTCAATCGGATGAACAAGCTCACTCGGAACAGTACTCATCGAAGATCAACCAATTCAACTTATAGATCCGGTGAACCAAAGAACAGGTAGAGCAGTCAAGTATGCTTCTAGTCACCTACTAGAAAACATATTATCTCGATATCAATAGTGGGGTAAGAACTCATTCCTCTCTTCAAAATTTATGTGCATTCACTACATTCATATCATTAACTCGAACCCAGAAATGCACTAGAGGCCCTAAATGAACCTGAATGGGTAGAGGCCATGCAAGAGGAACTCAATCAATTCGAAAGAAACTAAGTCCGGACTCGACCAAAAGACCTTCCGACCACCCAGTCATAGGAACCAAATGGGCTTTCAAAAACAAACTGGATGAAGGTGGGTTGGTAGTCGAAATAAGGCTAGACTTGTGGCTCAAGGTTACAATCAAGAAGAAGGGATTGATTGCAGGGAAACCTTTGCACCTGTAGCCAAAATTGAAGCTATTAGAACCTTGTTGGCATTTTGCATCTAGCATGAAAATCAAGTTATATCAAATGGATGTTAAATGTGCTTTTCTCAATGGTTTCATTAAAGAGGAAGTCTATGTTGAGCAACCCCTGGATTTGAAAACTTAGAATTTCCAAATCATGTTTTCAAATTGCAAAAAGCTCTCTATGGTCTTAAACAAGCTCCAAGAGCTTGGTATGAAAGATTGAGCAATTTCTTGGTTGAAAACGATTTTCGAAGAGGTCAGATTGACAAAAATCTTTTTATAAAAACCAAGGGGAAAGACTTTCTTATTACTCGGATCTATGTTGATGACATAATTTTTGGAGCTACTAATGAAATTCCGTGTCGAGATTTTTCCGAGTTAATGAGACAGGAATTTCAAATGAGTATGATGGGAGAACTCAATTTCTTCCTTGGTCTACAAATCAAGCAAGACAAAGATGACATCTATGTTCATCAATAAAAATATACCAAGGAGCTGCTGAAGAAGTATAAACTCCAAGATGCGAAACATGCAACAACACCTATGAGCAAGCAACATAAAACTGGACTCGGACGAGAAAGGTAAAGCAATAGATTAGAAACTCCACCGAGGTATGATTGGATCTTTGCTCTATCTTACTTTTAGTAGGCTAGACATCATGTTTAATGTTTGTCTCTATGCAAGATTTCAAGCTAATCTAAAAGAATCACATCTTACTGCGGTGACGAGAATATTCGGATATCTTGCAGGGACTCGGAATTTGGGTCTATGGTACTCTAGAGACTCGGAACCGACTCTCATTGGATACTCGGATACCGACTATGCTGGATACAAAGTTGACAGAAAGAGCACTTCAGAGCCTACCGGTTCTGGGTCAATCCCCGATATCTTGGCACTCAAAGAAGCGAAACTCAGTAGCTCTATCAACTGCTGAAGCCGAGTATATTGCAGCTGGAGCATGCTGTGCTCGGATCTTATGGATAAAGCAACAGTTGAAAGATCTTGGACTTTCATTCAAATCTGTTCCAATCAAGTGTGATAATCAAAGTGCAATCAGCATCACCAAGAATCCAGTTCAAGCACTCAAAGACTAAACATATAGAGGTCGGTATCGGTTTCGAGAGAACATTCTGAAAAGGGTGATATTGAAATTGAATTCATTCCTACCAATCTTCAATTAGTTGATATCTTTACTAAGCCCCTTAGTGAGGATCGCTTTTGTTTTATTACGAATGAACTTGGCATGATTAATGCATAATTATGTTTTTTTAAATTATTTTGCATGATTATGTGTCTGTGTGCTTACTTTCCTTAATAGCCATTAGTTCAGTTGAACCAGTGATACCGAGCTGATAGTTATTAGTAGTTTGCGGTTTCTAAGTCACTCGAAACTTAACCGAGTCGGACTCGGACTTTGAGAAAACTGGACATTAAACTTCGAAATAATCTCTAGATCAGTGGAGAATTTCAGAAATTTCTTTTAAAATCTTTCTTTCTCTCTATCTCTCTCGCACGCATCGATCGGACAACTAGCCGTTGAGTGACAATCGCTGGAATTTTAACTGTTGGAGAGCGTAACAGTCACACCGGTCCGAGGTGACCGTTGAAGAAGCCGAGTCGAACGAATGCGAAGGACGATTATTCCTCTATAAATAGCGTCTATTTTCCTTCATTCGTTACTTTACTCACTACTTACTCTCGCTCTCGCACTTACTCCAACTCGAAGCAAGCTCTCTGCAATCAAAGAAACTCTCGTCGCTCTCAAGCTAAGTGAAGTTCATCTCAAGTAAGGTTTGTCGGTTTCAGCTCTTTCTCCTTCTACTCTTTCATTTTATTTTCTTTCGCTCACTCTCGTAGAGTCTCTCTCTCTCTCTCTTTTCACATTAAACATGCCGAAAAGAGGTTCCCACCCTGACTTTCTTGGTTCAGCTACCAAGAAACCTCGTACCAAAAGCCAAGAAGGTCCCTCCACTCCTTCAAAACCTCTTGTCACTCAACACCTAACGTTGGATGACAAATTCTTCCCGACCACAAAGTTCTCGTGGTTGGCCCATATCAAATCAACAGGGGTTTACAATTTCCTCTGTTTCGGTGATTTTATCTATCCGTAACTCGTTTCGAGTTCTATTCCAATCTTTCCAGCTCCGAGGGTATCCTCACCTCTAGAGTTCGAACATAACCATTCGCATCAACACTTCTCTTACGCACCGACTCTTCAAAGTCACTTCTCTTTTCCTCAACAGCAACCCCAACTCCAAGCAAATGAGGACTTTCTCGTGTTTTCTACCGATGAGGACTTTCTTCTCTCGGCATTCTAGCAAGGAGAACCCTAACTCCAAGCACCTCAAAGCTCTTTAAGATATTCTCGAGGGCTACGAAGTAGACCTTTTCTCGCTATAGTTGAACAGATGGCAACGTGCTTCTCGAGATGAAGGCACTGGTTAAGGAGCAGAGGGAGCTGATTGAGCTCCTTCAAGAACGGTGCTCCAAGGCGGCTCAGGATCCAATGGACTCGGACACATCTAAAGAATCCTCGAGTCCAGCCAAGTCTTCCTCTCGAAAGGGGAGAAGAAGGAGAAGAAGAAGAAGAAGCGGAGCTCGTGGTCGAGGCAGGTCCATCCGAAGAAGGGGAGAAGGACGTAGAATCGGCAGCAGCGAGCAACGAGAGGGTCCAAGTGCTCCGGAACCTCAACTAGAAATGATCGGTTCGGACATTAGTCCGAGTGGGTCGAAGACCCTGCCGACCATGGTCGGTCGATAGCTGGTCCGCTCGAGCACACCTCTCCGTCGGCCGAGTTTCGAAGGATGAGCCTCCGGACGACCTAGTTCCGGGCCGACCACTCGGAGCCGAGCCCATTCCAGAGATCCCGGTGCTGCCTCCGCCTCGCTCGTCAACATCTTCCGGATCTTATCGGCGAAGGCGCACTGCTCGTCCACCAACCTCGACTTAGACTCGCTCCATCTCCTCCATGTTAATTTTTTTCTACTTAATTTTTTTTTTGTCCGGACATCAAAACTTTATCTACTTGATACATTCTTCCTCTTTTTGTTTTGGCTGAAAGGCAAGGGGAGAATAGTTAGAAAAATTTGTTGTCTTGTTTAAAGGGAGTTTCTCTCACCCTCTTTTGTGTAAACTCGTTAGTTTAAATTACAATGAAATTTCATTAATAATCCTGCTATATGCCTTCCGAGTTGCATATATCTCCGAGTTTACTACTTAAAGCAATTATTTCGGAGTTTATTATTTTAGAGTTTCAATGTCTTGCTCGAGTATTATTTTTCTCTGCTCCGATTCGACAACTCTGTCTATCATTGCTCTAATACTCGGTTATTCTTTTCTCGCTCCGATACTTTAGTTCTTTTTATGCAATCTCAGCCTATTTGCTCTCATAGAATATAAGTTTCATTCACTCGTATTTTCTCTACACAATTTTATCATATTTTTCTAGCTTATCCTTTGAGAAAGGATGAAAACCTAGATCTATATCACTAACAAAGTTTCTGTCTAAGTATGGAATGCCTTTCATCAAAAGGGGAGATTGAAGACTCGGACTGTCATATACATCATTCCGAGTTCCATCAAGGAATCAGGTATAGGACTTCATCTCTTATAAGGTTTTGATTAAAAGTCATTCTATATGTTTTATAAGCTTTTCGAGTGATATAACATCTTTTCCGAGTGTTACGAAACCATCGCATATGTTCTCTTTTGATTCCGATCGACTCGGAAAGCACATTCTTGTTTATTATTTCACACATAATTCCGAGTCACTCGGACAACACTCGAATATATTGTATATTCAAACATTTGTTCTATTATGTGTAAACTCGGTTCGACTTCATGATATAAGTTTGATTGAATTACTCGTGTTAATTCATCTTTCTAAGTTGGCATGCTTGGTTTGAACATTGGTAGTCTAGATCAAGTCTTTCCACTCGATGTTATTTATCCGACTTGCTTTACTTCGAGATCGACTCGGATGGAATTTGAGTATAATGGATATTAGACTCGGAAAATTCCACTTCTTTAGGACTCGGATAATTATGCACTTATTTATCTTAATTAAATTATTATCTCGTGTCTAATCTTGGACCAAAATATTTTATGCTTTGAAAACCAAATTAATTTACGTTTGTAGGCTATTCAAATGACGCTATCCTATTTTTGAAATACAAAAGTAACCGGCCTCAAGATGTCAAATCACCAGCGAGACAAGGCTTTTTCTACCTCGACCGAAGACCGGACATTGTGTCGGGGTTGTCCGTTTCCAAAATTGGAAATCTGCAACGCTAAGCTCAATGGTGGTTTCCACCCTACTTTTCGGACACCACCAGTGGATTGGGACTTCCAATGGAGTCAAGAGCCGTTGCCCAATGTTTACACCTCAATGGATATTTTCCGAGTGACTCGGAAAATCCATTGCAACGGTCACAAAGGACTTCCAGTTAGAAGATAGTCACAACGGCTAATCTGCTTGGTTATCTATAAATAGAAGCCAACTCTCAAGACTTGAAGATTGCGGAATCAACCGTCTATACATGCACTTAAGCAAAAGTCATTGTATTCATACTCAATCTTCTACTTACAACTCCAACTCTGTACTTAACATCTTTCCGAGTTGTAAGGTCTTGTAATCGGTTTACAAACATTCATTCTTACTTTTTGAGTAAGGTTCGTTGACTGAGCTGTAAGGGTTAACTCAGCTCGGTTGTCCCTAACTCGTAAAGGTTACCTCGGTTAGGAAGTACTAGATTAGATAAGGTAATTTCGAGTCTAGGAAAATCTTGTAAGGAATTTTCTAAGGGAGCAATTCTGGTTGAGTCTTTCTACTGTATTTTGTGCATTCAAAATAATGGATTTGACTTGGTGCTTGGATTAGCACTCGACCGTGGTTTTCTCGCCCTAGAAGAGTTTTCACATAACTTTCGAGTTAGCACTTTTTTAGTCCAATCTAGACTTAGACTCTCCACAGAGTCATCTCTAGTTTTATTCTTCCATTACTTATTTAAATTTCCCCATCACCCTATTCACCCCCTCTAGGGTGACTTAGTCTCTCTAAGAGCAAACCTTCGAGTCCAATCTAGACTCGGATTGTCTTGATTACTCCTTTCAAGCTTTAATCTTGCAAGTTTGTTTAAATCTCCTCATCACCCTATTCACTCCCCTCTATGGTGACTAAGACTCTCCAAGAGCAAACCTTCACTCTAGATCGGTGCTTCTATAAGATCAAATGAGCGGTTAGCAAATCATTAAAAGCTCAATAAAATTAGCACTCCACTAATCATGAATTTACTCGGAAAGTAGGGAAAAATCGCCCGGTTAGGAAGTTTTGGATTCCCCGGAGAGCATATTGAAATCCGATGGACATGACTATAGATATCTCCTGGTTGTACTAAAAGGTTATCCTATGGTGTTTGAAGGTTTGCTCTTGGAGAGACTTAGTCACCCTAGAGGGGGTGAATAGGGTGATGAGGAAATTTAAACAAGAAAAGGAAGAATTAAGCCAAAAACTAACTTTGAAGCAATCGACTCTAGATTAGACTCACAAAAGTGATAACTCGAAATTACGTGGAAACCCTCTTGGGGCAGAAAACCACGGTCAGTGCTAATCCACGCACCAAGTTAAATCCACTATTTTGAATCCACAAAACACGAGTAGACGAGACTTAACCAGAATTGCTCCCTTAGACAATTCTTTACAAGGTTTTTCTAGACTCGAAATTCCCTTATCTCGATTTAGTACTTCCTAACTGAGGTAACCTTTACGAGTTAGGGACAAGCGGAGTTGAGTTAACACTTACAGCTCGATCAAGGGACCTTACTCGAAAGTAAGAAAAGAAGTTGTGATCGATTATAAGACCTTACAACTCGGAAAGATGTTAAGTACAGAGTTAGAGTTGTAAGTAGAAGATTGAATATGAATACAAAGACTTTTGCTTAAGTATGTGTATGAAAATGTTTCCAGCAATCTTCAAGTCTTGAGAGTTGGCTTCTATTTATAGATGACCACGCAGATTAGCCGTTGTGGCTAGCTTCGATTGGAAGTCTTCTGTGACCGTTGCAATGGTTCTTCTAAGTCACTCGAAAAGATCGGTTGAGTTTTGAACGTTGTGCAACGGTTCTCGACTCCTTAGGATGTCCCAATCCAAAGGTGGTGTCCGAAAAATAGAGTGGAAACCACCGTTGAGCTTAGCGTTGAAGATTTCCAGTTTTGGAAACAAACAACCCCGACATAGTTTCGGGCCTTGGTCGAAGTAAAAAAGCCTTGTCTATTGGTGATTTGACATCTTGAAGCCGGTTACTTTTGTAATTCAAAAGTAGGATAGCCTCGTTTAAATAACCTACAAAAGTAAATCAATTTGGTTCTCAAAGTATAAAATACTTTGGTCTAAGATTAGACACACATAAAAATTTAATTAAGATAATTAAGTGTATAATTATCCGAGTCCTCGGAGAGTGGAATTTTCTTAGTCTAATATTCATTATACTCAAATTCCAACTGAGTCGGTCTAGACATAAATCAAATGTAACACCCCAAAACACCCCCGGGAGTATTACATCGCCGAGTTCCTTAAAGGAACTCCCAAGGCTCTTCTCGGTGTTGGTTTGGTCTGTCTAAACTCAACTTAGAGATAATACCGGTAGTTTTCCCAAAAGAATCCGAGATTCTCCGAAAATTTTGGCGAGTTCCGTTTGTAACATGGACTAACCCATAGGCTTAAAGCCTTAAAACCCTGCATAAAAAGCATAATATAACTCAACAAGCCACCCGCTCGGAGTATACAACTCCACGGCCACACGCTGGAGTCCAACCAATCATACTATAAAGCTGGAAACAATTTAAATGGTTTAGAGTACATCGGGTATAACTACATGAACTAAATTACAATACAACATTTAAACACATAAGAATGCAAGCCAGCCACTTGAGTCACTGCACTAGTCAACCATCGGTAGTCGGCTAGAGTCCGAAGTATGTTAAGCGTCGATTAAGCCTCCGAAAGTGTACTCGCAACACTGGGGAGGGAAAGGGGGAATTTGTGGGGGTGAGCAATAAACCACGGGCTCACCGGAGTCTTATACCCTTAAAATGGAAATTCTTTACACATAATACTCATAATAATGAAATCTGCGAAAGCATAATAGTGTAATAGAAATTTATATACTTTTCACTCGAAATCTCTTGCAATGAAAAAGATCAAGACTCTTCAATCACTTAAAACAAAGTTTCACATTCATAAACATACTTTTGGGGTTGAATCAACTTTTCGGGCCTTCGAGGATTCGAACTAGCACTTCCTTAATTCGTGGCGCGACCCCGACAAAAGGCTCCGGGACCATTCTTCGGGAAGTCTCAAAGCGGGCATCCCGCCTTGCAGGACCCCTATTAGAACCCTTCCCTCGAAGTTTCTAGCTGGGCGTCCCCGGTTCGAACCCTTCGGTATGCTAAACAATCCGTAGCTCTGTCGATTCAAAACTCTTTGCACATACTCATTCATCACATTCACCGCACGACTTTCTCAATCGATTTGGTATCAAGGAAGGCATGACACTACGTGTCACCCTTATAAATTCACTTTCTAAAATAAGTTTTGCTTCTTTAAAACACATTCACGTTTGAAAGACATTTCACGAGAAAGTGCATTCAAGGATCATTTCACGTAAAATACAAAACTCCTTTCGAAACTATTTTTGAGTATCACGTAAAGCAATCACATTCACATAGCACGAAGAATCACCATTCAATGCAAGCAATCATCCTCAACTCTTTTCCAACTTTGCTTTTCTCAATTCATCGGTTTAGTACGATTGGTTCCATTTTCTAAGCCATAATAACCACAAGTAGATATCACCTAATTCAACGTTCTCACTTTTCACAATTCGTTGCCTTCACCTCAATACCTCATTTTATGCCTTTAATTTATAACTTAACTCTTCCCAATTACCATCTTTGTTTCAATAATTTCGATTATGCTTCCACATTACTCATCAATCTCTTCTTAATCATACTTAGTCAGATAGCTCTCATTCTTACTTCACTACTAAAATCCCTCTAATTCCCTTCACCTCCAAGTATAATTCGCTCTCATCTTAGGTTCCTATCCCATTAATCGTTCTTTCTTGACCAACTCAATCATACGGTTTTTAATTCCTCTTTATTGCTCTACTTTCGCTAGCTTCGCTTATCTTTGAATTTAGTTCAACCTCAAGGATTTAATTATCTTTTGAGCTCAATTATCCCAATACTCACCCACTTCTCACTCCCATGTCTCAATTGTGCATCACTCAGTACAATGCATATTCCTCTTTACACCTCCCTCGTTATTTCCCGATATTAGTAATCGTTTCTTAACGCCGCAAATTCGAGTAAATCTCTAAGACTTAATCCGAATATCAATTCATAACTTATGCCCAAACCATATGTACTTATCCCCATCCCTAACCGACCAGATTCCCGATACTACTCATTATACCCAAGCAACCCCACTCCGTATGAAATCCCCGGCTTCCAATTCAGGCCTAAACGACTACCAATTCCCATCACGGCTCCTTAATTCAACTTTCAAGCAACTACTAAACTTGGCATATATGTGTTCAACATTCATAATCACATTCAACAATCACAATAAACTCATTTGGGTTCGAAATTACTAATAGTTTAGAGTATAAGACTACCCACCTGAAATTCTCGGGTTTAAGGGATTGATTTCGAGCTTCCTTACTTCGTCTTTTGGTTTCGGTCCTCTCTCGTGCCGCTTCGGCTCCATCTCTCGGTTCTTGCTTCCCTACCCCTAGCCTGCTTGTTTTTGGTTCCTGCTGCCTCTCGGTTTGGCCCTCGCGTGCTATCTGCCGGTCTCGCCTCCCTTGTCGCCGTTGCTTTTCCCGGTCCCCGGCCTCTCGGACTTTCTCGCGTTCTCTGTCCCTGCTCCGCCCCTTGCTCTACCCCTAGTCTCTCGCTTTCTTCCCGCTCGCCGCCTATTCGGGTAGCCGTCCGTCGCTTTCGGGTCTGCGGTGGTCGTCCACCACCCCTTGGTCTCCGCGACCCTCGCTCGCCTTCTCTTTCTCTCTCTGCGCTTGGTCCTCCCTCTCCCCTTCTTCCTTCGCTCTGTTTCTTTTCTTTTTCGCCTTCCCAACCCCTCGCTCTCCCTTCGCCCACTGGCCACCGGGCAAGCCACCGGCCTCTTCTCGGTCTCTCGCGCTCTCCCTCTCCTTTCCTCTCTTTACTTCTTCCGCTCGTTCCTTCCACGGGCTCGGGCTCCCCCTCTCAACCCCTCTTTCCTTTGCTCTCTTTCCACCACCTAAGTGGGTCGGTTAATGATCCTTATTGGACCCCAAATGAGCTTTATCATCTCCTCATAATTTAGTGAAAATACTCACCGGCCCATATACGACAAGTCTATATCTCCTCCCTTCCATCCTCTTACGCTGCTGCGTCTGAACTTATTTTAACCCGCCGACCACTACAATTCTTAATAGCTCAATAGTTTAGCTTAGATAAAAATAGAAGGCAATTTCCTTGATTTAATTTATTCAACACCGGTCTCCAAAGGGATACTAATGTAATATGTCCGGCCGAAAATAAAATCGAGTCACTCAACCCCCTAGTCATGCGGGAATAATATTCAATAATTCTATGCTTTTTAGTTGCTTTTCTTTAAAATTCCGGGTATTACATTTCTCCCTCCTTAAAAGAATTTCTTCCTCGAAATTCGCAATGAGTAGCGTCCGGCTACAAACTCTCAAATAAGTCCAAGCTGCCCATACGAGTGCTACTGGGCTCGAACTCCGATTCACGAGAGGCACTTAGTCTCATTTGGGGTCAATGAATTCCAGCCTCCTTGAAGACTCGGACTTTACTCCGCACATTTCGAGTACTATCAAAGGAATCGGTATAAGAACTCCTCACTTATAGAGTTTTGATTCCAAGGCATCCTCTCGTACCTTAGAAACTTTTTTGAGTGATACGATATCTTCTCTAAGTGATATAGCTTTTACTTCATGTATTCTTGCTTGTCTCCGTATGACTCGGAATGTATTCACGCTATCTCACTCGAGTCCGAGTCCCTCATCACTTAGAAGTATCGTATGTTCAAATGACTAGTACTCGCATAACCGTGCTCGGATCCGACTTTTTGCTAAAAGCCTTATTATGTTATAGTCGGCGGTTCCAGTCTGAATCTTGCTTAGTCTATATCAAGCTATTTCACTCTAATATTCTTTATGTAACTTGATTCTCGCTTAGACTAACTCGGATGGAATTTTGAGTTTCATGGATGTTAGACTTAGAAAATTCCATTCCTTTTTTGGCTCGAGATAATTAGTCATTTAATTATCTTAATTATATTATTATCTCGTGTCTAATCTTGGACCAAAGTATTTTATACTTTGAGAACCAATTTGATTTACTTTTTTAGGTTATTCAAACGAGGATACACTTTTAGAATACAAAAGTAACCAACTTCAAAACGTCAAATCACCAGCGAGACATAGCTTTTCCCCTTCTCGACCTAGTCCCGGAAGATTGTGTCGAGGCTGTCTGTTTCCAAATCTGAAAAGCCGAAACACCAAGCTTAACGGTGGTTTCCACCTTATCCTTCAAGACACCGCCAATGGTTTTGAGACTTCCAAGAGAGTTAAGAACCGTTGCCCAACGTTCATATCACAATAGATACTTTCGAGTGACTCGGAAAGTCCTTAACAATGGTCATAAAGGACTTCCCGTCGGAAGATGGAGATAACGGCTACTCTGCCTGGTCATCTATAAAAGGAAGCCAACTCACAAGACTTCAAGATTGCCGAACTTATTGTTAATACACGTACTTGAGAAAAGTCATTGTATTCATTCTCAATCTTCTACTTACAACTCCCACTCGTAATTCATTACTTTGTGAGTTGTAAGGTCTTGTACTAAGTTACAAACACTTTCTTCTTACTTTCTAAGTAAGGTCCCTTGACCGAGCTATAAGGGTTAACTCGGTTCGGTTGTCCCTAGCTGTAAGGGTGATCTCGGCTAGGAAGTAATAGATCGAGATAAGGGAACTTCGAGTCTAGGAAAAACTTGTAAAGAGTTGTCTAAGGGAGAAACTCAGGTTCGGTCGGTCTACGGTATTTTCTGGACTCAAAATAGTGGATTTGACTTCGTGCTTGGATTAGCACAGTCCGTGGTTTTCTGCCCCGGGAGGGTTTCCACATAATTTCGTGTCTTTACTTTCCGAGTACATTCTAGACTCGTACATTTTCTCATTGCAGACTTGAATCCGCTTATTCACTTTTTACTAAGATTACGAGTTCATACTTTTCGACTTTGTTTTAGACTCAAAATCTGCGTCTGTTTCTACTTTGGCAAAAAGAGATCAATCTTCATGAAAATCCTCCATCACCCTATTCACCCCCTCTAGGCTGACTCGGACTCTCCCCGAGCAAACCTTCAATTGGTATCGAGCCTAGCCTTTCGGAAAGGATCTAACCATCCAAAGGTATAAAGATCAAATGGCTCGGAACAACGGAGAGTTCGATGAAGGAAGATCTTCCAACAGACCACCAAAATTCAAAGGATCAAATTTCGTGCACTAGAAGAAACTCATGGAATGTTTCCTCCTAGATCATGATGAAGATGTTTGGGACATTATACAACAAGGAAACTACATTCCCATGAAGACAGAAGAATTTAGAATCATTCCCAAGACTAAGGCCGAGTTCACTCCGGATGAAGCGGAGAAGTTCGGAAAGAACTTCAAGGCAATGAACATTCTAATGTGCGCCATCAGCTCGAAGAATATAATCAAGTATCTGCACTGTGATTCAGCCAAAGAAGTGTGGGACACACTCGGTCAACACTTATGAAGGCACAAGCCGGGTCGGACAAGCGAAGATCAGTCAATATCTTCATAAATATGAGCTATTCAAGATGGAGCCGGAAGAGAACATCACTAAGATGTTCATTCGATTTACTAAGATTACCAACAATCTCAAATCTCTGGGTAAGAAGATTACCCACGAGAAAATGTGCAAAAAGATACTCGAAGCCTACCAAAGAGAAGATGGGGTCCCAAGGTGACTGCCATAGAGGAGGCTTAGAACCTATCACTTCTAAAGCCGGACAAGCTCATTGGACAGCTTCTCACTCATGAAATCGACCTGGAAGAGGAGGATGCTGAGGGCGACACCAAAAAGAACATAGCACTGAAAGCCTTAGAAATCGAGAGAAGCCGATCTCGAGTTCCTCCGACTCAGAAGAGGATCCCATGGTACTTATTATGAGAGGCTTCAAGAGAATGATGAAGCACAAAAGATGGGATAAGAAGCCGAAAGAAGAATTCTACAAAAGAGACAAGAAGGACAGAAAAGGTAAATACTCTTCTCCTTCAAAATTATCTTTGACTAAAAACTCTGGTTGTTTTGAATGTGGCAGCAAGGATCATATAGTCAAAGACTATCCAAAAAGGAAAAGGGATAGAAAGAAGAAAAGGGCCTTAATGGCCACATGGAGTGATAAGGACTCATCGGAAGATGACGAGGACCCGGACGACTCAAAATGTTTGATGGTAATCTCGACTCGGAAGGCGAAACGAGTCGGACTCGAGAATCGGACAATGAGGATTCTAATACTCAAGAGGTAATTGCATATTTCCTCAAATTCTCCAAAGTTGATTTGGCTAAGTATATTTTTACTTTGGAAGAAAAGTTCGATTCGACTCTTCTCGTTTCAAAGAACAACTTGAGTCAATTTCTTCGAGAGCATTTCTTTCAAAAATGAATTGGAAAAGCTGAGATTTACACTCGGAGAACTCAAGACTAGTGCTCAATCCAACAAGACTGAGTCCGAGTTGCTCGAGAAAAGAAAATGAGCAGCTAAAGCAAAAGCTCATTGAGTCTCAAGATCTCGTCTTAAAATTTACTCAAGGTTAGAAAAACCTTGACATGCTCTTAGGATCTCAATATGTCTCTTTTAGAAAAGAGGGTCTTGGTTTCAACAAAGAGGAGGAATCTAATTCCTACTCAGAACTTTTCAAAAGGATTCCGGAACTGTAAAGTTCGGGAAAGCCGAGCATGGTCCCATTCACAAAAATGAAGGGAGGACTAAGCCCGGAAGCGGTTTACAAGAAGAAACCATCTTCTTCAGTTTCTAAAGGAAATGTTTTCAAAAAGAAAGAGACACGAGACTAAGTTCTCTAAAGAAAAGACTCGAGAATCGGACTAAACCCAAAGTCATTCAAGTCCGGGTTCCGAAAAACCTTCGTCCTCGAAAAGGACCATAGTAAAGAATGTTACTTGGGTTCGTTAGAGGAAGTGAGAAGGGTTAGATTGTCTTTGTTTTGCGGGTCACTCGGAAGAGATCAAAAGGACATTGGTACCTTCACAATGGATGTTCACGCCACATGTCGGGAGACTCGGGACTCTTTTCCGAACTAGAAAAGTACTAAGGAGGAAAGGTCACTTTTGGAGATGACAGCAAGGGCAAAATAATTGGGATAGGCAAGATTGGAATGGGAAGCAATCTGGTCAGCCCAGTTTATCTTGTTAAAGGATTAAAGTACAATCTGCTCAAGCATCTCTCAATTATGTGATAAAGGTCAAGAGGTAAGATTTACTCAAACCAATTGTTACATTTCGATGATACCACGAAGGAGATCAAGCTTTCGGGTAAAAGATCGGGTAACACTTATATTATTCCTCTTTCGACCCGAGTCGAATTTATCTTGCTTAAAAGCATCTCTTCATGATGACTCATGGACATGCCATCGTAGATTAGGCCATATTAGCATGCATACTATCAAGAAATTGGCATCTCATGGTTTGGTTAGGGGTTTACCTAACTGTGCTTTTGAAAAAGATAAAGTTTGTGAAGCATGCACAAGAGGGAAACAAGTCGGATCTTCATTCAAATCTCTCGAAGACAGTTTCCACATCCAAAGTGCTTGAACTGCTACATATGGATTTATGTGGTGAAATCTCGGTTAATAGTCTCGGAGGTAAATCATATATATTTGTTATTATTGATGATTATTCACGATTTACCTGGGTGTGTTTTCTTAAGCACAAAAATGAAGCATTCAAGGAGTTCAGCAAGCTCTGCAGAAAAATCCAAGTTGAGTCGCGGACTCGGATTCGAAGAATCGGAATTGACCATGGAAGAGAGTTTGATTACTCGGAATTCTCGGAGTTTTGCGATAAGAATGGAATATCTCACAACTTCTCAGCACCAAGAACTCCTCAACAAAATGGAGTAGTGGAGAGAAAGAATAGAACTCTTGAAGAAATAGCAAGGACAATGATGATTGAGCACAACTTACCTTACTATTTACGGGCCGAGGTAGTCAACACAGCCAATTACACTTTGAACAGATGCCTCATCGGACCCATACTGAAGAAAACACCTTATGAGCTCTACAAAGGGAAGAAACCAAATATCTCATATTTTAGACCATTTGGATGTAAGTGTTTCGTTCACAACAATGGTAAGGATCACCCGACCAAGTTTGATGCTCGGTCGGATGAAGGTATTTTTACGGGTTATTCTTCTCACAGACAAAGCTTATCGCGTTTTCAATAAGAAAACTAACAAAGTGGAAGAAAGCATCCACGTTGTGCTTGATGAGCTTGAACAGGACAAACCAAGTGAGTCTTCATACTCGGATCCGAAGCTCAGCAGAGAAGATGATGAAACCGAGTCTACAAAGACTCAAGCGCAACCGGCTCGGAATGAAGTCACTCGGAGCGAAGTGATTCAGAATGAGACAACTCAAGAGCCTACTCGGAACGAACAAGCTAATGAAGAAGATCACTCGGAACAAGCCTCTAAAGATCAGGTAGCTCAGCCCACAAATCTTGTGAATCGGAGAACAGGTAGAGCATTCAAGTTCACTTCTAGTCATCCATTAGAAAACATACTATCTCGATATCAACGAGTGGGGTAAGAACTCATTCCTCTCTTTAAAATCTATGTGCATTCACTGCATTCATTTCATTAACCGAACCAAAAATGCACTAAAGGCCCTAAATGAACCTGAATGCGTAGAGGCCATGTAAGAGGAACTCAATCAATTCGAAAGAAACCAAGTCTAGACTCCGACCAAACGACCTTCCGACCACCCAGTCATAGGAACCAAATGGGTTTTCAAGAACAAACTGGATGAAGGTGGGGTGGTAGTCGAAACAAGGCTAGACTTGTGGCTCAAGGTTACAATCAAGAAGAAGGGATTGATTGTGGGGAAACCTTTGCACCTGTTGCCAAAATTGAAGCTATTAGAATATTGTTGGCATTTGCATCCAAGCATGTCTCTTAAATTGTATCAAATGGATGTTAAGTGTGCCTTTCTCAATGGTTTTATTGAAGAGGAAGTCTATGTCGAGCGAGCCTCCTGGTTTTGAAAACTCGGAATTTCCAGATTATGTTTTCAAACTTCAAAAGCTCTTTATGGTCTTAAACAAGCTCCCGAGCTTGGTATGAAAGACTCGAGCAATTTCTTGGTTCAAAATGATTTTAGAAGAGGTCGGATCAACAAGACTCTCTTTATAAAAACGAAGGGGAAAGATTTCCTTATTGTTCAAATCTATGTTGATGATATTATCTTTGGAGCCACTAATGAATTTACGTGCCGAGAATTTTCTGAGTTGATGAGTCGGGAATTCCAAATGAGTATGATGGGAGAACTCAATTTCTTCCTTGGTTTACAAATCAAACAAGACAAAGATAGGATCTATGTCCATCAATCAAAGTATACCAAGGAGCTGCTGAAGAAATACTAACTCCAAGATGCAAAGCACGCACCTACACCTATGAGCGAGCAGTATAAAACTTGACTCGGACGAGAAAGGTAAAGCAATAGATCGAAACTCTATCGAGCTATGATTGGATCTTTGCTATATCTTACTTCCAGCCGGCCGGACATAATGTTCGAGTGTATGTTTATGCGCAAGATTCCAAGCTAATCCAAAAGAATCACATCTCACCTGCGGTGAAGAGAATATTCGAGATATCTTGTAGGAACTCGGAACTTAGGTCTATGGTACTCAAGAGACTCGGAACCGACTCTCACTGGATACTCGAGATGCGGACTACGCTGGATACAAAGTTGATAGAAAGAGCACTTCGAAGCTTGCCAATTTCGGGTTAATCCTTAATATCTTGGCACTCAAAGAAGCAAAACTCAGTAGCTCTATCAACTGCTGAAGCTGAGTATATTGCGCTCGGATTTTATGGATAAAGCAACACTTAAGGGATCTTGGACTTTCTTTAAAATCAATTCCAATCAAGTGTGACAATCGGAGTGCAATTAGCATCACCAAAAATCCAGTTCAACACTCAAAGACAAAGCATATTGAGGTCGGATATCATTTCTTACAAGACCATTCCGAGAAAGGTGACATTGAACTTGAATTCATTCCTACTAATCTTCAATTAGCTGATATCTTTACTAAGCCTCTTGGTGAAGATCAGTTTTGTTTCATTAGGAATGAGCTTGGAATGTTAAATGCATAACTATGTGTTTTTCTTTATGATAATCTCATTGCTTGAGTATGTGCTATGTGCTTATGCTTTATTTCTAGCCATTAGTTCGGTTGATTTCATGATACCGAGCTGATAGCTGTTAGTTTCGAGTCACTCGAAACTAATCCGAAGTCAAACTCGGACGTCTAGAAAAATTGGACTTCAAATTTCCGGAATTATCTCTAAACTAGTGGAGAATTTCATAATGTAATTTCAAAATATTTTCTCTCTCTCTCTCTTGGGCGCTGTGATCGGTTTCTAGCCGTTGGATGATTTCGCATGATTCTTAACCGTTGAGAAGAGAACCGTCACACCGGTCGAGGTGACTATTGAAAGAGCGGGAGCCGAACGCAGTTACAATTAACGTTACGTTGAAGGACGATTCTTATTCTTTAAATAGCAACTTCTCCTTCTTTTCGTTACTCTACATTTTCATTTACTCTTTCTCTCTCTCTCAAACGCAAAAACTTCTTGCGGAAGCTTTCTACGTCTACAGTGATCTCTGGACTTCTTCAAGCGACGTAAAGATCATCTCAAGTAAGTTCGATCTGCTCTTAATCTCTTTCTTCTACTCATTTTCCTTTCATTCTCGTGAACCTACTCTTCTTTTCTCTTCCTCAAAAGTTTCATCTTTCTTTCCTCATTCTCAAAAATGCCTAAAAGAGGTTCTCACCTCGACTTTCTTGGCCCTTCATCTAAGAAGCCACGAACTAAAAGCCAGGAAGGGTCTTCACCTTCTAAGCCCGTTGTCACTCGAGCATCTCGTCGCTGGACGACAAGTTCTTTCCAACCACCAAATTTGCGTGGTTGTCCCACATTCAAACTACCGGTGTGTATAATTTTCTTTGTTTTAGCGAGTTCATTTACCCCGAACTCGTTTATGAGTTCTACACTCACCTCACTCACTCGAAGGTGTCCTAACCTCCGGGGTTCGAGAATGTCACCGTTTGTATAAACACCTCTCTCCTCCACTCGCTTGTTCAAGGTCACTTCTCTCTTCTTGAACAACAACCCCATTCCTTTCACTCGAAGTCGCTGATGACTTCTTTGAAAAATATACTAAAGAGTTTCCTTAGTCAAGGAAAAACTTTTCGGTGACTCAACTCAAATCGAAGCACGCCTTCGTGCTTTCTGCGATGAGAACTTTCTTCTCTCAGCATTCCAGCAAGGAGAACCCCAACTCCGGGCATTTAAAGGCTCTTTGACATTCTTGAGGGTTACGAAGTAGACCTCTTCTCCTCTCTCATTGAGCGGATGGCGGTTGTGCCAGCTCAACTCCAAAATAAGAAGAACACCCCTCTTCCCTTCGGTGCTCTTCTCACCCTTGTCTTTAAACAATTCAAGGTTCCTCTCCCCTCGGACCCAAATGTTATGTCCGAGGCTGCCGTTGTTGTCGGCAAGAAGGAACTCCGAGGGTACGGGTACCGGAAACTCAACTCGGTATCTAGGTACACAACTCGAGCCGAGGCCTTCTTCTCCGCCTCGGACTCGAAAAGAAACCCCTCTTTCTCTCCCTGCCCCACCTGTTGGTGCTTCCACCTCAGGTGCTTCCAAGTCTCTCTCCGCTATTTTGTCCTCCGCTTTCATGGATAAAATGAACTCCGTGTCCTCTCGAATTCAAGGACATGCTCCGATCATTCAAGATTGTTTATCGATCTATGACCATCAACCAAAAAATAGCCCAATCTCAAATCCAAGAGCAAACAGATCTAGTTCTTGGGATGAAGGGTTTGGTGAAGGAGCAAAGGGAGCCGATCGAGCTCCTCCAGGAGAGAAGGTCCAAGGCGGCTCAGGACCACGGTGACTCGGACACTTCGAAGCGTCCTCGAGCCCAGCCACGACCTCCTCGAAACCGGGGAGGAAGAAGAAGCAGATGCCGAGGAGCTCGCGGCTGAGGCAGCTCCGTCCGGGCAGGGGCGGAACAAAAGAAGAAGCGAAGGAACGGCTAAGGGTCAAACTGCTCCTCAAACTCAAGTGGCAGTACTCAGCTCACATAGCGATCCGAGTGGGTCGGGAGACCTAGCTGCGCTACGAGAACATGCAACGGGTCGGGCGAGCGGACCCTCGAGCTACGAGGTCTCCGGGGAGGAACCCCTAGATCCTCTCGTTCTAGGTCGGCCACTCGGAGCCGAGCCCTTAACGGCGATCCCTGTCCTCCCTCCGCCATGCTCAAGCACATCCTCAAGATCCTACCAGCGTCGGTGTACCTCTCATCCCTCCGCTTCTACTCGGACATCCCCCTCTCCCTCGTAGGCGCCATGCACTATGCCACAATTCCACGATCCGCGAGTCTTCTTCTTTCGAGAGATTTCTACTTATTTCTTTTGTCCGGACATCAAATTTGTACTAATTGTTGTATTCTTCCCACTTATTGTTGTTTTTGTGAAAGGCAAGGGGAGAATATAGATAGAAAAACTTGATATCTTGTTTAGGAGGAGTTTCTTCATTTGTGTACTCTCTTTAATTTCAATGAATTAATGCTTTCTCTTCAATTTTCTCTCGTGATTATTGATTATTGCAACCTTTTCGAGTTAACATTATTTCATTGCTAAGCATATATTCTTTACGATCCGATACATTAAGCTCGCTTTACTTATCCGATTTCATGCGCAAGTATTCAAAAGCGGATCGATATCACTAACAAAGTTTCGTCTCAGTATGGAATGCCTTTTATCAAAAAGGGGAGATTGAAGACTCGGACTTTACTCCGCACATTTTTGAGTACTATCAAAGGAATCGGGTATAAGAACTTCTCACTTATAGAGTTTTGATTCCAAGGCATCCTCTCGTACCTTAGAAACTTTTCCGAGTGATATGGTATCTTCTCTAATTGATATAGCTTTTACTTCACGTATTCTTGCTTGTCTCGTGTGACTCGGAATATATTCACGCTATCTCACTCGAGTCCGAGTCCCTCATCACTTAAAAGTATCGCATGTTGAAATGACTAGTACTCGCATAACCGCGCTCGGATCCGACTTTTTGCTACAAGCCTTATTCTGTTATAGTCGGTGCTTCCAGTTTGAATCTTGCTTAGTCTATATCAAGCTATTTCACTCGATATTCTTTATGTAACTTGATTCTCGCTTAGACTAACTCGGATGGAATTTTGAGTTTCATGGATATTAGACTCGGAAAATTCCATTCCTTTTCTAACTCAAATAATTAGTCATTTAATTATCTTAATTATATTATTATACTGTGTCTAATCTTGGACCAAAGTATTTTATACTTTGAGAACCAATTTGATTTACTTTTGTAGGTTATTCAAACGAGGATACACTTTTCGAATACAAAAGTAACCGGCTTCAAAACGTCAAATCACCAGCGAGACATGGCTTTTCCCCTTCTCCGACCTAGTCCCGGAAGATTGTGTTAGGGCTGTCTGTTTCCAAATCTGGAAAAGCTGAAACGCCAAGCTTAACGGTGGTTTTTACCTTATCCTTCAAGACACCGCCGGTGGTTTTGGGACTTTCAAGAGATTTAAAAACCATTGCCCAACGTTCATATCACAACGGATACTTTACGAGTGACTCAAAAGTCCTTAACAACGGTCACAAAGGACTTCCCGTCAAAAGATGGAGATAACAGACTACTCTGCCTGGTCATCTATAAAAGGAAGCCAACTCACAAGACTTGAAGATTGCCGAACTTATTGTTAATACACGTACTTAAGAAAAGTCATTGTATTCATTCTCAATCTTCTACTTACAACTCCCACTCTGTAATTCATTACTTTGTGAGTTGTAAGGTCTTGTACTAAGTTACAAACACTTTCTTCTTACTTTCTAAGTAAGGTCCCTTGACTGAGTCGTAAGGGTTAACTCGGTTCGATTGTCCCTAGCTGTAAGGGTGATCTCGGTTAGGAAGTACTAGATCGAGATAAGGGAACTTCGAGTCTAGAAAAAACTTGTAAAGAGTTGTCTAAGGGAGAAACTCGAGTTCGATCGATCTACGGTATTTTGTAGACTCAAAATAGTGGATTTGACTTCGTGCTTAGATTAGCACGGTCCGTGGTTTTCTGCCCCAGGAGGGTTTCCATGTAATCTCTGTGTCTTTACTTTACGAGTACATTCTAGACTCGGACATTTTCTCATTCACGACTTGAATCGCTTCTTTACTTTTTACCGAGATTCCGAGTTCATACTTTTCTAACTTTGTTTTAGACTCAAAATCTGCGTCTGTTTCTACTTTGGCAAAAAGAGATCAATCTTCACGAAAATCCTCCATCACCCTATTCACCCCCTCTAGGGTGACTCGGACTCTCCTTGAGCAAACCTTCACTCCTTTCTACCAACTTTTCGTGTGTCTACCGACTCTATTATGGGCCCGAGGAGCAAATCGCACTCAAAAGGGCAAAAAGTTGGCTTGGAGGTTGTGATCCCGTCACCTATCTTACATCAAACCCTAATGCCTCCACCAAATCCTTACGCATTCAACACATTAAGTATGCTCACATATAGTTCAAATATCTCACACCGCCTTGTAGCTCCTTATCTTCCATAAACTTAAGCAACTCTATGGCCAAGCTAGTGGGATGGCTAGTTCAACGAATTATCTATGATACATCACTCGGTCGAAGCAGTAAGGATGGCACACATGCTAGGCAAGTAACGCCACCAAAAAGGAAGTAGAGAGAGCTCGGAAGTATAAGCAAAACGCCGGAATTTGAACCAAGTCAAACTTGAGAGGCAACCCAACTATACATGATCATATCTAGCACCACAAGATCCTTAAGCAACTCTTGGTAACTAAGATCATATCTAGCACCACATAAATCTATATGCAACATTTCAAGTACTTTGGATGTGGAAACAATTTTGAGATGTTTGAAAGATGATCCGACTTGTTTCCTTTTTGTGCATGCATCACAAATTTCATCTTTCTTAAATGCACAGTTAGGCAATCCTCCGACTAAACCATGAGAAGCAAGCTTCTTAATGGTATGCATGCTTGAAAGTTAGCTCTTGGAGAGGCTAACTCACCCTAGAGGGGGTGAATAGGGTGATGAAGAAATTTGCTTCGATTGAGGAATAAATTTGTCTAAGTAGAGTTGGAGTCAAGGATGAACTCGGAAAAGACCCGACTCGAAATCGGTAAAGAATATAGAAGCGAGAATAGGCTGAACAAGTAAGCAATCTAAGTCTAGAATGTACTCGAAAAGCTGGTAACACGAAAGTTCGTGGAAACCCTCCCGGGGCAGAAAACCATGGACCGTGCTAATCCAAGCACGAAGTCAAATCCACTATTTTGAATCCACAAAATACAGTAGACTAACTCAACCTGAGTTGCTCCCTTAAACAACTCCTTACAAGTTTTTCCTAGACTCGAAATTCCCTTATCCGATCTAGTACTTCCTAGCTGAGATAACCCTTACTCGCTAGGGACAAGCGAGCTGAGTTAACCTTTACAGCTCGGTCAAGGGACCTCACTTAGAGAGCAAGAAGAGAGTTTGTAACTGAGTACAAGACCTTACAACCCAGAATATAAGAAAATACATAATTGGAGTTGTAAGAAGAAGATTGAGAATGAATACAATGACTTTTGCTCAAGTATGTATTTTTACAATTGGTTCAAGCAATCTTCAAATCTTGAGATTTGGCTTCTATTTATAGATGACTAAGCAACTTAGCCGTTGTGTCCACTTTCTAACTGGAAGTTCCTTTATGGCCGTTGTGTAGGATTTTCCGAGTCACTCGGAAAATATTCGTTCGAGATATGAACGTTGAGCAACGGTTCTTGACTCCTTTAGAAGTCCCAAAACCACTCGTGGTGTCTTGAAAAATAAGGTGGAAACCACCGATGAGCTTAGTGTTGCAGATTTCCATTTCTGAAACAGACAACCCCGACACGAGTGTCCGGGGCTAGGTCGAGGTGGAAAAGCCTTGTCTACCGGTGATTTGACGTTTTGAAGTCGGTTACTTTTGTAATTCAAATTTAGGATAGCCTCGTTTGAATCACCTACAAAAGTAAAACAATTTGGTTCTCAAAGTATAAAATACTTTGGTCCAAGATTAGACACGGATAATAATATAATTAAGATAATTAAGTGACTAATTATCCGGGTCGAAAAAGGAATGGAATTTTCGAGTCTAATATTTATGATATTCAAAATTCCATCCGAGTCGATCTAAAAGAGAATCAAGTTAACTAAAGAATATAAGAGGAAATAAACTTGATCTAGGCCGAGCATGATTCAAACTAAAAGCGCCGACTCTTACGGAATAACACCTGTAATATGAAGTCGAGTCCCGAGTACGATTACACGAATATTGGCGTTTGAGTATGCGATAATTCTAAGTGATGAGTGACTCGAACCGAGTGAGTCATGGTGAGTGCGAGATATCCTTTCGAGTCACGAGAGTCATGCATAAATACATGAAATAATTTCTATAACACTTAGAGAAAATACTATATCACTCGGAAAAGTTTCTAAGGCACAGGGAATGACTTGGAATCAAAACTTTATAAGTGAGAAAATCTTATACCTGATTCCCTTAATAGAACTCAAAAAAGTGAGGTGTAAAGTCCGAGTCTTCAATGCTAACATGACCTAGTCTACGATGCCATGTCCAAGAATCATCATATAAAGATGCTTTTGAACAAGATAGATTCTCACTTGGGTCGAAAGAGGAATAGTGTAGATATTACCCGATCTCTTACCCGAGACCTTAGTCTCCTTGGTAGCTTCATCGAAATATAGTAGTTGGTCCGAGTGAATCTTACCTCTTGACCTTTGTCACACGAGATGAGATATGCTAAGTAGATTGTACTTCAATCCCTTAACCAGGTCGCAAGGGCTAACTAGATTGTCTCCTTTTCCAATTTTGCCTATCCCAATATCTTGCCCATGCTGTCATCTCCAAATGTTACTTTGCCTCCCTTGTAATCTTCTAACTCAGAAAAGAGTCTTGGATTTCCCGACATGTGACGTAAGCATCCACTGTCCAGTACCGGTGTCCTTTTGTTCTTTTCGAGCCACCTGCAAGTCGAAACAAACTAGCCTTTCTCACTTCCTCTAACGAACCCAAGTAACTCCCTTTACTGTGGTCCTTTTTGAGGAAGAAGCCTCTTGGGAACCCAGATTTGAATAACTTTGGGTTTGGTCGGATTCCGAGTCTTTCTTTTAGAGAGCAAGTGTTTGTGTCTCTTTCTTTTGAAAATATTTTCTTTTATAAACCGGTGGAGAAGGTTTTCTCCTATAAGCTGGTCCGGGCTTAGTCCTCGTTTCATTCTTATGAATAGGACCATGCTCAGCCTTCTCGAACTTCACCATTCTGGAATCATTTTTGAAAAGATCCGAGTAGGAATTAGATTCCTCCTCCTTGTTAAAACCAAGTCCTTCCTTTCTGAAGGAGACACATTGAGACCCTAAGAGCATGTCAAGATTCTTCTAACCTTGAGTAAATTTCAAAACCAGTTCTTGAGACTTGTTGAGCTTTTTCTTGAGATGCTCATTTTCTCTTCGAGTGACTCGGACTCAGTCTTATTGGATTGAGTACTAGTCTTGAGTTCTCTTAGAGTAAGTCTCAATTTTTCTAATTCATTTTTCAAAGAAATACTCTCGAAGTGATAGTCTCAAGTTGTTCTTTAAAGCGAGAAGAGTCGAATTGGACTTCTCTTATAAATTATAGATGTATTTAGCTAAATCAACTTTGGAAAACTTGAGGAAGTATTCAATTACCTCCTGAGGACTAGTTTCCTCATTGTTTGAGTGATCGAAATCGACTCGGATTCAGCTTCTTAGTCCGATAGTGCCATCGGACACTTTGAGTCATCTAAGTCTTCATCTTCTTCGAGATGAATCTTCATCACTCCTTATGGCTATCATAGCCTTCTTCTTCTTTCTATCCCTTTTTCTTCTTGGATAGTCTTTGACTATATGATCCTTGCTGCCACATTTAAAAGAACTAGAGTTCTTAGTTAAAGATAATTTTGAAGGGGCATAGTGTTTACCTTTTCTATCCTTCTTGTCTTTCTTGTAAAACTCTTCTCTTGGCCGTTTATCCCATCCCTTGTGCTTCATCATTCTTTTGAAGCCTCGGCAATAAGTGCCATGGGATTTTCTTCGAGTCCGATGAACTCGGATTTTCTTCTCTGCTTTACGATGCCTTCGATGCAATATTCTTTTTGGTGCTGACCTTAGTGTCCTCTTTTTCCAGACAGATCTCATGGGTGAGTAGCTTCCAATGAGTTCGTCCGGCTTTAATAAGGAGAGGTTTTGAGCTTCCTCGATGGCTGTCACCTTTGGACCCCATCTTCTCTTGGGCAGGCTTATTAGTATCTTTCTGCAGATTTCCTCATGGGAAATTTGCAGACCCAGAGATTTGAGATTTTTAGTAATCTTAGTGAAGTGAATAAACATCCGAGTGATGTTTTCTTACGGCTCTATCTTGAACAGCTCATACTTGTGAAGATATTGGCTTATCTTCGCTTGTCTAACTTGGCTTGTGCCTTCATATGTGTTGATAAGAGTGTCCCACACTTCTTTTGCTGTGTCACAAGATGATACTCGTTGTATTCCTTTGAGTCGATGGCCCACATCGGAATGTTCATTGCCTTGAAGTTGTTTCGAACTTTTACGCTTCTTCGATAGTGTACCCGACGTTTACTTTAGGCACGAGTCTTATTTCTTCCGTCTTCATTGGAATGTAGTTGCCTTCCTATATGATATTCCATACATCTTCATCATGATCAAGTAAAAAGCTTTCCATGAGCTTCTTCTAGTGTACAAAATTTGATCCTTTAAACTTTGGTGGTCCGCTCGAAGATCTTCCTTCATCGAACTCTCCATTATTTTGAGCCATTTGATCTTTAAACCTTTGGATGGGTAGATCCTTTCTGAAAGGTTAGGCTCGATACCAATTGAAGGCTTGCTCTTGGAGAGAGTTAGTCACCCTAGAGGGGGTGAATACGGCGATGAGAAAATTTAAATAGTAAAAGGAAGAATTAAGCCAAAAGCGACTATGAAGCAATCCGAGTGTAGATTGGACTCGGAAAAGTGATAACTCGAAATTACATGGAAACCCTCCTGGGCCGAGAAAACCACTTGCCAGTGCTAATCCAAGCACCACGTCAAATCCACTATTTTGAATCCACAAAATATAGTAGACAGACTTAACCGGAATTGCTCCCTTAGACAATTCCTTACAAGGTTTTTCTAGACTTAAAAATTTCCTTATCCGATCTAGTATTTCCTAACCGAGGTAACCTTTACGGCTAGGGACAAGCGAGCTGAGTTAACCCTTACAGCTCGGTCAAGGGACCTTACTCGGAAAGTAAGAAGAGAACTAGTGACTGATTACAAGACCTTACAACTCGGAAAGATGTTAAGTACGAGTTGGAGTTGTAAGTAGAAGAATGAATATGAATACAAAGACTTTTGCTTAAGTATGTGTATGACAATGATTCCAGCAATCTTCAAGTTTTGAGAGTTGGCTTCTATTTATATATGACCATGTAGATTAGTCTGTTGTGACTAGCTTCGATTGGAAGTCTTCGTGACCATTGTAACGGTTCTTCCGAGTCACTCGGAAAAGATCCGTTGAGTTGTGAACGTTGTGCAATGGCTCTTGACTCCTTAGGATGTCCCAATCCATAGGTGGTCTCTGAAAAATAGAGTGGAAACCACCGTTGAGCTTAGCGTTGAAGATTTCCAATTTTGGAAACAGACAAGCTTGACATAGTTTACGTGCCTTGGTCGAAGTAAAAAAGCCTTGTCTGCTGGTGATTTGACATCTTGAAGCCGGTTACTTTTGTAATTCAAAAGTAGGATAACCTCATTTAAATAACCTACAAAAGTAAATCAATTTGGTTCTCAAAGTATATAATGCTTTGGTCCAAGATTAGACACGAGATAAAAATTTAATTAAGATAATTAAGTGTATAATTATACGAGTCCGGGAGAGTGGAATTTTTGAGTCTAATATTCATTATACTCAAATTCCAACTGAGTCAATCTAGGCATAAATCAAATCGGATAAAGAATATCGAGTAGTATTGCTTGATCTAGACTAACAAAGTTCAAACAAAACAAGCTGACTTGGAAAGATGAATTACCATAGTAATTCACGTAGAACTTAAAATATGAAGTCGAGACTTGAATATAAGAGCATTAGAGTGATTGTTTGAACATGTGATATATATGAGTGTTGTCCGATTGACTTAAAACTACAGATGTAGAAAGATGATCAATAAGTATGCTTTTAAGTCGATCGGAATCAAATGAAAACAAATACAATAGTTTACGTAACACTCGGAAAAGTTTATATATCACTTAGAACGACTTGTAATCAAAGCATATAAGGGATGGAGTTTTATACCTGATTCCTTGACAGTCACTCAGAATGTTACTCATGCACGATCCGAGTCTTCGGTGTTAGTTGAAAATACTTTTAGCACGCAACTAAAAAAACCAAGAGTATAAAACTCTTACCCTCGCCAATTCCTAGGAAAGGGATGCCCAACACATTTCTCTTCCGAGATTTCGGGAATTCTTACAAAACGAGGAGGTCCCCTAGGAAGAGTGACATCCACATCAAGACTCGGGATATGGATGTCCGCAGGAGTGAGCTGCCAAAAGATGAAGATCAATTTCCATGTAAGAAATTCAAGTTATAAAGAGAGAGTTGAAAACTCACCAATTGGGTCATGATTCGTGTCGCATAATTGCCATAGGACGTATTCAAGTTTACAAATAAGGTAGAAGGATACCCCACCATAGCAGCAACTTGCTCGTTTGGATGAAGGGAACGAAAGTACAAAATGGTCGAGAGGTGGATCGATCGGAACAAACGAAGGCCATGTGTTAACCCGGATTTGAGGAGTGACCCTCTCCCCAAGATACCAACAAACCCAAAAGGACCTTCAAACATGATCCTTCTTTCACTCAATACTTGTGCCACAAGGACACTTTGAGGAAGTTAAAGTTTTGCCTAAGGATGGAAGTTGGCCTACATGCAAGGATTATCAAGAAATTAGCTAGCAAGAACGAAAGGAAACAAGAAAACGGATGAAAAATATTGAAGATTTAAATGCGGGGAGTCCACCACTGGCAGGCCCATAGGTGGTGGCACAAAGAGCTAAAAGCATGGTAAAAATTCTTCTAAGGCACATTTTGAGGCAAAATTTGAGAATAGAAGAAGCATACCGGGCGAAACGGAAGGGTTATCCTTACGTTTTGGTACCCTCGCCCCGAATCGATTGTCGGTTCAAAGATCGATTGAGTTAATCTTAGCCTCTTTTAGTCTTAGTTTTCCCATACTAATATTGAAAGAGCAAGTTCTTATTTTTGTTAGTTTTGATCCTAAAAACTAACTAGCGACACCCTCATTTTATGCTTTATTCTTATTGAATTTGCATCCCGATATTTTCCGATTGTATGGATAAAAGAAATTGGTTCTGGATCTACCAACCAGGGCAAAGGCCGAGGCTGATTTCCCGACCACGGCCTCTAGCCGGCGCCCGCCACCACCGGCTGCAGTCGCCGCTTACATCGAGTGATCGGCGAGTGAGGTATCGATCCAGATTGGTGTTTTCACACTAATCGACCCTAAAGCCTCACGGCAAGACCAAAACCCTAGTTTTTTATTTGTCCTTTAATTAGTAAATAATATCCCGGGAATTCTAGAAATAATTTATAAAATAAAAAATATTAATAAAACCGCCATTCAAATTTTGCCTAAATTAGATTTAATAAAATTCGAAATCTTAATAAAAGATCCCCACTTTCTAAATCTCATCTTCAAAACCCCAAAATCATTCCTTCTAACTTTCTAAACCCTTACGCTAAAGGAAATCGTGGGAAAGCTCAGCCCGGTCTCGGTGGGCCCGAGGTCGTGGTTCCTATAAGGAGCAAGAGGAATGATGATTACAATCATAATATCAGTACCTTCTTGTTTAGCTCGGGTGGTCGAGTGGTAAGGATGGAGTTAACTTGCCACCTTAACGCTAAGAGCTTAAGGTAGGCGCATCATTATGTATTGCTTCACTCGGATGATATCAAAGAGCTTCTTGAGTAAGTACGATGTGCTATAATGCTACACCAATTGAATTTTTAGCATAAACAATATTAATAAATGTGAAATCACTTTTGCTAATTATGTTAGTGAGTTCTTAAATCAAAAGGAAGCCTCTACTCAGGAGTCTTCGATAAGCTGTTAATGAAATGATTTGAAGTGATTGGATAGAAATGAACTTGATGAGTGGCTGCGAACTCGGGTTATGATTCTTTCATTAATAATGTTGGCCATGAATTTGTGTAATATGCCTTCATAAGTGGTAGAGCTTAATTAAATGTTTTGGTATTATAGGTGTATGACATTTATGTGAGCAAGCGAAGGAAAGTTGAGAAAATCTTTAGTGGGTAGTCTAAAGCCCGTAGCTAAAAGATCGAAAAGCTTTCTAATCAACAGCTATAAATTTCAAACTCTACATCATGAGCGGTATCGCAAGACACATAATTCGGAGTAATGGTAGAAGTAGATGGACAAGCTTACTATGGAAAGCTTAAGGATATCTATGAATTATATTATCATGGGGTATATAAAGTTGTGGTCTTTCGTTGTGATTGGGTAGACATAAATAGGGGTTTCAAAATTTTAGAAATGGCCATACCTGTGTCAACTTCTCTAAGCTCATGCATACAGATTGATATTTACAAGATGATCCATTTATCTTCTCATCTCAAGTGAAACAAGTTTTCTATGTTGAAGATGAAAAGCAAAAAAGATGGTTACATGTTATTAAAACTAAGGCCGGAGACTCATTTGATTTAAGGGAGTGCGTGTTATAGTTTTCTTTATATCAACATTGTGTTTCAATTTTGGTATTTCTATAAGGACTAAGTTTGTTGAGTTTTGTTTTTATTCTTCATATTATCTAATTACTTTTGTTTGATCAACTACGAGCTATTATCTAATTTGTTTTTTGTAAGTTGTGGATGTTTAACTTGTCAATTCCGTGTTATAGCCTCCCCATCTCTCAAATTGACATTATCGATGCATTTTTAGCAATTCCTTAGAGCTTTTTACTATGATTGATTGTTTATTTTGACCATGTCATTTTATTAGGTATATCACTAATCAATGTAATTATGTCTTGGCAACTCTTATTATCGGGTATTAGGTAGATTGGATTAAAGGTTAAGAGATGATTTATAGGAGCAAGCGAACTCTCTAACCATTAGGTGCTGCATCTAGCGAGAATAACCAATGCATCCTAATTCTACTAAACAACCTGATTTGAAGACTGTTACACCTTATTTGAAGACTCGTTATAGAGCATGGTTCCTCCACTACGGTGTGCATTCAACATGCCCAACATGATGCCCCAAGTGGATCATCACTAGCAACATCATCACTACCGAGTAGCGAGAGGAGCAACATAGACAACCAGTTGAGCCTTGCCTACCTACATCATCTACCAGGGGTTCACAGAGAATACTTGCTTCATCGACTAAATCAGCCAACTAGACCAGCAAAACAAATGGTCAAGCAGCCAACAAGTAAAGCATTAAAACAAATAATGAAGCAGCAAACTGGACCAACAAATACATGTATGTTATCTTAACCATAAGTTAAATTTCACAATTTTTGACAATTGTCATTTCGTTCAAGCTATATGGTATTGAATGTGCCCTTTTTTGTATTCCGATTATTATTGCATTTGTTTTTAGCATGTGGCCAACATGGACCTACTCAAGCATCAAAATCAACTGGTCAGCCTCCTCTTCGACCAACTTCTTCAAATGGACCAGCAAATGCGCGTATGTTATTTTTACATTCGGTTAAATTTCATTATTATTATGCAATGGTAGTCTTGCCCTTGTTTCGGTTGCGTAATATGCTCTTATTTTTATTCCAACACTTTAACTTATGTCATTATGGAGTAATTTGATTTTTCATTTATTTTTACCATCCCGACCACGCAGCCTAACTCGGGCCTACTCAAGCATCAAAATCAACCGGTCGACCTGCTCTTCTACCCACTTCTTCAAATGGACCAGCAAATACACGTATGTTATTTTTACATTCTGTTAAATTTCACAATTATTTTGCGATGGTAGTCTTGCCCTTGTTTGGGTCGCTTAATGTTCTCTTGTTTTTATTCCAACACTTCAACTTATGTCATTATCGAATAATTTAATTTTTCATTTGTTTTTAGCATCCCATCCACACAGCCAACTTGAACCTACTCAAGCATTAAAACCAACTGGTCGGCCTTTTCTTCGACCAACTCCTTCAAGTGGACCAGCAAATGCACGTATGCTATTTTTACATTCAGTTAAATTTCACTATTATTCGAAATGGCGGTCTTGCCCTTGTTTTGGTCACTTAATATGCTCTTGTTTTTATTCCAACACTTTAACTTATGTCATTATGAAATAATCCGATTTTTCATTTGCTTTTAGCTTCCCATCCACACAGCCAACTTGAACCTACTCAAGCATCAAAACCAACTGGTCAGCCTCTTCTTCGGCTAACTCCTTCAAGTGGACCAGCAAATGCGTGTATGCTATTTTTACATTCAGTTAAATTTCACTATTATTCTGAAATGGTGGTCTTGCCCTTGTTTCGGTCACTTAATATGTCTGTTGTTTTTATTCCAACACTTTAACTTATGTCATTATGAAATAATTTGATACTTCTTTTGTTTTTAGCATCCCATCCACACAGCCAACATGGACATACTCAAGCATCAAAACCAAATGGTCGACCTTCTCTTTGACCCACTCCTTTAAGTGGACCAAGCAATCGTGCGTATGTTATTTTTACATTCAATTAAATTTCACTATTATTATGCAATGGTAGTCTTGCCCTTGTTTCGGTTGCTTAATATTGTGTTGTTTTTATTGCAACTCTACAACTTATGTCATTATGGAATAATTTTGATTTTTCATTTATTTTTAGCATCCAACCACGCAGCCAACCTGAGCTTATTCTAGCATCAAAACCAAGCTGGTCGGCCTCCTCTTTGAACCACTTCTTCAAATGGACCAGCAAATGTGAATATGCTATTTTTACATTCTATTAAATTTCACTATTATTTTACAATGGTACCCTTACCCTTGTTTCGGTCGCTTAATATGCTCTTGTTTTTATTCCAAGCACTTCAACTTATGTCACTGTGGAATAATTTGATTTTTCATTTATTTTTAGCATCCCAGCCAGGCAGCCAACCTGGACCTACTCAAGCATCTAGTCAACGGCCTCCTCTTCGACCCACTCCTTCAAGTGGACCAAGAAATGCGCTTATGTCACATTTTAACATTCTGTTAAATTTCAAAATTCTTTTGATATAGTGTGTGCTTTTTTATTTGATTATTGTAAGTTCTCCCGGATTTGATATTACTTTTGTATAGGTTTATCAACATCTAACACAATGGTCCAGCTACATGTTCGGCCATCTACAATAAGGTTTGGACCTTTTCATCCATCCTCGACTATAGGATTGAACCCATCATTCGAGCCATCTTCCTTACCCTTTGAACCAGAAATGCAACTAGAAAAAGACCCTTCTAGCCATACAAGGAAGGATTCACACCCAAATGGCAACACCGAGCATTTAGCCACGATCTCTCAAAGTAAATCTATTTATCAAGGTATTGGTTGTGCTCGAGGGAAGAAAAAGACTTCATCTGCATCCAAGAAGTCATCTAAATCAGGCTGGAATGATGAAATACCCTTTGATGAAAAGGAAGAGGTTTAGACCATTGGTAAAGTTCACTCAACCTTTTATGTTATGTTTTATGGTTGTTATATCCTTGCCTTGATTTCGTTGGTATATCTTTCACAGATGATCAAGGGAATAAGGAGGTGGTAAATGGATCAATTCAACCTCAAGATGTTATGAATTACAAAAAAGGGGTGAGATTTTGTGTTGCATTTAATGATTACAATCAACCTATTCGAAAGGGTGGTCACATATTTGTCGGATTTCTTGGGTATATTGTGAAGCACGAGAGGTTTTGCCCAATTGGGACGACTAGGTGTCATGATTTAAACAAAACATATAAAGTAGATATAGTTCAACTTGTTTAAGTAAGAATGACAATCAATCTATTGTACGTTTTTATAATAAAGTCCAAATAAAGTTAAATTACGTTGTTATTTTTTTACCTATTACTGAATTACGGGGCAAGTTCGTGTATCTAGAGCACAATATCTTTGACAAATGAGTCCTTAAACATGTTGCTAAACATTTTAAGGAATATAGGCATAAACTAAAGACAGATTACTTTAAACCTCGGAGAAAAAACAAAAGAGGACATCTACAACACTTGTTCTCGCTGGGCATGCTCGTGATGGATGGCTAAGGTTGGTTAACTATTGGTATTCACCAAAGAGTAAGGTAAATATGATTTCTTCTTCTTATTTTTATGCTGTTGGGATTTTATCATTTTTTGACGCCAATTTGTTGTGGATCGGGTGATCAACCCTCCAAGTAATAATCCATTGGAACTACAACAAAGGAATGCACATGAACAAACAATCATAATCCTATTATGTCCCTTTTTCCCACATTTGAGGGATCCGGAAGCACAAATAAATTGCAACCCTTTTGGTGTTCTTGTTGTATGTACTTTGTCTAATTTTAGTACGAATTATTTAGCATGAAACAAAACGAAATAATACCAATGCTTGAGAACTTATTTATAAGTTAACCTCTTATAGGTAACACATGATTGTAGTTGGGTTACTACTTTACATATACGATTGTAGTTGGTAATTAAAGCACTCCAAACTACATCATTAAACAACCCAAGTAGTCATGACTCATGAGCAATACAATAGGAAACCATTTCTTCAAGTGCTTAATTGATAGCCGGTTCGTTCAACAATTACGGAACAAATTAGAAAATGACCCAATCATTCTTAACCATATATGCCATGACCTCCAATCAAACTTTCAATTATCAAAGAAAGGCATAGGATACTTTAGGACAAAGAAAGGATTAAGAGATCAAAGATCAAAGAATCAGCTGTAGTATTGATTTAACTAAAAATCAATAGACTTCAAAAAAAAATCTTAATAAGGTACTAAGATAAGAAAATTTAATAACCCTTTTCTAGAAGAAATAAATAGCATTAATAAATTAAGATGGATTAGAGTTTTCCAACAAATGCATGTAATTAATTAGTGCATCCTCATCTTCTTTATTTTTCAGCCTACCTTTCTAGAACAATACTAAATTTAGGCATGACACCGAAGCGGACACACATACTAAATTTAGGTATGAAACCAGAAGAAAACCCAAACACTAACAAGAGACCAGCAATTTCAAACCAAGCCTATTCTAACACAATTACGGAACAAATTAGAAAATGACCCGATGATGAGATCCCGAGTCTATAATTTATTGTCGTCCATACCTAAAAAGTGTTATCTCTTATCTCCTTTAATTTTGTAATTTATTGTTGGCCCGATGATGAGATCCCAAGTCCTGTTTGAGGATTTGGATCATGGATTGATTTTTATTGGTGCGACGGAAGCCGATAAACCACAAAGAACCCCCAATACCAAATAAAGAGTATTTAGCCTTGGGTTGGCCCAAAAATCCTTTTTCTCTTTCGGACGGTTCAAGCATGGGCGAATCCTCCGGAGACAACAGAGTCTAGTGCTGTGTATAGGGAAATTCCGAGGCTTAGAATTCTACATTTCACTTTTGTCCAATCAAACAGAGAGTTGAAGACCTAAAGACAATATTAGACGTTGTATTTTATGATCACGAGCATCAAAGCACTCGTGTTTAAGTTCCAAGATAGTCCGCTCGAGACTTTGAGCTTCTCCCTCAAGACGACATCATATGGTCGGCGCTCCTCACCTGAATTCTTTAAGTGAAATGTTGCATTTTTGCCCAGGAGACTCCCTATTCAGCACGCTAGGACATAAAACCCTAAGCATTCCCGGGTGGTCGTCACCCCCAATAGGAATTCTATCCGGTTTTATCCTACTCTATGCGATCTTATCACTTTGATTTTTGCTCGTTTTTTTCTCGCTTAGCCTTCGATGGCTGGCCGAGAGCAACCCTAGGTCATTTGTGACCTAGAACTTTCCCTATAAATGGAGAGCCTTGGCTCTCATTTCAAACACTGGCTTTAGCCTTTGCGCACGCTGCCGAAACAGATTCGAGACGACCTTCTCCTAAAACGTTACTCTATTGAAAAGTAACCTCAAACACTTCTATTACTACATGCCGCCATTGAATCCTTGCTTAGAGCTAATGAATATTTAGTCATTCGGATCTCTTAGCATTCATTCAGCTGATCTTCCTATTGTTATTTATTTATACTTTTTATCACTTTCTCAAAACTCACAAAAAGGCCATTTTTCCATGATTCACCGTTGTCACATCAAGAGATCCAGTGCGAGAGATCCGGATCGGCAGGTGGGACAACGTAAGGGCATCGGTTTGGCCTTCAAATGGTTATTTATTTATACTTTTTATCACTTTTCGTATTGTGGATCGGAAAGTTGTATCGCTTTTTATTTCCTCCCGCCCTATGTAACCTTTAAAGTTTCCTACTTTTCTTTTCTTTCACATTTATTTTCCTTTATTGTTTTCGTTTTATTTGTTTTTATTGCTTTTGTTCATGTTTGGTTGCTTTTAATTTCGTTTAGCATGTTGTGTGCTTGTGTTTAATATGTGATCTTAATTCACTACTCAAACTAATAATGGCCCTATTCGGACGGGCGGAATGGAAGTGTTTTCCCTACATTTTGTACCCTCACCCCGAATCCGATACTCAATTCTAAGAACGATGGAGTCATTTGAGGATTTTTTGGTCTTAGTTTTCCCATACTAAGATCGAAAGAGAACATTTTCATTTATGTTCTTATTAGTTTTTCTTCCCTAAAGGAAACTGATCGGCGACTCTATTTATGCTTTATTTCTATTAAAATTGCATCTCGGTTTTTCTTAATGCGGGTAAATAATTTTGGACATCCGAACACTGCCTGCCAGGCCAAAAGGTCGCGGTTGATTCCTTCAGCCATGACCTATGGTCGGCGCCCTTGAACCGAGTGGTAAGTGGTCATGGCTTCGGTCCAGATTAGTGTTTTTACACCGATCCGGCCCTAAAGGCTCACGACCGATTTTTATATTCTAAATTTAATTTACTTTGTTTTGTTAAGAAATAACATCCCGAGAATTCTAAAGATAATTCCTAAAATAAAATAATTAATAAAATGCAAAGTAATTTAATTTAATTCATCTTAAACTCAATTTAATAAAATTTGGAACTCTAAATAAGAGATCAATCCCCACCTTCAAAATTCATTTTTAAAACCCCAAAATCATTTTCCAAGCTTTAAAACCCCATATGCCGGTTCATGGGGAAACTCGGTACGATCCTGGTTCGGGCGGCGCAGTTCCTACGTCACTATCAAAAGTCCACGGAAAAATTATGTGGTAAGTGTCTTCAGGTATGTTCTTAAGAGTCATTGCTCCTAAGAAGTTGCAAACATGGTGATGGGGATTCTATGAACATCGAAACTTGATGTCGGGCGTGGTGGACTTAGGGGGTAGCTTCCCTTTGGGAATTGAAGTAAATCCCTTATGATCTATAGGTGGATCAGATTTGGATTCATGTTTGGGACTCGCTTGGAGGAGATGGATCCGGTGATGGACCTCCTCCTAATAATTCTTCTTCTTCTCTTTCAATGTGTTTCTTACTATCCTCAAATAGCTTTTAGGATGGCTTTGAGAGTGTCGGATATGGACTCTATTTTCTTATCCTATGCCTCAATCTGGGCTTCCATCTTAGCCGAGGTTTCATTGAGCAAGGTGATGATGGGAGATGGTTCTGGGGCTCCTTCCATTGGAGGGAAATTCTTCTTAGGTACTGTCCTACGACGAAAAATTGACTCGAACTGGTATGGTATGCACCGAGGTAGGTTGCACGAGTGTAGACCACGGTGTAGAGCGAGGTGCGAACGAGGGGAAGATGTCCATATTCCTTGTTGAGGCCTTCTAACTTTCCCTGCAGCCCAAAGAATGATCCCGAGGACCATGTAAGGGAATACCACTTTTGGGAGGAAGGGGCTTAAGCATGACACCCGAAGGAACTAAGAATACTTTTTATTTAGATGCACATAGAGAATGCAAAACGATAAAATATATGCAATGCTTGTTTATGACTTAATTTGGGATGATTTTGATTTAGCTAATGCATAAATGATTATTCCTAACTAGAGATGGATTTATTTTGGTTAGATAAAAAATGAAAATGCAAAATGGATTCACCTAATTTTGAGATGAATTTTATTTTGGCTAAATGAAAAATACAAAATACAAAAATGGACTCACCTAATTTGAGATGAATTTTTTTTTTTTTTTTTTTGCTAATGAAAATAAAAAATACATAATGGACTCATCTAATTTGAGATGAATTTTATTTTGGCTAATGAAAAATGAAAATGCAAAATGGAGATACGAGAAAATAAAAAGGTCGAAATCGTAAAACAGATTGATCGAAGAGATAGAGGGACTCTTGGTAGGACCCTTACGGACTGACGGCGATTACTCCCGAAACCTAGACCACCTAAGCTAAAAAGAATTTTAGGACCAACCTAAAAGAGAAAGGCAATTTTTGACTTTTGGCTAAAAATGCACACAACCGACCGACTTTAGGAAATTTATTATGATATTTTATTTCCACACATGCAATGGCTAATCAGCAATCCTCATCTAAACCTAAAGGCTCACAAGTAGAAGATTAAATTTAAAAACAATCACACTTATCAAAACATGCAAATGAAGAGATAAGGGACCACCTAAACAACCAAGGGTCTATGGTCAAAAGAGGGTTAAATCATGGTAGGATACATGGTGTCTCATAGTTCAAGCATTTAGTCCTCCGTGGGGTGCACGATAGGAAAAAACATAAATTCCGGTGCCTCCGAAGAAAGTGTGCTATGAGGGAATAGGTACCGCCTCCCCGCCAATCAAGCCTAATTGGGCCTGTCCGAGTTAGCGGTTCGAACCTCCTCTAAAACTTGTTCTTAAAAGGGTAAAGTCTAATGGTCCAATAATATAAAAATGAACTATGTTCAAGGTTGCCTAAATGCGGGATGCCTAATGCAAATACGTTATGAAAACTCACAATATAATTTTTTGAGTTTCGCCCTCTTAATAAGTGATTATCCCCAACAGAGTTGCCACCAAAGGAACCACGATTCCGCGTACCCACGTGGGCGACTCGAGCTTCCCCACGAATCGGTGGGTTTTAATTTTTCCTTTTTGAAGATGGAAATGATTTAGGGTTTTGAAGATTGATTTTTTGAAAGTGGGGATGAATCTCTTATTAAGATTTCCAAATTTTACTAGCTAATTTAAAATAAATTAAATAGGATTGAATGGCAGTTTATTAATCACTTTATATTTTGAAATTATTTTCAGAAATCTCGAGATATTATTTCTTAATTGAAAAATAAAATAAATTAGGGTTTGTTGATTACGTCGTAGGGATTTAGGGCCAAACCGGTGTGAAAACCAGCACCATTTCGTGGGCGGTGCCGGCCAGGGGCCATGGATGAGGTGGTCGGCCTCGGCCTCCGGCCTGGCTGGCGGATCCGGAAAACCTTCTTCTTTTATTTCGGTTAGAAAAATCGAGAGGCGATTAAGAGAAATAAAGGTAGTTGCCGGTCGGTTTTAAGAGTAAAAACTAACAAAAATAAAATAAAGAAATACTTTTCCAATCTTAGTATGCGAAAACTAAACTTGAAAGAGGTTAAAAAATGACTCCATTGGTGTAGAACCAAGAATCCAGATTCGGGGCGAGTGTACGAAATGTAGGGATAAGCACTTCCTTTCCGCTTCGTCAAACAACAACATTTACTAGTTTGAAAAGTGAGTTTAAATAACATATTAAAAATAGGCACATAACATACTTAGATATGAAATTAAAAGCAATCAAAACATGCTAATGAAAGTAGTAAAAGCATATATGAAAAGTGATAAATGAAAGCAATAAAGAAATAAAAGGAAAGCAAAAAGAAACGAAAGCGAAAACGATAACAAAAAGTTACATCGAGCGGGGAGGAATTAAATGCGATACATCTTTTCTCCACAAGTACTAAAACTATAAGTAATAAAATCAATAATAAATAAATCGTCGTTAGAAGGCTGAAATTGGTGCCCTCGGGTTATCCCATCTGCTAATTTGGATCTCAAATCTAGATCTAAAAGTGCGACGATGGTGATTTGAAAGAGGCTTTTTATGACTTTTTGAGTGCGGGTAGACAGAAAGTTGTATGCAACTAATGGAGGATTAGGGTTTAATTATAGGAAGTATGGGAAGGATTAGCTTAAATAAGACCAAGATATCATAATACGTTAATATTCGGTAACTCTTAGTCAAAGCTCGGTAGCATAACACTTAGGAAAAAGCCATCTCCCAAATGAGAGCCTTAGCTCTCTATTTATAGGGAAAGGTTAGGTCACAAATGACCTAAGTTAACCGCTTATGCAGCCGTCTAGAAATGAGCTTGAACCAGCTGGAGAAATCACAAAAACCGGACCAAAAATAAGATATAGAACTGGACTTTGAACCAGCCGTTTGGAAATGAGCCTAAACCAACTTAAGCAGGCATCGTTTGGTCCTCTAGCTTCTTCCGTGTTGCAACAAGAATCCGAGCAAAAGGTAGCATTTCGGGTGGAATTGTACCTGGTGTGCGGCACCGGACATAAGCGACGTCGTTTTGAGAAAATAAGCTCCATGTCTCGGTTGGACTTTTGGAGCAAAACGCATCATTTTGGTGATTATGACCATGAAATACGGTGTTGGCCATACGACGCCATTTTGATGTCTCAAGCTCCGTGTCTAGGTTGGACGCTAGTGGTGAAACGAGAAGTTTTGAGTAATGAATATCCCTGTACGTGGCATCGACCTTCCGTTGACTCTAGAGGTTTGACCTGCACTTGGACCATCCAAAAGAAAAGGATTTTTGGACTGACCCAAGGCGAAGGTTATTTTATTTGGTGTTAAAGGTTTTTGTGGTTTATCGGCTTCAGTCACACCAATCAAATATCGATCGTGATCCAAATCCTCAAACAGGACTGGGATTTCATCATTAGACCAACAAAATAAATTACATAAATAAAAGAGATAAGGATGACACGTTTTAGGTGTCTACAAGTTTCCACGTATTCTTACGTGTTTTGTCTTTCTAAGTTCATTCTAGACTCATAAGCTGTTTTTCGAGCTCCAACTTTGCGAGAAAATTCTTTTATCCACAAAATTTCCTTCTCACCCTATTCACCCTTCTCTAAGGTGACTCGGACTCTCAAGAGTAAACCTTCAAAGGTGTTATGATACGTAATGATACTACCGAGGCTGAAGTGCTTCTTTTCAAGTGTGAATGGTGCCATGAACTTGACATAGCATGTCGATTGAAGAATCTGTGATGACAAGCTATGTCACCCTACGGATTCTCCTCAATGGAAGAAGATAAATTCTATCTTACCTGATTTTGATAAGCGAAAAAGAATTTGCGTCTTGGTCTCTACATAGATAGAACAAACCCACATTGTGGCCACAATAACAAACACAACACTCGACCATTTACGTTGGTTATCTACAACCTACATTCCTCGTTATGTATGAAGCACAAGTACCTTATGATGTAAATGTTGATTTATTGCCCTAAATAGCAAGGAAACGATATAAATGCGTATTTGGTGCCTTTTATTGAACATTTATGGCTTTCAATACTACCCTAAAATTGAAATTACTGGCATTTTTAACCATCAACATATGGGGAAGTTTGATAAGAAGCATAAACTAGAGGCGAAAGTGCATATAATCAGCCATGAAATAAGGGATCGGGCGCATCTTTATGTCCTCAAAACAACGATAAAGTGTAACCTTACATTGAGGAGCAGAAGTCTCTCCTAAGGAAACAATACTTGTGGAAGCAATGACACATGGGTACTAACTCAACATAATTGCACACTTGTTAAGTGGTTTAGAGAGTGAATCACTATCCAATGGGCAAAATCAAAAAAGATGTCTCACACACATTAGTTAGCTTGGCTAGAGGGTTGGGGTTGGAAGTCGTTTATTATCGTGGATATGTCATCAATGTATTCTCTTTTTATACAAAGTTGCGGGACACCACGACCGTCATGTAAAATAGTGGGGTTATATTAGAGGCTCATGCACTTCGGGTTTCAACCTCCAAGGATAGAAATCCCATTGTAGCAAAAATGTTGTATTATAGAGTCGTTGAGGATATATGCGAGCTAGACTTTATCAACTTATATAAGCCCATTTTTTATGCAAAATTGGTTTATAATAAGAACGGTGCGCGAGTTGATGGCTTGGGGTTCACGATGGTCGATCTTATAAGAGAATTTCATAAAGGAGATCAATTCATTATGGCATCCCAAGCAAGACAACTATTCTACGTCAAGGACCCGACCAATGAAAGTGGTATATTGTTCTTCAAGGAAAAAGGCACATTGTCGTTAAGGATGGTGAAGATACGAGCGAGTTTATTGATGAGTCCCCACCTTTCTCCTTCAGAATTTCTGTCATAAATGAGGATGCAGATTTTGAAGAAGTGTATTTAATATTGGATCAATAGCAAGACATGTACATTGAAGAACAGATCTAGAGAAGGGAAAAAAAGAAATGATGGTGGTGCTTAAATGATAACATAGTTGCATTGATAATAACTTTATAAACTTGTTCAAAATCATGATGTTTTTTGTGGTGTTAATAATTATTACGTAAAGAGTTATGTTTGTTGAACATATGCAAATGGACTTTCTGTTTGTTGCAAATTACTATGTATATGCATGAGACAAATGAAAAATACAAAAATTTAGGGTTTTGTTGCTTGAGAACAGATGCAATTAGTTTTACCCAAAAAAACTAACCTATTACTACGGTTAGTATGAACAACCGTTGTAATGGTTCACCTATTACTATGATTTCTCATATGATTCATAGTGTTAAGTCAAAATACACAAATACAACCTGATATCATGCACATGAGGTAATGCAAGGCTACACTGCCGTGCATGTCGAGTCATAAACTTTAGCAATCTTGGATGATAATTTGTGCATAAGGTGCACAGTGTTGTAGGAAGGAAATGTTCAAAAAACTTTAAACTATAGTACTATAGTTGCTTGGTAGAACTGTAGTAATAGTGTGCCTATTACTACGATCTGTAGGAATCGTAGTAATATGTTTGTTCCAAATAATTAAAAACTCTCTCATGTTTTTCTTTACCCACTGTATGAGATATCTCTTGAGCTATGTTTCTATCTGCACTCCTCTCATAAACGTTGTCGCCTCTCTCATTGAGCACCATCGATGAGGTCACTTGCGGCAACCGTCATCCTCGATTGTTTCACCTACGATCTTCGAGTTGCCTCTTAATCTTTTTCTCTCTCTTTGTCGTTCTTGTAGGTTTTCAACTTGTCTCTTTCTTTTTATTTTTTCAAATTTAATTCTTGAAATATTTGAGATTTTGGGAAATGGGTTTGGGAAATCATGAGAACAGATTGAAGGAAAAATTATGGTTTACGGTTTAGTTTTGGTAACAATGAAACTTCTCTCTCTTTTGTTTTTTCGTTTTCAATTCATGAAATGTTTGATATTTTAGAAATGGGTTTGGGATATGATGATAAGCCATTAAGGAAAGAACTATACTTTAAGGTTTAGGGTTAAGGATGAATAGTTTAAGGGTGAGTAACGATGAAATTATGTAATGATTTTGTTTATACTTCTTACACTTTACGATGGAGCGATGAGGGTACTCCCAACAAGAATTTATCTAGTTTTACCAATAAGACAAGAGGTCGAATAACAATGATAAGGAGAAGTTGGCACGTACCCAAGAAATCCATTGATGTAAGTAACATTGAGTTCTATCAGCATGACAACCCCATTGATGAAGGGAAACACTGCTACAGGAACCACTTTTAGCGACGGGTCTTTAACGACGGTTAAAAGGACAAACTATCATGGGAAATGGACTGGTGGCATTCTTGTAAATAACAGGCATTGGTTAACACATATGACGATGGTTCTTTCGGAGAACCGTCATCGTATTTATTGTTGAAGACATTTAACAACGGTTCTTTTACGTAACCGTCGTTATATGTGACATATGACGACGACTCTATTAAAGAACTGTCATCATATGTCTTTCGGATACAATCTAAAAACTCGAGAACATACCTACTATTTCCACACCCACTTACATCTGCTCTCTACTCTCAATCTTATCGCTTTCTACGGTTTCTATCCTCCACTACTACCTCGGATCTGGAATTCATAGCTTCCTCGCCGATCGACTTGAATTAGTAAGCCCATTTACATCCTCGCCGTTGTAGTTTCCTCTCTCTTAATCTTTCATTTCTTCATAGTTTTCTATCATCTCTTTTAATTGTTGATCTCCTCAAATTAATTCTCGTTGTTAAGCCTCTCCTCACCCTCACCATTGTCGCTTCTTAGGTATGAATCTTTATCCTCTCTTATTTTTCACTTTAAGTTATTTCCAAAATGTATTATAGTTAAATGTTGAATGCATTCGCGGTAATTATGTGAATGTTGAGAATGTAGGTAATGTTTGAAATTGTTGAAATGTTGAATCTTTGTTAAAATATAGAATATTGAAAATGTGGGTAGCATTTGTTTAGTTTATTAAGTTGAAAATTTGTGAAATGTTTGAGATTTTAAGAAATGGGTTTAGGAATTTAGGATTTAATTATAGCGAAATAGAATGATAGTTCAGGATCGTTGATCGAAAAAGTGCATCCAAATTTATTTAGGGTTTTAGAGAAACAGAAAGATAATTAGGATATAGGGTCATCGCCAAAAACCTTCTCATAAAGATAAATTTGTATCCAAATTTGTTTATTTTAATGAGATGATGTTGGGGTGGACTCATTTATATATTCAATTATCGAAATTGGCATCTAAATATGTTTAGAGTTTAGAGAAATAGAAATATTTATGGTTTAGGGTTTAAGGATCAAAAGGCATAAAACATAAATATAAAAATGTAAAAATTGGAAAGGTATTTGGATATAGGGATCTCCACAAATACTTGTCACAAAGATAAATTTGTTATCAAATTTATTTATTATTTTGATGAGTTGATGTTGGGATGAGCTAATTTATTCAATTATCTAAATTTTCGATTTCCTTTTTGGTTGCAAGTTTGTTGTATTATACATGATCATAAACTCGAGCATATGATTTTTTTTTAAGTTTACATAATGCAAAAGACAATAATGAATATCAATGAAATGTTGAGGCCATCCATTTAGTTTGCTTTAACAACCCAAGACATAACTAGATTCGGAGTTCCCATAACCCTTGTTGACTTTAACAATGAGGTCGGATTCACTAGGTAAGACATAAAGTCCATGTACAGTGTGGATCGGTCTACGAAGATAGAGAAAAGCATGAAGGATTTATTGTAGAAAAAGGTGATAAACAATAGAGAATTATTACTAATTTGTGATTTTTTACCACATTTTTCTCCTATAAATCCTTCATCCCTTTTCCCTTTCTTCGTGGACCGACCCACGTTGCACATAAACTCTATATCTTGCCTTGTGAACCCGACCTCATTATTAAAGACAACAAGGGTTATGAGAACTTTGGTTGTGGCTATGTCTTGGGTTGTTAAAGCAAATTAAATGGAAGACCTCAATATTTTATTCATATTTAATTGTCTTATGTATTATGTAAAACTTTAAAAAAATCATGTCTAGTTTATGATAAATGTATAATACATCAAAATTGGACGCAAAAAGGAAACCATATATTATATATACTAAGTAACATCATCTTTTTTTGTTTTTTTATATAATTAGATTAATGGCATGCTTAATTGTGTATAATTTTTCTTATTTTGGTTACCAGTCTATGTTGTTCATTAAATTAACATATGCATTTCATAAATTCAGAGAACTCGTTCAAAAATTTGTACATAATAAGTTATCTTAGGTCGTGGTACATGCATAAATGTGCATATAGCACTTAGGATATTAGCTTGGTATGTATAGGTTTTTGAATTGTCCGTGTTGGACAGTTTGAGAATAATATGATAATGGGTTATATGGCTATTATAATCTTTTCATAAATTTGACAACATATCACAATGCTCATTTGCCCTCTCGTTCTTCGAATGCAATTATGATGATGATGGGTTTGATGTGTGTATCTTTACTTATTTTACCATACAATTAAGTAAGGATATACACATTAGCCACTTTGTTTTCGTATGTTATACTTGAATGACTAAGGGAAATGTCTGTCAGAAATTTGTCAAATGTATGATAAGATTTTGCTACACGTCTAAGGTCACATTATTCTTGAATGGGTTTAGGACCATCTATCCCTTTAGAAGGATCTTAGGCTCATTTCATATTATTTATGCATAAGTACGTATTTCTTGAACTATATGTGGTGAATATTTCTCGTGTTTATAGGTAGGGTATCGATTGAGCGTGGGTTTATAGCGATAAGAGGAGTGTAGAATATCTTAATGGTGTTAACAACTTTCTAGAGACTCGCTGTCGAACATGCAAGCAAATTTGGAGAACAGTCCATATTCTTTCCGTGTTTAAGGTATTTTAACTCCTCAAGATTTCCCCTAAGGTTGTCAAAGGTCATCTATATCGGCATGGGTTTGACACAACTTATAAGGTGTGGGTATGGCATGGGGAAGTGGAGTCTATTAATAATGGCATATGAGAGGAAGATGAAGGGTATGACGAAAATGAAGCCATCATTAGTATGGAATTAGAAGATAGACTTGAAGATCTAGCTTGTGGAGTAGAATGTGATTTAGTCGATCAACCACACTTATTGGAGCAATTGTTAGCTGATTTAAAGAAGCCTCTTGACTCGAGGTGTGATAAATATAGCCGTTTAGGTGTTGAGGTTGAACTTAAAAATGACTAATGGTTGGAGTGAAAAAGTTTCACGGACTTGCTGAGTGTGCTCAAAGATATACTCCCATAAGGCAATGTCCTTCCCAGCCGTACATATGAGGCAAAGAGGATGTTGTATCCTATGGGCATGGGGTATAAGAAGATACATGCCTGCCCCAACGAATGCATATTATACCAAAAAGAACATGCACATAGACATGAATATCCTAAATGTGGTGTACCTCGATACAAAATGAAAAACATCGATGAAGAGAGTGTTAAGGAACCTTCGAGTAAAGGTGTTGTAATACTTGCCGATAATACCGAGGTTTAAACGCTTATTTTCAAGTGCAACCGATGCCAAAAACTTGATGTGCCATGCCAACAGAACAGTATGTGATGATAAACTATGTCACCCTACCAATTCTCCTCAATTGAAGAAGATTGATTCATTGTTCCGGAATTTTATAGGGAAGCACGGAATCTATGTCCGGGTCTTTGTATGGATGGAATAAACCCCCACAGTGACCTCGATAGCGAGTACAGTAGGTGGCCCGTTCTTTTGGTTATCTACAACCTACCATCGTCGTTGTGTATGAAGCACAAAGTACATTATGTTGTCAATGCTCATTTCGGGCCTAAACAACGAGGAAATGATATAGATGTATACCTGGCACCTCTTGTTTAAGATTTCAAACTTTTGTGGGATGATGGTGTTTCGGTTTGCGAGCTATGATCTTCACCACAATCAATGACTTCCCACGTACGGAAACTTGTTTGTATACACTGTTAAAGTCCATAAGGCATGCCCTATTTGTGTAGAGGGTACTTGCTCCTATCAACTTAAGCATTAAAAAAGATGGCCTATCTCGGACACTCGAAAGTTTCTTCCCTTTTCCTATCAATGTCGTAAGAAAAAGAAGGCATTCAATGGTAAAATCGAGATGGATATGCTTCAATGGACATCGAAAGATTCTATGAACCAAAGACATATCATCCTCAGCTTCTTGCTCAAAGACAACTGCAGTCGTGCCTCTTAGGAAAGGGCTTTTTACCGACGTACATCACCAGCCTCTTCGAGTCGCTCGAGTATGATCGAAGAGATCGGCTCAAGTTCTTTTGCACCCTGGCCTTTAGGTTAAGCAGCCACTTCTTCTTGTTTGACTTCTTTCTCCTTAGCGTCTCCTTCTTTGGCGTTGGCTTCTTCCTCATCTTTTGCTTCAGCTTCAGCTGAAGTTGACTTAGCTGGCTGGAGGACTCCTCGAAGTATCGGATGTTTCGAGTCCTCAACAACTTTGGATCGGCGCTCTTGGAGGTGGCGGATCTAATTACGTTGTTCTTAGATGATCCCCTTGAGCTCGAGATATCAGCTCTTGGTTCTCCCGAATCTAAGACTGTGCGATTTTCTAGAGCAAAACCAAGGGGGAATAAAAGATTTGAAGATTTTCAAAGTTGCTTGAAAATCCTCGGTCAAAGAAGCAAATTTGTTTACCATTTCAAGTAAACACTTTAGCGAGATGGAAGAGGTTAAGAAGTAGAATGTCCAATAGTCGAAGTGATACCGCTGGAGGAGTCGAGTTTGAGTAAGAGGAGGTGGAGGAGGTAGTTCAAATACATGAATCCGGACACCGGGCTTGACTTCCCGGTATCCAAGACTTGAAAGCTCGGTCCTGCCTAGACAAATAGAAGGTTCCAAGCAAGCTTTGGGGTCGGAGGGAAGAGGGACCTTGAACTGTTTAAAACATCAATCGAAGAACCCGAAAGGAAAAGGAGCTGACTTCTTAGAATGAGTAGGCACAATTGCCATTTACTCGAGAATAGCAGGAAAGAGGTCTACTTCGTAGCCCTCAAAAATGTCAAAAAGAGCTTTGAGAATCTTGAAATTGGGATTCTCCTTGCTAGTATGATGACAAAAGAACGTTCTCATCAAGATAACGCAAAGAAGTCTTGCTTCGATTCTATCCGAGTCACGGAGAAGTTTTTGCATGACTTAGGGACTTCTTTAGCATACTTATCAAAGAAATCATCAGTGATTTCTATGAAGGATACGAGGTTGGAATTGAGAAAAAGAGTTTTGACATTGGAAAGCTTGTAGAGAAGAGCGAGATTGATTCAAACAACCTTCTCTTGAATGACGGAAGATATGACACCTTCAGTGGGCTGTCATATTGGAGTAGAATTCAAACATGAGTTACGGATAAATGTACTCGCAAAAACACAAGTAGTTGTACACACTAGTGTTCCTGATGTGTGGCAACCATGAAAGAGAAGTAGAAAAAAGAATTTGTCATCCAAGGTGAAGTGTTGGGTGACAAAACACTTTGGGGATCCGAGGCACCTTCTTGAGTAGCCTCAATCTTTGATTTGGTTCGAGCATTCTTTGTGGCTGATCCTTCTTCTTGAACAGTTCCTCTCTTCGGCATTTTCGAGAGAATGGAGAACAAAGAAAATTGAAAATTCAAAGAGAAAGAAAGAGAAAGAGCGTAATCGAGAAGTAGTGTTCAGAGCAAAGAGAACACGTAAGCAATGGGTAAAGTGAAGAAAATAAAGTGACGGGGTGCTATTTATAGAGAAAAAGAGACTTTCAACCTTCTTTCGACACTGAATACCAAGAAACGTTCTCAAACTGTTGTGTCCTTCTGCACTGTAACGACTAGTTTTCCAACAACTTTCTTCCAATGGTTAGTTTCTTCTAATTGAAACACGTGATAGAGAGAGAAAAGAAAGAGTTTTCAAAAACATTTATGAGATTCTCCATTTATCCAGAGATGACCTCGGAATTTTGATGTCTATTGTGCTCATAAACTGAGTTTGACTCAGTATCTTTTGTGAGTGACTAAGAACACTCGAAAGCTAATAACTCATAGCTCGGTCTCATTTTAATTCAACTGATCTACTCATTATTCAAACAAAATACATAATCATGTAAGAATAATTCATACAATAAATCACACAATCATGCATTAATCATACCAAGCTCATTTCTAATAAAACAAAACTTATCCTCACTAAGAGGCTTAGTGAAAAATATCAGCTAATTGAAACATAGTAGGAATGATAATCCAAGATCTTTCAAGTGTTGCTTAATCCAAAGAATCCGAGCACAGCAAGCTCCAACTGTAATATTCTCGGCTTTAGTAGTTGATAGAGCAATTGGGTTCTGTTTCTTTGAGTGCTAGGAGATGAAGGATTGACCCGAAATTGACATGTCCCCGATGTGCTCTTTCTATCAACCTTATATCTAGGATAATTAGCATGTGAGTATCCAGTGAGAATTAGTTACGAGTCTTTTGAAAACCATAGACCAAGATTCCGAGTCTCCGTAAGATATCTAAAAATTATCTTCAACGCAGTGAGATGTGATTCTTTTGGATTAGCTTGAAATCTTACACAAAGGCAAACATTGAACATGATATCTGGCCTACTAGATGTGAGATAGAGTAAAGATTTAATCATACCTTTGCAAAGTTTCGATCTTCGACTTTACCTTTCTTATATGAGTCCAGACTTTAAACTGCTACTCATAGGTGTTGTTGTATGCTTCACATCTTGTAGCTTGTATGCCTTCAATAACTCCTTGATATACTTAGATTGATGAACATAGATGCCATCCTTGCCTTGGTTGATTTGCAGACCAAGAAAGAAATTGAGTTCTCCCATCATGCTCATTTGGAACTCTTGTCTCATTAACTTAAAAAACTCTTGGCATAGAGTTTCATTAGTAGCTCCAAAAATGATATCATCAACACAAATCTATATGATAAGAAAATTATTCCCCTTGGTTTTTGTGAAAAGAGTTTTGTCAATTTGACCTCTTTTGAAACCATTTTCAATAAAGAAATTACTCAATCTTTCATAGCAAGCTCTGGAAGCTTGTTTAAGACCATATAAAACTTTTTGCAACTTGAAAACATGAATTGGAAATTCTATGTTTTCAAATCTAGGGGTTGCTCAACGAAACTTCTTCTTGAATAAGACCATTCGGAAAAGCACATTTGACATCTATTTGATAAAGCTTGACGTTAATGCTAGATGCAAATGCTAAGATTGGAAAATATGGCCCAAAGCTCAATGTGGCAAAATAGCTAAAGTGATATGGACCAGGAGCTAAAGCGAGAAGGCAACCCGGGAGCCTGGCCTAGCGCGCTAGAGCTTTCGTCTAATGTTATCCATCTGGCTAGTATTGCTGAGGCGATTTTGTTCGAGATGCCTCATGCTGTCAGCCAAATTTCTATATTTTACCAATTCCTAAAAAATCAAGATGTAATTTTAAAACGAATAAGATTGAAAAAGGAGTCGCCAGTTAGTTTTGAAACTAAAAACTAGCAAAACAAAAAGAATCACTTTTTCATATTTGGTACAAAGACTCAAAATGAGAAAAGGTTTTAAAAAGGACTTTATAGGTCTTAAACCAGTGATCTAGTGCTCGGTAATGAAGGTAAGAAAAAAACAGGGACCGTCTTCATTATACTCATCAAAAGACGACTTATACTAATTTAAATGGTGTGTTTAAATCATGTTAACAAAGACAAGCAAACAACACTAAAAAGGTAGAAATTAAAGCAACTAAAATAAGATATAAAAGAGGTAGATAAAGTAAATAAATGAAAGCAATAGAGAAAGTGATACAAGAAAGGAAAACGATAAAGAAAATCACAATGGCTAGGATAGAAAGTAAAATTATTACATTGTTAATCCACATTGCTAAAAAAGATAAACAAAACAGAATTTAAATAAAGAGAAAATAAAACTTCAGATCGTGGAACAGACACACTCGGGTGGAACCAACTGCTATGCTTGAATGACGATCGAATTTTGGCAACACGACGGCAAGGCAACGGTGAAAAAAGTGGCGAAACAAGGCCTTTTGTGAGGGTTTAGAAAGGGATTTGATAGTGAGAGTGAGGGAGAGAGTGTAGAAAAGAGAGAAGAAGAGAGTTTCAAGAGCTTAGGGGCAGAATAGTAGCTAAAACTAGTTTTAAATAAGGGGGTGAACCCCTATTTATAGAAAATTTTACAGTTAAAGAAACCCTAAAATTGACCTTAAGCTCTGGTTATAGGATAGAACTTGGACCGAAAAAATTATAAATAAATAAAGGAAAAATCAGGAAACTAAACCATTCAAAACGACCCCATTAAGAGAGTCATGAGGTCTGGCACTAAATGTAACAACCACGTTTCATGGTATGAGAAACCATGTTAGGCTCGATCGCTAAAAGAAGGTAAAAAGCTACGTTTTGAGCCGCTCAAATGTCCAACGCTGGTTCGGCTCCAGGCTTGGGAGTTCGTACCTTGTTTGGGCTAGCTAAGAAATTGATTTGCGAGCTGGCCCAGCCCTAGAAAGATCGGTTTGGGCTATTTTATGGTGCTGGTTGGCTTTTTGTGGGCTAAACTAGCTTTCGCCACTCTACTTTAGTCCGAACTTGACCCGAGCTGGCCAACGAGACTGAGTTTTCATCACCGGATTAACAAAAATAAATAAAATAAATAGAAAGATAAGGACGACATGTTTCAAGTGTCTCGCAACAACCGAGGATCAATGGAATAAGTTCGAAGAACGGGCCTCTTCTTAAAAATTCCGGGTCATAATAACATTCATTCTCTGTTTTTTTTTTTTAAGTGTAGAATTTTTTAAAATTGTTAGTGTAATTCAAAATTAGAGTACCATATAATGTTGTACTTTCAAAATGTTTACTTGCACAGGCCCTAAGTGAGGCAAAGATGTAATGTGTATCTCCATGTGATGTCCCGTACGGAGTACGCAAAGGTGAATAAGAAGTTGTTGATGTAGAAGCTTGAATGACTTCGAAATGAAGCCAATGAAGGTGTCATCATATATCATTCGCAGATTAGTTCTAAACTAAACAGACAAAGGTTTCATGTTCACAAAAAAAATTCTAGGTAAGATAAACATGGTGGCTTATAGTTTGAAAATTTCATCTCCTATGGTATGCATAACGAGACTTGAATAATTAATTCTTATCAATCGGGAATCGAGAGAACTTTCTATGAGTGCAACAGTAATAATATCTTAGTGATAAAATCCAGTGGACCCACGAGAGATAGTAATTCGTTTTTCCCGAATATATAAATGAGGCTAAGTTTTCATAACCAGGATGTCATATATAAATAAAAAATAAGGGTGACAACTTTTTAGGTTTCGACACAAGGATACCAGAAATGAAGAAAGGAGAAGGTGCAAATGAACACCTCCTTAAGCGGCCTTTTATGGAAAAAAACTAGGCTAGCAAAACCAAAAGGAAAACTAAGAAAAAGTAGTCCTTGATTAGCCTTGAAGACGCTCCCGACCGAATCTGCAAAACCTTTCCCCATTTGAGGTTTTTTGTCCCTTCGGTTTAAGCTCAAATAAGGAAATTAGATCTTATTTTATTAATTTTTTTTTGGTTGAAAACTGATTAGTGATTCCTACTTTTAATTTCTTTTTATTTTAAATAATGCATCTTGGTTTTCTTAGAAAATTAGACTCTTTTGAGTTGGAAGTGCGAGGTTGACCATCTGATTAGTACTGCTCCCTTAGTCCCGGTTAGAAGACCCATGCAGTCCCCTACATAGGTGACGCATGATCGTTTTCTATGGCAGAATTTAGGCCTGACTAATGGCCCAAGCAGCCTGAGTTACTTGGTTGAATGAGTCTCAATGCAGTCTGTCCAGAATAGTTTTCCTATGTCTGCTTGATTTCCTGAGAACTTCTAAAACACGTTATAAAATAAAAATGGTTTCTACAATCACCATCAACTTCAATGGAGCTTTCATCGTTGGAAAACTGCACCTCCTTGAAATCGATATTCGTGGGAAACGCGATCCGATCCACCCTTCGGCACGCGTAAGTCGTGATTCTTACAAGTTCGAAATTATGCAGCTATAAAGCTTAAAAATGAGCACAAAATTTACTTCGTAATTAATTAATATGAAAATGAGCAAGCCTACTTCTTGTTCTAATCTATAGCTAAAAAGGAGACAAGCATCCTACTTGTCCAAAAACAACTTCAATAAAATGTTCAAACAAAATGTGGCAAAAGAACCCCAAAATGCGAAAAAATCACAAAATACGTCCTTGTCTAGTTTATTTTTTTCCCTTGTGCTTGGAGTCTGTCGGCGATAATGAAGCGTCATAAGATCACTTCTTAACAACCTCTAGGCTCTTAGCCATGTGTTCCTCGGCCGCCGTAGCTTTCTTTACAGCTTTGCTCATGCGTTTTTCCTGCTTCCTCTGGTTGTTAGCCTCTCAAATCAGACGGGGTTAAACAGCAGGTAGGATCCTTTCTCCTTAATGCTCCCTACCCCTCGATGCCTTATCAATCATAACATCAAGCTCCACCATCTAAGTGTGGTAGCATCTTGTTTACAAGGCATATAGGCGGGATGCACTCCATATAAGGGATGGTTTTCTGCCTCCCAAAATGCCTCCTCATATGTCCAGGGAAGAAATAACTTCTGGAGTGGAGCCCTTTTAGGCGAACATATGCATGGTTGTTAAGTCATATTTCATACGTATTTTTAATAGTTCATTAATTTTATTATATAATTTATTTTATTAAAATTATTTTATGTTGTCTATTTTTAACTGATTGTCGAATAAAGTGGAAAAGCGAAAAATGCCATAAAAAGTGAAATTTTTAATTACCAACAAGCGTTCAAGATAATATTTAAAAGGTCAAAAATTAATGACTAAAAAAAAATTTTATGAAAATTTATTTTATAGTCCTATGTTGAAGAGAAGTATCAACAAAAATAACCCTACTCCTAAACCGATTAAAACTCAGCATAATTAACATTAAAAATTGACGCTTGGACGCAGCTGCAAAGAGGAAAAACGAGATGTGATGCCCTCTCGCCAGCATCATCATATTCCCCAGGAAGCCTTCAAGGGAGGGGGCCTTCTCTCTTTCACCTCTCGCACATCCATCTCACTCTTGCTTCTCATCACCACGTCACACCACAATTCAATCTCACCTCACACCACCTCCTACCAGTTCATCAGAACTCGTCTTATACGCACCTGAAAATATCTCGCTTCCGTCATATGTCATGAGATGGTTGGACGAACGGGAAAATAAAGGGATTTTGTGAGTCTAATCTTTCTTTCTCTCTCCTAAAAGTATATACTTACAGGAGCATTTCAAAATTTGCAACTTCCTCATCATAATCATCATCATAACCTCCCTCTCACGCCTGCTCCCCTTCGACCATCACCGTCCATCATCAATCATCATCAACATTATAGTTTGTCATCGTTCAGCATGTTTGTAGTATTAATTATTATTATAATTTTAGTATTAAAAGATTCTATTTTTGTTTCTCTTTAATAGTAAGGATGTTATTTTTATTTAAGTTATGTGTTTTAATTATATTATGTGTGAGTAGTTTTTATACTGAGTATAATCTATTTAAAATTATATTAAATTTTTTATTTTGAAATAAATTTTTAACCTTTATTATTATATTGATTCTATCCATAATTCTATGATAATTTGTGCTTCACATTTATCATTTTATATTTAATTAATTAGAGTACATGCTAATCAGTTTTATACAATTTTATATGATATTTTAAAGGGTTTAAGTACGTATCACTATGCTCTTTAGAAATAAATATCACCGTAATTGATCATGGACAGCTCATACACATCTCTTTTAATTACAAAATTGTCATACATCCTTTTTAAATCAACTTGCTAGTAAATTGGTTACTAGGTGTTAGATGATATTTTTCTAACACTTTATGCTCTAATTTGATCAAATTCTAGTGCTAGTGTTAGGGTTATCAAAATTAGTAGGGATTATATTAGGGATAGACCTAAGTAAACTAATAGCTAAGTAAAAACGAGGAAGATCCGCTAGTAGTTTGTCTTCTATAGTTTAGCTTATGGGTAGATCAATTTCTTTATTAATGATAAATATTAATTTACATAATGAATATAGATTATGCTAAGTGCTTTTTATCAATTTGATATCTTTGTTCATTATTAATTTTGCTTTTTACTTATTTTCTTTAGTTTGTCAATTTAATTTACAAATTTATTGTCTTTTATTATTAATTTTGTTTACCCCCAAAAAATAATTAGTCTTTTAAGTTAGTTTTAATAATTTTAAATTATTTTAATTTTGAGCCTTTATAGATTTTAATTTTCTAATTAATTTTTGTCAGTTTTTACTATTTTGAGTCAGTTTGTTAAAATTTAGGTTAAAAATAGTGTCTTTTATTATTTTTTTGTTTTCATTGTTTATAGGGTTTAAATAGAGTCCTAATTTTTTATGATTAAATTTTAGAATTTTTCGAATTGATTTGATAATTTTTCAAATTTAATTCTTGAATTTAATTACTACAAGTTGTTAGTTAAATTAATTTTTAAATTAGGTTTTTTATTTAATTTTACATTTTTAGGTTTTATTTAGGTTAAGAAAATTATTGTTAATCTTCTGGGTAATTTTATTATTTATTTTCATAATTATTTTAGTGCAGAATTTTTCTTATTTTATTTTCTGTTTTAGAATCTGTTTTATTTACTACTTTAGAACAAAATTTTAATTATTTTTAAAATATACAAAAAAAATATTTCTGGGTTATTATAATTTTTATATTCTGTCTAAATTATTTATTTAGTAGTTATATAATTTTCTGTCATTTTAGTTATTAATTTTCTAATTTACATTTTATGTTTTGTTTTAAAGAGTGGTAGATTTAATTAGATACGACTTGCATATTATTATATCTTTTCTCGTGGATTCGATCCCTAATTTCCTATACTATATTGTTTATCATACGCTTTCGTAATGTTTAATTTGTAAGCTGTACGACAAGATAACATTGGAGTTGGGTGTGTATCACAAATCATGACACAAACCACCACACTAAGCACCATGACATGGGAAGATTGCTCTCGAAACATGTGATCCAACCGGCAGGAGTTCGATATTTGAAATCCTTTTGGCAAGACCATTGACGAAGTGTTAGTGGCCCAACAGGTGTCAAAAAGAATAAGAAAAAAAATTTTGTGGTCGAAAGCCCACGCTTGTTCACCTAAACCGTAGCACAAACTGTTTAATAGGGAATCCATGGCGATTCTCTCGAGCGAAAAAAAAAAATTCCAGCCGAAAAGCAATGCGTGTTCGTCATTAAAAAAACAGAGAGAACATAATGTCGAGGAGTTACTTGAAGCAATACCGGACTCCCAAAGAAATTGGTCATGGGTAGGTGTAGAAACCTAAAAAGTGACTTGGTATTTTGAATGCTTTGTTTTATTTTTATTGTTGGCTCGTTGATGATTATTTAGCTCAACCTATTTATCCGAGGTTGGATTTGATTAAGGCAATTTAACTCTCTTTTCTTTCAGCAAAAAATCAAAGTATCAATAAGCTCGCACTCTAGAAAACACCAAAAAAACCCACAAAACCTACCCAATGAGCTGCAAAATTTAGGCATAGATCTCCATACCACAAAACGACCCACGCCGGTAACCTTCTTGCAAAAGCACATTGTTTTTACTCTTCAGCGTGGGTAGAGTCCTAGTAACCCACGCTCGTGACCTACGCTACTAAAACGTGTCATTTTGACTTGGTTAATCCTAGTTGATTTCCAACTTATTTCCAATTGCTTTTTGGGGGCGAACTCGCTGATTTCCTACTAAAATAAAGGGGAACCCCTAACCCTACCTTATTACTATAAATAAGGGGCTTCACCCCTTAATTTTCACACAGCATTCAGCTATATATTACACCCGTATTCTACTGAATTCTGCTCTCATTTTCCTCTATACTATCTCCACTCTTACTCCCATTCCCATTCACAAAAAGCCTTCAACAAGATAAAGAATTATTCCTTCTCCATCTTCAATTTCTTATTGTTACACTGTCGAGATCTATCCAAGCCCCAAAGATTCATAAGTGGTCTACCTCCAGTCACAAGATATAGATCTCCTGCTTTTGTATTTGGAGTTTATTGCTTTATTCCATTTTTGTTATTTATTTAATTATAATTTTATATTATGGTTTATGTTATTTCATTTACTTTCCTCTCAACCCGCTATAATAGCTTGCATTTACTCGCTTTCTTTATTGGCTTAAATTTATTGCTTTTCTAGCAGACTTTGATTGTTCAATTTATGTCTATAGCATGTTGTTTGGTTGTATTTATTTAACACAATTTTACATTTCCATTTAAATTAGCAAACGTCATTGAAGACTTAGGTACAATTTTCTATCTCTCTTGGGTTTTGATTTTAAGTCATTATGAGCCTTATAGAAACTCATATCTAAGTTTTCATCCTATTCTAACTTGCTCGAAACCAGTTAATTTGCATATCACTTTGAACTGTGTTTCGACCCACTCGGACACAACTCAGAACTATTGCATGAGTAAATAATTTCTTTAACAATTTTATTCCGAGCATCGACGTTGTGTTTCAAGTGAAAATTGAATTACTACGTTAATTCTAATTTCTAAGTTAGTTTATTCATGGAGAATTATTTGCTTGATCAATTGAATGTATCCCGATATTTTATTATCTCTAACTTGATCATTTTAAGGATTGACTCAACATTGAATCTGAACCTAATGGATATTAGACTTAGAAAATTCCACTTTTTAGGTTGAAGATAATTAAGTGCTTAATTGCTTTTTGACTTAATTATTATCTCGTGCCTAATCTTGGACCAAAGTATTTTTATAATTTGAGTACCACTATGATTTGCTTTTGTAGGTTGTTGAAACGAGCCTAATATACTTTTAAAATACAAAAGCAACCAGTTTCTAGCTGTCAAACACCAATAGACGGATATTAACCATTTCCGGACTTGGCTTAGACACCGTGTCGGGGTTGTTTGTTTCCAAAACCGAAAAACTACAACTTTGAGTATAACGGTTATTTTCACCTCATATTTCAATCACCACCAGAAGAATAGAGAGGAAGAGTTAGAATTGGTTTATGTCGCTCCCGTATCGAGGAAGGAGAAAAAGGTTGACGTGGGATCGGGGCTTTGGTTTCGGGCATGATGAGGAAGGCATATGGGATTAGAGATGGAGATGGGGCAGGTTTCTAGGGTGGCTAGGGTTTCGAGTGCGGTGGAGGAGGCCGAAGAGGAAGAGAGGAAGCTTGAGGCTTTTAGGATCTTGAGCTGGTGAGTGGCCGAAGAGAGGCTAGGGTTTCGTGAAGGGCCGAAGAGGAAGAAGAGGGAGAAAGAGTTAGAGATGGAGTCGTCGGGGGCTTCGAGGGTGTAGGAACCACGGCCGGCGGGCCCGACTCGGCCGAACCGAGTTTCCCCACGAATGTCGAGTTTTAGAAATTTTAAAGAATGATTTAGGGTTTTTAAGATGGTTTTGAAATGTGGGGATGAACCTTTTATTAAGGTTTTTGAATTTTATTAAATCTAATTTAAAACGAATTAGGTAGAGTTTGAATGGCGATTTTCTTAATCATTTTATTTTAGAAATTATTTTTAGAAGTCCCGAGATATTATTTCCTAATCGACCGATAAATAAGATTAGGGTTTCGTTTTCGTTGTGAGGCTCCAGGGCCAAATTGGTGTGAAAACACCGGTTTGGACTCGAGCCCCGCCTGCTAACCACTCGGTGCAATCACCAGCCTATTTCCGGTGGTGGCCGACGTCGGCCGAGCACGAAGCTCGAGACAGTCGGCCTCGGCCTCTAGCATGGCTTCGCGAGATCCATAACCTTTTTTTCTTATTGTTCAATTAGAAATAGCCGGAAGCGGATCTAGAAGAAATAAATCAAAAGGAGTCGCCGAGTCATTTTTGGGAAAGAAAAACTAAAAAAAAACAAAATAAAGTTTGCTCTTCCAATCTTAGTACGGGAAAACTAAGACTGAAAAAGGCTAAGAAGTGACTCCATCGGTCTAGAATCGAGAATCGGATTCGGGGCGAGGGTACAAAATATAGGGATAGGCCCTTCCTTTCCTTCCGTCAAACGATAGTCATAACTAGTTCAAGTAGTGCATTAAAATAATATGTCAAACACAAGCACAAAACATGCGATACGGAATTGAAGTAACCAGAACATGAATGAAAGCGATAAAGGCAAAAATAAAGAAAAACGATAAAGAAAGCGAAGCGAAAGAAAAGAAAAGCGGAAAGAAAAGAAAGCGAGAAATTAAAGGATTACATCGAGTGGGGAGGAATTAAAAGCGATACAATTTCTTCTCCACTATACGGAAAGTGATAAAAGTGTAATATAAAATAGATAATCGTTGTGAAGATGGACTCGGTGCCCTCGGGTTGTCCCACTCGCTGACTTGGATCTCGGATCTAGATCTAGAGATGCGATGGTGGTGAATTGTAGGGGATTTTGTGAGTTTTAAGTGTAGGTTGGTAAAAGATGTATGCATGATGCGACGGGTTTAAATGTGGTTTGAATAGGGAGTACAATATGAGTAGGCTGAAAAGAGACCAAGAGATCAAAATATAGAAAGGAGTATTTAGTAGCTCTTAGTCAAGTTTTAGCAGAGTGACGCTAAGGGATGAGCCGCTCAGGGTAAAATGCGGCAGCGTAGCACTAAGGAAAAAGTCGTGCTTGAAATGAGAGCCTAAGCTCTCTATTTGTAGGGAGAGGTTAGGTCAAGGAATAACCTAGGTTTTACTCTCGGCCAGTCATCCAGAAATAGTTTCAAAATCGGGCCAGGATAATGTGAAGATTGAACCGGATAAAACCGGATAAAATCGGATAGAAAAGGGATAGGGGCACCGGCCACGAGGCTATTTTCTAGGGTTCTAAGCCTTCCGTGTTATAACAGGATTCCTTTAGCCCAAAACACAACGTTCCTAGGTGAGGAAAATGGTAGGGGTGCCAACCATAGGATGACGTCGTTTAGAGGAGTTGGGCTCCTAGTCTCGGTGGGACGGTCTTGGAGCAAAATGCAACACTTTGATGCTTGGGATTGTGAAATACAACGCTTAACGTCGTCTTGAGGTCTTCGGTTACGTGTGCTGGTTGGACGAGAAAAATAAAACGCATAATTCCGAGCCCGGAATTTCCTATACGCAGACACCGGACTTCGATTGACTCTAGAGACTTGGCTTGAGCTTTGACCGTCCAAAAGAAAATAAGATTTTTGGAAAGAAAAGGTTATTTATTTAGTGGTGGGGGTTCTTTGTGGCTTACCGGCTTCCGTCGCACCAATCAAATAAAGTCCGTGATCCAAATCCTCAAACAGGACTCGGGATTTCATCATCGGGCCAACAAATAAATAAAATAGAAAGGCATAACACTTTTTAGGTGTCTACAGTTAGGCCCCACTTTGACCGAGTCCGAAAGACGAAAATCAAAGTAGACACTAAAGGATTCTTACTCAGTATCGGCGTTGCTTCATCCGATTGAATTGATGTGTCTAAAATTAGGTATCTTTTGACTTGAACTCGACAGGGGGCCTCGACTTGACTAACTGAGTCCGAAGTCCAATTTATCGATTCCCGAACTTGGCTAATTAAAGACCCGAAGCTCATATTGGTGTGCCTAAATTTGACCATGCGTTTAGTTTGAAGATTGGTGAGAGGCTTGAACTTGACTCGGGTAGTAAAGTCCGAAGTCCGAGTAGAGATGCCCGAACTTGACCATTTCTTGGATTTGAAGTTCAATAGGCTATCCTGAGCTTGGCTTGATTAATATACTAAAGCTTGGATGAGAGACCTAAACTTGACCATTCTTGGTTTGAAGCTTGGCTGAAATTTTCTGCACTAACGACTTTGTTAGCTAATAATCGAATTTAAATAGTTTCAAGTGTTACTCGAAGATGATCCGTAGCTAAATCATGTTTCAAAGTGTTACTTTAACTTGGCCATAAAGTGGTCCTGAAGTCTTGGCATGGTGTTTGAACCTTGACCACTGTTGGGTCTAAAGTTCAATGTAAGGATGTTTGAACCTTAACCATGGTTGAGCCTAAAGCTCGACAGGGGGATGTCTAAACCTTGACAATGGTTGAGCTCGAAGCTTGACAGGAGTTGTCCGAACCTTAACCGCTCTTGGGCCCGAAGCTCGACAGGGGATGTCCGAACCTTGACCGCTACTCGGGCTTGAGACTCAACTAATATGTGTTTGAACCTTGACCACTCGTTAAGCCTCGAAGCTCGACCGGGATATGTCCGAACCTTGACCTCTGTTGGGCCCGAAGCTCGACAGGGGTTGTCTAAACATTTATCGTTGTTGGGTCCGAAGCTCGACTAGGATGTGTGTGAACCTTGACCGCTCTTGTCTAAGATTCGATTGAGGTGTTCGAACCTTGACCGCTGCAAGGTCCGAAGCTCAACTTCTATCCACTTTTGCTTGGAATAGGGACATATACTTATCTTTATGTAGAAAATTTTGCCTAGACTTAGTCGTTGGATGACCTAAAATCTAGGGAATGCCCGCTTGAAATATAATGTTCCCTGAGGTTATGTGCCTCATTCTAAATTTGAGCTTTTAGTTTGTGTGTTAATAGCTCCTTTGTAAGATAGACAATTTGTGCCTCTTCCTGAATTTTCTTGGAGTTGGTATAATCCTTTCAATCGTGAGCCCCCACGTTCTTCTTGGGTGCTTGTGTCCGGCTACTTTTGAATGTTGGAGCATTGGTTAGCTTCGAAGAGAGATTCATTTTGAAGGTATCGATGCTAGTGACCTCCTTAATGCTAACTTGATGCTTGATGCTGCTTGTTTGAATAATTCCTTGTAGGGTGCTTTATTATTAATTTTTGTATTTTTAGGAGTTTGACTAATGCAAAGGAGATAAATGCAAGCCTTTATTCTAAAAACAAATACATTCTTTTATTAAGATGATGCAAAAAATTCAAAAAGACAAACAAAAAATTAAACTTTAGCCCCCACTCCACGAAGTAAAGCCTAAAGAAGGATAGGTCGCTTGAACTGCGATGTATTGCTGTCGATGGATCATGAACCATAGACTTGGTAATTTAGTGCTGAATCATAATGCCATGCTTCTTGATTGATTTCTGCTCCTCTAAGTAATGCAAAGTGGCTTTGATTTTGGGAATTGGAAATTGGAGTCGGACCTCATGGGCTTCCTACGTATCCGCTATAACGAAATTAGGCCTTCGTAGTTCAAAAAGAATAGTGATTCGGTTTTTTAGAAGACAGGAAAAGGAAATAAACATACAGCAGATATGGAAAAGGGGAAAAGCAAGTTTTATTAGCATCCTTGATGAGTGTTGGGCTCATTGGATCATCTTCTAGCTGGTTCAAGCTTGTGTGGATGCATGTTCCTCTTCTATGAGCATGTCAGCATCTCTAAGTGTTTTGAAGTCCATGATTGGCAAGAACTTCAGGTGCTAATGATATGAAGGTTCCAGGTTTTTGATAATGATTCTAACCTCGATCTTTTTGAGAGGGTCGATCAGTCATGAGAGCAACTTTTGCCTTCCATCGAATCGGGAAGTCGGTGAAGCTTTCATCGTCTCCTTGATTTATCAACTCTAGGTCTTTAAAAATATTAACTGATTGATCAGTATTGTAGGAGTATTGATGTATTAACTACCGGCAAAGATCCTTGTAGTTTGTGACCTTGCGTGGGTCGATAGCACCGTACCATTTCATGACATCTTCACTAAACGTCCATGGAAAGATGACATGATATGTGTCTTCCAAGTACACTCTTAAGAGTCATTGCCCCCCCACAAAATTCCTCACATGGTGGTGAGGGTTTTCAATCTGTGGAACTTGATGTTAAGCGTGGTGAATTTTGGGGATATCTTCCATTTAGGGATTGAAGTGAATCCCTAGGCTAGATAATAGTTATTGAACATTGATAACTTCCATAACATCTTCTCTATCTAATCTATTCATGGATCGGACCGAGGCCTACGCCGAGGTCCAGGGCAAGATCCTCCTACTTTTTATTTCCCAGTTCTTTGAGTATGAGACTAAGGGTTTCTCGCTATTGACTCAATCTTATCCCGATCATCAATCTTAGCTTCGAATTTTGCAGTAGATACCTTAAGCAAGGTCATAATGGGACTTTCCTCTAGCTAGTTGGCCATTTTTAGAGGAAGGTTGTGCTTTGTCCGCGGGCGGCACACTGGTGTCACAAGTAAGGGTGTGGAACGTACTACGTGGTACGTACTAATGTTGGACATATTGGTGTGGGACGTTCGATGTCGTCCGTACCGGTGTTCAAATATACTTCTTATTTCTTAGCCGCTTCATGTTAGGATCCCCGATTTTTGTTGGATTCCCTATCCCGTATCCCAAAAGAGTACGTGCTCGGGATTGGCTTGTGGAAAAGAAAACTAGGGAGATGGGGCTTAAGTGCTTGACCCGAGAACGAGTGATCCTAAGAGAAAAGAAAATGATATGCTCTTTTATTTGGATGCACATAAAGAATGCAACTTGGACCAAAATTAAATACAATGATGCAAACGGATTCCCTTAGGTTGGGATAAATTTGATTCAATTAAATGCAAACAAAGACTCACCTAATTTGAGATGATTTTGATTTGGCTAATGCAAATAAAGGAGTATCCTAATTAGGGATGAATTTAAAATTTGGTTAATTGCAAAGATGAGATGACTAGACTCACCTAAATTGAGATGATTTTAATTTGGCTAATGCAAAATTTGATTCATCTAATTTGAGATGAATTTTAATTTGGCTAATGCACAAAAGAGTTCACTTAATTGAGATGAATTTAATTTTGGCTAATGCAAGAATAAAATAAACGGACACCTAATGAAAGAAATAAATGAGTGGACTCACCTATTTTGAAATGAAAATTATTTTTGACTAATGCAAAAAATGGACTCACTTATTTGAGATGAAATTTACTTTTAGCTAATGCAAAAATAAACTCACCTATTTGAGATGAATTTGATCTTTGGTTAATGCAAAAATAAAATTAATGAACACCTTATTTAGGATGAATTTATTTTTGGCTAATGAAAAATGCGATTACTAGACCAACCTAAGAAGGGAAGGTAATTTGGACTTTCGACTAGAATGCACAAATTGAACCGACTCAAAAAGGTTTATTTTAATATTTATTTTTGCACCCATACAAGGATTATTTAGCACTCCTCACCTATCCCTAAACACTCACAAGTAGAAGATTAAATCTAAAAAGCAACCACACTTATCCAAGCATGGAAATGAAGACAATGTGCTACCTAATAGTCAAAAGATCTACGGTCAAAAGAGGGTTAAGACTAGGTAAGATACATGGTGACTCATAGTACGAGGAATTAGTCTTCCGTTTGGTGCACGACAAGAAAAATGCTAGAATCCTCGGTGTCTCTCGGCAAACCAAAAGCGCCTAGGCTATGACGAAAGAAGTACAGCCTCCGTTGGCAATCAAGCCTAGTTGGGCTGGCTTGGGACGCAGATAGGAGCCTCTTACCAAAAGTGTTTTCAAGGGGTAAAACCTAATGGTTCAATAACGAGTAATAAACTATGTTCAAAGGTTGCTAAATGCAAAATGTCTTATGCAAATACATTATTAAAACTCACTACTCAAATTTTCAAGTTTCGCCCTATTAATAAGTGATTATCCCCAGCGGAGTCGCACTATAGGAACCACGACCAAAGGGGCCGACCGGGCCGAACCGAGTTTCCCCACGAATGTCGAGTTTTAGAAATTTTTAAGAATGATTAAGGGTTTTGAAGATGGTTTTGAAATGTGGGGATGAACCTTTTATTAAGGTTTTCGAACTTTATTACATCCGATTTAAAACAAATTAGGTAGAGTTTGAATGGCGATTTTATTAATCATTTTATTTTAGAAATTATTTTTAGAAGCCCCGGGATGATATTTCCTAACCGACCCATACATAAGATTAGGGTTTCTGTTTACGTAATGAGGCTCTAGGGCCAAACCGATGTGGAAACATTGGTTTGGACCCGAACCCTACTGTTGACCACTCGGTGCAGGAGGCAGCCTGCACCCAGTGGTGGCCGGCACCAGCTAAGGACCAAGGCTGAGACAGTCATCCTCGGCCTCCGGCATGGCTTGGCAGATCAAGAACCTTTTATTCTTATTGTTCAATTAGAAATAGTCGAGAAGTAGATCTAGAAGAAATAAATCGAAGGGAGTCGCCAGTCGGTTTTTAGGAAAGAAAAACTAACAAAAACAAAATAAAGTTTACTCTTCCAATCTTAGTACGGGAAAACTAAGACTGAAAAAGGCTAAAAAGTAACTCCATTGGTCTAGAAGTGATAATCGGCTTCGGGGGTGAGGGTACGAAATGTAGGGATAGACCCTTCCGTTCCGCCCGTTAAACGACGACCATTACTAGCTCGAGTAGTGAATTAAAATAATATATCAAACACAAGCACACAACATGCGATACTGATTAAAGCAATCAGAACATGAATGAAAGAGATAAAGACAAAAATAAAAAAAATGATAAAGAAAGCGACGAGAAAGAAAAAAAAAGCAGAAAGAAAAGAAAGTGAGAAATTAAAGGATTACATCGGGTGAAGAGGAATTAAAAGCGATACAATTTCTTCTCCACAACATGGAAAATGATAAAGTATAAAATAAAATAGATAACTATTGTGAAGATGGAATCGGTGCTCTTAAGTTGTCCCACCTACTGATCTAAATCTCGGATGCTGGATATAGTGATACGAGGTGGTGAATTGAAGGGCTTTTGTGAGTTTTTAGTGTAGGTAGGTCAAGGATGTATAGATGATGGAGTTCTCGGGTTCGGATGTGGTTTGGATAGGGAGTAGAATATGAGTAGGCTAAAAGAGACCAAGAGATCGGAATACAAAAGGGAGTATTCGGTAGATCTTAGTCGGGTTTCGATAGCGTGACGCTAAGGGATGAGCCGTTTAGGGTAAAATGTAGTAGCATAGCGCTAAGGCAAAAAGTCATGCTAAAATGAGAGCCGAAGCTCTCTACTTATAGGGAGAGTTAAGTTAAGGAATGAACTAGTTTTTACTCTCGGCCAGCCGTCCGAAATCGTTGCAAAATCGGGCCACGATAATGTGAAGATTGAACCGGATAAAACCGGATAGAAAAGGGATAGGGGCGCTGGCCGCAGCTTGTTTGCTAGGGTTCCGAGCGTTCCGTGCTGCAACAAGATTCCTTTAGCTCAAAACACAACGTTCCAAGGTGAGGAAAATGGTAGGGCGCCGGCCACGGAGTGACATCGTTTAGAGGAGTTATGCTCTTAGTCTCGGGCGGACTATGTTGAAGCAAAACGCAACACTTTGATGTTTGTGATCATTAAATACAGCACTTAACGTCATCTTGAGGTCTCTAACTCCGTGTCTCGGTTGGACGAGAAAAATAAAACGCGAATTCGTAGCATGGAATTTCCGTACGCAACACCGGACTTCGATTGACTCCGGTGGCTTGGCTCGTTCTTGGACCGTCCAAAAGAAAAAGGGATTTTGGACTGAGCTAAGGGAAAAGGTTATTTATTTGGTGCTGGGGGTTCTTTGTGGTTTACCGACTTCCGTCGCACCAATCAAATACAGTCTGTGATCCAAATCCTTTAACAAGACTCGAGATTTTATCATCGGGCCAACAAATAAATAAAATACAAAAGGCATGACACTTTTTAAGTGTCTACGAGTGAGCTTAAGGTTTCAGCAAGGCAAAGAGAGGAGAGAGCCGAAGATGCGAGAGAGAGTACTTGAAGCATAAGAGGGCTAGGTTTCTCCGAGGGAGCAGAGCAAAGAAAGGGAGTTTGAGATGGGTTTGAGCAACGTGAGGAGAGAGATGGGGAGTTAGGGTTTTAGGAGTGAGATACTTCGTGGGCTTCTTCCTATATTTGGCCCGGTGAACGGCGGGCTCAGCACAAGGAGAGAGGAAAATGGGTTGGGTTCGAACTTAGTTTGAGCAAGTTTTAAATGGATAACCCAATTCTTCAATTTTCAGTTCTTCTAATTATTTTTGGATTTTTCGACACTTCCTACAAAAAAATAAAACAAATCAAATTAAAATTCCTAACTTAATAATTAATACAAACAAAATAAGATGTAAAAAGGTATTAAAAATATCATACTTTTGGACTCAACAATTACATATTAAAATATTATTCTAATATTCATTAAAAAATATTATAATACTAAAAAGGATTTATGGATTTTAACATGGGATTATGTTGCTCATAATATCATACAAAATTAATTTAATTCATAACATATCCACCTTTAACACTAATATTATATTTGCTTTTCTAGAACCACCCCCACTGTGATAAATAAAATATCATATAATTAAATCACTAAGTGAAAATGTGATTGAGTTGTTGGTGATCCATTAAAAATAAAAACTGTTATGAGTCAATACAAATTTAAAATGTGGAACTCTTTCCATCTAATATCCTATAAATAAAATTATTGACATCTAAATGCCCCTTCCCCTGTTATCAACCAACATTAGATAGAGTTTGTTGGCTTTACCATATTGATCTAGGCCCTACTAGTTGATATATTTTGTTTTTATCTATTTAATTAGAGGGATACACTATTTGATTTACTTATATAAAGAACTCAAAGTTCTGAAGAAAATGTAGAAGAAATTGATGGAAATCAAATCTCCCTCCCAAATCATACAACTGTTGTTGGACCTTTTAGCTTTGACATTTTATTATTTAAAATAATCAATGGGAAGAATAAAAGAAGACCCATGTGATTTATTAGAAATCTGTGTCTTCGAGCAAACTATATTCTATTCTGTTTTCTCTCACCTACCCAACTAACCCCTCCCCTTCCCATCCCCGTGAAGCCATTTTTACCGACCATCGAGCCGGTGATACCCACAGTTAAGGTGTCACCGGCCCTCCTTCCATCTTCTTCCATCTTCTGGCCTATTTTATCTATTCCTATTGTTGAACTACTAGGACTAGGATAATAATGGTTGGTAGTTCGTAAAGGTCTTGGTCCGGAGTAAGCTAACGTTGTCCGAACTTACCGAATCAAAAATCATTATCCGAACTCCAATTTAAATATTTGAATTAGATTGGGGGCAAGTGTGTTTGAAAAGTAGTGGGATATCTAATACCTTATGGTGAGTCAAGTGTGGCACTCAAGTTTCTGCTCCATCTGTTTTTATTTCTTTGGAGTTTGATCTAGATGCTTGCCTCCTAGTTAATGATAGTGGCTTGGATTATTTACTTTGCTTTGTGTTGTTAAAAAGTGATTTGTTTCACTAGATTCAGTATCAATATTTGGTAGCTCTTTGTTTGTGGTAGTTAGCTAAGGTGTTCATTTGGTTTTTCAATTACACTTTTGTCTCTTGTTTCAAGATTGGTGTTTTATGGGACTTGTATGGCTTTGGCATTGAGAATTTTGTTATTGAAGTTGGCTTCTAACGAGATGAATAAATATGGATTCTGGGTTTCAAGAGACCTTTGAGAATTTGTTTGATTCTCAACTTAAGGGAGAAAATATTGTACAAAAGTGTTATTAGGAGCCTCAAGAAAATGAAGCATTCTAGATAACCAATTTGAAGGCTCGTTCTTTAAAGGATTCAAGGAACATCCTTTTGAAGGTACAAGAATTTTCCAAGGCAATCTTGATATATGATAGAGCTCTACAATTCCTATGCATTGGGAGTTTTTGATTTGTGCCTAAGATGCGAAATTGATGTATGAGCTAAGAGTTACTCTTAATTCGAATCTAGCGGCTTGGTTGAGACTTAAGGAATATGATAGAACTACTGATAATAGCGATTTGGCTATGAGATTTGATCTTATAATGTCAAAGTGAGATATAGGAGAGTCTTAACTTATACCAATCTAAGCATGATAGAGGATACAAGAATAGATCTTGAAATAACTCTTAAATTTGAACTAAAAAAATAAATTTATTATTAAAAAGCTCGGGAAGATCGAGGAGACATATGATTTAATTTTTAAGAATGAAATTCCCTTTCTACTGAGGCCCACGACAAGGGGTAGAAAGTATTTGACCCCCTCTCGCATTCAGGGGTAATGAAATCGTGACTGGTTAAATGATTCTTTCCCTCAACAAAACGATTGTGAGAAGACAAACTCCAAAGATGTTGTAGTTTCAATATAGATTCAGAATTGGGGGAGGGGTAAGGTTCAAAACCAATTGGACGTTGAGTCTAATGTGGCAAAGGTCAGTAATCAATCAAGTCATATGAATGGTCATTCTAACTAGGTGAATGACATGGATGTCGACAAGTGACAATTCAATCTCATCAAACACAAAGAAATCCTCGGGGAGGAGTCCTCATTCATCCGTGGGAGTAAGTCCTGCTCGCTAATAATTGTTTTCTAGAAGTGGTCGAACTAATATGGTAGTGATAAGGAGGTGATGCATGGTGATACCACTTTAATGGTCTGGCGTCAGGCTTTGATACCACTCGGGTGCATGGTACGGAGAATAACCAAGTTTGGCCAGATTTGGTGGTTACCGTGAAGGTAGCGGACATCCAAGATTAAGTGTTGTGAGTGTTGGTGGTGAGCTACCGAGGAAATGGGCTAACGGGTAACCGAGGAAACAAGTTACTGGACTGATGCTAATGGACGGACACTCGGCATGCAAGTGAGTAGCAAGCAATGAGGGACGATAGTGCTAGTGGGCAACGGATAGCGCCAACGAGAAACAAGCGCTAATGGGTGACAAGAAAGGGGTAGCAAGCGCTAATGGATAGCAGTAGCAATGCTAGTAAGCAAGCTAGCGAGCGACAACATCAAGCATTAAGCTAGCAACAAGTAACGGTAACCGGTATGAATGAGCTAAAGGCAATGTCATCACTCAAGCTAAGATTGAGATATAGGAATAACCACCACCGAATCGAAGTAACACCTTCTAGTGATTAAAGGCTAATCCACCCACACTAAATTAAAGTTCCTACTCTTAGATCAATTCAACACTTTCAATTGGTTTTGAGAGATTTTAAGGGTAAAGCCAAAACAGGCTTAAATGTTTTCATTCAAATTCAACAACTTATTACAAAAGAGTGGGAGGAGGCTATTAATAGCCGAGCTCCAATTACATGCTTAAACTATACTTAAGTAAAGGTACAATTAGCTTAAACAAAAACAAGATAAACTATAAACTAAGCCAAGCACGATACATAAGCTAATTTCTTAATACCATATGAAAAACTACTTAAGGAAGCAAATCAACAAGTAACTATCGGAAACTCTCCACAAAACAAGGTACTTCCAAAGACGAGCAAGTAGTCGCCTACCTATGGTTCAATTATGGGTCTTTCACAAGGGAAACCCTTTGGATAAGGAAAATTTATCTTCTAATACAGCAAAAAAACCTGTTGTCCAAACATTGTAGCTCCTGGAGAAGAGAAAAAGTTGGTCGAAAAATCAGAACTTATTCATCCAATCATCGATCGATTTTTAGCAACACATTAACCAAGGACAGAAACTTCCTTTGGGCATTGTAGGGAAATGGGATTCAACTTCGGGAAGTTAACTAAATTTCCAAAGAAAGAAATTTTCCAAAATAATGAGTTTGTGCCCTTAATCAAATGAATTAAGCAAACTAGACAAATTAGAGCTAATCTGCAATAGGTGTGCTTTAGGTATAATCGAGTCAAAGTCTAAAACCCATCTTCCAAAACAAATGGTAAGGATTAAAATTAGACTGATTAACAGTTCCAACAATGTATAAAACGTCCTATCAATCTTCCTAGAATATCCTCAAATTGTCCATCCAAAATGGTGAAAATTTCGGGATTAAAGTGAAGCAACAATGCCTAGTTTGAGGTAATTTCTGCCCATTACTAGGAACGATCACTTCCTTGATCAATTGGGTGACATTGATCACCTTCTTAGTCATTAGGGATGCCTTATCAAAATTTCAAGAAGGGACTATGAAAGTCTCATGAATTGTAAGAAAATAGAATTTTTCCTGTGCATCCAAGCTTGTGATCATGATTTTACTGGGGTAGTTAGAGATGGAAAAAGTAATAGTTTGCAAAAATTAACCCTATGAAAATGGGTAAGAAGTGATAACTTCCGTCTCTGCTAATAAAGGGCAAGCTGATATGGAAGAGGATGTTTGTTCAATAATTACGGTACAATTATTAATCCAAACAGAGAGGTTGAGAAGGAAGGAGGAAGTCACAAGCATGTCTTTATTCTTAGCCCGACAAGCATAGCATGCGTTTAAAAGGAAAGAAGAAGATCATCAAGAAACTGGTCAAGATGCATAAAAGAAGCCGGCTCGAGAAAGTAATATTGTTTAATTGGCTGGATTATTTATGTAGATATATGATATCGAACAATGTTGTAAGAAAGAGTTTGGAATTTGTACATATCTTTTTATTAGACAATACGAGAGTTGTAATAAGTTTATTTTCACTTGTTTATGTGAGAATAATAATTTCAATAGTAACCCAATTTCATTCACACTAGCATAGAGAATCCTTAAGTGTTATAACAATAAGAGTAATGGAGATTTTCTCCAACTCGTAAATGAAGTGTCTTTTTTATCATTAAAAAATAATAATAATAATAATAGAGATTTTAATCTTGTTAACATTTTCTGTGTGAACTAAGGATATTTTATATAAGTAGTCATTACTTGGTTACGGTTTTTGTTATGCAAGTTGATCTTCAACATTTGTTCCATGAATCCATAGGTTTAAGAGTATCTTAGAAGCCCCTCAAGGTTACTTATCTCATTATTCTATTCTTGTGTAGCTTCCATTCAACGGTTGATTTTCGTACTAAAAACTTCTTGTGTACCATGTATTTTTGTTTGAGCAAATGCACCATTTCTCATTAACAATTTTGTCGATGTACGGTTTAATACGAGTAATGATACCACCTAATATATGCTTCATTAATGCAGTGTTTGGGGGCTCCTGAACCGATTTCTACTCCCTCTTGTCCATCATTGAAAGCTTCACCTTTTCCCTCTCTCTTGCCGTTTGAAGCTTGAGAATTTAGGTGTTTGTCTCTCTCCCCTCCCTGATTGTTTCTCAATGCTTTGCTCCTTCGTATTATTTTCGGTGAATTTTTAAATGCATATGTTTGATGAAATGCCACAAAGAAATATAACAGAGATGAAGGTTCAATTCAATGGTCGAGATTAGTTTTATTGTTTGTATATGCCATGATTCTTGTATTAGTTGAGCCCAAAGTTTCATGTAAGCGTACCTATGAACAATGATGTATATGCGGAAGAACTGTTAGCCTTTTCTTGCTATATTATGTAAGCTATTGAGCTTTGGCCATGTGTGTTTAATCATACTTGTACAAGCAATGTATATGTTGGCCATTCTCCTACTTTTTTTCTTTTATTATCATTTTAACTTTTTAATCATCTATTATTAATAAAATATAGCTAAGTTTACTAAAAGTTAAAATACTAAACGTCTAAAAATTATATATATATATATATATATATATATATATATATATATATATATATATATAAACGTCTAAAAATTATATATATATATATATATATATATATATATATATATATATATATATGCATTTCATGAAGCTTAGAAAACTCGTTCAAAAATTTGTACATAACAAGGTATATCAACAAGTTATACACATTCTCATGTGTATGGTGTTGATATAATACTTTGTTATGTACAAGTTTTTGAATTGTCCGTGTTGGACAGTTTAAGAATCATATGGTATTAGGTTGTGTAGTTACTATTATAGGTTATGTACATATTGACATATTTAAGGCGACAATTTCCATATGTTCTCTAGGTACTATTATAAAGATGTGGCGCGTAATGTATGGGTGAATTATTTTACCATAGGCATTATTCATCCGATCTTTGTAGATCGTACTTGGAGAACTAAGGGGAAATGTCTGTCGAAATTTTGTCAAAGTATGCAAGGACGTAGCTACACGATCTAATATTATATTATTCTTGAATGGGTATAGGACCACTTATCCCTGTAGACAGATGTAGGGCATGCAATTGTCATTATAAAAAATACAATGCAAAACATTATGCAAGTTTGATTGATTGGTAATTTTAAAAGATAAACATACTTAACTATTTTTAAATCGTATATATCTGCAGTAATGGAGATAAATAGAGAGTGGATGTACAAAAGGTCCGATGGAAAATACTTGAATAAGGAGTTCATTCGTAGGATAGAAGAGGAATTTATTCCATTTGCTAAACAAGAAGAAAGCTTCAAGAGGTCAAAGAAGATGAGGTGCCCTTGCATTAATGTGGCAACGTGCCTTTCTTAGAAGAGGATACGGTGAAATTACATTTGTATAAACATAGGTTTCACGCTAATTATTTTCATTGGGTTAACCATGGAGAGACTTACCCTGATTTAGAAGTGCACAATCAAGGGTCGTCAAATCCACAAGTTGAATCAATGTATGAAATGTTGATGGATGCATTTGGGCCTATATCCTCAACATGGATTGATGATGAAAGTGTGGATGAAGAACCAAATGAAGATGCAAAAAATTCTTTGAAATGTTGGAAGCGGCTAAGAGACCTTTGTACGAGGGGTGTGATTTGTCCTTATTGTCGGTAATTTCACGGCTCATTAACATCAAATGTAAGTTTAATCTCCCAAATAGAGCTGTTGACAATTTGTTGGCACTAATGAAGGAAATGTGTCCACCTAATACTGAGATGACCGACACTTATTATTCCGCAAAGAAGCCGCTTGCTCGCTTTGGAACTTCCACATGAGAGAATTGATGTTTGTCCAAATGGATGTATGTTATATTGGAAAGATAAAATTAATTTGGATAGATGTGAGCATTGTGGGGTCGATAGATATGAGAAGAAGACATTGAGGGGTAAAGGTATTGCAAAGAAAGTACTAATATACTTTCCAATTGGGCCGAGTATGCGACGAATGGCATAGCGGCCCAAATGAGGTGGCATTATGAAAATCCATGTGAAAGTGGCTTAATGGCACATCCATGTGATAGTGAAGCCTGGAAGCATTTTGATGTCACTTTCAACGAATTTGCTGCCGAACCCCGCAATGTTCGATTAGGTTTATGTACTAATGGCTTCGCCCCATTTGGCAATTTTGGGCGGACGTACTCCTGTTGGCCCGTAATTGTAACTCCATACAATTTACCACCTTGGTTGTGCATGAAGAGACAATTTACATTTCTTACTTTATTGATTCCTGGCCCAAAAAGTCTTAAGGGAAACTTGATGTTTATTTACAACCCCTCATTAAGGAATTGAAGCAGTTGTGGGATGTTGGCCTTCAAACGTATGATGTTTCAAAAAGAATAACTTTACGTTGAAGGCAGCAGTTATGTGGACAATAAGTGACTTTCCAGCATATTGTATGGAAAACATGAAGGCATTCGAGACTAAAACATGGGAAGAAGACCACTTGGTTTGATTTGCATAGACAATTTCTTCCCGAAGGTCATTGTTTTAGGTCTAACAAGAGTGCTTTTTGAAAAATAAGGTCGACCATTCACCTCCTCCTCCTCGCCTTAAAGGTGATCAAGTATGGGATCGCATATGTACGATGCCTAACTCGTTGATTATCATAGCACAATTGATGGTTACCTTGAGTCGCACAATTGGACAAAGCGAAGCATATTCCGAGAATTGCCGTATTGGAAAGATCTTCTCATACGTCACAATTTAGATGTCATGCATGTCGAAAAGAATGTGTTTGATCAAGTAATCAACACAATCATGGATGTAAAGGGAAAAACTAAGGACGACATCAATGCAAGAAAGGATTTAGCCACTCATTGTAAGCGTCGAAAACTAAACATTCGGACTCACCGAACATGCCGATAGAGGACAAACCGAAACTGCTCTCGATGCTCCATATGTTATGAGTAAAGAGGCAAGAAAAGCTTTATGTGAGTGGCTAAAACAACTTAAGTTACCTGATGGATATGCTAGTAATTTAAGTCGATGTGTTGATGGAAAAATACAAAGTTGCATAATTTGAAAAACCATGATTGTCACATCCTTATGGAGCGATTATTACCCATAACTTTAAGGGAATTACTGCCTCCAAATGTTTGGAAAGTCCTTACGGAACTAAGCCAATTCTTCATGGATTTATGCGTCACTCATTTGCGAACGGAGGATGTACTCGATTAGAGGCAAATATCCCCGAAATACTATGTAAGATGGAGATGATCTTCCCTCCATCTTTCTTCAATGTGATGGAGCATCTTCCTATGCACTTACCATATGAGACTAAAGTGGGTGGACCCGTTCAAGTATAGATGGATGTATCCCTTTGAAAGATATCAAGTGATTTTTATCAAGTTGTCAATTAATATTTTGTAGTGATGATAGTAAATATTTATACTTATGATGCAGATTTCGCATCGGTTAAAGAAGAAAGTTGGCAATAAAGCTCGTGTTGAACCGTCCATATGCAATGCATATCTAACAGAGGAGATTTCAAATTTTTGTGTCGCTTACTTTGAGCAAAATGTTGACACAAAAACAAGAGATCTTGGGCGAAATGTATATCCTCATATAGAGGAGAATCAAGGTGAACACATTCCGGATGTCTTCTCCTTTAATGTCGGTATGCCCTCAGTGAGGGACGTATAAGATACCTTGATTAACGCGAGTATGATGCAGCTCATGCATACATTCTTCAAAATTGTGAAATATTAGAGGATTATGAACGGTACGACTATCAACTTGAATAATTTTGTCATATATTATCTTTTAATAATAATGAACTAATAATAATCATTTTCCCCAACTAAGGTAATTTGAAGATGAAATGATTACACTACATCCACGTGTTAAGAAAGATGAAATATGGAGTAAGTTTGATAAAGAATTCCCAAAATGGTTTCGAGAGAACGTTAGTATATTAATGTTGTGTTGCAGTGGTTTAAATATGTATTCCATTTTCATTAACTTATACTTTAATGGTGTAGGATTTTCATTTGAATGAGAACAATGGAGTAATTAAAAGTTTGGCACTTGGTCCAAAGAAGGATATGCGTATTTTTAACCATTATTACATAAATAATTACAACTTTCACACCCATAAATACGGTCAAAACAAGGCCAAGTATGAACTATGGGGTATCCGTGAAAGGGGTAGATAACATTCATTATTATGGCATTTTTCAAGAGGTGATTGAGTTAGAGTATGTTGGGGATTCTCGTTCTTACAAGACGGTTTTGTTCAAATGTGAATGATTTGATTCTATAAGGGGTATTAATACACATGAACATTATAAATTAGTGGATGTCAACCATACAAAGAAGTACCCAAAGTATGATCCATTTGTATTGGCATCCCAAGCTATGCAAGTGTATTTTACCCCTTATCCAAGTATAAGGAACGATATAAACCAATGGTGGGTGGCGCTTAAGATAAAACCAAGATCAACCATTGAAGCACCACTCAATGATATAGCATTCCAAGAGGATACTAATGATAATCCTTCTACTTTGTGTGAGTTCGAAGGAGTCCAAGAAGGAGTTGAAAATGAACTTGAGGACATAAGTGAAGAGGAAGCTAATGAAGACGATTTCAATGCTGAAAACGAGGATAATAATTTTGAAGGGGAGGAGGCAGATGATGACAGTCTTTTATTGTAATCAATGACATTGACGATGACATTGTAACTAATGATGATGACGATTTTTGAAGTAATATTGTAATCTCGTGACATTGATAACCAAACGATCTATGTTATGATTTTGATTTATGTTTTGATTTTTTTGTGTATATTAATTTATTTTTGAATATATATACTTAAATCTTCTTTGCATGACATTATTCATTGTATATACAAGTATGCCTCGAACAAAAGGTTTTGCGCTAAATCATGATACTCCTACTTCGGTTCCGATTCTAATGTTGGGGCCGATCAAGCTATAGTCCAGGCTCAATCATCATCGTCACAGGAGATAGCTCATAACAAGGGGCAGCTTGTAGGAAAAGAGTTTTGTCAAAGGATGATGATAACGAGTGGTATGTATAAGTAATTTTGTTTATTTTTCGTATTCTTTGGGTACTTTTAACTTAATAATTTTATTGCAGGTTCACTAAGTCGAAGTTGTCACGAGCTATATCGGATGATATCAAGAGTTTCTACAATGGCCAAGTGCACATGTTTATCAAATCTCCCTAAAGAAGAGTTACAACTTTTGTGGAGGACTTTTGAGGTAAAAAGATTGAAAACAATTGGATATATATGAGTAGTTTTTAATATTTTCAATTTATGTTTGGTAATATTTTTGTAAAACAGAGCAAGTATATTTGGGCTCCAGATCTTTCTCAAGAAGTCTATGCAGAGTGGAAGAAGAAAGTTGGTAAAAATTTTAGGAACTTAGCGAGCAAGGCTAGAAAAAGGCCCAATGATAAACCAATAACTTGGTTGTCGGATGAGGGCGAGAGAGGTTGAAGGGCCTAAGAAGTACCTCCGAATTTCAAAAAAATATGCCCAATGCTTCAAGAATAGGACAGAAAGCCCAAAAGCGGGAACCTTACATAGCCAAGGGTCAGTCTCAACCGCAGATCTCGCAGTCCAAATGGTATAAACTCTAGTATTTGGTTTTCTTTCATTTTATACACATAATTTAGTTTGTGTAACTTTATTGCATATTTTGTATGCCTAGATCAAGGAAGGGAAGAATCTTACCCCCTCTGCATTGTTTGTGAAGAGTTGTAGTAAGGAAGATGCTCAATCTGGAAAGGTCTTTGTCGACGACTGGTCCAAATCTTTGTGAGTAAGAATATTATCTCCATAAACCTTTACAAGCAAATAGAGTGAGTGAGCACTCAATTATGGAGGATATTCAATATATCCATGACTATCAATATTGAATGGACAATGGATGTTTTCCCTTTGCAGGAAAAATATAAAGCGATTAAAGCCGAGCGTGGTATTCGGGAGGGGACAAAAGAGGCGAGACCCTCTACTATAAGGTATCGGGTGGGTGGAGTAAAAAATCAACCATCTATGGATTGGGTAATTCTGCAACAATGTTCTACAAGAAACCTACTCGCCTTGACATCCTCTACAAGTGCTACCTATAATTTCACGGCTAATTCTCAGCTACAATCACAACTTCAATCAACCCAAGAACAACTTGATTAGCAAGGAAAACTAACCGAGAGTCATCAAAAGGCCATGGAAGAGCAAAGAAAACTAGTCGAGAGTCGAGCAAAAGGCCATGGAAAAAGTAATGAAACTCATTCAAAACCTCCAATCACAAGTTGACAGGATGTCTAATGGTTCTAACTAATTTCTTAGCATGGTTTGTTTGTTGAACTTTGAATTGATTTATTTGATAAAATTATTATATAACTTATAACTTAATTGCGAACGTTCGTTGTTTTTATGAATACTTGGTGGTTTGCGGATGATTATGCAAAGAATGAATCACAATGTATTTGTGTATTCGTAGATTACTTGTGTAGAGAAGAAGTTAGAATTTTATGTAAATGTTTTGCAGGAAATATATGTAAAAAGGGAATAGCAAATGTAGAAAAAGGTCCGGCAAAATAAGCGAACAATTAGCGTCGGATTTTAGTGTCCGACACGAATTCGAGGCTATTTGAGTCAAAATATCTTACGCTAAACTCAAAAATCCGACGCTAAAATGAAGAAGTAACTCTAAACAAACGAACGAATTTAGCGTCGGACACAAAATCCGACGTTGTTAGCGTTAGATTTGTGCGACGCTAAATTGTCAAATCCGACGCAGATCCGACGCTAAATCTGATGCTAATTAACGTCGGATTATAAAATCGGATGCTAAACGGTTTAGCGTCAAAGTCTTTTGCGTCAGATTTTTATTCGACTCTAATCCGACGCTAAAGACGATTAGCGTCGGATTTTGCTAATTTGGCGTCCGATTTTGTCCGACGCTAATTTACTATTTTATTGTAGTGCAAGGAGATGCACTTTTGGGGTATTTTTGGAGTTGGTTGGCTTTTTGTGTTCTAAAATGAGTTTTGTCACTCTACTTGAGTCCGATCTTGACCCGAACTTACAAATGAGGCTGGGTTTTCATCATGGGCTAACAAAAATAAATAAAATATTAAAAAATAAAACCGACACTTTTTAGATGTCTACACTACCGAATTTTACTAACCTTGTTTCTTAGTAAAGGAAAGATCGTGAACAAAGAATAGAACACAAACGACAGTTGCAAAAGCATAACATCCACCAATATAAAAGTGATGAAGGAAGCGTCCATGGAATGAAGTAGAAAGCGGGACAACCAATAAGCGAAGATATAATGGGATGGTCAAATGAAGAATCATTCTCAATAAGGAAATATCGAAGGACATTTTGATGGAGTTTTTTCTTCTAATATTAAGTATGAGTCTGATACGTGTGCATACTCTCCTTACCATTCCTGTCCTAATTCATATATATGTGTTTCTGTTTCCTTTGTCCCAAAAAAGCAAACAATATTCTAACGGTGGTTGTTATAAATGTTCAGTGGTGTCATTATACTGCGAAGTCTGCTAGAACAGATGGCACCAATGAAAGTAAATGTCGAATTTAACCTTGTCGAAAGCAATAAGCCTGGAAATAGAAAATTGAGTACTCACTGGGCATTTAAACATTTTTATATCAAAATTATCCGATCAGGCAACAAATGCACAAACGCAAAATGACAAGAAGAAATACCACAAATTTCACTTCGCCAAATGCTGGCTTTGTTTTCCCTGAATATATGCACAGTTGTTTAATTAATTAAGAGATTTCGACAAGAACAAAAGAAGCTTAGAAATAGTACAATACCGTTGTAATACTATTCAAAAAGTTTCCAAAATCCCATATAGTAACAGTACACATAGAATCAAATACAATAACCCATGCTTCGATTGCAGTGGCCTCCTTGGCTCCTGTGCTGCCTCGTCCCAGATTCCAGGATTGAACCGCATAAAAATGGGCACAATTTTACCCACTTCAAAAAATTAAAAATAAAAATAAAGGGTTTACTCTGACAAGGGGTTAAAAAATGGGTCACCATTACCCATGTGATCCTAATGAAAATATGGCATTTTGTTTACCAGAAGTTCTTATATATGTAAGCATTTATATACGAAACGAAAAAAAGGGGAAAAGAGGGCACACATTAGGACACGCGAGAAAAAAGGAAAAAGAAATCCATTACTGACAACCTAGTCAAATCACAATGGTTAATACTTGTATTTAATTGATCTTTCTTTTTGACGCTTGTTAGTAGTAGTAATCCAATTGAAATTGTGATTATCGCTCGAGGTGGGAGTGGTAGCCATGCTTGAGTTTCTTTTCTAGACAATTACTCTTCACTTCTTGAGGGGGAATGAAGCAATCCATAGATAGCCCGGGCACATTGAAAGCCACATCATCAATGACCCAGGCCTCCTCCATGCGTAGGACCGTGGGGCCGGTCTTGGGATCATCCCCGAACCGAGTGATTATGGCATGGGTTTGACCCGAGTGAGCGATCATCACGCCCTCCACCATGCGGTAGTCCTCGATCCTTGAGCCCATGGTGGTCTCCCAGTAGTGGGGGCATGTCCCTGGTGACTGAATCCTAGTCAAGTAGGAGTCCTCTAAGTAGACAAGTAGTCCAGACTTCTGACTGAAGTAGCCAAAGGTTATATGCTTGATCGTCTCTGCTGTGTTGTCACTCCGATCAGCAAGGTCAGCATGATCAGCCGAGAGCTTCAACACAAAACAATCGACACCCATTATCTCCTTCTCTCCCATGTATTGAGCTACAGAAAATGCTTCTGATATGGCCATAGGGTCTAGCCCCTAGATACGGAGTAACAGAAAGCATGTAAGATTGATAGCATCTATACAAAACATAAAGGCATTAAGTAATAGAGATTTCAAGTGCTCTATAGAGTTGGCAGCACGGACTTCGTACCCCAATTAACTGATCTGAAAAAAGGAAAACCAAATGACAACGTAACCCTGGCATTAACTTGATCAACTTGTTGCACTTTCTAAGGAATCAACGTAATCGAAATGTCCATTTGACAAGTATAACCTTCTCAGTATCGTGACTATTGTCCAATAAGCTAATTTAGTCTTGATCACCTCTTCACTCTCCAAGAAAACAAAAGGAAGTCGAAAAAGCCCATGCCAGAACCTATGACATACTGAGCAATCGTCACCTTTGACACTTCAAAGATATCAAAACCCTTAACAATAATTGAATCCTGCTTTTACAGGTGCTCCAGAATGTAACAAAGAATATTGGCAAGGACGTTTCATGCCAATATTAAACTAGAATTTTCTAACAGAAAAAAAAAAAAAAAAAAAAAAAACAGGTAACCTATGTCTAGGACCATCACTAACTGCAACCGACTATTAAGAGCTTTTGGTTCATTGGGTCAAAACTGAAGGGTTCAGCTTGTCAAACAAAAGACAAGTAGAGTAGCAAGGGGTCTTAAAAGATGTATTTGGATATTATAATCATGGGGTCAGGATATTTTTAGGCGACTAGTACTCTTTTATTCTCATGTAACAACTGGTCTCTGACAGCAATCCCAGTGATGTATTTGAGCATTTTGATTGGTAAGAACAGCTCAGATCTTGGAAATTTTATAGGTTTTGTAGATTCGATTCACAACTAAACTGACACATATATCTTGGGTAAGATACTGTCATCTTTATTCCATGACCTCATTCCCATGTTACTAAAGGAAAATTACTGCTACATCTTACATTTTACAAAAATCAGCATAAAAGCAGAACATAGAAAAGGAATATGAATACAGGACTCCACCTCACAAGTTTGACATTACCAGTGGCAGAATCACAAATTTTGAGCGTAGTTGCCTTAGTGTCATGAATTTTGATCAGTACCAATTATATTTACAATTTACAGTGTCCATTTTTTTATATATATAGAATTGTTTGTTAGGATATTATCATTTTCTTAGCCTGACAGTCAGCACACACCTTTCTTTAATTACTCTCATTAAAATTCACCCATGAAGGGTACGAGTTCCAATCCTACACTCATCAAAGGACTACTCTGAGAAACAAGCGCAGGATCATATGCACTCAGTATGGCTGAGGCTTAATAAAGTGAAAAAAAAAAGGATCATACTTATTCAGTACGGTTTAGCATCAATAAAATCAAGAAACACACCATTAGAGAAAAGACTGCCATGAAGTTAATTACTGATGACCTAGCTAGGCCCATCATCAAGCTTATGTGCTTGCTGTCCTTCAAAAATTGAATGACCAGATGAATAATGAGTGCCAAAAAGATAATGATCACTCAAGGCATAAACCCCCACCCCTCTTTTTCCCAACCAAAAAGCTTTTCTAATTTTTAATTGTTTTAGCTTAATCAAGCTTTTAAGGAACAACCATGAAAAATGTCACAGCTAAGGAGGTTCACAAAGTGAAGAAGCATAACCGGCACATAATTTAAGGATATCGAATCAAAAATAATGAAAAGAATTGCACCATATTTCTTGTTACAAATTATGGTTGCAAAAACAGAGTTGGTAAAAATTGGAGTTTGTCGTACCAACTTTAAACAATGGTAATTAAAAATCTAGTATTGACTGAGACGTCTTGCCCAATTAAAATTCAGATATATACAATCTTACCTCCTCTATTATGAGATGACAAGACGATTTATAAATATAACACACAATCAGTGGTGGCAAATCTTGGGACCTGCCTGCTGTCCCACAAGTCACAATCTTGATTGTACACCTAACAACATTGACAAGGGATGTATGCAAAATATGCATAGTAATTTATTACATTAGAAGGATAGCACCTAATATGTTTAACCAACTACATTGACTTTTCTCCATCAGTGGCTTGTCAAAGTGTTAATTCACTCAATAAATGCAAAATTTATTGTATTTCACACCAGTTCCAAATTTTTAACTCTCAGTAGGACACGCAAAGGTGTTTTTCTTTTTTTTTTTGTTGGGGGGAGGGAGGGGGAGGAGAGAGGGAGAGAGAAAGAGAGGGAAATGAGTGAAGAAACAGAGAAGCCAAAAACCAATATGAAGAAGCCAAATGGTAGCAAGATCCGAAAGACAACTGTAGCTGTTAGGTAAGGAGGCAATGTCACACAGAACAAGGAATTAAATGCATACCACCTGTCTTCCCTAGCTTCTATTGTCTCAATTAACACAAGTTTCCTAAGATTAAGATCCCCTCACTCTCTGTTTCTTTCATTTTTATGTCATTATCAAAGAGACTAACCCTTTGCGATCCCAGGTCCCACTCAAGCTAATTAGGATCCCAATCAGGAATCCTAAATTAGCATTTCTATGACCAAAACACAATTAGATCATGAACCAGATAACTATGATTAAGTTAACATATCACATTGCAGCACTGTTTTAATATGTTTTCCCCAATTTGGCATGAGCTGAGGTCATCATATGGATTTCCTCTATGGTTAACATTTGCGCCTAAAGCAATCAAAACTGGACAAAATTAGGTTGCTCATAGTCAAATTAGGAATAAGTGAGCTAGTTTTTCCCCAACCGAAGTTTCTCACATGCTTCAAGTTTGGGATGATGCCTCCTTTTACATATGACGCGTGTGGGACCTCTTTGGAGTATTAGCGATGCCATCGTTTGGGATGGCAACGGATTTGGTATCATGTTCACATCCCTCTCGATTCCCCTTACCCCTCTCTTAAAGCAAAAATAATAATAAAAATAAAAGAAAGAAAAACATCCCAAAAGGCAGATCCAAAAGTGTCTAGCACATGACAGCATGTAGGCGTGAGAACTAGACATTGAGAACCCATAATGTAAAAGTGTAGCCCATGATAATGGTATTCTTCCCCTAATTCGGTCTCATGCACAAACAACCAAGCGCCATTGTTTTATAAACTCCTAGTTGGCAAAGTTATAATAATAGCTTTTATAAATATATAATAACATTCATGTATAATTGATCTCTTATACTTGTTAAAGTGAGATCACTTATATTGTATAAAGATCAAATTTCTTGATTTACCAAATATCAAAATGTTACAAGGCTTAAATGTACTATGATATATATGTCCTACGTATATAGTTGTACTCCAGAAAAAGTAGTATGACAAAAAGGAATTAAATAAAACGAAAATTGAGATAGTGGGCATTTAAAGTGCAAATTAATGCAATGATACCACGTCTTTATCTATTGTTTCCTTTTTTTCCTCTCATCTAATTAGTAAAAGATGTGCAAAAGTTTATGCAAATAATATTTAACACAATTCTTTTGGTCGTTTATCAGTTAAGCTAAGCAACACCTTAAGTAGAAGAGCTACAGGAGGATGCAAACCTGAAGAGCACGGCGGAGGGGGCGAACGGCTCCTTTAGCGGCGTGGGAGCCGAGCCAAGGGGTGTAGCGCCAAGCGAGATTGCCATCACTACCAGCAAGGACTTTATGGCCACCAACAACCAGCTCAATTGACCACTTATTATGGAGCATCTCCCACATCACAAAGCAGCCTTTGTGAGTGGCTCCAGCCGCCACTACCACAGCCGAGCCGCTTAAGCCGGGTTCTTCTAACATAGTCATGCTTACTTTCCCTGTTGCGAAAACATTCTTCACCACCATTCCTTCCAGCTTCTTGCACCCTGTTGCTGCCCTGAAGTGCTCTGTTATGTATTGTGCTGAGGATGATACCTGCCCATTAGACTTCCAAACTCAAATTAGACCTTGAAATCAAGAATTTCAAAGTGAAATTTGGGGCTTAAGAACTGAAATTCCTTCAAATTCAGGGAATTTTTTTTTTTAATTTATAAATGAAATGGAGACCTAAAGTCCCATGTATACCGAGTCTAAATCCAAGTCTCTACCAGAACTTGTAAAGATTTTATGTATTAGAGACGACGAGCAGCTAAAGATTGTCTATTATTGGTCAATTAATTGTAAATGAATCTTGATTCTTGATCATTCAAGAGCAGAATATGGAGGAAAGCAACGATAATTGGCAAGAAAACCATCAATCTTAAAGGTGAAAGGCGCACTTTCCATTTTGATTAGCCCAAAATCAAAATTTTTGTCAATGGAAAAGTGAGAGCACCCCATCAAATGTTCAAAATGACCATAAACGCATCAAATCTCTAAATGGAAAAACATCGAAATGAAAAATGCAACTTTTTCCCTCAAAAATGGAGATTTAAACCCCAAAAAAATTTCTTTAAACGTATGACCAATGGAGCATGATCTCAACTTCTTAATCAGCCCAAAAAGTAGAGGGAGAAGAGAGAGAATTGGATAAATTCATGCGTTTCGAGTTGAGATGAAGAGTGACCTGGAGGATGGATTGATGAGGGTGGAGGGAGATGGGAAAAAGAGGGCAAGCAAGAACGCTTAAGAGGATCTTAAGATCAGACTTCTTATGGAAAAAGAGGTTCTTGACCCAGTTCTTCCATGCATGGCTTCTCTTTGATAGCTTTTTGGTTTCGTCCTCGTTCGATGGCTCTTCCGATAATGGAGCAAGTCGACTCATTTGACGAAATGCTCCCCTTTTTTCCTTCTTCTTTTCCACTGCTGCCCAGTGAGGAACCGCCTTGGCTCGCTCTACCTCTGCTACGGGGTGCTGAGAGAGAGAGAGACTGGAAGGAGAAAGAGGTCCGCTGCCTTAAAAGCAGTCTCGTTCACTTACACTCGCAGCATCTCACTCGTATGCTTTTCTTTTCGCTCCTCCCTTTTCTTTTTCCTTGCGGTTGCGCCGTATTAAAGTAGGAGATATATTTTTAAAAGAATAATTTTAAAAATAAAAAATTATATAAATTCTACTAATGAATAAATTAATAAAAATATATGGTATCAAAATTATTACTATTTGTCGCTATAACTCATAATATGATACATAATAAGCTTTAGGGGAAAAAATCTCATGATATGAGCAAAAAATCTAATCATCTAACTAAATATATATCATAACGTATTAAATACATAAGTCAAAAATTTAATTGTCTAACTGTATATATATCATAACGTGTTAAAATCAAGGTTGTTAGAATTAATATCTTAGTTAGAGTTGATTGGAGGGGGAGGCAATGGTTAGAATTGAAATCGTAGAATTGGATTGAAGATTATAAAATTTTAATATTTGTTTGCAATAATGAAATTATTTTTATAAGAATAAAACTATTAATAAGTATTCATAAATATTTATAAAAAGTTAGTGTAACTATACTTTTTGAAGATTTTGATACAAAAATTTAATGAATTCTTGAATATAATTATGTGTTAGTACTTCATGAATTTTATTTAAAATAATGGACGAATTATAGAATCATTCTACAATTTTATCATAGATTTTTGGAATTAAATTAAGATCATAAAGTTCCAATAAATCGTATGATCATTATATCCAAATCGGGAGTTTAATAACCACCATTAAAATACTTGTACATATTAGTAGACATTATCAATAATAGACTTGCATATATCATTACAATACTAACATACAAAAGTCTACTTCTACCCTCCTAAAATGGATAGATATTTACCTTGAAAAGAATCCATTTAACATTATAGAATTTATAGGCATACGATTTATAGGCACACATGAAGAGACATTTCCATTAAAGGTTTCATACATATAACTATTATACCTTGATAGTCTAATTCAAATGAATGTACTCTTCCAACATTACCAAAAAAAACCTTTAAGGGTACATATAATTCAACAATCATAAAATCCAATAATTTAGAATCTACAACAACGTTTGAACACTTATATCACTCGTAAACACAAATTTCGAGTCTTAAATAAATAAAGATAGGAAATTGAGAAATAAATATAATTTGTATTGATTTTTTTTTTTACTTGGGTACAATCTCTATATTAAATACAATTGATGTAATCCTCCGATTCAATTTCCCTATAACTCGAATGATTCGAGAGCGTTTTAACTTGATCTCGAACGTTGATGTAAAGTCGGATGTTGAACGCTAGAGTGGTTCTTGATCTAGAAGTGATGAAAGTATTGAATTTGAATTCTTGACTTTGACTTCGAATGGTTGCAAACGTTGATCCTTGACGCTTGATAATTGGATGTTGTTTGCAATCCGAGCTCTTGATTTTGCAAATACTGACCGACCTTCAAAATGAAGGGAAGGACCCCTATTCATAGCCTTTTTGGAGTTAGGGTTTGAATTGGGTTTGGGCCAAACCCATAATTCGGTAATTATTTTTTAAAAAAATATTTACTTATTTATTACATTATTAGTGACACGTGTTAGTTTCTAATTGGGCGAAATTTAATTTCTTTTGATTTTAATTTTAAACGCCTTCCGAAGCTACTTTTGACACGTGAAAATTTGCAATAGGTTGAATAAAAAATAATTTAATTTTTCACATAGCGACATGCAATTGGCTACACATTTTTACCACTTATAAATGCCCCTTCGAAAGTCAACTATGTGCACGAGCTTTTGAGTGCTTGAAACGGTTGGATCTCGAATATTTAAAACATCATTGATATAGACCAGTCATAATCATTATCTTGATTTGGAACTTTTTAGTTTGGCGTGGGACAATACCAGAATTACTCAGGTCGCGTGTTTGAACTTGTTTAGGTACAATTCATGGGAGCCCCTTGCTTTTCTTTAATAGGCGAGCCACCGAAATTTTTCTTGAAAGAAAATATAGTGACTAACCATGGTTATATAAAAAATTATTTGGGGTTACAACAAAAATTTAGTAACAACGGGAAAGAGAATGAACTCACGAGGTTTCACGCTTAAACAAGACACACTTACTTTTTCTCTTGTAAATTACCATCACATTTTTCAATTTGAAGTCATACAATAAGATTTGGTAGCAACAAGAAGGAGAATCTATTGGGCTTCATTAACTTTTCCCTTTTAAAGTACATTCACGTTTTTTTCAATATTTGATAATAGCCAGGCGTCTTTTCATTTACCCTTCCTTCAACAATTCAACATCCACTTTTGCAGCAACCTCAATATTGAAACACGGGTTTCTCTCTCTCTAAACACTTCAATGGCTTCTTCTCTCTCCCTCGTGCTCTCTTTTTCTTTACGTCCGTCACTGACGACCTCCTCACATGGCAGGTCGGCAATGGAGACATTGTTGGCTCCGGCGACATCAGCGAGATGCTGTTGAATGCCAACCACCGTCATTCGACGACTTTGCTCTGGGCGAAGGCAGTGACACCGTTTTTCGGCTTCGACCCAACTACTCCACCCGTCTCCTCTCTTTTCTCCAGCCGGCTCTGAACCATGATAAGACTCAAACGGACTCCTTAAGGATGGTCATTGCAGCCTTCGCCATCTACAACACCGCCCACTTCTTCCGGTCCCGGAGCCAGACCTCTACCTAGGCGGCACTTGAAAATGAAGCTTTAAGCCATTTTCTCTCTCCCTCCCCCTCTTGTTTACTGGGTAAGCCCAGATGAAGTTTCACACTTAATTTGTTCAGATCTAGAATTTGATTGTGGGGATTGGAATTCTGTGAATTTTGGCTCGGAGGTTCTTCTCCTCAGACCTGGGTTGCTCGTGGCTTTCTTCACTGGGGAAATCGGCCTCTATCACCGGAGATTCCGTAAGCTTTTTAGCCAAGTCAGTAGCCATGAGATCGGGAGTTGCAGCGACTGCCATTGGACTTACAGGTCGTAGAACCAAAGAGGAGATGGACCCCCACGGTTACCTGAACCGAGGCTGGGTTAGCGGGTCGCCAATTGGAGAGGACAAGATTGACTAGCAGCAGGAGAGTCATCTTCTCCGGTGCCACAGGTGAATTTTTGGCAAAAGAACCGCCGGCGATGAGTGCTTGCTTTGGGTTCTTCTAGAACTTCCAGCTTCCAACCTATTTGATTCTTTTTTTTTTTTTTTTTTGCTTTCTTCTGGGGCATATGAAGGCTCCATTCCTTTTGTCAAATTGAATCAAATAGGTTCAAATTAGAAGCTGAGAATTCAAGAAATTGGGATTTTAGTGGGCACGATTTGGAGAAAAGATGGAGAGAGAAATAGCGAGAAAGTTTGAATTTGTGTGATGTGTTTCGTACTCAATTTAGGTTGGAGGAACTAAATCGAATTCTATTCGGAATTGGTTTCCAACACCTGTTTTTAGAATAAGCTGCATAAGTCTTTGAATGGCATACAAATTCTGATTTTTTTATCTCTTTTATTTATCCAGAAAATTATCAATAACTTGGAGAGATAAAACTTAAGTATTTGTAATTGACTGAGAATGTGAATCTGAGGTTGGCATATGACTATATAAATATATAAGTGTGTATCTCATTTATCATCAGCGCATACTCATGTTCTTCTTCCCCTTCTCCAGTTCTTTTTCCCCTTTTCTCCAGTTGAAATTCATTTTTTAACCTCAATAAGCGACCTCCCGTGATTAATTTTGTGATTTAGCACCTCTGCTGTCGTCTAACACACAGAGATATGGAAAGCTTCTAATATAGCCTCAAGCTCTGCCATGACCCGATGGTTTTTGACAACATATTTAAGAAATTGCTCAGCCATGCTTTGCCACCATTCTTAAGCTTTAGAGTTTTAGAAAGTCATGATATAAAAGGCTTCAACCTTTGGAAAAGACCCCATTTCTCATCATACAAATTTTTTCTATCATCAGCTCCACCAAATTGACCTGTGGAGCCCTTCAAAAATCACTTGCTGCAGTCGGCAAGGTTGTATCGTTGTTATTATAGGAAGCAATGTTAGTATTTTCCATGGACTCCAGGCTCTTGGTCACAGTAGTCCCAAAGTTCTCCTGAAAGCCCTTTTTCCTAGCATTTACTTTCTCCATATTCTTCGCAGGTTGTTGACAAAGATGAATCCAACTTAGTTCTTTCTATCTTCCGATTCTTCTAAGTAGCTTTAGTATCCTTATCTCCTAACTCTCAATAATGGGCTCGTTTCTTATTCCTCTGAGATTTTGTTTTCTCAATTTAACTTTCACGTTTGAAGGTTCTTTTTCTTTTTAATTCTTCATCCGGAACTTGCCATAATTAAAACTAGGTCTGAATTGTTTTTTACTTCATTTTTCTTGATGATGAACTCTCCATAGCCATGACCCTCTTTTTTTTCTGATTGTGAGTGAAACTTTCAGATTCTGTCAACTGGCGCAAGATTACACCTTGAAGATACTTGGCCCTTGGTTAACCCCTTACATGTTTTACCCCTTTTAGGGTATATAAATGGGTTAAACTTACTTTATGTTGCGCAAATATGAAAAGTTTACTTTTGGTTAACCCCTTTCATGTTTTACCATCTTAGGGTATGCTCACGTTATGCAAATCCGAAGAGTTTACTTTTGGTTAACCCCTTGCATGTTTTGCCCCCTTCAAGACACATGAATGGGTTAAACCTCCTTTATGTCACGCAAAACTAAAGAGTTTACTTTTGGTTAACCCTTGTATGGTTTACCCCCTTTAGGGTACATGAACAGATTAAACTTCCTTTATGTCACTCAAATCGAAGAATTTACTTTTAGTTAACCCCTTGCATGTTCTCGCACCCTTTATGGTATACGAAAGGGTTAAACCTCCTTTACATTACGCAAATTTGAAAATTTTACTTTTGGTTAACCCCTTGCATGTCTTACCCTCTTTAGGGTACATGAACGAGTTAAACATCCTTCATGTCATGCAAATCTGCAGAGTTTACTTTTAGTTAACCCATTGCATGTCTTCACCTCTTTAGGGTACATGAACGAGTTAAACCTCCTTCACGTCACGCAAATCTGCAGAGTTTACTTTTGGTTAACCCCTTACATGTCTTACCCTTTTTATGGTACATGAACGGGTTAAACCCCTTTATGTCACCGAAATTTGAAGAGTTCACTTTTGGTTAACCACTTACATTCTTACCCCCTTTAGGATACATGAATAGGTTAAACCTCATTTACAATATTTGAAGACTTGATTTTTGGTTAACCCCATGCATGTTTTGCCCCCTTTAGGGTACATGAAGGGGTTAAACCTCCTTTGCGCCATCCAAATTTGAAGACTTGATTTGAGAATTTGTGAGTATAATGACTTGAGTGTCTTCGATGAATTAACTTGGAAGTCTCTAGATTTTTTTGTTGACTTGGGAGTATGCAAGTTCATGACTTGGGAGTCTTTTATGATTGACTTGAAAGTCTTTAGATTTCTTTTATTGACTTGGGAGTCTGCAAGTTCATGACTTGGGAGCCTTTTATGATTGACTTGAAAGTCTTTAGATTTTTTTAATGACTTGATGAGGAAGTTGCTTCAATTACTCAAGCTTCACTAAAGAGGAGATTATGTATCCTTTCTTAAAAGAAAATTACTGCATTGGATGTCACACCTCAAGTTATTAAAGAGGAGATAACTCAAGTTAAAGTGGCCATAAGACGTGTCCAATAAGTGTTAGGTACTTTGGATACTTTACTTGATGCTTCTCTCTTCAACTTGTTTTTTTATTGCAACTTGTTATTTGGTCTTTCTCCTCTCGAACTTTGACATCATTTTTTTTTTTTTTTGTGGCTGTGTTCAAATTTATTTTTAAGCTACCAACGTACCCAAAGGGAATGCAATATCCTAAAGGATCAAGTGAAACGTAGTTCAAGCTACAAGGAATGAATTATTCCACTGGATCTTTTTTTATTTTTCACCGTTCACAATTTATACTCTTGCGGACTAGGAGTAATGAATTTTTTTGTTTTATTTTTCCGTTCATAGTTTATTCTCTTGTGGGACAGGAGTAATAAATTTTTTTGTTTTGTTTTATTGTTCATAATTTATACTCTTGCGGGTCGGGAGTAGTACATTTAATTTCAACTTGAAGAATGAGCGGTTTAGACTCTTGCTAAGGAGCTTACAAGCGACAATATTCAAGGATAACAAAACTTCACGAATTTTCCATTTATGGGACCAACTCGTACTCCTTCGAGTGTCGATTATCTTGCAAGCGGTATTTGTGTAGACTTCTTGCACCACATAGAGATCATCCCTCTTTGAAGTGAATTTGCTTCCGGTCTTTGTGAGACATGATGATCGCCCTTCTTACTGTAAGTACCGATCTCCTACTTCAAATAAGCACGGTCGAACTTTTTTGTTGAATGTTCGTGATAGGCGAGCTTGATAGCATTTTAACTTTTGTCAAGCCTAAAGTCTTGTTTCATCCGAGGCTTCCAGACTTAGCTAGCGAAGCTTGTGATTTTCATCTCCAAGAGTTTGAGGAGTTTCCTTAAGTTCTATCTCTCGAGTCCGAATCCGCACATTCTAGAAGCTGTCACGTAATTGGATGAAGCTACTTCTTCTTGCTTTACATCCCTTTTAGGCCTAGATTCATCCCGTTGACCAGTAAGGACCACAGTGCACCTTTTTGCTCTCAACAAGCCATCTATCTTTACATCCAGTGTTGAGACGCGCTTCGTGCGGGAAGGGATGGAACTTTGTAATTCATTTGCATCACCAAGATAATGGAACACCGAGTCTTTCTCGGTTGAAGGGCTGGTGGCTTAGATGAATCTTCTTCTTTCTTGATCATGCTGAAAACCAAAGGTCTTAACTTCCTACTTCCTTTTATTCTATAGAATACCGATGGTTTAGGATTTTGGACTCCTCCAATTCTTGTGAAAACGAAAGGGCATCTCTCCGAGGTAGATAACTCGCAATCTATCAAACACTAATGACCTTGCGATAGGCTAGACATCTTCATCATCTTCAAGCTCTAAACAGGAAGTCATGTTCGCCGTGACTTTCTCAAAGAAAGTTGTTGGGAAGAACTCCTCTAAGGTAATGGGAACAAGTGGCTCTTGTTCAAGTAAGTCAACGAGGTTGAGTTTCCTGTTTCCTACTTATTCTTTGACTTTCTTTTGTTCTTCATATGCTTAGGATTCTTCCTTCCGCTTTGTCTTTTTCTATGATGAACAGGTGATGAATGAAATGACTTTGTCTCCTTGGCCTCCGACGAGTGACAAGAGCCTATCCTTCTTGATCTTCATCTGGAATATCTATAGTAGGATTGACTTCCATACTCTATTTTGAGAGAAGGAGCCCGATTAGACCTTTCCTCTTGATAAGATTGGAGTGGTCATGAAAGTGAAGGGTTCTCTAGTTGGATGAAGGTACTATTGGTCCCCAATCGTGTCATCATCATCCAATATGATCTTCCCATCCTTTGCTAACTGCATAATATGCTCCTTGAGTGTGGTACACTTCTCAAGAGGGTGACTAATAACCCTATGGTATTGACGAGTATTTTGGATCGAAGTCTTTCCCACTTCTTCGGCCACTTTGGTTCGGGAAGTTCAATCACTTTATTCTCTAGCAAGTCGTCTAACATTCCCGACAAGTACGAGTCCGGGAATGGGTACTTCTTCTCTTGAAGCTCTTTTAGTGTGGGATGTTTCTTCGCGGCATCGTTAGAGTATATGGCCTTCTTTTTCTCTCGGCTTGGGCTTCCCGAAATTCGCATCGGCTCTTCGGTGGAAATAGACATTGACTTTGTTTTAAAGACCTAGTACTTTTCTTATACTCGCCTTGATCCTTCCTTGATTCATACGATGAGGAAGACTTACTCGGGATAACTTGCTATCGTCATTTCAATGTCGTGGGCCTTGGTGGCCAATTCTTGGAAAGTCCTTGGCTTACTCACATGCAAAATGTAAAGCAAGTCCTATTCTATACCTTGGGTGCATATTTCCATAGCGGATGGTTCGGATAATTGATCCTTACATTCAAGGCTGAGGGCTCTCCAAGCAATTGATGTAATCGAGAACTGGTTCATCTTTCCATTGCCTTGTATTCGTTAGCTCTATCATACTAACAATGCGTTGGGTCGCTGTAGAATCTGTTAAGGAATTCTCGTTCGATTTGCTCCTAGTTGATAAATTCTAGCTCTAACTCCGTATACCCGTCAAAAGCAATTCCCTTCAAAGTTCGAACGAACCGCTTCACCAACCTATCTTCTTTCGTGCCAACATTGTCTGTAGGTTTCGATGAAGCGCGCAATGTGTTGCTAAGGATTGCCATTACCATTGAACTATTAGAACTTCGAGTGGTTGATAGCCATGCGACATTCTGAAGGCATCAATCCTTTTAGTAGGTTTTGTGTACAGGTGAGACTTACGAGACCCTTCTCCTAATTGATTCTTAACCGCCTTTGCAGCTTAAGTTTTGGATTTGTTCAACCGACATTGAAGTCAATGGAATCTCCTTCCATTCATCTTCGATTCTTCATTACGGTTGGACTCCTTATCGGATCCCTCGTTGTCGGATCCTTTGTTAGAGGCTTCAAATGACCATTTCTTCAACTTTTTGTCAACCGAGTTATTTTCTCACTTTGGAGCTTAATCTGCGCGTCCTTTTTGCACTCTCTTTAGTAAGTTTGGCTAGTGTCTCCTTTATCTCATTCAATTGTTTTTTGACGTTAATGCTCTTATCACCATTATTGGCATGATGACAATGTTAGAGGATTCAACTTTAGCTTGAGAGAACAACGAGTCTTTGGGAGACAGAGGTGCGGAATCCCCGCTAGCATAACTATCATCTTCTCCACCAGAAAGCATGAAGATAGGGTTAGTGTGAGCATGGAGTTCATCCATCCCACGAGGAATCATCTCGCTTCAAGTTGAAGACATAAACAACTCTCTCATTCGGACTAGAGTGCAACACGGTTTGATTGACTCCATGAAGCGAGTTGGAGTTAAGGTTTTGGATTGGACGTAGCTGTAATGGTGCAACTATGATTAATTCTTTCACAGCAACAACGGTAGTAGCTCTTGCCATACTTCTTGTCATCATTTTGCTAAATGTATTGCTAGTGTTAGTGGATCAATGAGAAGTGGATCCAACAGTTTTGTTCTTTAAAGATTGAGCAACGACGTTCTTGGAAGCCATGTGTTCTTCAAAGATGTAGAGTACCAATGTGAGAAAGAGATGAGAAGCCGAGATGACCCACCGAGCGTGCCAAAATTTATATCGAATTTTCGATTCTCAAATAAATAAAGATAAGAAATTGAGAAACAAATATAATTTGTATTGATTTTTCTTGTCCGGGTACAATCTCGTATCAAATACAATTAATGTAATACTCGATTCAATCTCCCTATAACTCGAACGATTCGAGAGCGTTGTAGCTTGATCTTGAACTTTGATGTAAAGTCGATGTCTGAACGCTAGAGTGGTTCTTCATCTCGGAAGTGATGAAAGTCTTGAATTTGAATTCGTGACTTTGACTTCCGAATGGTTGCAGACTTTAATCCTTGACGCTTGGTAGCTGGATGCTTGTTTGCGGTCCGAGCTTTGGATTTTGTAGATGCTGGCCAACCTTCAAAATAAAGGGAAGGACCCTTAATTATAACCTTTTTGGAGATAGGGTTTGAATTGAGTTTTGGGCCTAAACTTATAATTTAGTAATTATTTATTAAAAGAAATATTTACTATTTAATACATCATCAGTGACATGTGGCAACTTCTAATTTGCTAAAATTTTATTTTTTTAATTTTAATTTTAAACGCCTTCGAAGCCACTTTTGACATGTGACAATTTGCAATAGATTGAATAAAAAATGATTTGATTTTCCACATGGCGACATGTAATTGGCTACAAATTTTTGCCTCCTACAATCACTACTACAAATATGACTTTTTATTACAGTTGATTTATGACGGTTAAAAGGACAAACTCGTCATGAAAAATGAGGCAGTGACATTTTTGTAAATAATCGACCTTGTATAACACTTATGACGACGATTTATTTAAAGAACCTTCGTCATAAGTTGAGCAGATCACCTTTTGTTACGGTTCTTGGAAAAACCCGTAGGCATAGGTTACATTTGATGACGGTTCTTCCATTGAACCGTCACCAAATGTTTCTCCAAATAGCATCTAAAAACCCGAGAACTCATACCTGCTGTTTCCACCCTACTCCATCTGCTCTCTACTCTCGGCCTTATCGTTCTCCACAGTTCCTCTTGTCAACTACTACCTCAAATCTATAACTCGGTACCTATTGTTTCCAAGCCCATTTCAACTGGTAATCTATCCTCACCGTTGTAGCTGTCCTCTTGCTCACTCTTTCCTTTTGCTCATTCTTTCCTCTCGTCTTTTTAGGTGTAGCTGTCCTCTTGTTCACTCTTTCCGTCAAGCCTCTCACTCACTCTCGCCATTGTCGTCGTTCTTCCAATATGAATCTCTATCCTCTCTTATTTTTCGCATTAAGTTATTTACAAAATTTAGATAGTTGAATGTTGAATATATTTGCAGTAATTATATGAATGTTGAGAATGTGGGTAATGTTTGAGATTGTTGAAATGTTCAATTGTTTATTGAGAATGTGGGTAACATTTATTTAGTTTGTTAAGTTGGAAATTCATAAAATGTTTGAGATTTTGAGAAAAGGGTTTAGGAGTTTAAGATGTAATTAATATAGAAAAATAGAATGATAATTAAGGATGGTAAACCGAAAAAGTATCCAAATTTGTATTATACATGATCGTAAACTGGAGGCCGTGATTTTTTTGAAATTTACGTAATTCATAAGACAATAATGAAATATGAATGAAATATTGAGGCTACCTTTTAATTTGCTTTAACGAACGAAGAAATAACAAGAACCGGAGTTCCCATATTCTGTTTAACAATAAGGTCGGGTTCACAAGACAAAAATGGGGTGTACATGCAACTGGGTCGTTCCACGAAGAAGGGGAGAAGGGGTAGAGGAGTCGAATGGAAACAAAGGTGATAAATAATGAGAACTAGTACTAATTGACTATTGTTTATCACCATTATTTTCATTTGACTCCTCTACGCCGTCTTCCCTTCTTCGTAAATTGGCCCACGTTGTTAATCATAACATGGGAACTTCGGTTCCTGTTATGTCTTGGGTAGTAAAGGAAATTAAAGGGATGACCTCAATATTTATTCATATTTAATTGTCCTATACATTATGTAAAATTTCAAAAAAATCATCTCTAATTTATAATAAATGTATAATACATCAAAATTGGAAGCAAAAGGAAACTATATATTATATATACATACCTTTTTGTATTTAAAAAAGAGAAATTTAGCCACTATAAAAAAATAAGTTATAACAATGGTCCATGTTGGGAATATATGCTACCAACATATTTTTAGTTTTTATGTAATTTGACAAAGGGCATGCTTAATTGTGTATTACTCGTGCTTATTTTTCTTTTCATAAAATTATCGTATGCATTTCATAAGCTTAGAAAACCCGTTTAAAAAATCTGTGCATAACAAGTTATCCTAGGTCGCGGTACGTGCATAAATGTGTGTATAGCGCTCGGGATATTAGCTTGGTATGTATAGGTTTTTGAATTATCCGTGTTGGACAGCTTTGATAATAATATGATAATAGGTTGTATGGCTATTATAATCTTATGATAAATTTGACAATGTTGTACTCGTGCTCATTTTTCCTCTCGTTCTTCAAGTGCAATTATGATGACAATGGGTTTGATGTGTATATCTCTACTTATGTTACCATATAATTAAGGATATACGGATTAGCCACTTCAATTTCATATGTTGTACTTGAAGGACTAAGAGGAAATGTTGCCGAAATTTTATCAAATGTAAGATAAGATTTTGCTACACAGTCTAAGGTCATATTATTCTTGAATGGGTTTAGGACCATCTGTCTCTGTAGAAGAATCTTCGACTCATGTGATATTATTTGTGCGTAATTACATGATGAAAGTACGTACACTTTTCAAACTAAATATGGTGAATTGCTTTTTGTGTATATGGGTAAGGTATGGATCGAGTGTGGGTTTATAGCGATAGGAGGAGTGTGGAATATCGTGATGGTGTTTATAACTTTCTAGAGATTACCATCGAACATGCAACCAAATTCGAAGAACAATCCATATTCTCGTCCGTGTTTAAGCTGTTTTAATTCCTCAAGATTAACCCCTAAGGTTGTAAAAGATGTAGACACTAAAAAGTGTCGTTCTTTTCTCTATTTTTTATTTGTTGGCCCAATGATGAAAATCTCGAGTCTTATTTGAGGATTTGGATCTCGGATCGTGATCGATTAGTGCGGCATAAGCCAGTAAACCACAAAGAACCCCCAACACCAAATAAACAGACCTTTTGCCTTGGGTCGGTCCACAAATCCCCTTTCTTTCGGGCGATCCAAGAACCGGGCCAAGCCTTCGGAGACAACGGAGTCCAATGTTATGTACCGGGAAATTCCAAGTTCAGAATACTACATTTTACTTTTGTCCAATTAGACAAGGAGTTAAAGACCTAAAAGGGCGTTGAACATTGCATTTCATGATCACAAGAATCAAAGTGCTGCGTTTAAGCTCCAATGCAGTCCACCCGAGACTAGGAGCTCATCCACCTAAACAACGTCACTTGGTGGCCGGCTCCAAATACCACTTTTTCCTCACCTTGAAACGCTATGTTTTGGGCTAAGGAATCCTGTTGTAGCTTAAAAGCTCGAAACCTTAGAAAAGCCCAATATGGCCAGCGCCTTCAACACATAGTTTCACCTCAAAACGTCGTGTTCTATCCTAAAGACTCCTAGGTTAGCATGCTAGGGCACGAAACCCTAGGTGTGGCCGGCATCCGCCACCCCTTATGTACCAAGTTCTGGCCGGTTTTATCCTTTGCTTTATCTCGGTCTTATCATTTTGATCTTACCACGGGTTTTGATGTCTGCTTTTGGACGGCTGGTCGAGCATAAACCTAGGTCTTTCCTTGACCTAACCTCTTCCTATAAATAGAGAGCCTTGGCTCTCATTTCAACACCACTTCCTGCCTTAGCATCACACTCGCTGCATTCCACCTACAATGGCTCATCCCTCAATGTTTCTCTCGCTGAAATTCGTTTAAGAGCTACTAAATACTCATCTTTGTATTCTAATCTCTTGGTCCCTTTTTAGCGTATTCCTCTCTACTTCCATCATAATCCTTACATTCGATCCCTAAACTCCATAATTCACCTACCTACACCAAATACTCATAAAAAGCCTTCCTTGATTCACCACCGTCACATCAAGAGTTCCAATCCGAGATCCGAACAGCAGATTGGACAACCCGAGGGCACAGATCTAGTTTCCAATTTTTCGCTTTCTTTTCTTTTCGCTTTGCCTTTTCTTTTCTTTTCATTTTGCTTTTCTTTTTGTTATTGCTTTCTTTATCACTTTCTTTACTTTTGCCTTTACCGCTTCTCTAATTATGTCTTGGTTGCTTTAATTCTTTTTGCATGTTGTTGTATGCTTGTGTTTTTCACATTATTTAATTCACTACTCAAACTAGTAATGGCCGTCTATGGATGAGCGGAACGGAAGAGTTTATCCCTACGTTTCGTACCCTCGCCCCGAATCGATTCTCGGTTCAAAGACCAATAAAGTTATTTTTAGCCTCTTTTAGTCTTAATTTTTCCATACTAAGATTGTAAGAGCAAACTTTATTTTTGTTTTTGTTAGTTTTTCTTTCCGAAAACTAACCGGTGACTCCCTTTATTTATTTCTTCTAAATTTGCATCTCGGCTATTTTTGGCTCTAGGATAAGAAAACAGGATCTGGATTTGCCTAGCCAAGGTAGAGGTAGAGGCTAATCTCCTCAGCCGTAACCTCCGGCCAGCGCCGCCACCACCCGGTGCGGAGTCACCGCTTGCGCCGAGTGGTGAGTAGGTAGGGCTTCGGTCCGGATTGGTGTTTTCACATTGATCTAGCCCTAAAGCCTCACGGCAGATTCAAAACCCTAATTTTATTTATCGTGTGGTTAAGAAATAATATCCCGAGACTTCTTAAAATAATTTCTAAAATGATTAATAAAAATCGTCAATCAAACTTTGCCTAATTTGCTTTAAATCAAATTTAATAAAATTCAGAAATCTTAATAAAAGGTTCATCCCAACATTCCAAAATCCACATTCTAAAACTATCTTCAAAATTAATCTTTAAAAATGAGACCCGACACAAGTGGGGAGACTTGGTGCGCCCTGGTCGGTTGTGGTTCCTACGAGTGGTGACTCCACTGGGGATAAATCATTTATTAAGAGGGCGAAACTTAAAAATTTGAGTAGTGTGTTTTTATAATTTGCTTTCATTAGACATCTCGCATTTAACAACCTTTGAACTAGTTTAAATAATATTTTGTACCCCTAGGAAAACTTTATTGTACTCCCTACTTACCCTTTCCGAAAAGAGGCTCCCACTTGGTTCCTTTAGGCGGGCCCAACTAGACTTAATTGCCCGAGGAAACGATACTCCTCCCTCGTAGCGCACACTCTTGGGTCAAACCTTTTGGTTCACCGAGAGGCACCAAGAATTCTGGTTGGTATCATGTTGTGAACCCCATGGAGGACCAAATTCTCGTACTATGAGTCACCATGTATCCTACCTTGTAAAACTCTTTGACCATAGAACTTTTGACTATTAGGTGGTCCCCCTCTTCTGTTTGTGAGACTTTAGGAATAGGTAAGGAGCGCTGAATAATCCTTGCAAGGGTGCAAAAATAAAAATCAAAATAAAACTTTGAGTCAATCCAATGTGTGCATTTTAGCCAAAAAGCCAAATTACCTTTTTTTCCCTCTCTTAGGTCGATCCAATAAATGCATTCATTAGCCAAAAATAAATTTCATCCCAATTAGGGTGAGTGCATTTCATTTTGCATTAGCCCAATTCAAATTTCATCTCACAATAGGTGAGTCCAATCTTATATTTCATTTTGCATTAGCCTAATTCAAATTTCATCTCGGAATAGGTGAGGCTAATCTTGCATCTCATTTTATATTTGCCCAATTCAAATTTCATCTCATAATAGTTGAGTCCAATTTTGCATCTTGTTTTGCATTAGCCCAATTCAAATCTCGTCTCAAAATAGGTGAGTCCATATTTGCATTTTATTTTTGCATTCAGCCAAAGTCAAATTTCATCTCAAAATAGGTGAGTCCAATTTTGAATGTCATCTTGTATTCAGCCAAAGTTAAATTCATCCCAATTAAGGTGAGTGCATTTCATTTTCGCATTAGTTAAATTAAAATTCATCTCGAGTTAGGTGAGTCTGCTTTTGCATTTTCATTCTCATTTAACTAAAACAAATTCATCTTCCATTAGGAATAATAGTCTATGCATTTCAGTTCTACATTAGCCAAGTCATAAACATCATCACATAACACTTCCTTTTCTATGCATTCCTTATGTGCAACCAAATAAAAGAGCATATCATTTTCCTTTATCCTAGGATCAGCCAATCCTCAGGTCAAGCACTTAAGCCCTATCTCCCTAGAAGTTCTTCCATGAGCCAATCTTGAGCGTACTCTTTTGGGTTATAGGATAGGAAATCCTATGCAAGTCGGGAACCCTAGCACGAAGCATCCGGGAAGTAAGAAATCTACTTAAACACCAACACGGTCACCACTAAGATGTTTCATATTAGTGTGTATGACACCAGTATGTCCTGTACCTTTACTAGTAACATCGGTGCGTCGTCCAAGGTCTAAAAACAATCCTCCGTCAAAAATGGCCAACCAGCCAGAGCAAACCCCCATTATGACCTTGATAAAAGAGTCCGTTGCTAAAGTAGAAGCTAGGATTGAGGCTCGGAATAAGAGGATTGAGTTGATATCACAAACCCTTAGTCTCATACGCAAAGAACTGGAGAAGAAATCAAAAGCGAAGGATCTCGCCTGGAACCTCAGCCCTGACCTCGGTCCGATCAACGGGTAGATTGAATAGAGAAGTCTGCTGCGAGAGTCATCAATGTTCAACAAGCACTACCTAGCCCAAGGATTCACTTCTATCCCTAAAGGCAAGCTACCCCCTAAGTTTACCATGCCTAACATCAAGTTTCATGGAACCGAGAAGCCTCACCATCACGTGAGAACCTTTGTTGGGGTAATGACTTTGAAGAATGTACCGGAGGACACGTACCATGTCATCTTCCCTAGAATTTCGATACGAGATGTCATGAAGTGGTATAACGCAATTGATCCACGTAAGGTCACTAACTGGACTGATCCGTGCAAGGAGTTTCTTCATCAATACTCCTACAATGCATATTTACCAGTCACTCTTCAGGATCTAGAATTGATCAAGCAAGGAGACGATGAAGGCTCCACCGACTTCCGTACTCGCTGGAGGGCGACAACCGCCAACATGACTGATCGGCCATCCGAGAAAGATCGGGTTAGAATCATCATCAATAACCTCCAACTCGCCTATAATCAGCACTGAAGTTCTTGTCCATGATGGACTTCAAGACACTTAGAGATGCTCGACATGCTCGTAGAAGAAGAACAAGCTTCATCCGACTAGAAGGTCATCCAATGAGCCCACTACTCATCAAGGATACCAATAAAGAGCGTATATTTTCCTTTCATATTTGTTCTTTGTCCATTTCCCTTTTCTATATCCATTATATGTCTATTTCCTTTTCCTATTTTCCAACAAAAAAAAAAAAACCAAACCTAATCTTGATCCCAGCTTCCATTTCTAATCTCCCAAATTCAAAGCCACTTTACCTTACTCAAAAAGAGTATAAACTCATCAGGAAAATGCATCGAATCATCAAGAAGCATGCCGATCCGATTCAGCACTAAATCGTCGGGTTCAAGGTCCATCGGCAGTAGTACATTGCAGTTCGAGCGACCTACCCTTCTTTAGGCTTTACTTTAGGGAGTGGGGACTAAAGTGCAATTTTATCTTTGTCTTTTTGAACTTTTTGCATCATCTTAATAAAAGATTGCATTTGTTCTTAAAATAGAGTCTTGTATTCATCTCCTTTGTATGAGTCAAACTCCTAAAAACACAAAACTCAATAACAAAGCACCCTACAAGGAATTATTCAATCAAGCATCAAGCATCAAGCAACATCAAGCATCAAGCATCAAGCAACATCACACATCAAGTCGGCATCAAAGAGGTCACCAAGCACCATCACCTTCAAAGAGGATCTTTTATCGCCTAATCAAAGCTCACTAACTTTCCAACATTAGAGAAGGGTTAGACACAAGCACCCAAGAAGAACGTGGGGGCTCAAGATCGAAAGGGTCATACAACCACAACAACTCCAATAATACTCAAGGGGAAGACACCAATCTTCTACCATATAAACAAAGGAGCTATTAGCACACAAACTAAAAGCTCAAATTTAGAATGAGGCACATAACCTCAAAGCTTCATATCTTCAAGTAAGCATCCGTCCCTATTCGACGAAAGTGGATAGAAGTCAAGTCTCGGGGCAAGCAGCGGTTAAGGTTCAAACACAACTTAGTCGAGCTTCGGGCCCAACGGCGGTCAAGGTTCGGACACAACCTCGGTTGAGCTTCGAGCCCAGCCGTGGTCAAAGTTCGGGCACACCTCGGTTGAGCTTCGAGGCTTAGCAAAGGTCAAAGTTCGGACACCACACCAAGACTTCAGGACCACACTATGGCCAAGTCGAGGAATTATACTTGAAACATGATCTAGTTACAAATTATCTTTAGGTAACACTTAAAAAATATTTACATTTGATTATTAGCTAACAAAAATGTTAATGTAGAAAATTTTCGCAAGTTCGGACCTAGAAAGGTCATGTTTAGGCACACCCAACCGAACTTCGGATCCAAGAGGCGGTCAAGTTCAGGCACCGCAGCTGGGCTTCAAACTTTACTACCGAGTCAAGTTCATGCTCCCTGTTTAGCTTCACATTAAGCTCATGGTCAAGTTTAAGCATAGCCATCCGAACTTCGAGTCTCTACGCAGCCAAGTTCAGGAATCAACAACTCGGACTTCGGACTCCATCGAGTAAAGTCCAGGCCCCTCTATTAAAGTTCAAGTCAACAGGTACCTAATTTCAAACGCATCGATTCAAAAGCAACACCAGTACTAGGTAAGTACCCTTTAGTGTCTACTTTGACCATCGTCTTTCGGACTTGGTCAAAGTGGGGGCTAATTGTAAACACCAAAAAGTGTCATCCTTTTCTTTATTTTTTATTTGTTGACCCGATGATGAAAATTCTGAATCTTGTTTGAGGATTTGGATCTCGAATTGTGATCGATTGGTGCGACATAAGCCGAGTAAACCACAAAGAACCCCCATCACTAAATAAACAGACCTTTTGCCTTGGGTCGGTCCACAAATCCCCTTTTCTTTCGGGCGATTCAAGAAGTGGGCAAAGCCTTCAGAGACAACGTTGTCTAATGTTGTATACCGGAAATTCCAAGTTCAAAATATTGCATTTTACTTTTGTCCAATCGGACAAGGAGATGAAGACCTAAAAATAGCGTTGAAACGTTGCATTTCATTATCACGAGAAGCAAAGTACTGCGTTTAAGCTCCAAGACAATCCACCCGAGACTAAGAGCTCCTCCCCGAACGACGTCTTAGTGGTCGGCTCCCGACACCACTGCTTCCTCAGCTTGAAACGCTATGTTTTGGGCTAAGGAATCTTGTTTCAGCTTGGAAAGCTCGAAACCCTATAAAAGCCCAACATGGCCATTGCCTTCAACGCATAGTTTCACATCAAAATGTCGTGTTCCATCCGGCAGACTCCTGGGGTAGCACATTAGGGCACGAAACCCTAGGTGTGCCCGGGTGGCGAGCGTCCACCACCCCTTATTTACCCGGTTCTAGCCAGCTTTATCCTTTGCTTTATCCGGTCTTATCACTTTGATCTTGCCCGGTTTTTGCTGTTGCTTTTGGACGGCTAGCCGAGCATAAACTTAGGTCTTTCCTTGACCTAACCTCTCCCTATAAATAGTGAGCCTTAGCTCTCATTTCAACACAACTTCCTGCCTTAGCATTACACCGTTGCATTCCACCTACAATGGCTCATCCCTTAATGTTACTCTGCTGAAATTCGCCTAAGAGCTATTGAATACTCATCTTTGTATTCCGATCTCTTGGTCCTTTTTCAACCTATTCCTTCTCTACTTCTATCATTCTCCTTACATTCGATCCCTAAACTTCATCATTCACCTACCTACACCAAATACTCACAAAAAACCTTCCTTGATTCACCACAGTCGCATCAAGATGTCCGGATTCGAGATCCGGATTAGCGGGTGGGACAACCCGAGGGCACGGATCCAATTTTCACAACGGCTTATTTTATTTTATGCTTTCTTTATTGCTTTCCGTATTATGGACAAATGATGTATCGCTTTTAATTCCTCTCCGCCCAATGTAATCTTTTAGTTTTCCGCTTTCTTTTCTTTTCGCTTTGCCTTTCTTTTATTGTCGTTTCGCTTTACTTTTCGTTTTTCTTTCTTTACCGCTTTCTTTATTTCTACGTTTACCGCTTTTCTAATGATGTCTTATTTGCTTTAATTCTTTTTTGCATGTTATTGTATGCTTATGTTTTTCGCATTATTTAATTCACTACTCAAACTAGTAATGGCCGTCTTCGGACGGGCGGAATGTAAGGATTTATCCCTACGTTTCGTACCCTCGCCTCCAAATTCGATTCTCGGTTCAAAAACCGATGGAGTCATTTTTAACCTCTTTTACTCTTAGTTTTTCCATACTAAGATTGGAAGAGCAAACTTTATTTTATTTTTGTTAGTTTTTCTTTCCTAAAACCGATCGGTGACTCCATTTTATTTGTTTCTTCTAAATTTGCATCTTGACTATTTTTTGATCGTAGGATAAGAAAACAAGATCTGGATCTACCAAAACAAGGCAGAGGCTAAGGATGATCTCCTCAGCTGTGGCCTCCGGCCGGCGCCGGCCACCATTAGGTGCAAGTCGCCGTTTACATTGAGTGCTCGCAGTGGCGGGGCTTCGGTCCAAATCGGTGTTTTCACACCGATCGACCCAAAAGCCTCATGGCAGATTCAAAACCCTAATTTTATTTATTGTTTGGTGATGAAATAATAACCTCGGGACTTCTTAAAATAATTTCTAAAATGATTAATAAAAATCGTCAATTAAGCTTTGCCTAATTCGCTTTAAATCGATTTAATAAAATTCAAAAATCTTAATAAAAGGGTCATCCCGACATTCGAAAATCCACTTTCTAAAACCATCTTCAAAATCAATCTTTAAAAAAGAGACTCGATGAAGTGGGTAAATTCGGTAGGCCCCGGCCAGCCGTGGTTCCTACAAAAGATCACCTATATCAGCATGGGTTTGACATAACTTATAAGGTGTGGGTATGGCATAGGGAAGAGGAGTTTGTGAATAGTGGTGTATGCAGAAGATGAAGGATATGATGAAAATGAAACCAACGAGCATGGAATTAGAAGATCGATCAAAAGATCTGTTTCGTGGTGTAGAACGTGAATTTGTTGATCAACAACATGTATTGGAGCAATTGTTAGATAATTCGGAGAAACCTCTTTACCCGGAGTGTGATAAATATACCCGTTTATCGGTTGTGTTGAGGTTGATGAATTTGAAAATGGCTAATGGCTAGAGTGACAAAAGTTTCACGGACTTGCTGAGTGTACTCAAAGATATACTCCTAGAAGGCAATGTCCTTCCCAGCCGTACATATGAGGTAAAGAGGATGTTGTGTCCTATGGGCATGGGGAATAAAAAGATACATACATGCCCCAACGATTACATATTATACCCAAAAAACATGCACATAGACATAAGTGTCCTAAATGTGATGTACCTCGATACAAAATGAAAAACATTGATGGAGAGAGTATTGAGGGACCTTCCGCAAAGGTGTTGTGGTACTTGCCGATAATACCGAGGTTTAAGCGCTTGTTTTCAAGTGCAACTAATGTCAAGAACTTAACATGGCATGCCGACGGAAGAGTCTCGTGATGACAAGCTATGTCACCATGTCGATTCTCCTTAGTAGAATAAAATTGATTCATTATTCTCGGAATTTGGTAGGGAGGCACGGAATCTATGTTTGGGTCTTTGTACGGATGGAATAACCCCCATGGTGACCTCGGTAGCAAACACAACAGTTGGCCCATTCTTTTAGTTATCTACAACCTACCATCGTCGTTGTATATAAAGTGCAAGTATATTATGTTGTCAATGCTCATTTCTGGCCCTAAGCAGTCAGGAAATGATATAGATATGTACTTTGCACATTTTGTTGAAGATTTACAACTGTTGTGGGATGACGGTGTTTCGGTTTATGATGCATACGGTTAAGAGCAATTCACATTGCGAGCTAAGATCTTCACCACAATCAATGACTTCCCGTGTAAGGAAACTTGTGCGGATACACCATCAAAGGCCATAAGGCATGCCCTATTTGTGCAGAGGGTACTTGCTCCTATTAACTTAAACACGAGAAAAATACGACCTATCTCGAACACCGAAAGTTTTTCCCTTTTTCCATCAATATCGTAAGAAAAAAAGGCTTTCATTGGTGAAATTGAGATGAATTCCGCTCCAACTCCATTAACAGGACATCAAATTTATGACCAAGTGAACGATCTTGATGTGGAGTTCGGCAAGCCATACCGACGTCAATCCAAAAATGATGCGTGGAAAAAGAGATCAATATTTTTTGATTTTCCATATTGGAAAGAGTTGTATACGAGACATAGTCTTGATGTAATGCATATAGAGAAAAAAATTGTGAAAATCTCATTGGCACTCTTTTGAACATACCGGGAAGACCATGGACAGAGAGAAAACACGACTCGATATATGTGAAATGGGAATACGAAGGAATTAGCACCACAACCAAAGGCGAAGAGAACATATTTGCCTCCTGCGTCTTACACATTGAATAAAAGGGAAAAACAATGTTTGTGTGAGACCTTGAAGAAACCGAAAGTGTCATAGGGATATTCTTCAAACATCAACAGACTTGTTTTGATGTTTGATTATAGATTATTCGGTCTTCACTCTCACGATTTTTATGCTTTGATGCAACAAATACTGCCGGTTGATATCCGAGCCGTGATGCCCAAACATGTCGGGTAGTCGATCACAAGACTTTGCTTTTTCTTCAATGCCATATGTAGCTAAGTCATTGATTTGGAGAAATTGGATGATCTTGAGTGTGGCGTAATCGTTACATTGTGCCAACTTGAGATATACTTCCCACCTTCTTTTTTGATATCATGGTGCACCTAGTTGTCCATTTAGTGAGAGAAGTGTGATTACGTGGCCTAGTTATTTGCTGATGGATTTACCCTTTTGAACATTTTATGAAAATTATCAAATGGTATATTAGAAATCGGTACTAACCGGAAGTATGCATTGTTGAGGCATACACGGATGAGGAGTGTTTTGAATTCTGCTGTGAATACTACCGCCACATGGAAGTTGTTCGTGTTCCAAAACATCAATTTATGGGGAAGATCGGTGGGTAGGGGAAGCTGGGGCTGAAGATTCTAACAATTAGTTGGGATATGAGGGATCAAGCACATCATTATATTATTCAAAACAGCGATGAAGTGTAGTTGTTCATTGATGAGCACAAATCTCTCATAAGGAGACAGATCTGAGGACAAAATGAGAGGTGGGTACTGACTCATCATAATCGCACATTTGTCAACTAGTTTAGAAATAGAGTCATCACTAGCCAATTGGAAGAATCATGAGAACATATCTCCCAAACATTCGGAGGCTTGGCTAAGGGGCCGTAGTTAGAAGTCATATCTTACGAAGGTATGACATCAATGGATATTTTTCTACACAAAGAGGGAGGACAATAGGAGTACCATGCAAAATAGTGGGCTCACATTGGAGGCTCATGCATTTCATGTTTCCAACTCCAAAAACAAACATCTCGTTGTAGCTAAATTGTCATCTTACGGAGTCATTGAGGAGAGATATGGGAGTTAGACTATGTTGACTTTCGTGAGCCCGTTTTCCGAGTGCAAATGGGTTGATAATAACAACGGTGTCCAAGTTGATGTGATAGGATTCACGATGGTCGATTTCACAAGAGAATGGCCTGAAAGGGATCAATTCGTTATGGCATCCCAAGCAAGACAAGTGTTCTACGTTCGGGACTCGACTAATGATAAGTGGTCGATTGTTGTTCAAGGGAAGAGGCACGTTATCGGTGAGGATGGTGAAGATGTGTAAGTTTGTTGAGGAGATCCCACCCTTCTCCTTGGGAATGCCTGTCGAAAATGAAGATGCCAATTTTAAAGAATTGTATTTAAGGGTTGACCATCAAGAGGGCATATATATTAAACATAAGTCCAAAGGAGGGGAAAAAAGGGCCTAAAGGGGAAAATTATATCAACTCGATAAGAACATTATTGTATTAATAGATATCCATATTTTTTCTTATTTTAGTAACTGTAGCTTACTTTCATTATTTTTTACTTTAACAATTTTATGTAACGGATCATTGTTCGATGAGGATCAAAAGGCGGACTAACCTTTTCGGTATTTACGCCAAACAAGTAATTTATACCAAAAATTCCAAGGTTCAATAGAAATATTGAAAAAGTATCAAGTTGGAATTTTTTTTGGTGCAAATCACTTGTTTAGCAGAAATACTGAGACCATGACAAAGGAATGCGCTAGTACTGAAATTTATCCATTAGCGACCAATATTAGTTTTGATTTCCTTTCTCATTTATGATCCTTATATATTTTTTCTGTTTCTTATGGAAAAGTTGTTGGTTTAGGTACCTGAATTTTGTCAATCAACCAAAACTCAAGGATATATCTTTTGAAATAGTTGATTCCAAAGGCACATATATGATGGTAATAAGCTTTTTCGAGTAAACAAGTAATTTATACCCTTTTATGTGTGTTATGTTTCTTGCATATAAGTGGTTGATTAATGCTTTCCTCGGTTTTATGTTGTCCAATCTACCTCTACAAGAACTACAAGCAACGTATTCATAAGAGGAGCATCACTTTGGGACCATGACAAAGGAAATAGAGATTATTGATGAGATGTCCTCTTTGTGTATTCCTGTTTTAGTACTTATGTCAAAAAGTCCATTTCTTGATTTTGAAATTTTGTGTTATAAATGACTTAAATATTTATGCAAACAGGTTCATCTCTATTTGCCCAAAGTGATTTTTTAATAGATTGAGTTATGTGCTTCTCTTTATGACTATATTGCTTGCTTGGAGTTCGTGCGGAGGTAGCGTGGACAACAAATATGATTTATATATGTTGTCCAGGTTACCACTGTAACAACTCCAAGCAAGCAATATCATCATAAAGATAATCATATAACTAAATCTATTACAAAAGTGTCACTTTGGATAAATAGAGATTTCCCTTTTGACATAAACATTGAAATTAGTTTATACCATAAAATTTCAAGACGAGAGATGAACTTTTTGACATAAATACTCGAAAGAAGAGTACTCTTTGTATTATATTTCACATCATTGTAATATATTATTTGTTGGAACTTATTGTGAAATATGAAATTTTTGTCGATATTTTTAAAGATGAAAACTATTGTGTTTGTATTAATGTGGGAAATTTTGTAGATTGGAACAATTGAGGTTGTTGGTGGTTACTCTGTAAGTTGTTGTGTTTGTAATTGTGTATATTCTGTTTGTATAACTTTGTATAGGGAGTACGAAAAACAAAAAAAAATTATCACGAAAAAAATTCATACCTATTACTACGGTTTTTTCGATTCTTAAGGAAGAACCGTAGTAATAGGTCCGAATATAACCTATTACTACGATCCTTTCTAAAGAATCGTACTCATAGGTCTTGGCCTAATATTTTGGTCGAATAGGAGAGATTGGGCCAAGACCTATAACGACATTTTTATTTCAAGAACAATCGTTATATGTTAACCTATTATTACAGTTCTTTTATAAGAATCGTAATAATAGGCTATATATGACTACGGTTCTTTAAGAGAACCGTCGTCATAGACCTTCTTTTACTACGGTTTTGAACCGTAATAAAAAATGCTCACATACAATTATGGCTACATACACAAAGCCGAATAACCGTAGTTAAGGGGTCCTTTTGAACCGTCGTTCAAAGTGGTTCTCGTAGTAGTGTATTTTTATTAGTAATTAAAATCGCTAATAAATATTACAATAATGTAACATGTATTGATAAAAACTTGTGACTCGAAACAAATTATACCCTCTGTCAAACAAAAAACACACATTAATAAATCTCAATTATAAACTAAAGCTTAGAAAATAATGTACCATCAACAATTTTCTTTTTACATCCATTGATTTATTTGGAGAGAAATGTAAGGAATATTCTATTTTTAGAATATAAAAGTATATCAAAAGTTCAAAATTCTCACAAAAAACCAAAATAAATGGAAATAAAATAATATTTTTTAATTCAAAGTATTCACTTATGAAAATTAAAATATCGCAATGTATTGATGAGATAATATACAAGAGCATGGTCATGTTAATGAGAAATTTAGAAGATAAATTATTAGTCATTTTCTACCCATTTGAATATTGTCTCGCATTACAAAAAAGGTTGCTTCCTTCCACATTTAATTTTTCTTCTAACTACATTTATAAGTTTGGACATATAACTTGCCAACACTTGGAGTAAATGTGGGAAGGATAAGTATGGGAAAATATCTCCCGCATTTACAAGTAATGTGGATAGACATTCATTACTCACATTTATAAATGTGAATAATTATTTCTTACCCACGATTTATCTGTGGTTACTTTATACTTGCCGATACTAGAAACGTAAGAAGCCCTTATTCCCTCCACAATTATAAGTGTTGTTAGGATTATTGTTTATTTTTTTAAAATAATGATTTTTTTAAGATTTAATAATTAAAAAATAATAATATACTTATTGTTCTATTGTTCATTATTAAGTTCTATGTTAATTGCAAGTATTATTCTCCATGTATATAAATCAGCTATAATTTACAAAAAATAGATGGAAAACTATATTGAGTACATCATAATCTAAAAAATATCATTGTCTACATACAAAATTAATAAGTAAACATTCTAAAATTAAATCTTATTGTATTGTTTGAAATCCATGAATACATGTTTAACTTTATGTACCTAAATGAACTTATTGTTAATTTAAAACATAATTTCTAATATAAGTGTTATCATAATCTCTAGTTATCATCTTGATGAGGAGATGTTAGCCGAAGAAATGCAACCTGCCATACAATTAAAGCACGCAAAAATGATGTTGTAGGAAATTCTAATTAGCGTGATTTCAAAGGGTCACGTAAAAAACAAGAAGCCACTATACTTTATGTTTATCATGCTAAAAAAGTAATAGAATTAAGGCAATAGAAATGGTAAATGTGGTTTTGTGGAAAAGAGATGCACAAACAAAAAAACACTTCATTATGGTTTAAATATAAATGTGTGATCTATCATATGAGAACCAGTTATTAAAACGTTAGATAAAATTGTCAAAGTAACCCCATCCACCCCCAAACAAACAAACAAAAAAAAATACTATCCACTTTTCATGTAGCACTAAGTTCATTTGTCCAAAGTTCTAATTATGGATAGAGTAAAAGCACAACAAAAGTAAAGCATGGAAAGAGAAAAATTAGACAATAAGACAGCAAATAACACACGAACAATAGAAACACTAACAACCTTGTCAAATGACAAGAAAACTTTTCCTACATTAAAATACAAAGAGCATCTTCTTGCTAGCTTTATTAAGAGTAACATTAAAAAATTATCTTACTCAATGTGTCCATGTCAACCACTTGTTTGCTCTCGTTATAAGCCTAAAATGAAAGATTTTTAATTTCAGATTCAGTTCCACTAAATTTGGGTTGTGTTTTCTTTTCTCTTCCCCAAACAAAGATTGAAAAATACACACAAGAATCTGATCCTTTCAGAGTAGGACAAAAAGGAAGGAGAGAAATGGTTCATCTTTACAGAACGTGCAAGCACATCAGCTACAACTACAATGTACAAGCGCACAATGAAATCACAATCAAAACAGAGCAAACCATAGGCTTGCAATCATCCGACTCGAGGACTTCAAATTTGCCGATTGGCTCTCCACCTCTAGACTTGGTTTTAGAGCTTTGAATTATTAAACTAGACTTACTTGAGGTAAAATAGACTGGCAGCAAAAATCATTAGTTACATAGCAGCATAGTATGCTGCAAACCCATTATAATACCTCAAATGGGCATATCACTTCGTTGCTTCGTAGCAATTAATATTGATCAACTTTACTAAAAGAACCACATATAGTCTTAAGAACTAGAATTTAACATTCAAATATCTCAAAACACACACTAAGAAGTCTAAAACAAACCAGCAAACATAGTCATAGAAAATAACACAGAAAGTAAAGTAATGACTGATATGGAGACAAAAACTAACAATGAGACAGGAAAATAATTAAATTTAATCAACTCTCTACCATCTACCTAGGACTTGAGTGACTGACTGACACAGAGACAAAAAAAAAAAAAGAGACAAAAAAAAGGAAAAGAGATCAGTCAAACACCAAACAGACTCATAACACGAAAAAAAGGAAACCCAAAAACAAATAAAAAGAAAAAGCCAGAAGAGCCAGAAACCAATGGAAGAAGAAGAAGAAGAGCTCGAACCTAGATGCCTGTTGAAGCTATGCAGGCTCAAGAACAAAACCAAAACTTGAGTTTCAATAACAGGGCAGGTCTGAGTCTTAGATAACAATGGAGTGCAGGCTAAAAACCAAAACCAAAACCAAAACGAAAACAAAAATAAAAAATGAACTTATAGTTCAAGGAGTGGAGGTGAATAGTGACAGATAGGTGTAAGTCTCTAATAACAATGGCCTAAACAAATCCATTGCAAAATCAAACTTTTAATGATTTTGCTTCTCACATTAGAATGACAGAAGAGGAATAAATAGAGGTGGCCAGCATAACAGATGTGGGAGAAATAAAAGAAAAATGCAAAAAATTTTAAAAGCCAAAAAATGGAGAACAAGGGTTTTAATGACTTCAATCAGCAAGGAACTGACTGAAAAAGGAAGAGATTCTACTCCACTGACAAATAAGGGACTAAACAAACCCAGAAATTGTCACAAGTCTAGCTACCAGATCATTGGTCAACATAAAGCTTCCTCGTATTTGTATTTTCTTGACAAAATAAGCATGAATCACATATTCATAATCACAACCCACAACCCACCACTAATTTGGGTCGTGTTTTCTTTTCTCCCCCAAACAAAGATTGAAAAATATACACAAGAATCTAATCCTTTTTAGAGCAGACACAAAAGGGAAGGAGAGAAATGGTTCAACTTTACAGAACGTGTAAGCACTTAAGCTACCACCACAATGTGTGCGCACAATGAAATCAATATGAAAACAGAGCAAAACACATGATTTTCTTGTTAGGTGAAAGTGCAAACATAGGTTGATGGAAAAGGGGATGAAGAATTTGTTGAGGTTGGTGCCCGATTTGGTACTGCCATTCTCTCGAAGGAGAAAAATGCAAACTACTCTCACCTCACCCTTTCTAATTCTCGGGATGGCTGTAGTCCTCCACAGAACAAGGTTCATCTTTATGCTTGATCTATGAATGGCATGTAGATCTATAATTTTCTTCCCTTTTACTTATTCAAGAGTTTGTTTTATGTTAGTTTGCTAGAGATATGATTATAGTATACCGAGGCCATTGCAAATGAACCACTAAAGAAAATGTTGCAAAAGTTGTTGGTGCCTCCGCTGTCTTTATTATAAATAACCAAAATGGTAACTAGAAGATTCTTAACTGGATTGGTTGTTGTATCAGATGTAACAGTTCATATGCTTATAACATATTATGATTTATACTTACACAAACACACATCTCGGTGGACCTACACGTGGACCCATACCCCGTATAAATAAAACCAAGACAGAGACCTGCACATCTCTTAGGAGTCACCATTCGACTTCTAAAGCGCAAATCTTATTCCTCTTACCAAGAAGTCAAGTAAAGTTGCGTGGGATTATCATTGAAAATTTATGGAACTCTGCAGTTAGTTTGCTGTTGATAAAGCTCTTATATTGAAATTATCTCCATGTCTTGAAGTTGTTAGGAGCTCATAAAAGCCATTGTCATTTTAACTTTGCTGATTGCAGCTGACTTACATTCTTTTTCCCATCTATCTTAAGGTCTTAGCTTTCCAACAAGACCAGTAGCACATCATTTAGAGCTCAATTGCACGTGATGCGCAAGGGTCTTTAAAACAGTAGAAAATGGAGAAAAGAATTCCATATTTTAAGGTCTGAGCTTCAACATAATCAACGCCAAACAAAACACCTCTAGGCTCATTGTATACATCACCTAGGCTCATTATCGAACAAAACATGCCTAGGCTCGGATGCTTTTGTAATAATGGTAGGGAAATGAGCATGCATACATCACCTAGTCTCATTGCCTTAACTGCAATAATATAACTAGATTATAAAAAACAGCAACCGCAGACCTAGCTAGGATATAGGCAAAGAAAGATATTTCTAAGGTTTATATTTATTTTATACCTCTTTTTAACTTCTAGGCATCAAAATCCAAATGTGATACCAACATAAGACAGAGAGAACCTCGCATCTTTTTAACCGTTCAACTCCAAATGCACAACAATAACACTACAATAAGTAAGTGATGTATGCAAAAGTACTTGGGTTTTGAGGCAAAAAACTTCTACAAAGTTCCACAAAGTCAGACTGCAAGACCTTGAGAGCATCATCGGGGAACTGTAGCTCTGTAGATGCTAAAATATTCTGGAATAGCTGTATAGAGAGGAAAATTGCTTAGAAACTATAGCCTTCCTTTAATAATTATATTATCTACTCTAGAGTTTCCAAAAACTGAATAATAAACAAAACAGCTGACTATTTCCATCAAATAGAGGGCCTATCACCAGCTGATACAATAATGCTCCAACACTCCACAAATCAGCTTGAAAAAGCCGGATTATCATGTGTAATCACGAAAGTTTACATAATTCCATAATTTATGGACTTGGAAGAAGTCATTTGCCTACCTTCGCATCATATTTCCGGTTCTGTATCAGCCAAGCCTTGAGGAGTCAAATATCTACAAGAGAAGCATTTATAAACAATATCGATGACTCTACAAAGATGTTACCTAGCAAGGCATACAGTCATAAGCACAAAAGCCACAAGTATTTCATTACCGATATAGAAAAAGGTTGGCAAAAAAGATCATCTACGTAAAGATATCCCAACAAGCGTAGATAAGTTTCTCTTAAATTTCATTTTAAACGGGTATGACCAAGATGAATTTCTTTGGGAAAGCAAAGGAACAGACTACTCATAACTGAAATTTGTAAAAGTCGGACGTGAAAATGTACAACAAACTCAAAATAGAAATATATACCCTTTAAGATTAGACTCCACTAGAAAAAGAGAGATATTCAACTGTTACTACCAAAAGTTACATAGGGGAATGTCTTACCTAGCAAAGCCAAAGTCACCTATTTTCAGCAATTGAGCCCCCCTTACCAAACAACGGTTCTGAAAGTTCAAAGCATGTTGCTTTAGCAACATACTTTAGGGCTCAAAAAATAAAAAGTGTGCATAAACAATCAACCACTAAATGTAATATTACAGAAACCAAATACAACCATTATATTACTTCTACAGCATAGATAATAGCAATTGATAGCTACAATGAGTTCTAGTGAGTTCTGGTAATGTTCAATATGTAGTCTTAAGATTGCACAATGTAGATAACACACCTGGGGTTTCAAATCTCTATGAATGATTTTCTAATTGTGCTTCTTTCTATGTTCATTGCTATTTGACTTGAATTTCCAACTCTATGTCCATTTCCATTAAAATGCATATTAAGAGCATGGAATTTTGCAATACTATTGACGTCCATTTATGAAGTAAAATGGTATTATCTTGCATTTATAGCATAGCAAAAAATCAGATAAGAACAAAACTAGGGTTACGACAGCGAAAACTAAGTGCCGCTGAATGAAAAGGTCGAAACACATGAACTACTCTTTCTCTATCTCTCTCGATTGGAACATAAATTCAGCAGTCATAAGCAATTTTGAACCTCCAATTTCACCCAACAAAATTCAAAATCGTGGACACACAATCACACAACATGTAAAAGAATAAAGACTCAAAATCAAAGCGGAAATCAATCGCAAAATTAGGGGATAATTTGGAGAACAGAAACCCTCGTACCTGGAAATCAACCGCAAAATTAGGCAGCGCGGGGTTTGGCAATGGCAAGGCTGTGAACGACCGGCCATTGATCGTCCGAGAGAGAGAGACCATGTGAATGAGGAAGGCGGAGAGCGAGGCAGTCGGTGGTCAGCGATTTGAGACTGAACGTGAGAGTAGTGCGAGCGGGTAAGAGCGAGAGAGGGGTGGGTTTCGCTGGGAATGGAGTCGGCGGCCGGCGATTGAGTATCGGAGAGAAAGAGAGACCGTGAGAGTAGTGCGAGAGGCTGAGAGTTGTGTGATTGAGAGAAGGGCGAGGGTAGTCGGTGGCGATTTGAGCGTGAGATTAGCGAGAGAGGGTAAGAGCCATAGAGGGTGGGTTTCACTAGAACGAAGAACAAAGTGTTCTATCAGGCTTTCTTTTCTTTTTTTCTTTTCTTTTTTACTTCATCGTGCTTTTATTTTAATAGAAAATGTTCAATTAGTGTTCCCGCTAGTAATTTTAAATTAGAGCATGTTTGGCCTAATTTTTAAAATTTATTTTTAAAAAGTGTTTTTTTGAAAAATGTTTTTAAGAAAAATTTGAAGTGTTTGGCCTAAATTTTATATAAGTGTTTTTCAAATAATTAATTTGTTTAGCAAGATTTCTATAAAGATAGACATAAAATAAAATAAGAGATAGAGAGAAGAGAGATAAAGATAGAGAAGAGACAAAAATTAAAATTACTAAAAAGATAAGAGAGACGTAGAGAGAATGGGATTACTGGTGGTTGTTACTGAGTTTTTCCAAAATTAGAAACGTAAACATACTATTTGTCATTTCGTTTCTTGGGAGTTTTTTTCCAAAATCGTTTTTGAAAAATAGTTTTAATTTTAAAAAACTAGTGTTTGGCCTAACTTCAGTTTTTAGAATTCAAAAACAGTTTTACAATCTAGGCCAAATACCCACTTAGGAGGGCTAATTTAATTTTTTCCTCTAAATAATTTTGCTTTAGAAGAAAATTTCTAATTTAATTTTTTTAAAATTTATTTTAGAAAAAAATAGTTGAGCATGATTATCCAGCCGTATATTGAGAATTTGATGAAAGTAGCTTCAATATAATTAGTGAGAAAAATCAAAAAAATTGAATTCATGATTTAGGTGCGATTTTTCGTAATTTATCTTGTCTGTCTCGAATTATTGTGAATTCATGTGTAAACCAAAATTATGGAAACTTTACTCGTAACTTCCTGATAATTTATGGGAATTTACTATAAATTTTGGTATGCGTTGGATGAGTAGATTGGAAGATATGAATTTTTGAGTGAAAATGTGTTGTTTTGGGTAAAATTGGAACTAATGGAGTGATTGAGTTAAGAACTTAAATTTAAGAAGTTATATGGCTAGATTAAGAGATATATTATCGATTAAGGAAAGTTATACAACCATGAACCACCTATGCGCGATATTACGCAATCATGAAAACGATAAGTTCGTTGATTAGAAATCCTAATTGATATATTTATGTGATGATGTGTTTATCTTGAAGTACATCGATTATAAATGATATAAGCATGCCTATATGAGTTGGATTGATTGTGCTTGAGTTGGAACTTGCTTATGTGAATTGTTAGTTATGAAGATGTTACGTATGAAATTGTTGAGCATAAATTATATGAATTAAGTACATCTCTTCAATAAGTAATAAGAAGATATAAGGAAATAAGAAAATATAAACAAGTAAATAAGGGAAAAAGGATTGTGTTATTGATCTAAGACCCCACGAATTAAAGAACCCTCTCGAAGTTATGGCCATAGAAGTGTTTGTCAAACTGAAGCCACGAATTGAATTGCTTCCACGAATTCCTCGACGGTATGCGTCCTTCGTAGTTTGAGGCTTGCCTCGAGGCCACGAATTGTTATGCCTCCAAGAACCGAGCCCACGAATTGTTTGGCTCTAAGAACCGGGTCTTTAGAGCAGTAACATAAATCTTCTTTCCATTCAAAACTAAGAAGACTTAAAAGAAGTATGATATGAAGAAACAAATGATTATGCATGATGAACAAGAAAGAAAGAAGTAATGATTTATGAAATGCATAATTGAACTCAAGAAGAAGAATGAGAAGAAGAACGAATCCCGATTTCATAAGAAATGAATACGATAAGAAGTAAGATATGATTTACGTGATGAATGCCGTACACGATGAATGATTCTATGACTTACTTGTGAAGAAAGATGAATGAAGTATGTTTGATTGAATTCATGAGCAATTGATGTCATTGTGCTTCTCGGCAAGTTGGTAAGTTTAGTATCTCGCGTGTCTTAAGCATGTATGATCCGAATCGCATGTTATGAATGAATAGTGAACTTACGAGTGTTTGCTAATGAATTAATGTGCAAAGTGAAACCCGGATTGGGTTTGGGTTATTCGCCGGGCTCGTGGAGCTCATGACCTCACCAACATTCAGTACGAAGCTGGACCTCTTGGAGTTCCTTTTGGCTTTTAGGAGTACCAAACCGACGGATAAAAGATGTCGGACTTAGTCCGTGTTCTTATGTTTCCATGTTTGTAAGGCTCGGATGTATGTTTGACGGAATGTTGACTATGTATAATAAAAGACTTGTGTGTTTACTTTGAGTGTGTGGCTTGTTAAGTTTGTGTTGTGGATACTCAAGCATGTGGCTCGTTGAGTTTATGAATGTGTTTCGTGCGGGGTTAAGGCTTTAAGCCTATGGGATTAGCCATATTACGGAGGAAACCGTTGAAATTTTCAGGAAAACCTTTGAAAACGTAGAAACAAACTTCCGCCAATCTAAGACAGAGCTATTAACCCTAAGTTGAGATCATAAGTAGCCTTAGGGGTTCCTCTCGGGAACCTTGGCATGTAATACTCCTAGGGTGGGTCTAGGGGTGTTACATTTCTCTACACTTGTCAAATGTGAAAACACAAAAACAATTAAAAATTCTCATTTCACTCCTCACATATTATCTAAATGTAGTAGTCCGAGTATGGAAGGATACATTATTTTTAGTAGTGTCGCGGGATTATGTCATGAAATGAAATATGTGAAAAAAGAAAAGATCATAATTCAAGTAATGTTAAAAGATTTGATACCTTCCGAAGGTTTGCTCGGAGAGAGTTTGAGTCACCCTAGAGGGGGTGAATAGGGTGATAGAAGTTTTTCTTCGAAACGTTAACTCTTTTGTTAACGAAGAGACAGAGACGAGTTCCGAGTCAAACAGACAGGTCGAAAAGCTTGGACTCGAAATGCTATCACGAATAGACAAGCAAGTCAAGCAGGAGTAATATGACCGTCCGAGTCTAGAATGAACTCGTGAAAGATAACACTTAGAAATTACGTGGAAACCCTCCCGGGGCAGAAAACCACGGACCGTGTCAATACGGACACGAAGTCAAATCCACTATTTTGAGTCCACAAAATACCGTGAACTCGATCGAACCTGAGTTGCTCCCTTAGACAACTCTATACAAGTTTTCCTAGACTCGTAAATTCCCTTATCCGATCTAGTACTTCCTGGCTGAGATAACCCTTACAGCTAGGGACAACTAAGCTGAGTTAACCTTTACAGACTTAGTCAAGGGACCCTTACAAAGAATGTAAGAAAGAGTTTGTAATCGAGTACAAGACCTTACAATTCGTAAAGTAATAAATTACGAGTAGGAGTTGTAAGTAGAAGATTGAGAATGTATACAAAGACTTTGAGCAAGTATGTGTATTAACAATATGTTCAAGCAATCTTCAAGTCTTGTGAAGTGGCTTCTATTTATAGATGACCGGACAAAGTAGCCGTTATCTTCATCTCGCTGACCGAGAGTCCTCTCGTGACCGTTGATAGAAGCTTTCGAGTCACTCGAAAGTATCCGTGTAATGCGAACGTTGGACAACGGTTTAACTCTCTTGAAGTCCTAAAACCATTGGCGGTGTCTTAAAAGATAAGGTGGAAACCACCGTTAAGCTTAGCGTTCCAGTTTTCCAGATTTGGAAATAGACAGCCTCGACACAATCTTCTAGGACTGGAGCAGAGAAGGTGAAAAGCCATGTCTCGCTGGTGATTTGACGTTCGAAGCCGGTTACTTTTGTAGTTTGAAAAGTGTATCCTCGATTGAATAACCTACAAAAGTAAATCAATTTTGGTTCTCAAAGTATAACATACTTTGGTCCAAGGTTAGACATAGATAATAAAATAATTATGATAATTAAGCAGCTAATTATCTAAGTCGAAGAGGAATGTAATTTTCCGAGTCCAATATCAATGATACTCGAATTCCATCTCGATTTAGTCTAAGTGAAGGATCAAGTTCCGTAAAGAATATCGAGTGAAAAAACTTGATATAGACTAAGTAATAATCATACTAAAAGTACCGACTATAACATAATAGAGCTTATAACCGTAAGTCGATTCCGAGTGAGAAAAGACGAAATACTAGTCTATTCAATCTGCGATAAATCTGAGTGATGAGGGACTCGAACAGAGAACCAGCTTTTCGAGTCACTTAAGGATAAACAAGAAATATATGAAGTAAAAGTTGTATCACTTAGAGAAGATAGCATTTTACTCAAAGAAGTTTCGAGATACGGAGAATGCCTTGGAATCAAAACTCTATAAGTATGAGATGGTTATACCTGATTCATTTAATGCAACTCGAAATGCGTTGAGAGGTGTGTGAGTCTTCACCTTCTTATTAAAACATTGAAATCCGAGCTAAAATAAATCATTTTTACACAAAGAGATTCAATCACAACAATGGCCTAATTTATAGGTAAAGAATAAGAGATGAATATGATTATACTAATATTAATATATTTAAAGGGAGTACTAATTTGGAAAAAAAAGAATTAATTTGGAAGGGAAATGAGATTTAAGAGCTAATTAGAGGAAAAAAATTATATATGTTCTATATTTGTAAAGGAAGCCTTTTTTAAAATTTTGTTTATTAAAGACTCATTTTGAAATTAGTTTTTTTTTTAATTTGAATGATAATTTTAAAGTTGGTAATTGCAAAAAAAAATATATAATGGTTACTTTTGATGAACAAATATTTTCAATGGGATTTGGTAAAAGTTTAGTAAATAAATGTTTAGTACAATCTCTCTCTCTCTCTCTCTCTCTCTCTCTCTCTCTCTCTCTCTCTCTCTCTCTCTCTCTCTCTCTCTCTCTCTCTATATATATATATATATATATATATATATATATATATATATATATATATATATATATATATATATATATAATCTTTTCTATAAATTATGTTTCAAACATCTACAAAATAATTTAGTTTGAATTTAAAAAAGGATAGAAAAAGGAGGGAAGCAATTCTAGAAGGGTTAATTAGGCGGGATTCAATATGTTGCAAATAACAATTCATAAAACAAACTTCAATTATAGTATTAGATTCCAAAATGAAAAAGACAAAACCTTTTTTAAAAAAGAATTAGCTTTCAATCAAGAAAACAATTAGCCGACCTTATTAATAAACAAAATATAAATGAAAGGGTAACCAAGGATAGAGACTAAAGGATGGTTCGAAATGTCATTTTATATTAGTGTTTATAACAAATTTTAGCTCATTTTAAATCACTTCAACTATAATAGTTATAATAACTAATTATTTCAGTTTATTTCATCCCATTTCAACCCATTTCACCGATAAGCTAATCATTTCAACTCATAGCACAGCTTATAACAGACTAATCATTTCAACTTGTTTCAAGTAATTTTAGATCATTTAATGTAACAATTTGTCCTTAAGAAAATAATTAATTTTAAATACATTAAAGATTAGTATGAGCGCGTGCATTTCAAATTTTCAAATATTTTCATATTACACGTGTATATACACATGTATATATATATATGTCAATGTTGTTTAAAATGCAGGAACCGGATGATGACAACGACGACGCACGAGCATACTCTATAAATTTTAATGACTCAGAAGATAACTAACATTATTATTTCTATAAATTAAATTGTAGCAAGCAACTAGTAGCCTTAGTTAAGCTAATTTATTTTGAGTTCTAAAAATCCTTAAACAAATGAAATTAATATTATTTTTATAAACTTAATATTACTAAAAATAAAATTTCCTAGATTAAGATAAGCTTAAATAAAAAGAGGATGATAAGTATGAAGAGTGAGAATTAGAGTTGGATTAAGATAAGCTTGCTAAGAAATTGGGCCCGGAAAATCGAAGTAATAAGTCGCCCCATTGAGAAAAGAAGCGTAAGGGAGTATAAAGGCTTAAGGAAACCTAAAGCTTTTCATTTTCCTAAATCTAAATACCGATAGCCTCTCTCTATCTCCAGCCCCGACACCCTGCCCTCCTCCCGTCTTCACCGCCACCGACAGCCCCAAGCAAGCACTCGGCCGCGCCGACAGCCGCCGCCGGTCGGCCACCACCACCATCAACACCACCGATCCCCATCAAAAACCCCAACCGCCAACCACCGCCACGAAATCGCACTCCTTTACCCCTTCGGCGTCCCGTCCGAGCCGCCGCCCAAGTGCAGCAGCCACCGCTCGCCGCCATCGGCTTCTATCCCGACCACCACCTTGTCACCGCCCCAGCCACCAAACGCCAAGCAAACCACCTTCCTCAGCCTCGTTTTACTCCACTCGCCCCTAGTTTGGTCGCGGCTCCTCCGGTCTTCAGGCCTTGTCCGGCTATCGCCACTTTGACCGAGCACCGGCGCCGCTCACTACTCCCGGCGACAATCTCAACCGCCGGCCACCCGCTCCGTTTCAGCCATCCTCCGATCTTCAACCCTCCAACCCTCAAACCACCACCCTCAATCATCATAAAAACCCGACGGAAATTAACCCCTTTCACCTTGGTTCTCGTGGTAATTTATATTAAGTGTATTCGATTATTCTTTTTCTGTTTGGAGATTAAAGTCGAATTATGGCATGTATGTGATTGATTCATGGAGTTTAGGAGGATTTGGTGACAATTGATGATATCTGGACATACTCGAATTTAAAGTCGATTATGGACGAATTTCCGTATAAAGTACAAGTCATGAATAAATTGAGTTAGAAAGGGTTCGGATTAATTTAGATAATTATTTGACTTAAAGGCAAGATTAAAAGAAATGTGAGAAAGGATTTAACCTACTAAGAGGTATGGAAAAGTTGAAGAGGACTTAATTTCCGCCATTATAAGACAGATTAGGTTAAAAGAAAAAAATAATTAAAATAAATAAATAAATAAATAAATAAAAACATTAACATAATAAAATGACTAATAACAAGTACTTAAAAGTATAACTTTTTCTTGATTTTAAAGCAAGTATGATATTAATACTATTTATTAATAAATTTTGGTAGAAAAAAGAAAGGTAAGTATTTGGTGTAATGCATATACACCTATTTATGAATGCATCTTATAAAAGGAAATAAATAAATAAACCTTATGGATTAGAGATAACCTCAATATTATTTAGGAGAAAACTATGTATATTGAGGTAAAGTATATATAAAAGTATGTACATATATTTATGTATGTGTTTAAAAAGAAAGCTATATATATATATATATTAAGATTGTTATATATATATGTATGTATTTAGGCATGCATTGTATAAAATAAGATAAATAAATTATATATAGATTAAGGGCATCATTAGTATTCTTTAGTAAAAGCTAACTTTGTTAATTTTCATTCCAAGTATCTTTGAAATAATTTAATAAATAAACCAGAAATAAAAATTCAGTTTATTAATAAAACTTTTACATCTATATTTAAGGTCATCAAGCGTTGTGCGTTCATCCGCATTCCGCCCCAAAAAGAAAAAGAAGGAAGAACATTAGCTCAAGGTACGTTCATTGATCGTGCCCTTCAATATTTTATTTACAAATCAAGGTTGGATATGGCCGCCATTAACAACAATAAAGAATTATTTGCAAATAATATTTGCCATCATTAATATGAACCCGCCCATCAAGTGCCATTATTTGGTACGCCCAATATCCAGGTTAGTAACACCGTAATCGTTAACCGCCTTCAACCGGATTATTCGATCGGTCCGGGTGTGTGCACATGCGTTTAGGGAAACCCGATGATCGTAAAGGGATCCATTCGGATAATTAATCAGCAACAGCTTTTATATTATTCACTCCCCTCATTTACAAATGAATTGAAATGCATGCGCTCAACTCAATTATTTCATAACATTTATTTTACAGACATGATAATGGGCATATTGAGCTTCGACTTACAATTCGAAAATACTTTCTTGTTTTGTTTTAGGTAAAGATGTTGAAAGTTTGAAGCAAGAGAAAAATTCTGGTCGGGAGTTAGAGGCTCGCAGTGGGCAACCTTGTTTGGGATATCAAGGGTTAAGTGTCGTTGTCATAGTTTAACAGACGGTAGTTTATACGTATGTTTAATCTTTGTATAAGTTATAGTTCATACTTCATCATGATTCACTTGTTGTTAGTAAGCAAGAGTAACCAAGGTTAAAAATATATATATTGTTATAGCCTTGCCCTTTCCTTTGGTAAGGGCGGCGGTAATGCCCCGACCTACTTTCCGCTGTGCTAATCATCGGGTAGTGGTTTATTTAAACTAAAATCGGTGATTACGGGTTTGGGGCGTTACAGCTAAGCTATAATAGCTTATTTAAATAGTCATTTCAAACAAACCCTAAGTATGATTTTAGCAAAAGGAAGACTAGGCATGTTCGAAATGATTGTTTAAATTAGCTTTTATAGTTGAAGTGATCTCGAAATTAGCTAAAATGATTAGATGTTATAGCTGATATGAGTTAAAATGAAATTATTAGGTAAGCCTTCTCGCAAGGGTTGCCTACGTTGTCCTCCATTAAAATGGAGAGAAAAGAAGTAGAAGGAAAAGAAAAATCAAATTGAAGTAGAATAAATACAAAGCCCAAACTTAGCTATCCAATCTGTAGCTTCGATTCCCTTCTCTCGTACTTATGATCGGTGAAAATATGAGTTGTTATTATTACTCGTTATATCTCGTTATAGCTATTATGAGGTGTTATGGGTTGTTATGAAATTTGTAATATATTGTTGGGAAAAAGTAAATAATTAATTTAACTTTCCCAAAGTAGGAGTATCAATGCATACAAAGATAGTAAGAGATGTTTACAAGACTAGATCATCCCATTTCACAACATACTTATCCGTTCTCACACTACATGTATACTCGAATTTGTCTAATGATCACTATTGGAGTTCGTTGTTTCTGCCGATGTTTGCGCAGTACATCTTTCTCTCCACAGCTCATACGATGTCCCCGCAAAGGCGGATCTAAGCCATTTATTTTGTTGTGTGTTGCCCTTGCATCCGTGCATGAACCAATGCAATTCATCTCCTAGCCTTCATCTTCTCGGTTGTATTTTGGACCATTGAAGTATTGAGCCCCGGATAAAGCTTGAGAAGGGACAAAAAAGAATAAATGTTGGTAGTGATCCTGCCCTTTTCTTCACATAACAAACATTGGTTATCCACATGAATCGCTCTTGTATTCAAGTAAAGCAAGTAGTTGGTAATTTTCCTTGGCAAGTCAGCCACAAAATCATCTTATATCTTTCCCATGCCCAACTTTTACAGATTGTTTCCCACCATGCCACTCTTGCAGATTTTTGTAGGAGTTTTGCGTATATTGTTTTTGGCAGAGAATATCTTTTGTTGCACTATCCATTCCCCGGCTTGTACAAGCACTACCCAAGCATTGAGCTAAGTCATCCCTCACTCCAAGCATTTTCCTCCAGCCCCAAGCATCAGTATTACGACTCCGAGCAACAAACACATCTTTTCCCCGCAGGATATAAGATGCAGCCCATCGATCAAGACCGAAACCGAATGTGTCAGCTTCAAATCCATTTTGTGCATAATGCTTTGTTCCAGTGCTAAAACTTCTTTGAATTTTAGGCCCCTATTCTGATGCGGTTGACATGTGCTTTTCCAAATCACAAGTGTCATTTTTTCTCCTCAATGCTTCCACTCCACAAGAACTAGCTACACAATGATTCAATTGTGTGGATGGTATGTTGGGGTAATAGAAATATTTGAGACCAAAATGTAATCAAACCCGTCATGACTACGTAAAGTAATGTTTTTCTACCTGCATAGGATAGTGATCTTACTGCCCATGAGGTGATTCTTTGCTTGATCTTATCAATCAATGGCCGACATATGCTACGTGTTAATCTCTTGATTGATAAAGGTAATCTCAAGTATCTAAAAAGGAATTCCCCTAGTGCGAATCCCGTGCTTTGCGAATATGATATTGGGCTTCGAGTTTACGCTTCCCAGTATATTTCGATTTTTCTAAGTTTGCAGAGAGCCCAGTCATCTTGGAAAAATCTTGAAAACAGTCCCAAATACACTCGAATAGACTTTAAGTCACCCTTGGAGAAGAATAATACATCGCTCGCAAAAGCTAGATGTGTTAATTTTACCCTTGCACACTTGGGATGGAAAGTAAAGTTGCTGTCGAGAGTGGCCAAACCAAGCCCCCGGGAAAAACTTCCATACATAGCACAAAAAGATAGGGTGACAAGTGGGTCACCTTGTCTCAAGCCACAAGCACCTGAAAAGAAACCCTTAGACTCTCCATTCACATTTATAGAAAACTTTGAAGTAGAAACACAACTCATAATTAATGTTATGAACATACTGGGAAAACCAAACCCTTCTAGCATGGCCCGCAAAAAGCTCCAACTCACTCGTATCATATGCTTTTCTTATGTCGATTTTTAGCATAACTCTTGAGGATATGCCCTTTCTCTCATGATGCTTCACCAATTGATGAGTGAGGAGCATATTATCTAATATATCTCTACCTTTTGCAAAGACTCCTTGGCTTAGATTGATGATATCAGGTAGCACACTTTGTAATCTTACGACCAATGTCTTTGACACAATCTTGTATAGTACATTGCAAAGGGAAATAGGTCCGAAGTCTGTCATTGTGTGGGGTTTGGTTTCTTTGGCACCAGCGTAATTAATGTGGTATTTATTTTCCTGAGCAATTTTCCATTCTGGAAGAACTAAATAACTACTTTTGATATGTCTTCGCCTATTATCCCCCAAGCTTATTGAAAGAAACCCGCAGAAAACCCATCGTGCCCCGGTGCCTTATTGATATTCATGCTGAAAACTCGTTGCTTTAATTTCTGCTATTGAGACCGAGGCATTTAGCTGTTGGATATGCTTAGATGTAAGCATGGGTCCATTATGAATCCAAGTATGGTCTAGCGGCTGTGTATGTGTAGAAGTACCCAGTAGCTCAATGTAGAAATTGATAAATGCATCGGCTATGCTCTCCTGTGTAACCTCGCTCTCTTCTATGGTGATCAACAATCCTATGTATTGTATGCATGCACCTTTTCTTCTTAATGAGAGCATGAAAATATTTGTTATTTTCGTCTCCATACTTCATAAACCGATCCCTTGCTTTTTGCTTGAGGATTGACTCCTCAATCTTCCTTGTGTGCATATATTCTCGCCAGGATAGTTTTTTCCATCTCGTTGGATAGAGCTACAAGTGGGATTTACTTGCAATTCATCCTATAGGTGTATCAACTCGTGTATAATTGTTCAACCTTGCAACTAATTCCCTTGAAATGCTGTCTATGAAGTTTTTCAGCTCGGTTTTCAAATGCTTTAGTTTTGTGACTATTCGGAACATGAGGCATCCATTGACTGGTACGGACCAACAATCCTACACTACTTCTTGGAACAATTTGTGCTCTGCCCACACATTGAGAAATCTAAATGACTTTTTGCCACTCTTACTTTTGCTCAAGAAATCTACAAGCAATCAAACAGTGGTCCGACACACCAGGAGGCTTGAATTCCACTCGAAGCTCCATGAGCACTCGGAGTGCATAAGGGTTAAGTAAAACTCTATCCAGCTTTGCCCACACCCTTGACAACCCATTCTCGCCTGTTAGACCAAGTGAAATAATGCCCAGCTATAGGTGCATTGCACAAGCTATTTCTAGTAACACAACTAAAACATTCATCAATTTCATTTTGCTTTGCAATGGCTACTGATATTCTTTCAACTTGAGACATAACCACATTGAAATCTCCTAGCAATATCCATGGGGCAAGTATTAGAGGTTGCTAATTGATCAATATCCCGCCATAAGGTCCGCCTAACTCGTGCTGGAATTTGAAGCATATATGATGGTTATAAAGCCCATAAAAGCATTGACAATCTCAATTCTACAATGCATAAGCCGATCACTTACCTGGATTATGGACAAGAGCACACTTGGAAGCCAAAACACCCATATTCTCCCATTATAGTGATGAGTGTAGTTTGTTGCAAAATTGTACTCGCGGGAAAAGCTTCTTTGCTATTATATGTGCGGAATTTTCCTTGACATGTGTTTCAATCAAACCAAAAACTCCTGGTCTAGCTTTTTGAATAGTCTTTCTTATTTCGGCTTGCTTATTTGGGTCATTTAGACCTCTAACATTCCAACAATAGAGTTTCATATCTGGGATTGACCTATGGCCCCGCCCATGCTTCTAGCTTTATCGAATTTATTCATTATTGGACCTCTGTTAGCCTCTGCATTCTCGATTCTCCACTAGTACACTCGAATGCATTTCACAATGGAATCTTACTTTGCCTTGTGCTTTCGGTAGCTACGTGCTTTGGTGGGGCACTTTTGCTCGCTTGCTTTTTCATTTGGCTTTGTGCTTTCCTCATAGGAGGAACCGATTGCTGCTCTTTCTCCATAAGTACAGGTTTTGGAGGAGCTTCTTCAGTCGGACCTTTTCGGAGGGACCCCTTACTATTTATGTAGCATCTGTTGTCTTCTTTGGAACCCAAACTCGCTTAGTTTGCTCGCCTGCATTCAGATTTTTCATGGCCCAACCTTTTACATTTATGACAATAGTATGGAACCCATTCATAATGCAATTCTTGTGCAAAGCTACTCCTTGCTTGATCATACACTCGGAATTGACTCTAGTAAAGATTTTAACACATCCACTTCTATAAGAACACGGGCATAGGAGATTCTAGCCTTTGAGGCGAGTGCATTTATCCGTATCAAGTGAACAACCTACAAGCACTAGCCAATTTACTCAGTCCATTCATTGACCCAAAGTGCAGGTCTAGATTTGGAAATTTGATCCAAACTAGAACTTTCGTAGTTAGAGCGTGCTCAAATCTGAATTTAGTTGACCAAGGTTTGAGTATCAATGATTTGCCTCCTATCATCTAAGGGCCTCATTTTAGGATTTGACTCATATCCTCCGAGAGATGGAAACCCGAACACATACCATCCTCGCAGACATGACAATATATATCTGGTTTACTAGCAATTGTCCAAGTGCTTATCCACAAAATCTTTCACCAAAGTAAGTTTAGGCATTCGCCTAATAACACATCCAACCGAGTAGTATTCCAATAGTCGATTTCCTCCTAAACATCTTCAACACGAGATATGGACTACAGGGGTCTCACCCTCAAAGGTAGGTGGTGAATAATGTAGCCCTAATCCCATGGTAGGATCACGATTTTTTGCAAACAATTCATCGAAACTCTTTTTCTTTCCATTTGCATCACCAATCTCTTTTTCAATCAATCTTTGCAGAAATTTCATCGTCTACCATGTCACCCTCAAAGGTAGGTGGTGAATAATGTAATAACAGAGCTCAACAACAATCTCTGCAGAAATTTCATTCGAATCAACAATAATTGTCTGTAGACATTTCACTCGAATCGACATGAGCAGGCTCAAAATTCAACAGCTTGGTTTTCTTTTTCAATCGGTGGAACAAGTAATAATAGGTGCACCAACCATTTCTGCAGAAATTTCATTCAAATCGACCGGAGCAGTCTCGTAATGCAACATTTGGTTATTCAATTCATCGTCTACCATGTCGGACCAACTTAATTTGTGTCCGGATTCATCAATTAGAGCCAAGTTAGGGTTTACCCGAGTTTTCTTTAGCGCTGGATTGGAATTGTCGAGCAAAGAAATTTCGTCAGCATTGTCTTGTTCACGTCGCGTTAGGGCTAGGTTCGGATTCTCAATCAAAGAATTGTGTACTTCTTCATCTCCGGCTTGTCCTGGTTGCTTCGCTTCGGCGGCCTCCCTCGTTTTACCATTCTCGTAGCACCGGCGATTTTTGTCGAACGACCACGCCCACAATCGCCGAGAGCGCCCTTCTCTTATGGGGCTTTTTGTCTTCTCAAAGCATACCGAGACATTTTTGCTAAAATTTGTAATATATTGTTATTTATATCATTCATTTTATATTTCACAATAATGATTATTTGGTGAATAATGCACATTTAAAAAAATATATATATTCTTTTCTAATTAATTTAATTTTTAGTCGGTTAGAAATATTCATATATTTTGTAAGTAATCGTATATTATTTTTATATAAATATCGTAAATATTTTGGGATAAAGTAATGTGTATGTTTTAGATACATAATATCTAAAATCTTTTTATATAATAATTTATCATGACAAGTAGTAACCCATTTCATTAAAATATTTGTATATCTTTTCATGCGAATATACAATAACCACAACAATAACAACAATTATGACAACAATGACAAATAATAATAATAATAATAATAATAATAATAATAATAATAATAATAATAATAATAATAATAATAATAATAATAATAATAATAATTAATAATAATAATAATAATAATAATAATAATAATAATAATAATAATAATAATAATAATAATAATAATAATAATAATAATAATAATAATAATAATATGAGGTTTTTTAATAATGATTATAGCTATTATAACGTTTATGAATTGTTATAACCAAAATGAGATGAAATAATGAGTTGAAAGGTGTTATAAATATTGGTATAAATGCCAATTTGAACATATCCTCATTTGAGTCCCAACCGGCATAGTCTTCTACCATTTAAATTGGAGTATATTATGGTATGAAAGCACAAACCGAGTAAGCATTTAACTCTAGTGTCCTTTGGTCTTGAAGGCTCCCTCTACCCTATCGAGACCAATGCTCCAAAGATCTGTTACAACATACCGGCGGACAAATCAAAATATCACCTGCAAGTCCAAATCGCTTTGTTGAACGTCATGCTACTTTTATGTTCATGACCACGGTCTCCTCGTTTATTGTTCGTCCACAAGCCATGCCTCCTTTTCCTCCGGGTTTGTGGACTCTCCGTAAGTCGATACAGATCAACCAGCTTGGTTTATCTAATGAGCAAAACATTGATGTAGTAGATTTTAACAATTGAAATTTCGATAAGCTTGAATTGCTCTTAATTAATTTCTCGTGGTGAAATAGTTTCACCACTATTGTCCAATAGTTTCCCATAAAAATCCTTAACCGACCAAACTCCTTTTTGCATTTTCCCGCTTCATCGAATTTTAAGATTTGAGCTCCAAGTTCAAGCCTTTACTTCGTATGGTGGCTCTGTGGTTGGGATGGGAATTATGCCTATTTACATCATGGTATGCATTAGCAAGGTATTTGTCTTGATATTCTTGAGCTATTGGCTTCACTTCGGTATGTTTCTTGCCTTTTTTCTCCCTTTCGTCTTCATCCTTTCCTCCCCGTCTATTATTTTGGGTGTTTACTTTGGACATGTCTCTTTGCTATGATGATTTTTAATCGGTGTTTTTCGACTTCCTCTATTCCAATATGGATCTTTATCTAGCTTGCTTGTATGGTTTGTTTGACTTTCGGTTTATGGATCGATTGATTTGGTTTCTTAAATTGTTAACAATGTAATTTTGTCCTCTTCAATTTATGCAAGGCATGTTTTGTTAGACTATTGAATTGTTGGATTTTATATGAGATGAATTTGTTTAAAGCAATTTCTCTTCATTTGTGTTTATTGGATATTATTAATTGTATAGTATAGGCGAGATGATTTCGAGTTTACTCGAGATTCCCAAGGCTATATGTCCGATCACCCTTAAAACGACCCAAATTCAGCTCTACAAGTGGGTTGTCTTGTGTCTGTTTTCCTTTGCTTTAGGCATTGTTAGTTACTTGTTTGATTCATTTATGGTTTTGCTGACGAGAGTAGTGTTTTCATTTGGTTACCGGGAAGTATTGATAGAGTATTTTATGATAGGATCTAGTTTTTGGGATCTTGCTTTGTTTTAGATATATTCACAGATTATAGTTGGGGTGACCCTCCTTGGTCTTCATCTTGGTTCCTTCCTTTTTCCCTTTGGACTAAGATTACTTCGTTGTGATTACCGGCATGTGCATTTCATGTTGGCACTACTCGGGATTGTAGATTCCTTTTTGGATGGCTAATGTATGATTGTATGACTTGTCTGTTGGGTTGGTTGTGGTAGTGTGAACACTTTGTGTCCGGTTGCTACTCTCTTATACCGTGCAAGGTGATAGGCCATCGTGTTTGGACTGCCTATGGATGCGGGGGTTCTCCTTGTTAGACATGAATTTGTTTCACTTTTTGTGGGAAATCATCTCTCCACATTTCATAACTCTTATGATGATATCGGTTTCTTTTTCGAGACTAATTTCAAACTTTTTTTTATTTTTTATGCTTGGAGGATTTTGTATTTGGTCCTTAAGGATACTATGGTGGCATTGAGATGCTATCGTGTTGCCCCGTTATGGGTTGGAAGTCGATAACTACTTTCCTGCCTAGTATTTTGAAAGTCAATGATGAGATAATTTATTTATCCGAGACTATTCTTACCGATTATTGTCTCTTTGAGTTTGTAATGTTTTCGGTCGATTGCACTTTACTTTGTTTTTTGATTTTTGTTAAGAATCTTTTTCATCTTTTTCATCTTGAACTTCCTACCGATCCTTGCTCTCTCTTTTGGCTTATGGATGTTTAGTGGCATGTGAAAGGAGGGGACGAGGATTGTCGATAGTATACAAGGAGGTTATTATGGGCTAGCTGTAGCTTATTTATTTTTTACGACTAATCTTGTATCTTGATCATTTTGATACCCTTCATGTATACTCGCTTATTGCTTTGACTATGTTTGTTTATTATGGGCGAGTGGAATCTCGGGTCACACTAGGATTCCCACGGTTCGTGCTCGACTAAACTTTTATGGGTCCGAATCTTGCTTCGCAAGATGAAAACATGTTCTTACTCGCATGATTTATGTTTTGTTTGCGGCCTACCTTTCTTTCTAGAGCTGGGACTATGGGGAGGTTATGATACTTCAATGAAAATTATAGCCTGGAATGTTTAGGGTGCTAAAAAGCACCAAGTGAAATAAGAAATTCTTTTACTTAATCAAAAGATAGACCAGATATTTTATTCTTGACTTAAACTTTGACTAATGAAGAAAATACCAAGAAAATTATAGCCTCATTAAGTTTTGATCATTTTGATTACATATTGAAGACTCGGACACCGATCTATATCTTTCCGAGTCATGTAAAAGGAATCGGGTATAACGATGTCATTCATATAGTGTTTTGATTCCAAGGCATTCTCTCGTGTCTTAGAAACTTACTTGAGTGAAATAGTATCGTTTCTATGCGTTTCGGCCTTCACTTATCTATTTAATCGCTTTCGCTTAGTGACTCGAAAACCGGTTCTTTATTCCGAGTCCACTCTCACTCGTAATCCGACTTGTGATTATTTACTCTATTGTTTGCAAAGTCGGCATTCGTAGTTCTTTTCGTGCTTAGTCTACATCAAGTATTTCCCACTCGATATTCGTTATGGAACTTGATTCTTTGCTTCGGACTAAGTCATATGGAATTCTGAGTATCATGGATATTAGACTCGTAAAGTTCCATTTCTTCTCTAACTCGGATAATCTGTTGGTTAATTATCATGATTATATTATTATCTCGTGTCTAACCTTGGACCAAAGTATTTTATACTTTGAGAACCGAAGATGTTTTACTTTTGTAGGTTATTCAATCGAGGATATCTTTTCAAACTACAAAAGTAGCCGGCTTGAACGTCAAATCACCAGGCAGATATAGCTTCTCAACCTCCTCGCTCCAGGTCCCGTAAGATTGTGTCGAAGCCGTCCGCTTCCATATCCGGAAAACTGGAAGGTCAAGCTTAACGATGGTTTTCACCACACTTTTCAAGACACAACCGATGGTTTTGGGACTTCCAAGAGAGTTGAACCGTTCTCCAACGTCCATATTTCAACGGATACTTTCGAGTGACTCGGAAAGCCCTTATCAACGGTCACAGAGGACTCTCGGTCAGCGAGATGAAGATAACGGCTACTCGCCTGGTTATCTATAAATAGAAGCCACTTCACAAGACTTGAAGATAGCGGAACATATTGTCAATACACCAACTTGATCAAAGTTATTGTATTTACTTTCAATCTTCAACTTACAACTCCCACTCGTAATTCATTACTTTATGAGTTGTAAGGTCTTGTACTCGACTACAAACACTTCTTACATTCTTTGTAAGGTCCCTTGACTAAGCCGTAAGGGTTAACTCAGCTTAGTTGTCCCTAGCTGTAAGGGTTATCTCAGCTAGGAAGTACTAGATCGGATAAGGGAATTTCGAGTCTAGGAAAACTTGTATAGAGTTGTCTAAGGGAGCAACTCGGGTTCGACCAAGTTCACGGTATTTTGTGGACTCAAAATAGTGGATTTGACTTCGTGTCCGGATTGACACGGGCCGTGGTTTTCTCGCCCGGGAGGGTTTCCACGTAAAATCTCTCGTGTTCACTTTCCGAGTCCATTCTAGATTCGGACATCCTCGCTGAACGTGTTTACTCCGATTCATTACATTCCGAGTCCATTACTTTCGACCCCTTGCTTAGACTCGGAATCTGTCTTTGTCTCTTCTCTCGTCAAAAAGGTGTGCGCTTTTAGAAAGAATTTTTCATCACCCTATTCACCCCCTCTAGGGTGACTCTAACTCTCCCCGAGCAAACCTTCACATATTACCGCACAATTATAGTTGGGGTATGCGGGTTGTTTCGAATAATTGTAATATTTCGGCCAATGTGATCTTTAAAGATAAAAGGTTTATTCACATTTATATTCTTCATAAAGCTAATCTTAATAAATACATTATTACAGGTATCTATGGACCTACCCAATCTATTGATAAATCGGCTTTTGGGACCAACTACATGGAATGAATTGTCCGATTAACTCTGTCTTGGTGTATTATTGGTGACTTTACTCGAAATGGAATATTTAAGGGGGGAGTTAATCTTTTGCTCACTAACGTCCAATGGATGAGAAATTTTTGCCTATCATCCAAGTGGGAATGTATTGCTACCTCCGATAGAATTGTTACCTGGAAAAATTTTTTTAAAGGGACATTTGATTTACGTAAGATTAGACAGAGCAATTGTGCGTAATGATTCGAGGAATATTTACCCCAATTGCTTTGTATCCCATGGGCCGAATTGATCACCTTTTCTCTCAATGGCCTGGTATCGTGGATCTATGGGACACGGGTTTTCGACACAAGTGGCTAGAGTTGGATATGGATCATCTTCAATGCTCATCTCTCGTCAATATTATTTCGGTATTCGGAAATCTAAAAACCATCTCGAGATGATTTGAATGGTCCATCTACTATGGAGTATGTGAAAAGGTAGGATATGATGTGATTTTTAATAATTAGTCTTTCAATCCTATTGCTGTCATAATTTAGGCCAAAGTTTCATGGGCCGAATGGAAATCTAGGTGTAGACTGGATCAGCTCTTCAATCCTTCTTCTCCTTCCCTTCGGTGCGTGTCAACTCTTACAATTAGTTTGTGAGTTGACATAAACCACTGGGGGATTTATCAAAATTAATTTTGATGGTTCGAGGTCGCTCGCGATGGCGGCAGGGGTTCGTGATCGGAGGCTAGGATGATAGGATCCTTCATGCAGGAACTTCACATTTGCGGGCTTCTTCGATTCTTGTTGCGAAGCAATTGTTATGAGGAACGATGTTTATGCAGCGGTCCAGGCCGGGTATCGATCATTTATCTTAGAAGGAGACAATTTGACTGGTCATCAAAGCGATCAGAGATGAGATTCAAGTCCCTTGGGAGATTCACACACTCATTCAAGATACTTAGTTCTTCCTTCGGAGATGTAGTCAAGTTTTCATCAATCACACTTTTAGAGAAGGAAATCAAGTGGTTGTCCGAGTGGCTACGTTTGGTCACAAGTGTTCATGCTAATTTATTTTGGTCTATTATTCCTTATTCATTTATCTCCATTTTAATGGAGTACAACTTAGGTAAAACCTTTGCGAGAAGGGCTGCCTCGTTAGTTGTTGATCTTACCTTTATAAAAAAAAAGGATTCTAAATGTTACAATTGCCCTTACAAATGCAGAGGAGCCAAGTCCAATATATCCACGGACATATCATGAAAACCAAACAACTTCAGCACTGCAGCGTCCCGAACTTCATATTGATCATTTTTGTTGTTACAATAATTCCACATATTACATGTTTATTACGTGATCAAAACATCTAGATATATCACCAGAACAAGCAATCTCCATGCAAGAGTACTTTTGGTGTTACTCCTAGATGCAGGGTGATTGTACTAGTAAACAAGCAATCTCCAAGCAAGAGCACTTTTTTTAGTCCATATACCTGAATTTTTTAGGATGGGAATTAATTGAAAAGGGTTAATTATTTATTTTGGTACTTAAATTAAACAAACCAATGTTACTCCTAGACGCAAGGTGATTGTACTAGTAAACAAGCAATCTCCAAGCAAGGGAATTCTCATTTGCTCACAACGTAACCACTGGTTTGTTTAATCTAATAACCAAAAATAATTAACCCTTTTCAGTTAATTCCCATCCCATACTACAATTTCAGGTATATGGACTAAAAAAAGATACGCTATAGTTTATCGTGTAGAGATTATTTGTTTAGGATATGATCAACAAACTAAAGATCAGTTTGATAAATTTTTATCTTCTGTGATTTTCAACCCTTTAATGAATTGGATTACACTATATTTTGACGAAGCTACTGTGAAAATTTAAGCTACTAGAACAAAGAGGAAAAGGTAGAGGGTCGTTTTTCCCTTCTTTAAGCCCCAGATAGACAGAAGCCGAATTGAATGTGTCAAAGGCCATCTGAAAATTAAGCTTAAACTTCAAGAGAATGCATGAATGCATTATTATTTAATTTGTTTGTTTTCTACCATGATAAAATTCCTTCAATAAAACAAATTCAGTTTCATTTATTGACTCTATCGATATTTGTTTTTTGTTAATTATACGATGGTTATATGCTTAATAAATAATAAGTTGTGTCATTGATTTTGATTGTGATTGAGCAGTTGAGGGATGCTTGTGAAATGTTCGATTTACATCATTGGATTTGTTATACATAATTGCTTATACTGGTTGCATGCATATTGCTTAGAATATCTTGATATTATATGTTGAATTGAATACTCAGTAAAACTCAGTGTATCTGAACATTGATAGTGATTACAGTATGAAATATTGTCAGAGTATGTTGATATGTAAGAAATCTTTCTATATTTAGTTTGAAAATATTTTAGAATATTCTTTGACTGATTTTATGCTTATATGTGCTGAATTTGTATCTATGTAGCCATGTTTGGTTGCAGTTTCAAAAGAATTATTCTGAGATACTTTCCTTATATTGAACTTGAAATATTTTGATTGATTTGATTTATATTTCAAACTTCTTAAACAATGAGATAACCTAAATATATTATTTTGATTATAGATGCACTTATAATAAATGTCGTTATATGACAACAATGACAATCACCAGAAATCAAATCACCGTACACATGTAACCATTTAATCTTAACCACCTTCATTTTTATACTTTTAAATTTAAAATCCGGAAAACATTTATCAATTTTGAGAAAAACAATGACATTAAAAGCTTTATTTGATTTCTTTCCTTTCATCAACCTACTCTCCGAAAGGAAGTTTACAATTTTCAAAAAAAAAAATCCTATTTTCATGTGACCCACGAGCTCCATTAATTTCGAAGTCTCCTTTCAACTTTTCCGACGATTCTGCATTTCCAAACTTGGATTATTCATTTTCTAGACTTTTATTGGGTGTGTCCTGATGCGAAATTAACAGTTTGTATTGCTATATTAGATGGGTGAGAGAAAGGGCGAGTAACAAAGGAGGAGAGTGGTGGCTTCCCAGAAAAAATGGAGAAAGGCCAGATCCAATGAATGCCAGTGCTGACGACAAATTACCCTTGCGTGGAAATTTTGATAATTGGAATTTAATTCCCTAATCCTTCCAATTTTTAGTATTCTCCAACTTTGAGTGGCAGAGGGAAGATATCGAAAGTAACTTCCTGGGAGGGAATCCATTAACTGATAGATAACAAGATGGAGGGAGAAAGGATTAAGAATTTGTAAATAATTTTCCCATTTCACAAATTATTTTCTAAATTTAGTTAAAGATAAAAAAATAGACGGTAGAGATTAATAAGCGCAAATACACGGTGTAAATTGATATAAATTATGTTGTTTTTTAAAAGCAACAATTATTATAAATTTTTCCTTTGATTATTGCTTAATATTTTGCCTCATATTTCAAAGATCTCTATCTTGCTATAGATATGGACTATTCGAGATATTGCCTTAGGATTCCATTATTTGTGTTGGATATTACCTCAAAAATATTATCTTATATGTATGCTGATTTTAATCTATTCCAGAATATTTATTACCTCAAAAATCTTATCTGATCATACATTAGAGAACTTTGGCACAAAATATGTAATTTATGGTAAGTAAATATCTGAGACAATCTAGCCACCTTGATGATGAAGTAGCAGATGCTAGAAAGAGAAGCATTTTAAATGTTAAATAGAGAATTACTAAAAGGTGTTAAGAAAGTTTATGAGGGTATAACAGTTGGAATACTTGTATAATATGAAGTGTTATAAGTCATATTGCAAGTTATATTCTTGAAAGCACAGTGAAAGCTACGAAAGTCACAATTCGCAAGTTATCAATATGAAAGTGTACTCTTGTATAAATCATTCTATCTTTCATAATATTTTGTAGCAAGAGAGTTGAGTACGACTTTCTTGTGAGTGTGACCACATCTAGGGAGGTGTGAGGAGTGTGAAAAGAGTTACTGTACTTGAGTAGGTTCTCAAAGAAGTGAAGAGTTCTTGTGATGTATACTTGGTGGATTAGAAAAAGCAGATGTTAATAAGGGAAGGACCCCTTAGATAGTCATTAACTCAATATTTGGATTGAGCCAAGATCTGAAAAATTCACTTGTTTTGTCACATCATTAATTCTACAATTATCTTGTTTCTTTCTTGGACCTTGAAAAAAATCAATGTTATATTATGGGATATTGAATTTTTATAAACCTAGGAAAAATCTTCACCGTATTGACCCCTCTAGGGTGACTTCAACTACCCTTTGAGACCTTAACCTTTATGTTGAACTGATCCATGCTATTGAGTCAGTAGGATAAAAGTATTGTGAAAATAGGTGGTGGTTTGTAAAAAATAAGTTCTTATATGAGATTATCACAACATAACTTATTGTGAAACGGCCTCGTGGCACTTCTCTTTCTTCTTAAGCTTGGGGCAGATTGGTAGAGCGTGTATTTGTTTCTTGTAATATTTATAAAAACAAAAAGAAAGAGAAATCAACTTTCCTCGCTTTCCAAATCTTTCTTTCAAACCTTAGCGTATCTAACATTGCCATGATTTTGTGACTACTATTCAAATGGTATAATGTGTGAGGGATTGGATTTGAATTTAATAAGAAGTTTGCCTTGAAGCATTTAGATTGGGATTGATGAAGGATTTCATCTTCGTTTTTTTGTAGGTACTCTTTCATGGATTTAGTTTAATGTGATTTTTTTATTGTTTTTGGTTGTTGGTTTCTTCGTTGATGAATATAGTGTTAGGAAAGTATATAGGAATGTAATACCGGATAAGTTAACAAGTCGTAAACAATCATTTTCGTTAATATCTATTTTCTATACCACAAATGTTCTTAGGGATAAAGTATTGATGAAACAAATGCAATATTCAAGATCACTCAAAGTTCATCCATGGGGGTGTGCTCGTTATAATTTAAGGGTTTAAGAAGTGTCGTCCTCGGGGACGTAATGCAATCGCCATTAATGTTTCGATTGAATAAAATTGACAAGTAAACTACTAAAATAGAAAATAAGTGGAAGGTTTGCTCTTTGAGAGTCTCGAATCATCCTAGAGGTGGATAGGGTGTGAAGGAAATTTTACGGATTTAAAGTTTTTCAGCACAAGTCGAACCCGTAAAAGGAATTCCGATTCTAGAATAAACTCGAAAAGATAGAACAACAAGAAATAGGTGGAAACCCTCATGGGGTAGAAACTCAGGAACAATGTCAATCCGGACACCAAGTCAAATCCACTATTTTGAATTCACAAAATACAAAGGACTAACTTCTAAGAATTATTCGCTTAGACAATTCAATGCAATTTTTCATAGGCACGTAAGTTCTCTTATCTACCCTAGTAATTCCTAACCGAGTTAACCCTTATAGCTAGGTAAAACTGAGCTGAGTTACACTTTACGGCTCAGTCAAGGAAAATTACGTAAGAGTAAAGACAAGTAAGCATTTGACTGATTATAAGACTTCTTTTGTTTCAACTTAGAAGTTGAGAAAACTAAGTACAGAGTTGAAAGCTAGAAAATATTGAGTGTATGTGATCAAAGTTCAGTTCTAGCAATCTTCTAAGTCTTGTAAAGTGGCTTCTATTTATAATCAGCAGAGTAAATATAACCGTTGTGTCTCGGCCTTGACTGGGAAGCTTCACTAGCCATTGTAACGAATAGTCTTGAGTCCCCCGTAAAGAGAACCGTTGTAAAGATGAACGTTCCGCATCGGTCCTTGGCTCAAAAAGTAATCTATCCCACTTGTTATGACAGAAATCTAGGATGGAAACAACCGTTAGACTCAAAGTAGAAGTTTTGCGTAAATAGAAATAATCGGCTCTAACACGGTGTCCGAGTCGTCCTAAAAATGTGATTTTTCTATCTCGCTGGCGTTTAACGGTAAAAAGCCTAGGTTGTTTTTACTTTTGAAATTGAGATTAAATAACTATAACCAATCTAAAAAACAAATCAAAGTGGTACTCAAAGTAAAAAATACTTTGGTCCTAGATTAATCAAGGATAGGAATTAATTCAAATAATTAAACACGTAATTATCCTTAAACTAACTAATTGAAAATTTCTAAATCTAATATTCAATATATTTCATTCCATTTTGTGTCTATCTTTAAATGAATGAAGAGTTAGAAAAAGTATATAAACACAATACATCAAATGCCAATAAATAATTTCAGTTAACAAATAAATCTAGCTTAAGGGTAGAATTAACGATATAATTATTATTTAACTTTTGCAATGAGCTAGGTGCTAAAATAATTTGAGCATATGAAATTATTTAGGCGAGAAATCTATTTAAGTTCTATCCGAGTTGGTCAAAAACTAGAGATAAGTGTTTCACTTAAGAATAGATTTTTGAGTGGGTCGACAGAGGTGAAAACTTAATGATGAGCTTTTTAAAATATGCGAATGACTTGAATTCAAAACCATAAAGAGAGATAGAGTTATACATGAGTCTTCAATCCTCGCTTTTTGATGAAAGACATTCAACACTTAGAAGTATGAGTTAGAAATAATGAGAATTAAGTTTTCGAGTACTTAAATAGTGATAACTCGTTAGAATTGACTCGAGTAATCATAACATTTTCCATCCGAGTCATCGAAATGAGTAATATGAGTTAGAAACAAAGATGATCATTGAAATTTATTAGAGCTATTATATTTGATAATATATCGGAGCATATGAGAATAAGAGATAAATTATCGGAGCGAAAAAATAAAGAATCATTAAAGAAAAGAAAATACATGGAATTTTCATTGGATTGTCACAAATGGGAGCATACAATATCAACGCAAAAACAAATATTACTCCCCTAAACTAGACACCTATCTATCTATCTCTCCCCTATGCATTTCATAAAAAACAATTAGGAAAGGGATGGAAAATAGAACGTCGGACAAAAAAAATAAAGAAATAGAATTAAGAGGGGGTGGAGCAGCTTCGATGGAGGAAGAGGAAAGGGGTTCACTGCGTCTGCGCTCGTGGCTATGTGATGGAGTAGTTGGTTGCGTGATTGGTGGCAAGTGGAAAATGAGGCAACTGTTTTTGTTGGACAGATCCTACGAACAAGAGGTTGTTCTTCCTCAACTTCCTCTTTTGAGCCCTCACCTTGATCAGGTTGAGTGGGTTGTGAAGATGGCTGGGCTTGGGATTGACCACCTTCCTCGAAGTTGATTCCGTGTGCTCGAAGAAATGATCTTAACCTCTTTCTCTCCTTCTTCTTCCGAGTCTAAGTCGAAGAAGTGGATGACTTTGAGGACGAGTCTAATTCTAATTCCGAGTCCTTAGTAGCCTTGGATTTACGCTCTTGAAGATGGTCGATTTGCTATTGCTACCTTCCGATGACTTCCTTGAGCTCGTTAACCGAGTCTAACTTTAATCAATATGCTTTTGAGCCGTGCTCGAAGTTGAATCGGAATAGGTATGAGAGCTTGGAAAGCACCAAGAGTTGATTGTAACTCTTTGGCAAAAGCACAGAATTGTGAAGCCACCTTCCGATGAAGGTCAGTAAAAGGGCTGGTTGATCAAAAGGACCGAGTAATAAGAAGAAGAGTTTCGGTGCACTCTTCTTAGATGGAGGAAGAGGAGCAGGTAACTCAAAAGTGTGAACCTAGACAATAGGTTCGGTTTCTTGGTATCTAAGATTGATCGGCTCGGTTCTCCCAATGGAGATGGTCGGCTCCGAAATTTGTGAGGATCATTTGGAAAATCGACTTTAAAATGAGCAAAAATTTTGGAGAGAAGGGCTCTAAAAGGTAGAGGTGGCTTTTTCTAATCCGAGAGGAACATGAGCAATTTGTTATATGGTGAAAGGAAAGGGGGTCAACCTCATATCCCTCAAGAATATGAAAAAGAACTTTAAGAACCTTGCTTGTTTGGGTTCTCCTTAGAAGGATAAAATAAGGACACAGTTCTCATCATAAAGAAGTAAAGATGTCTAGCCTCGGACTTCAATTGGGTAACAGTAAAATTCTTTCGAGATTTTGGAACAGCTCGGGCATACTTTTCAAAGAATTCATCTACTAATTCAGTGAAAGGAATGGGATTGGAGTTCGAAAAAGACACTCGAACATCAAAGAGTTTATGGAGGAGAGGAAGATTGATAGTCTTGCTTTTGCCTTGGATAGACAAATACATAACATTATCCTTTGAGGACATGTTCGAATAGAATTTCAAGACTAACTCGGTAGAGTTATCGCATAAATAGAGGTAGTTGAAGATACCTGTTTTGATGAGTGGTTTGACCTATATAAGTTTGGTAGAAAGGAAGAATTTATCTTCTAGAAAGTAGTGGTGGGCTACGATAGAGTGTTTAGGATATTTGAAAGATAAGGCTTTACATTTTGAGGTATCTTGTTGAGGATCCTCAGATTGAGTGACTCGGGTTCTTTCCTTCTTTATGGAAGAACCCCTTGAGTAACATTTCCTCTCTTCAGCATGTTGAGAGAAACAGAGAATCGACAAGAGAGATATAAAATTGAGTAAGTAGGAAAGAGAGTGAGAGAGTAAAGATGTTGGGTTCTAAGTCCGAAAGAGTTTGAAAGTGATTTATAAGTTAGAGATTTGAGAGTGAGAAAGCGAAAATAGTAAAGTGAAAGAATGAGGGTGAACGAAGGCTATTTATAGATAAAGACTCTCATAGAAACGAAACCTCAACCAACCTAGTTTGCAGAGTAACGACTAATTAACCGTTGGGCTTTCCGGCATCCTTCTAACGGTTACTTCTTGAAACTGCTTCCTCCAACGGCTATTTTCTTGACTATTCATGTGCTAGAAAGAGAGAGATAATTTTTCAAAAATATTTCATAGCTTCTCTATTGAATTAGAGATGATCTTAGAAGTTTAATGTCCATTTTCTCTTAATCGAGTCCGACTTAGTAGATTGTCCGAAGTGCCCGTAACACACTCATAAACTAATACCTACAACTTAGTCTTATGAAGTTTTAATTGAACCACTAGTTATTCGAGACGGAACAAGTAATAGCCAATGAAAATATATAGTATATCCTGTAATAACTCACGTAATCATGCATTTAGAATACCAAGTTCATTCCTAATAAAACATAATTGATCTTCACTTAGAGGTTTTGTGAAGATATCAGCTAACCGAGATTTAGTAGGAATAAAAGTTCAATATCACCTTTTTCGAGTGGTGTATTAGAAAATGATATCCGACCTCAATGTGCTTCGTTTTTAGTGCTAAACTAGATTCTTTATAATGCTGCTCGACACTTTGATTATCACACTTGATAGGAATTGCTGTGAATGACAATCCTAGATCCTTCAAATGTTGCTTAATCCATAATATCTAAGCACAACAGGCTCAGCCGCTATGTACTCTACCTAAGTCGTTGATAGAGCAACTTAATTTTGCTTCTTTCGGTGCTAGGAGATGAGTGATTGACCCGAAATCGACATGCTCCTGAGGTACTCTTTCTATCAAATTTGTATCCAGTGTAGTCAGCATCTAAGTATCCACTAAGGGTCGGACTTGAGTCTTTTGAATACCGGGGACCATGTGTCTAAGTTCCTGTAAGATATCTAAATATTCTCTTCATCACAGCGAGATGTGATTCCTATGGATTAGCTTGAAATTTTGCACATAGATAGACATTAAACATAATATCTGGCCTACTAGATGTAAAATAATGTAGATATCCAATCATACCTCTATAGAGTTTCGATCTATAACTTTAGTTTCTCATCCGAGTCTAGTTTGGTACTGCTGCTGATTGGAGTTGCTCCATGTTTGACATCTTGTACCTTACACTTCTTGAGTAACTCCTTTGTGTACTTGGTCCGATGGAAAAGATGTCATCCTTTTCTTATTTGATTTTCAGTCCAAGAAAGAAGTTAAGTTCTCCCATCATACTCATTTGAAATTCCTGTCTCATCAACTCGGAAAACTCTTCGCATAAAATTTCATTAGTAGCTCCAAATATTATGTCAACACAAATATGAATAATGAGAAAATCCTTCCCCTTGGTTTTTGTGAAAAGAGTTTTGTCAATAAGATCTCTTTTGAAACCATTTTCAACCAAAAAGCTACTTAATCTTTCATACCAAGCTCTTAGAGCTTGTTTCAAACCATACAAAGATTTTTGCAATTTGAAAACATGATTAGGAAATTGAGGGTTTTCAAATATAGGAGGTTGCTTAACATAGACTTCTTCTTGAATATAACCATTAAAAAAGAACACTAAACATCCATTTGATATAATCTAATGTTCATGCTGGTTCGCAAATGCTAAGGGAATTCCGATTGCCTCAATCCTAGCAACATGTGCAAAGGTTTCCCCATAATCAATTTCCTCTTTTTGATTGTATCCCCGAGTAACAAATCTAGCCTTATTTCTGACTACCAACCCTCCCTATCCAATTTGTTCTTGAATACCCATTTGATTCCTATAAATGGGTGGTCGAAGGTCGTTTGGTCAAAGTCCAAACTTGGTCTTTTTCAAATTGTGAAAGTTCTTCATGCATGGCCTCTACCCATTCAGGTTCAAGTAGGGATTCTAGTACATTTTTAGGTTCAATTAATGAGATGAATGCAGAAAATGAAGATAAGTTTTGTAGAGAAGAACGAGTCCTTACCCTAGAGTTGATGTCCGAGATGATGTTCTCGGGTGGATGACTTGATCAATATTTAAAAGCTTTCAGATTTTGATGGTTGAATACTTCGTTCTTCAACTGGTTCAGCTGGTTATATCTCTTCCTTACTTGGTGCTTCAGTGGTCCGAGCTTGTTCTTGAACCGGCTCAATCTAAGTTGGCTTAGTTTTCTTGTTATCGATGATTCCGAGCTCAGCTTCCATTATGTCATCATCATTTTAGCTTGATCAACTTCATTTTCAAAGATAACGTGGATGCTTTCTTCCACTTTATTAGTTCTTTTGTTGAAAATGCGATAAGCTTTGCTATGTGATGAACAACCAAGAAATATACCTTCATCGGACCTTGCATCAAATTTGGTCAAATGATTCTTACCATTGTTATGCATAAAGCATTTACACTCGAAAAGGTTTGAAGTAGGAAATGTTAGGTTTTTTTCCCTTTGTAGAGCTCATAGGGTGTTTTCTTCAGAATGATTCGAATGAGGCATATGCTGAGTGTGTATTTTGCGGTGTTCACTACTTTAGCCCGTAAATAGTAAGGAAGGTCATTTTCAATAAGAAATAGTAAGGAAGGTCATTTTCAATAAGAAATAGTAAGGAAGGTCATTTTCAATCATCATAGTCCTTCCTATTTCTTTAAGAGTTATGTTCTTTCTCTCCACTACTCCATTATGTTAAGGAGTTTTAGGTGTTGAGAAGTGGCAGGAGATCCCATTCTTGTTACAAAAGTCTCGTAAATTCTAAGTAGCCGAACTCTCTTCCATGGTTAGTTTAAAATCTTCTAGTTTGAGTCCGAGACTCCACTTCAATTTTCCTGCAGATCTTAGTGAAGTCTTTGAATGCTTCACTCTTGTTCTTTAGAAAAAAACCCAGGTAAATCGTGAGAAATCATCAATAATGACTAGTACATATGATTTACCTCCTAATCTTTTAACTGGAATTTCACCACACAAATCCATATGTATCAATTCAAGCACTTTGAATGTAGAAACGGTTTTGAGTGGCTTAAATGATCATCTCGACTGTTTTCCTTTTGTGTATGCATCACATATTTTATCTCTCTTAAATGAGCAATTTGGCAGTCCTCTTACTAACCCCGGAGATGCAAGTTTTTTGATAGTGTGCATACTAATATGACTTATAAAGACTCGGGTATAACTCTCTCTCTCTCCCTCTCTCTCTCTCTATAGTTTTGAATTCAAGTCATTCTCACATCTTTAAGTTTTCATTACTCGTTTGACCTACTCGTAAAGCATCTCATGAGTAAAATGCTTATCTTTGGGTTTCTAGCCTACTCGGATGCAACTTAGATAGTTGTCGTGCCTAAATAATTTCACATCTATAACTTATTTTGGGCTCTAACTTATTGTAGTCACTAGAAGAGAATTACTACGATAATTCATCTTCTAAGTCAAACTTATTAACCGAAATTATTCATTTAGAAAATTTGATGCAATGTGTCTATATAATTTTAATTCTTCACTCATATAAAAGATAGACACAAAATGGAATTAGAACCTACTGAATATTAGACTCAGAAAATTTCATTTATTCAAGTTAAGAATAATTAAGTGCTTAATTATTGGAATTAATTTTTATCCTTGCCTAATCTTGGACCAAAGTATTCATATACTTTGAGTACCATTTTGATTTGCTTTTGTAGGTTGATTAAAGTATTTTAATCTCATTTTGAAAAGCAAAGGCAACCGGCTTCTAACCGTTAAACACTAGCGAGACAGAAAAGTCACTATTTTAAGATAGACTTAAAACACCATATTAGGGTTTGTTTCCATTTCCGGTAAAATTTAACTTTGAGTCTAACAACTGTTTCCACCCCGATTTTAATCACAACTAGTGGGTTAAACCACCTTTTAAGTCAAGGACCAAAGCACAACCACGACTCCTTTTCGGAGGGACTTAGATTATCCGTTACAATGGCTAGTGAAGCTTCCCAGTCCAAAATCAGTCACAACAACTAATCTACCTTGCTGAGTATAAATAGAAGCCATCCTACAAGACTTAGAGAGGGATGGTGATTGTTGAACATAACTCAAATCTTACTCTCAATCTTTTCTAGCTTTCAACTCTGTACTTAAGTTTTCTCAACTTCCGAGTTGAAAAGAAGAAGTCTTGTAACCACTCTTGCTTCATTTCTTAGTTGTCCCTAGTCAGTAAAGGGTATCTTAGTTTGGAAGTACTAGGACGGATAAGGGAACTTCTATTGCTAGGAAAATCTGTATTAAATTGTCTAAGGGAGCAATTCGTAAGAGTCGATCTTTGTATTTTGTGGATTCAAAATAATGAATTTGACTTGGTGTTTGGATTGACACTAACCATGGTTTTCTCGCCCAGGAGGATTTCTACGCATTTTTCTATGTTGTGTCATTTTGAGTTCATTCTAGACTTAGAACTGTTTTTCTTAACTCATACTTTATAGAAAAATCTTTTATTCCACAAAATTTCCTTCTAACCCTATTCACCCCCTCTAGGGTGATTTACACTCTCAAGAGCAAACCTTCAATTGTTATGAAAGCCTAACCTTCTCAAAGGATCTAAAAATTGAAGGCCTAAAGATCATATGGCTCTTAACTATGGAGAGTTTGATGAAGGAAGATTTTTCACTAGAGCACCCAAGTGTAAGGGATCAAACTTTGCTATTTTCGTTCTCTCACTTTCATATCTCGAACTCGGAACCCTCACTCGGACACTCTTTTAGACTCGGGTTCTCTACTCTCACTTCTCTACTCTCATACTCTTCATTCTTACTCGTTCAATCCTTCTGTTTCAAGTCAAACTCTCTGTTTCTCTCACCCATTCCGAAGAGAGGAAGCACTGCCGAAGGAGGATCAAACACCAAAAAGGCTAGAACTTGAATTTCCCGACTGAGGATCCACGTAAGGACATCTCAAAAGGCAAGGCTCTCACATTTGATGAGCCAAAGCACCATATTGTTTCCTAGCATTACTTCCTTGAAGATAAAATTTTCTTATCTACCAAAATCTCGTGGGTCAAACCACTTCTTAAACACAGGGGCTTTTAAGTACCTATGTTTATGTGATTATATCTATCCCGAGCTAGTCTCGAAATTCTGCTTGAACATATCCACAAAGGACAATGTTATCTACTCTTTTGTTTAAGGAAAGAACATCACTATCAATCTTCCACTTCTCCACAAACTCTTTGAGGTTTATACTCTTTTTCGAACTCAAATCCCATCCCATTCACTAAAATAGAGGATGATTTCTTTGATAAATATGCCCGAGTCATACCCAAGTCCCGAAAGAACTTTTCTATGACTTAGATGAAATCTGAGGCCAGACTTCTTTACTTTTTCTTGATGAGAACTATGTTCTCATTCTATCCATATAAGGAGAACCCCAACAACAAGGTTCTCAAAGTTCTTTATGACATTCTCAAGGGATATGAGGTTGACCTCTTTTATTTCATTATTGATCACATAGCTTTTGTCCCTTTAGATCGAAGAAACCCCCTACATTCTCCACTATCTTTGCACATTTTAATGTGGAGCTTCCAAATGATCCACACAAATTCCTTGAGCTAGCCGTTTGCATTGGTAGGGTTGAGCTATTCAATATGGAATACCAGGAAACTACACCTAGTGTCCGGATCCACAACTCGAGCTTCCACCTCCTCCTTCTAAGACTTAGAAGAGTACTGAAACTCTTATTCTCTCCTCTCGGTCCATCATCTTCTCAGCCTACCCCTTCTACTAATTTACTTCGAAGGTGGCATCACAATTTGTCGCTCTCGCCAAAGAGTTGCAATCAACTCTTGGTGCTTTCCAGTGCTTTCATGCCTATTCCGACTCAGCTTTAGAGCATGACTCAAAAGAAGATCGATCGAGTCAAGTTCTAGTCACTAAGCTTAAGGAAGTCATTAAGAGGCGGAAAGACCAGATCGGCCGTTTCCAAGAGTGTAGATCTAAGGTCGCTGCGGACTCGAATTAGCTTCGACTCGAAACGTTCTCACAGTTCTTCTAACTCTTCTAACTCGGAGTTAGAAGAAGAAGAAGGAGAAGGAGAAGGAAAAGAAGTTGGAGCAGGCCAAGGAGAAAAGGAACTAAAGGTTATCTCCTCGGAGCACACCGAGTTAGCCTCGAGAGGAAGTTGGGGACGCCGGTCGAGTCCCAAGCTCAACCTTCTACACAACCCACTCAAGCCGAGGAGGTGATGGCTCGTAAGAGGAAATGGAGGAAGCAACACCTTTAGTTCGAAGGTTTGCTCAGCAAGAACAACTATCTTCTCTCCTTCTACCACCAATTTCACAACCCACATCGTCATCTCAATGCTACAAGGTGCAGAGACAGGGGTCTTCATTCCTCCTCCTCCACTCACACCTGCTCCACCCCCTCTTAATTTTCTATTTTTAGTTTTTTTTGTCCAACATTTTTGTATCTCCTCTCTTCCCTACTTATGATTTTTTCTATGAAATGCATAGGGGAGAGATATTTAGTTGAGATAGTTGGTTTAGGGGAGCTTATTCTTTTTGTTGTTTTTTAATTCTTACTTTTATGTTTCGAGCAATGATCAATGAAAGCTAAGCTTATTCTCGAGCATCACTGATTCTTTTATCTCTATTTTCTTTTCTTCTCCGATAAATAACTTACATCAATGTTTATATTTGTTTACTTTGCTCTGAATTACTTTGATTTATTTAAAATTGGCATAAATCAGCTTGTGATAAACAATTCCAACTCTATACCATTATGTCTAACTCATACCACTCTAACAGCTTATTCGTTTTTCAAGCAATCAAAACTTAACTATTTAATCTTCTAACAGTTGTTGAATGCCTTTCATGAAAAAAGGGAAGATTGAAGACTCAGGTATAACTCTCTCTCTACTTTTGAATTCAAGCCATTCTCACATCTTAAGTAGCTCATTTTTAAGTTTTCATTACTTGTCTCGAACTACTTAGAAAGCATCTCATGAGTAAAACGCTTATGTTTGGGTTTCGACCTACTTAGATGTAACTCGGACAGTTGTCATGCCTAAATAATTTCACATGTATTAAAGGTTTGCTCCTAGAGAGTCTAAGTCACCTTAGAGGGGGTGAATAGGGTGATGAGGAAATTTGAGCAAACTTAGACAATTTACGCCTTGAAATAGAAAAACGACCGAGTCCGAGTCTAGATTGGACTCGTAAATATAAACACCGAGAAATACGTGGAAACCCTCCTAGGGTCGAAAACCACGGATAGTGCTAATCCAAGCACCAAGTCAAATCCACTATTTTGAATCCTCAAAATAAAAAGGATCGACTTTACAAGAATTGCTCCCTTAGACAATTCCTTATAATGTTTTCCTAGACTTAGAAGTTCCCTTATTTGATCTAGTACTTCCTAACCGAGATAACCTTTATAGTTAAGGGCAACCGAGCTGAGTTAACCCTTATAGCTCAGTCAAGGGACCTTACTTAGAAAGTAAGAAAAGTATATAACTGATTACAAGACTTTACAACTCGGAAAATATTAAGTACATACTTGGAGTTGTAAGTAGAAGATTGAGTGAGTAATGCACTAAGAGAATTAGGCAAGTGTATTGATCAATAGTTTCAGCAATCTTCAACTTTTGTGAAGTGGCTTCTATTTATAAATGTCCAAGTAGATTAGCCTCGAAGGTTTGCTCTTGGAGAAAGTTAGTCACCCTAGAGGTGGAGTGAATAAGGTGATGAGGGAATTTAAACAATAAAAAGAAGAATTAAGTCTAAAAATGACTTTGAAGCAATCCGAGTCTAGATTGGACTAAAAAAGTGATAACTCGTAAATTACGTGGAAACCCTCTTGGGGCAGAAAACCATAGCCAGTGCTAATCCAAGAACCAAGTCAAATCTACTATTTTGAATCCACAAAATACAGTGGACAAACTCAACCGAATTGCTCCCTTAGACAATTCCTTACAAGGTTTTCCTAGACTCGTAAATTCCCTTATCCGATCTAGTACTTCCTAACCGAGATAACCTTTACAACTAGGGACAACCGAGATGAGTTAACCCTTACAGCTCAGTCAAGGGACCTTACTTAGAAAGTAAGAATGAAAGTTGTGACTCGATTACAAGACCTTACAACTCAAAAAGATTTTAAGTACAGAGTTGGAGTTGTAAGTAGAAGATTGAATATGAATACAAAGACTTTTGCTTAAGTATGTGTATTGACAATGGTTCCAAGCAATCTTCAAGTCTTAAGAGTTGGCTTCTATTTATAGATGACCAAGCAAATTAGCCATTGTGACTATCTTCCGATTCAAAGTCCTCTATGACCGTTGTAATGGTTCTTCCGAGTCACTCGAAAAGATCCGTTGAGTTGTGAACATTATGCAACGGCTCCGACTCCTTAGAATGTCCCAATCCACTGGTGGTGTCTAAAAAGTAGGGTGGAAACCACCGTTGAGCTTAGCGTTGAAGATTTCCAGCTTTGGAAACAGCACAACCCCGACACGGTTTCGGGCCTTGGTCGAAGTAGGAAAAAGCCTTGTCTGCTGGTGATTTGACATCTTGAAGCCGGTTACTTTTGTAATTCAAAAGTAGGATAACCTCGTTAAAATAACCTACAAAAGTAAATCAATTTGGTTCTCAAAGTATAAAATACTTTGGTCTAAGATTAGACACAAATAATAATTTAATTAAGATAATTAAGTGTATAATTATCTCGAGTCCTGGAAAAGTGGAATTTTTTGAGTCTAATATTCATTATACTCAAATTCCATCCGAGTCAGTCTAGAAATAAATCAAGTCGGATAAAGAATATCAAAGTAGTAATACTTGATCTAGACTAACAAAGTTCAAACGAAACATGCCGATCGAGAAAGATGAATTACCACTCGCAATTTACTTAGAACTTAAAATATGAAGTCGGACTTGAGTTTAAGAGTGTTAGAATGATTGTTTGAACATGCGATAAGTTTGAGTGTTGCCTAAGTGACTCGTAACTACGGATGTGAAAAGATGAGCAATAATATGCTTTCCGAGTCGATCGGAATCAAATGAAAACAAATGAAAACAAATGCAATAGTTTCGTAGCACGCGAAAAGATTCTATACCACTCGAAAAGTTTCTATGTCACTTAGAATGACTTGTAATCAAAACTTATAAGTGATCGAGTTATACCTGATTCCTTGATAGTCACTCGGAATGTTAGTCATGCAAAGTCCGAGTCTTCATAGCCGTTGTGTCTTGGTTTTCAACGAAGTCTTTACTAGCCGTTGTAATCGGCTCTTCGAAGTCGCTCGTAAAACATCCGTTGGGATGTGAACGTTGTGCAATGGCTCTTGGCTCCTAAAGGTACTCCAGTCAACTGGTGATGTCGAAAAACCCACCATTAAGCTTACCGTTGGAGTTTTCCAGCTTTGGAAACAAACAACCTTGACACGGTGTTTGAGCCCTATTCAAAAGTAGATAAAGCTTGTCTCGCTGGTGAATGACAACTATAAGCTCGGCTACTTTTGTATTTCAAAAATGAGATAACCTTGTTTGAGTAACCTACAAAAGTAAACCACTTTGGTTCTCAAAGTATAAAATACTTTGGTCCAAAATTAGGCACAGATAATACTTAAATTAAGATAATTAAATGCATATTTATCTTAGGCCTAGAAGAGTGGAATTTTCCGAGTCTAATATTCAATATACACAAATTCCATAAGAGTCAATCCTAATGATGATCAAGTTAAAAAGAATCATCAAAGTGTAAGAACTGGATTTGGACAAATGATTCTCAAACAAACAAACCGACTTAGAAAAGGAATTAACACTGTAATTCACTTTGCGTTGAAATATGCAATCAAGTACTCGGAATAAAAGTGTTAGAGAATATTTTGAGCATACAATAGTTCCGAGTGACGTCTAAGTGACTCGAAACATCAGTGTAGAAGATATACAATAATATGATTTCTAAGTAAGTCGAAACGAATGAAAACTTATACAAGAGTTTCTATAAGACTCGGAATAAATCAAAACTTAGAAGAGATGAGATTTATACCGAATCTTCATGTAGTTCTCGAATGACCGAGAGTTAAGATTTGAGTCTTCAATCTCCCCTTTTGATGAAAGGAATTCCATACTTGGTTAGAAACTTATTACCGCAAAACATGAGTTTTCATTCTCACTAAGCAAAACATATCGGAGCGAGAAGTAATGATTGAGAAATATTCCATACATATAAAATGCATTGCAGATACTATCATTACTCATAACATTATGCGGATAACACATTAGATAAAAAAGATGAACAAATTATATCGGAGCGTAAAAGTAATAAGAGATATCTAACTCGAAAAAAATAACTTAGAAATAAGTCCGTTCGTAATTCATTTGCTCATAAAAGAGGGTGACCTCCCCTAAACACGACAACATCAAATTTCTATATTCTCCCCTTTCATTTCATCAAAAATAGAAAAATATCAAGGAAGTACACTTGATGTTGGACCAAAAAAATGAAAGAAGAAAAGAGAATAGACTAAGAAAGGGGGCTTGCTGTCAGGAGGTGGAGGGACGAGCAAGGCGCCGTGTCTGGTAAGATTGGGACAAAGTTGATGATCGTGGCGGCGCAGCACAGGGATGTTTGGAAGTGGCTTCGGTCCGGTCGCTCGACCGGGGCCATATCATCCGCGGCTCATCCTCCTGGAATATAGCGAGAGGGAGGTGCTTCGATATGACAACCGTGGATTGAACAAGGTCTACAACGATCTTTGACCCACTCGGATCATCATCCGAGCCGATCGGCTCCGGTTCGGGGACTGCAGCACCTTGTCCCTCGCTTTGAGCGGCTTCCTCTTTCTCTTTCTCCTCTTCCTCTTCTTCCTCTTCCTCCTCTTCTTCCTTCCCCTCCTCAGCCGTGCTGCTTCAGCTGCAACTTCTTTTTCTTCAACCTCAACCGAAGGAGACTTGGTCGGGCCGGAGGACTCCTTATAAGTGTTTGAACTTTCCGGGTTCGGGCAGCCTTAGATCGGCATTCTTGGAGGAGTTAGAGCCGCTTATGCTCGCTCCTTGATGATGGCCTTCATCTCCATGAGCATATCCCGGTGCTCCCGGATCCGAGAATGGGCTGTCTTCTAGTTGATCACCGGGCTTTAAAGGACAGTCTTGAGAGAGCGGAGAGTGCCCCGAAGTTCTTTAGACACGAGAGGAGAGTTTGTCTACCAAAATGGTAAACATAGCCTCGGAGGTCGAAGAAGGTGGTTGAGAAGTGGATGGACCACCTGATGGAGAAGGGAGTGATAGAGGAATCCGAGTCTAAGTGGGAGAGGGTGAAGGGGGCTTTAACTTAGACCCGTGGACCCGCACACCGGGCTTGACTTCCTAATTGTAGCCCGAAGCTCCTTCTTGCCTACCACTATGGCAGCCTCAAAAACCGCATTAGGATTTGAGGGGAGGGGAACCTTAAACTTTTTGAAGACAACAATAAGAAGGGCTCCGAAGGAGAATGGAGCAAATTTTTTTGATTGAGCTGGCACGTAAGCCATTTTCTCAAGAATAGTAGGGAAGAGGTTTACGTCGTAGCCCTCTAGAATGTCAAACAAAAATTTGAGAATCTTGGAGTTGGGATTCTCTTTACTTGGAATGATGAGAAAAGAAAGTTCTCATCGGAGAAAATAGAGTAACCTCGGCCTCGACCTTCCTCTCGAGTCATAGAGAAGTTTTTGCGTGGCTCGGGGACCTCCTTAGTGTATTTCTCAAAGAATTCATCCGCAATCTCCGTGAAGGGGATGGGATTGCAGTTCGGAATAGAGAAGAGACTTTAAAAAGTCTCGTGAAGAAGAGAGAGGTTGATACGAACAACCTTGTCTTGAACTCGGCGAGGTAATGACCTCCTCAAAGTAAGATATGTTGGAGTAGAACTTGGCAACAAGTTCAGGATAGATAAACTCACTAAAGCACATAAAATTATATACTCCAAGTGCTCTTTATGTGTTGCAACCACGAAAACGAGGTGCTTGGGAAGAATTTGTCATCCAATGTTAGGTGTTGGGTGACGAAGACTTTAAAGGGCTTAGAGGTACCCTCTTGAGGAGTTTTGGTGCGGGGCTGCTTGGTAGCGAGCCCCGGAAAATCTTGTTCGGAACCCCTCTTAGGCATAATGAGAATTTTTGAGAAGAAATCGAGTGAACTTGAGTGAGAAAGAGAATAAAGAGAATGAGAGTGCTTAGAAATTAGAGAGTGAGCGAGAATGCATAGAAAGTAGGAAGGCATTGATTAAAGTAATGAAATGAAGTAAAGGGGTGCTATTTATAGCGAAAAGAAATGTTCTTCAGCCTTTGGTCCGATCTCGAAGCTCTAGCGGCCGTCTCGGACATGTGTGACATTTCTGCTCTCCAATAGTTAGAATTCCAGCGGCTTTCTTCCAATGGCTAGTTTTCTCTGATCGATGCGCGCGACGAGAGAAAGAGAGAGAAAAATTTTCAAAAAAATTTCCGAAATTCCCCATTTATCTAGAGATGATTTCGAAGTTTGATGTCCATTTTGCTCAAAAACCGAGTCCGACTCAAGTATTATTTCCGAGTGACTCGTAACACTCGGAGACCTAATAACTCATAACTCGGTTTCACTTGGGCAACCAAACTATTTGTTATGAAGAAAAAGAAAAACCTATAACACATAATTATACAAGAAAATTTCTCTTATAAAATCACATAATCATGCATTAATCATTCCAAGCTCATTCCTAATAAAACAAAACCGATCCTCACTAAGTGGCTTAGTAAAAATATCAGCTAACCGAAATTTCATAGGAATGAATTGAAGTTCAATATCACCTTTCTCGGAATGGTCTCTCGGAAAATGATACCTAACCTCAATGTTCTTTGCCTTTGAATGCCGACCTGGATTCTTAGTGATGCTGATTGCACTTTGATTGTCACACTTGATTGGGATAAATTTGAATGAGAGTCCAAGATCCTTCAGGTGTTGCTTGATTCATAGAATCCGAGCACGGCATGCTCCACCCGCAATGTACTCAGCTTCAGTAGTTGATAAATAAACTAAGTTCGTTTCTTTGAGTGCCAAGAGATGATGGATTGACACGTAAATTGGCATGGTCCTGATGTGATCTTTCTATCAACCTTATAACGAGCATAGTCAGCATCCGAGTATCCGGTGAGGGTCGGCTCCGAGTCTCTTGAAAACCATAGACCAAGATTCCGAGTCCCCGCAAAATATCTCGAAAATCCTCTTCACCGCAAGTAAGATGTGATTCTTTTGTATTAGCTGGAAATCTTGCACACACACATACACTAAACATAATGTCCGGCCTACTGGATGTGAGATATAGCAAAGATCCAATCATACCTCTATAGAGTTTCGATCTACTCGCTTTACCTTTTCGTTTGAGTCCGGTTTCATGCTCGCTACTCATAGGTGTGACTACATGTTTCACATCTTGAAGTTTGTACTTCTTCAACAATTCCTTGGTGTACTTAGATTGATGGACATAGATTCCATCTTTGTCTTGTCCGATTTGTAGACTAAGAAAGAAATTGAGCTCTCCCATCATGCTCATTTTGAACTCCTCGTCTCATTAACTCGTAAAACTCTCGACAGAGATTTTCATTAGTAGCTCCAAAATAATATCATTAACATAAATCTAAGCAATAAGGAAATCATTCCCCTTGGTTTTTATGAAAAGAGTTTTGTCAATCTAACCTCTTTTGAAATCATTTTCAACCAAGAAACTCGCTCAGCCTTTCATACCAAGCTTTGGGAGCTTGTTTAAGACCATATAAGCTTTTTTCAATTTAAAAACATGATTTGGAAATTCTGAGTTTTCAAATCCAGGGGTTGCTTAACATAGACTTCCTCTTGAATGAAACCATTCGTAAAAGCACATTTAACATCTATTTGATACAATTTAATATTCATGCTAGATGCAAATGCTAACAAGATTCTAATTGCTTCGATCCTAGCAATTGGTGCAAAGGTTTCCCCACAATCAATCCCTTCTTCTTGATTGTAACCTTGAGCCACAAGTCTAGCCTTATTTTTGACTACCGATCCATCCTTATCCAGCTTTGTTTTTGAAAACCCATTTGGTTCCTATGACTGGGTGGTCGAAGGTCATTTGGACAGAGTCTAGACTTGGTTTCTTTGAAATTGATTAAGCTCTTCTTACATGGTCTCTACCCATTCATGTTCATTTAGGGCCTCTAGTGCATTTCTGGGTTCCGTTAATGATATGAATGCAAGTGATTGATTGTACATAGATTTTGCAAAGAAGAACGAGTTCTTACCCCACTCGTAAATATCGGATAGAATGTTCTCGAGTGGATGACTAGAAGCATATTTGAATGCTCTACCTGTTCTCTCGGTTCACCAAGTTTGTTGGTTGAACTGGCTGATCTTCGTAGTTTGAGCTTGCTAAGTCTCCTCATTTACATGTCCTTCGAGCGTTCGGGCTAGCTTTTGAGCTGGTTGAGTCCGAGTCACGATGTTCCGAGTTGCCTCATTCCGAGTTGTTTTCTTCTAACTCTTCCCGAGCTCGGCTTCAGTAAGATCATCTTCATCTTGATTGAATTTCAGATCCGAGAAGGTTGACTCACTTGTTTTTCCCCGATCTATCTCATCAAACATAACGTGGATACTTTCTTCCACTTTGTTAGTTCTTTTGTTAAAGACACGATAAGCTTTACTATGAGATGAGTAACCCGGAAATATACGTTCATATGACCTAGCATCCTTACCGTTATTGTGAACAAAGAACTTACATCCAAAGGATCCGAAATATGAGATGTTGGGCTTCTTTCCCTTGTAAAGCTCGTAGGGAGTTTTCTTCAAGATAGGTTTGATGAGGCATCCGTTCGAGTGTGTAGTTTGCTATGTTGATCGCCTCAGCTCTAGAAATAGTAGGGCGGATCATTTTCAATCATCATTGTCCTTTCTATTTCTTCAAGAGTTCAGTTGTTTCTCTCCACTACTCCATTCTCGTTGAGGAGTTCTAGGTGCTGAGAAGTTGTGAGAGATACTTGTTCTTGTCACGTAACTCCGCAAATTCCGAGTAGTCAAACTCCCTTCCATGGTCGGTTCGAATTCTTGTAATTTGAGTCTAAGACTCCACTTGAATTTATCTGCAGATTTTGTTGAACTCTTTGAAAGCTTCATTCTTGTTCTTAAGAAAACAAACCCAGGTAAATCGTGAAAAATCATCAACAATCACAAGTATATATGATTTACCTCCGACGCTTTTCATAGAGATTTCACCACATAAATCCATATGAAGCAATTCTAGCACTTTGGATGTGGAAACAGCTTTGAGAGGTTTGAAAGATGATCCGACTTGTTTCCCTTTTGTTCATGCTTCACGATTTTATCTTTCTTAAATGCACAGTTAGGTAAACCCCTAGCTAAACTATAAGATGTAAGCTTTTTGATAGTGTGCATGCTAACATGACCTAGTCTATGATGCCATGTCCAAGAATCATCATGCAATGATGCTTTAAACAAGATAAATTCTGACTTGGATCGAGAGAGGAATAATATAGGTATTACTTGACGTCTTACCCGAGAGCTTAGTCTCTGTGGTAGTTGCATCACAAATATAGCAATTGGTCCGAGTGAACCTTACCTCTTGACCTTTCTCACACGACTAAGAGATGCTCGAGCGGGTTGTACTTTAATCCCTTGACAAGATAAACCTGGATCGACTAGGTTCTCTCCTTCACCAATCTTGCCAATTCCAACTTGCCCTTGTCATGTGGCATGAGCATCCACCTGTCCAAGTACCAATGACCTTTTGTCCTTTTCCGAGTTACCCGTAAGTCGAAACACACTAACCCTTCTCACTTTCTCTAACGAACCCAAGTAACTCCCTTTACCGTGGTCCTTTCTCGAGGAAGAAGACTCTTGGGAACCTAGATTTGAATGACTTTGGGTTTGGTTTGATTTTAAGTCTTCTTTCTAAAGAACTAAGTCTCGTGTCTCTTTCTTTTGAAAACCTTTTCTTTTGTAAACAGTGGGGAAGGTTTTTCCCCGTAAACCGGTCCGGGCTCGGTCTTTCTTTCATTCTTATGAATAAGACCATGTTCAGCCTTCCTAAACTTCACAGCTCTGGAATCCTTCTTGAAAAGATTGGAGTAGGAATTAGGTTCCTCCTCGTCGTTAAAACCAAGTCCTTCTTTTCCGAAGGAGACACACCGAGAGCCTAAAAGCATGTCAAGGTTTTTCCGACCTTGAGTAAATTTCAAAACAAGCTCTTGAGACTCATTGAGCTTTCTTTTCGGATGCTCATTTTCTCTTCTAAGTGATTCGGACTTAGTCTCATTAGCCTCGAGTACTAGTCTTGAGTTCTTTCGGAGTTAGTCTTAGTTTTTCCAATTCATTTTTCAAGCAATTGCTCTCGAAGTAAGAGACTCAAGTTGTTCTTTGAACCGAAAAGAATCATAATTGGACTTTTCTTCCAAAGTGTAAATATATTTAGCCAAATCAACTTTGGAGAACTTGAGAAAGTATTCAATTACCTCCCGAGGACTTGTCTCTTCGAGTGTTTGAGTTGTCGGCATCCGACTCGGATTCAACTTCCGAGTGTGCTAGTGCCATTAGACACTTTGAGTCATCGGAATCATCTTCTTCTTCAAATGAGTCGCCATTGCTCCATGTGGCCCTCATAGCCTTCTTCTTCGTTCTATCCTTCTTTTCTTCGGGTAGTCCTTGACTATGTGATCTTTGTTGCCACATTCGAAACAGACTGATTTTTTAGTTAAAGTTAACTTTGACTGGAGAAGAATATTTACCTTTTCTGTCCTTCTTATCTTTGTTGTAGAACTCTTCCTTTGGCCTCTTTTCCTACTTCTTATGCTACATCATTCTTTTGAAGCCTCGGGCAATCAGTGGCCATTGGATCCTCTTCCGAGTTTGAGGAACTCGGACTTTCCCCGTACTTTCCGAGGCCTTCGAGTGCAATGTTCTTTTTGGTGCCGACCTCGGTATCCTCTTTTTCCAGGTGAATCTCATGGGTAAGCGGTGTTCCCAATCGCTTCGTCCGGCTTTAGTTGAGAGAGGTTCTAAGCTTCCTCGATGGCCGTCACCTTAGGACCCCATCTCCTCTTTGGTAGACTTCTCGGAATTTTTCTCGCACATTTCTTCGTGAGAAATTTTTCTACCGAGAGATTTGAGATTGTTTGTAATCTCGGTGAAGCGAATAAGCATCCGAGTGTTGTTTTCTTTTGGCTCCATCTTGAACAACTCATATTTGTGAAGATACTCGGCTTATCTTTGCCTATTTCATTTGGCTTGTTCCTTCGTATGTGTTGACAAGAGTGTCCCATACATCTTTGGTTGTGTAGCAGGTCGACACTCTATTATACTCCTTTGAGCTGATAGCACATATCGGAATGTTCATTACTTTGAAGTTCTTTCCGAACTTCTCTGTTTCTTCATTAGTGTACTTGAATTTTTCTTTAAGCATAGATCTTGTTCCTTCCATCTTCATTAGGATGTAGTTGCCTTCTTGGATGATGTTCAAGACATCTTCATCGTTGTCCAACGAAAGCACTCCATCAGTTTCTTCCAATGTACGAAGTTTAACCCTTTAAACTTTGGTGGTCCGGTGGATGACCTTCCTTCATCGAACTCTCCATTGTTCCGAGCCATCCGATCTTTAGACCTCTGAATTGTCGGATCCTTCTTGAAGGGTTAGGCTCGACACCAATTGAAGGTTTGCTCCTGGAGAGTCTAAGTCACCCTAGAGGGGGTGAATAGGGTGATGAGGAAATTTGAGCAAACTTAGACAATTTATGCCTTGAAATAGAAAAACGACTAAGTCTCGAGTCTAGATTGGACTCGAAATGTAAACACTCGAAATACATGGAAACCCTCCTAGGGCAGAAAACCGCGGATAGTGCTAATCCAAGCACCAAGTCATATCCACTATTTTGAATCCTCAAAATACAAAGGACTCGACTCTACCGAATTGCTCCCTTTGACAATTCCTTACAATGTTTTCTTAGACTAAGAAGTTCCATTATTTCATCTAGTACTTCCTAACTGAGATAACCTTTATAGTTAGGGGCAATTGAGCTGAGTTAACCCTTACAGCTCGGTTAAGGGACCTTACTCGAAAGTAAGAAAAGTATGTAATCGATTACAAGAGTTTAGAACTCGGAAAATATTAAGTACAGACTTGGAGTTGTATGTAGAAGATTGTGTGAGTAAAGCTAGCATTAAGAGAATTAGGTATTGTATTGATCAATAGTTTCAACAATCTTCAAGTCTTGTGAAGTGGCTTTTATTTATAGATGCCTAGCAGATTGGCCGTTAAGTCCGATTTCTTAACTCGAAGTCTTTACTAGCCATTAGTAACGGCTCTTCCGAGTCACTCGAAAAGATCCATTGGTGGTGAACGTTGTACAATAACTCTTGGCTCCAAAAGGTACTTCAGTCAACTGGTGATGTCTCGAAAAGTAAGGTGGAAACCACCGTTGAGCCTAATGTTGGAGTTTTCTAGTTTTGGAAACAGACAACCCCGACACGGTGTCCGAGCCCTGTTCAAAAGTAGATAAAGCTTGTTTGTCTGGTGAATGATAGCTAGAAGCTAGCTACTTTTGTATTTTAAAAATGAGATAACCTCGTTTGAATAACCTACAAAAGTAAACCACTTTGGTTCTCAAAGTATAAAATACTTCGGTCCAAAATTAGGCATAGATAATAATTAAATTAAGATAATTAAGTGCATAATTATCTTAGGCCTAGAAGAGTGGAATTTTCTGAGTCTAATATTCAATATACTCAAATTCCATCAGAGTCAATCCTAAGGATGATCAAGTTAAAAAGAATCATCGAGTGTAACAACTTGATCCGGACAAATAATTTTGAAACAAACAAACCGACTTAGAAAAAGGAATTAACATTGTAATTCATTTTGTGTTAAATACTCAAAATAAAAGTGTTAGGGAATATATTTGAGCATGTTATATTTTTGAGTGATGTCCGAGTGAGTCGAAACATCAGTGTAAAAGATATACAATAATATGATTTCGAGTAAGTCGAAATGAATGAAAACTAATACAAGAGTTTCTATAACACTCTGAATGATTTGAAATCAAAACTTAGAAGAGATGAGATTTATACCTGAATCTTCATGTAATTCCGAGAATGACTTAGAATTAGGATATGAGTCTTTATGTATAACTTATTCCGAGTTCCGACTTATTGCAATCACTAGAACATAATTACTACGATAATTCATCTTCTACGTCGGACTTATTAACTGAAATTATTTAATTGGAAAATTTGATGCAATGTGTCTATACAATTTTAATTCTTTACTCATCTAAAATATAGACACAAAATCGAATTAGATCCTATTGAATTTAGACTTAGAAAATTCCACGTATTCAGGTTAAGAATAATTAAGGGCTTAATTATTTGAATTAATTTTTTATCCTTGCCTAATCTTGGACCAAAGTATTCATATACTTTGAGTACCATTTTGATTTTCTTTTGTAGGTTGATTAAAGTCTTTTAATCTCATTTTAAAAAGCAAAGGCCACCGGCTTATAACCATTAAACATCAACAAATAGAAAAGTCACTATTTTAGGATAGGCTCGCACACCGTGTCAAGGTTGTTTTTTTCCATTTTCGGTATAATTCAACTTTGACTCTAATGGTCTGTTTCCACCCCGCATTTCAGTCACAACTAGTGGGTTGAACCGCCTTTTGAGCCAGGGACCAGAGCATAACGTTCATATCTACAATGACTCATTTTCCGAGGGACTCATACTATCCGTTACAACCGGTAGTGAAGATTTCCGATCCGTAATCGACCACAATAACTAATCCGCCTCGTTGAGAATAAATAGAAGCCATCCTACAAGACTTAGAGAGGGACGACGATTGCTGAACATAACTCAAATCTCACTCCCTCAATCTTTCTAGTTTTCAACTCTGTACTTATGTTTTCTCAACATTTAAGTTGAAAAGAAAAAGTCTTGTAATCACTCTTACTTCATTTCTCTCGTAATATCCCCTGATTGAGTCGTAAGGGTTAACTCAGCTTCCGTTAAGGGTATCTCAGTTAGGAAGTACTAAGACATACAAGGGAACTTTTGTGCCTAGGAAAATTGTTATGTCATAAATTATGCATATTTTTAGTTATTATTTAGTTTATATTATATAATTTATTTTATCTAAATTATTCTATTTTGTCTATTTTCGGGTAATTTTCGAATAAAGTGGAAAAGAGAAAAAGGACGTAAAAGTGAAGTTTTTAACTACTAACAAATGTTCAAGATAATATTTGAAGTAGGACCAAAGATAATGACTCATAAAATATTTATTTTATGAGGATTTATTTTATGAAGTTTTATTTCAAAGAGAAGAGTGAACATAAATAATCATTCCCCTAAACCCACTAGAACTCCTCCTTAGAGTTGCATGAGAAGTAGGAGACCCGCATGAGAAGAAAGAGGAATCAACATCATCATAAACTCCTTCTCTCGGCTTCCTGTCTTTACGCCAAGACATACTTATTATCAAAAATTTGAATTGAATTGTCTACGGGAGCAATTCTATACGAGTCGATCCTTGTATTTTGTGGATCCAAAATAGTGGATTTAACTTGGTGTCCTGGATTAACTCTTACCATGGTTTTCTCGCCCCAGGAGGGTTTCCACAAATTTTTCTATGGTGTCATTTTGAGTTCATTCTAGACTCGGAATTGTTTTTCTAAGCTCATACTTTGCCAAAAAATATTTTATTTAGCAAAATTTCCTTCTCACCCTATTCACCCCCTCTAGGGTTATTTACACTCTGAAGAAAAAGCTTCAACCTAATCAACGATTTCATGTCCATAAATAATCAGTCACTAAAGCTTTTAAACATGACAAATCTTGATTAGAATTAGAAAGAGGAATAGTGTAGGCGTTACTCGACCTTAAACCAAAGAGCTTTGTCTCTTTGGTGGTTGTATAAGAAATGAAGCAGTTGGTCCGAGTGAATCTTACCTCTTGACCTTTTTCACATAATTGAAAAGATTATACTTGAGTCCTTTGACAAGATATACCGGATCGACCGAGTTGTCAACTATTCCAATTCTACCAATGCCAACAATCTTGCTTTGCTCGTTATCTCTAAATGTGACGTTTCCTCCTTTCATCTCTTCTAGCTCGATACGAGTCTTGAATCGCCGGACATGTAGCGAGAACATCCACTATCTAAGTACCAGTGGCCCCCTGTTTCTGAGTGACCTCCCGAGGATCAGCTTCCTCGGTGTCCGACGCTTCACTTTCGACTCGGATTCGGCTTCGAGTCTGTCGGGGCCATGAGACACTTTGAAGCATCATCTCTGTCATCATCTTCAATTGATTCACCATTGCTCAATGTGGCTACCATTGCCTTTTTCTTCTTTCTATCCTTTCTTCTCTTTGGATAGTCCTTGACTATATGCTCCTTGCTTCCACACTCAAAACAATCGAGTTTTTATCCAAAGTTAAATTAGAAGAGGATGAGAATTTATCTTTTCTTTCCTTCATGAAGAATTATTGCTTAGGCTTCTTCTTCCACTCTTTGTATTTCATCATCTTTTTGAATTCTCGGGCCAAAAGTGCCATAAGGTCCTCTTTATAATTTGAGGAGCTCGGACTTAGACCAGATGAAGACTCAAGTATAACTCTTTATCTCTCTTAGGTTTTGATTCTAAGTCATTCTATGCTTAATAGAATTCATTATCTAAGTTTTGATTCGATTATGACCCACTCAAAAAGCACTTTATTACTTATGTCTCTTTAGTGCTTCGACCCACTCGGAACCATCGTATGCTCAAATAATTTCGCAACATATTTATTTTGAGGACTGACTTTGTATCTCAAGTTAAAAAGAATTACAATGTTAATTCTTTGTCCTTAAGTCGGTTTATTTATGGAGAATTAATTGTTGGATCAAGTTCATGTACTCCGATATCTTATTCTCTCTAACTTGATCATTTAAGGATTGATCATTTAAGGATTGACTCAAGATGGAATCCGAACCTAATGGATATTAGACTCGGAATATTCCACTCTTTTAGGCCTAAGATAATTAAGTGTCTAATTACTCTAATTTAATTATTATTTGTGCCTAATCATGGACCAAAGTATTTTTATACTTTGAGTACCAATGTGTTTTGCTTTTGTAGGCTATTCAAACAAGCCTAATCTAATTTTCAAGTACAAAAGCAACCAGTTTCTAGCCGTTAAACACGAGCGGACATAGATTAACCTTTTTGGACATGGCTTAGACACCGTGTCGTGGGTTTTTTTTCCAAAATTGGAAAACAGCGACCTTGAGTCTAACAGCTTGTTTGCACCTCAATTTTCAGTCACCACCGAATGATTGGACCATCTTTTGGAGCCAAGAGCCATTCCACAACGTTTACATCCCAACGAATCTCTTTTGAGTGACTCAAAATAGCCGTTGTGAAGAACACAAGTGCAGAATTAGACTTAATGGTCATTCTCGCCCGGGTGCTTATAAATAGAAGCCACTTTGCAAGACTTGAGGGATGCCGAATTTATTATTGAACCTAGTATTGGATTCATTCATACTTAATCTTCAACTTATAACTCCAATTCCGTATTTCATATTCTCTCGAGTTATAAAGAAAATCTTGTAATCACTTACATTCTTTTCTTACTATCTTTGTAAGTCCCTTAACCGAGCTATAAGGGTTAACTCGGCTTAGTTGTCCTTGACTTTAAGGGTTAACTCACTCATGAAATACTAGATCGGATAAGAGAACTTCGAGTCTAGGAAAACATTGTATAGGAATTGTTTAAGGGAGCAATTCTAGTTAGAGTCGATCCTTTGTAATCGAGGATTTAATTAATAGATTTGACTTAGTGCTTGCATTAGCACTGTCCGTGGTTTTCTGCCCCAAGAGGGTTTCCACGTATTTCGGTTGTCTATCTTTCTCGAGTCCAATCTAGACTTAGAGTCTTCTTCTGCCAAGTTTTGTGCAAAAAGAGTTTGACTTTATTTAAAATCTTTTCATCACCCTATTCACCCCCTAGGGTGACTCGGTCTCTCCAAGAACAAACCTTCACCATATTCGTCCGAGGCTTTGAGAGAAATGTTTGTTTTGGTGCTTGCCTCAAATTCTTCTTCCTCTAGATGTAAGTCATGGGTGAGTAGTTTCCTTATGAGCTCATCTAGCTTTAGTTAAACAAGGTCCTGAGCTTCTTCAATAGCAGTCACCTTGGGACCACATCTCTTCTTCAGTAGACTCCTTATAAACTTTATGACAATTTCTTCGTAAGACATCTTTCTTACAAGGGACTTGAGATTGTTGACTATCTCAGTGAAGTGGATGTACATCCGAGTTATGTTTTCATCAACCTCCATCTTGAACATCTTGAATTTATGGAGATATTGACTTATCCTTGCCTCGCCTCACTTGATTGGTACCTTCATAAGTAGTGACAGGGTGTCCCGGACTTCCTTGGGAGTATCTCAATTTGATATTCTATTGAATTCAGCTGCATCAATGGCACACATCAGAATGTTTATTGCCTTAAAGTTCTTTCTGTGCCTCTTGTTCTCTTCAGTAGTGAATTCCGACTTCACTTTGGGCTACTATACGAGTGCCATTCATCTTTGTGTGAATGTAGTTGCCATTACAAATGATATACCATACTTCTTTATCATAGTCTTGGATTAATCACTCCATCATCTTTTTCCTGTGAGAAAAGTTTGATCCTTTGAATTTGGGTGGCCTCGGTGAATGATCTTCCTTCATCGAACCCTCCATAGCTAAGAACCATCTTATCTTTAGACTTTGGATTGTTAAATCCTTTGAGAAGGCTAGGCTTTGATACAAATTGCAGGTTTGCTCTTTGAGAGTCTGAATCACCCTAGATGGGGAGGGGTGAATAGGGTGTGAAGAAAATTTTACGGAATTAAAGTTTCTCAACACAAGTCAAAACTAAAAAAGGAATTATGAGTCTAGAATGAACTCAAAAAGATATAACAACAAGAAATATGTGGAAACCCTCTTGAGGTAGAAAACCATGGACAGTTTCAATCCGGACACCAAGTCAAATCCACTATTTTGAATCCACAAAATACAAAGGTTCGACTTCTAAGAATTGTTCCATTAGACAATTCAATACAATTTTTCTAGGCATAGAAGTTCCCTTATCTCGCCCCAAGTACTTCCTAACTGAGTTAACTCTTACAACTAGGTACAAGTGAGCTGAGTTATCCTTTACAGCTCAGTTAAGGAAAATTACAAAAGAGTAAAGAAAGTAAGTGTTTGACTGATTACAAGACTTCTTCTATTTCAACTCGAAGTTAAGAAAACTAAGTATAGAGTTGAAAGCTAGAAAAGATTGAGTGTATGTGATCGAGTTCAATTCTAACAATCTTCTAAGTCCTATATAGAGTGACTTTTATTTATAATCAGTAGGGCGGATAGCTATTGTGTCTCAATCTTGATTGGGAAACTTGACTAGCCATTGTAACGGATAGTCCGAGTCCCTTAGAAAGAGAACCGTTGTCAAGAAGAACGTTATGCGTTGCTCCTTGGCTAAAAACTAATCCATCCCACTTGTTATGACTAAAATCTGGGGTGAAAACAACCGTTAGACTCAAAGCTAATGCTTTCCAGAAATGGAAGCAAACAGCCACGACACGGTGTCCGAGCCATCCCGAAAATGTGAATTTTTTGTCTACTCGGCGTTTAACCGTAAAAAGCCGATTGTTTTTTCTTTTCAAATTGAGATTAAATAACTTTAATCAACCTGCAAAAATAAATCAAAGTGGTACTCAAACTAAAAAATACTTTAGTCCAAGATTAGTCAAGGATAGGAATGAATTTAAATAATTAAACACTTAATTATCTTGAATTAATTAAATGGAATTTTCGAGTCTAATATTCAATATGTTTCAATTCTATTTTGTGTCTATATTTAAATGAATGAAGAGTTAGAAAAAGTATATAGACACAATACATCAAATGCCAATAAATAATTTCAGTTAATAAATAAATCTTGCTTAAGATTAGAATTAATGCGAGTAATTCGATTCACTTTTGCAATGTGCCGGATACCAAAATAGGTTGAGCATATGAAATTATTTAGGCGAGAAGTCTGTCTGAGTGGGTTAGAAACCCAAAGATAAGTATTTCACTCAAGAATAGATTTCGAGTGGGTCGGATGATAAGTGCACAAAATGCATTAGATTCTTAGGTGTTTTGATACTTTTCTTTGGGAAAAATCGGTTAATAGGAGTGTGTTCATGCTCCATTTTCGGTTTTACGCTTGTGTTTTGGTGCTTTGAGATGTTTTTGCAGATTTGATCACCAATACCGAGTATTCCCGAGATTAGTGAGTGTTCCGAGCCTTAAGAAGACCAACATAGTCCATCTTTGCAGTCAAAACGGCCGTTCCCTCGATTTCTCAAAGTTTGTCCTTCCAGCGAACCAACACGGTCAGGCCGTGTCGGAGGACACGGCCCGTGTTGCTGGTGAGCATGCCCAGGAGCATTTACATCGAAACGGTCAGGCCGCGTCGGAGGACACGGCCCGTTTTCGGCGTCCCCGTCTAGTTTTGACATGCCAGCATCCAACACGGTCAACCCGTGTGGGAGGACACGGCCCGTGTTAGAGGTAAATTTTTCCGAGATGATTCGGTTTTGACGGTTTCACCTCTTCATTACTTCTTAATGGCTTATTTAAGAGGATTTTCGGCCATTCCTACAGCAATCCAGTCCAGAATCCTCCATAGTTCATCCTCCATTTTCCCTTCCTCCATTCCTTCACATGAAACAAAAAGCTTTGAAGATCGAAGAAGAAGATTAAAGCAATTGCGGGATTCCATTTGAAGTCGAGAGATTCAAGTGGAGCACTTCAAGCCTATCATCTATTTCTTCATTTTGCTGTTTGAGGTTTGATTCCATGTATTGGACTTTAGTTAAGCTTTCAATAAACATGTGTGAGTAGTTTAGTTTTTCTAGGGATTTGTAATCCGAAACAATGAAGTTTGATTAGTTTTCTATGATTTGTGCTTGAATTCTGATTTTGATTCAATAGAAGGTTGTGTTTATCATGTTCATGAATGTTTTGAAGGCCTAGAATACTTATGTTTAGAGATTAATCTACCATGTACTGAAAAGTGAAATAGAATAATCCGACAACTAACCTTTCTACCTAATTTATGAAATTTGAGAAAAGAATAATAAATTAGGGGATCACTTTGATAATTTGAAACCCTTAACTTTGATTAACTTAAAAGGCATACGAAAGTTGTTTGATAGGTTAATTAGAGCAATTCTATTAAGCATCGAAAGAGCGGTAGAATTTTGTGATTATCGATCCTTGATTTATTTGAATGAATGATTGCACAAATTATGTTTAACTAATCAAACCCATTGTTAGAAAAGCAAATCCCTAGATGTTTTTACCCATTGATTTAAGTCTAGATTAATTTTATTAATTTTAATAGTTAGAACTAGTTTAGAAAGAACCAACTTTAAAAATTTGATTTGCTTAGCAATTGAGTAGAGGGCTAGTTTAGTGCGTTGCTAGATCGAGTCCTTGTGGGATCGACCTTGACTAGCTACAATTTAAACACCGTGCGCTTGCGGCCTGTCAAGTTTTTGATGCCGTTGCCGGGGACTCTATTTTTAGTAGCCATTAGACGAATACTCTCAAATTGACTAAGAGTTTATTTTCTTTTTCTGTTTTGATTGCATTGGTAGTTTTGTTTTTGTTCTTGCTAGGAATTCTCTCCTTACATGCAAAAAGCTCAATTATTTGAGTTTGATCCAGAAATTGAGCAAACCTTCCGCTCTAGACGGAAGAAGAAAAGGCTAGAGAAGGCTAGGAAGAAGCAAGAAGAAAACTCCAAGCAAAAGCCCAAGATGGCCGGTGAAGAAAGAAGAACTTTTGGGCAATATGTGACACCCAATGTCACTAATCCACCGTCGGCCATCAATGTCCCGAGTGTTACGGCGAATGACTTTGAGTTGAAGAATTTGCTCATCAACTTGGTGAGGGCCACTCCTTTCCATGGCCTTCCCAATGAAGACCCCAACCGGCACCTCCGCATTTTTCGCCAAGCATGTGATACTTTGAAGGCGAACGGGGCTTCACCGGATGCAATCAAGCTGCGATTGTTTCCGTTCTCGGTTGAAGGAAGGGCACGGGAGTGGCTAGACTCTCTTCCGGTGAACTCCATCAGCACATTTAATCAATTTGCAAGTGCCTTCTTGGCAAAATACTTCCCACCAAGCAAGTTGACCGGTTTGAGGAACCAAATTTCCACCTTTGTTCAAGAGCCGGAGGAGACGTTGTATGAAGCATGGGAGCGGTTCAAGGATCTCCTTTGCCAATGCCCCTAACATGGATTTGACCAAATGCTTGAAAGACTGTTGTGCCTAAGAAAGGGGGATGATCGTTGTAAGAAATGAAAACAATGAATTGATTCCCACTAGGACCGTTACGGGTTGGAGGATGTGCATTGATTATCGTAAGTTGAATATCGCCACCCGTAAAGACCATTTCCCTCTTCCCTTCATTGACCAAATGCTTGAAAGACTTGCAAAGAATTCATATTTTTGTTATCTTGATGGGTATTCCGGATTTTTCCAAATCCCTATCCACCCTAGTAACCAAGAGAAGACCACCTTTACTTGTCCTTATGGAACATTTGCTTATAGGAGAAAGCCTTTCGGGTTATGTAATGCACCCGCTACTTTTCAACGTTGCATGATGGCTATTTTCTCTGATTTTAATGAGGATATTATGGAGGTCTTTATGGATGATTTTTCTATCTATGGTTCTACCTTTGATCAATGTTTGAAAAATCTTTCTAAGGTGTTGTCTAGATGTGAGGATGTGAATTTGGTCTTGAATTAAGAAAAGCGTCTTTTTATGGTACAAGGGGAGTTGTCCTAGGTCATGTGGTTTCCAATAAAGGCATTGAAGTTGACAAAGCTAAGGTAGAGGTAATTGAGAAATTACCTCCACCTATGTCTGTTAAGGGTGTGAGGAGTTTTCTTGGACATGTGGGTTTTTACCGACGATTCATTAAAGATTTTTCGAAAATTGCAAGGCTTCTCACCCAATTGCTTGTCAAAGATATGCCTTTTATATTTAATGATGTGTGCTTGAGTGCTTTCAACAGGTTAAGAGAAGCTTTGATGACAGCTCCTATTATGCAAGCCCTGGATTGGAGTCTTCCATTTGAAGTAATGTGTGATGCAAGTGACTTTGCATTGGGGGCTGTTTTGGGGCAAAAGAAGGATGGCAAGCCCTATGCTATACATTATGCGAGCCGAACTCTGGATGAGGCTCAAGTTAACTATGCCACCACGGAGAAGGAATTCTTGGCGGTTGTGTTTGCTTTGGAGAAGTTTCGTTCTTATTTGATCAACTCCAAGGTGATAGTTTTTACCGATCATGCTGCCATCAAGCATCTTATGAGGAAATCGGATTCTAAGTCTCGTCTTATCCGATGGGTGCTTTTACTTCAAGAGTTCAATTTGGAGATCCGGACAAGCCTGGGTCACAAAATGTGGTTGCCGATCATCTTTCTCGGTTGGAAGATTTGCCCAAGGAAGTTATCCCCATTGATGATTCGTTTCCGAACAACGAACTCATGGCTGTTTTGCATTCTTCCACTCCATGGTATGCTGACTTTGTGAATTATATTGTTTGTGGCGTGATGCCACCGGAGTCATCTTTCCAACAAAGGAAGCGGTTCTTGTTTGAGGTAAAAAGTTATGTGTGGAAAGAGCCTCTCCTTTACAAGTTGTGTGCGGATAGGGTATATCGAAGATGTATTCCGGAAGATAAGGTTCAAAGTGTGCTCTATCACTCGTCATTCCACTACTTATGGTGGACATTTTAGCCCCAATAAAACCGCCTCCAAGGTCTTACAAGCTGGTTTCTACTGGCCAACTCTCGCCAAAGATGCACGGAATTTGGTGGTAGCTTGTGACCGATGCCAAAGGATGGGCACTATTTCCAAGAGGCATGAGATGCCCCAATCTGCGATTTTAGAGGTTGAGCTCTTTGATGTATGGGGAATTGACTTTATGGGTCCTTTTCCTCCCTCTCACAAGAACCTCTACATCCTAGTCGCTGTTGATTACGTGTCAAAATGGGTGGAAGCCATTGCCTCTCCCACCAACGATTCAAAGGTTGTCATGAAGTTCCTAAAGAAGAATATTTTTGCTCGATTTGGCACTCCAAGCGCTTTATTAAGTGACAATGGGAGTCATTTTTGCAACTCGACCACTTGAGGTTCTATTGAAGAAATATGAAGTATTTCATAAGGTCGCCACGCCTTATCATCCTCAAACAAGTGGTCAAGTGGAGTTGTCTAACCGGGAGTTGAAAATATTCTTGAGAAGACGGTGGATCGATCCCGAAAAGATTGGTCTTTGAAGCTTGATGATGCACTATGGGCATACCGCATTGCTTACAAGACTCCCTTGGCACTACTCCCTTCCGGTTAGTGTATGGGAAACCTTGTCATTTGCCCGTAAAGCTGGAACATAAAGCTTTACGGGCGATCCGGACTCTCGAATTTTGATGCCAAGGCGCTTGGTGAGAAGCGAGTTCTCCAATTACAAGAACTTGAGGAGTTGCGATTGCAAGCTTATGAGAGTTCCCGAATTTACAAGGAGAGAACCAAGCGGTGGCATGACAAGCATATTCTACAAAGGGGCTTTGAAGAAGGTGACATGGTCCTCTTGTTCAACTCAAGGTTGAAGTTGTTTCGGGAAAATTGAGATCCCGATAGTCCGGGCCGTTTCAAGTCACCAAGGTACTTCCTCATGGTGCGGTTGAGGTGTGGAGTGAGTCCATCGGGTTCTTTCAAGGTCAATGGTCAACGGCTTAAGCCTTACATTGTGGGGCATTCGACGTGAAGACCATTTATTGTGTTCTTACCGACCGGGTAAGCCATGAGGAATGAATTGTATATGGTCAAGCTAATGACTTAAATCAAGCGCTTCTTGGGAGGCAACCCAAGCCGTTTCGATTTTGATTCAAAAAAAAAAAGGGGCGAGGCAACAACCAAAACGGGCTACTCGTTTCAACCGAAACGGCCCGTATAGGATGCTATCTCCAACTTAGCGAGAGCGCACCGGTTTTCATTGAAAATGGGCTGACTTTGGGCGCAGTCTTCAGCGGCAAGCATCCAACACGGCTGATCTGTTTCCTTGGAAACAGCCCGTGTTAGATGTAATATTTGCGCGGGGTAGTTTTTGAGCCCGATTTCTTGTCTCTCTCCTCACTTTACCTTGCCTCTTCTTCTTCTTGCTCTCTCTCGCCCTTCCATCCTCTATAGCAATACCTCCAACTCCATTCTCTTCTTCTATCTCAAATCTCTTCTAAACTCCAAATTTCTCACCACATTCACCCGATCTGTTCTTTTTCTTCTTCAATTTTCTCTCCTCTACGCGGGTTATGCGTTTCTCTCCACGCCTGTTTTCGCCGGCGTCTCTGCTACTCACCAGCCACCACCGTCTTCTATTCGCCGGTGTCTTGTTTTGTTTCCCTTTCCTTACTTTTCTCTCGCTCTCCACGAAATTCTCGCATCCTTCTCTATCACTGGAACTCGCGCCGTAGCTCTGTCTCGTTCACACCGGCGTCGTCCCCTCTCTGCTCCTGTTCTTCTCGCCGGCGCCTATCGTTCACTGCAGCGGTGCTACGGTCGTCGCCTTCCCCGTCCTCCTCTTCTCTCCGCGCTTCTTCCTTCTTCCGTAAACAACACCTCATTTCTTACCCATTCTTCTCCACCAAAATTCTGCTTTTAACTAGGTCTACGTTCTCCAATTTGCTCCAATGGTGCCCAAAAGGCGACGTTCACTCAAGGGAGTCCTCCCGACCGAGCTCCGCAGCCCGAGCCCGAGCCACTCATCCACCACCGCGAAATGTCCGTATTTCACGAAACAGAGGTAATCCAAATAACCCTCTTAACTTGCCTCATCCTCGAACATATTGAGCGCTACAATTCATTGCTTAATCGTGAAATTGTTGCCACCCGTTATTATGATGAGATTAGTTTAGAAAGGTTGGGTTTACTTGAGGATTTTCTTTAGATTGTTGAACGGTGTGGTTTGTTAAATTTTGTGAATATTCGATCGGGGACCTATAGAAGCCTCGACTTTGGAATTTCGAAGCACATTAACTCGTTGATATTAGGCGTGGTTCTCACGCCGAGCATGGGTTAGTTTCCTTTCTCCTGTTAGGGAGATACCATGAATTCACTCTCAGTGAGTTTAATGCTTTATTTTCCCTCCCTCGTGACCTTGGACTTGGACACCGTGTAGTTCCCGATTGTTTCAATTCGACACAATTTTGGCATTCTATTTTTGATGAGCGAGGACTATCATCCTAGTTCGACTAAGGCGACCGCTGTTAGGAACCCCGTATTCGGTATATCCATCGAGTTTTGGGCCATGGTCCGTTTGGGAGGGATGGCAGTGGAAATAATATGCGGCTCTCGAATTGTTTTGTTTATATGTGATGTGGACGGGAGATGTGTCCGAGTTCAATCCTAGGGCTTATTTAGCCCGTCAATTTGCCACTGTTGCTACTAGTTCCCGGGTAGGATTGTTATTGGGGGTTTGGTTACTTGTCATTGTTGTAGCTTTAGGTTGGAATCCCGATGATCATCATGATGATAGGGTGCGCGGGTTTGAGCGTATCGATATTGAGGCTTTGCGGGCTATGGGCATGTGTCGAATAATTTCGGAGAGTTTTATTGGTTGTATCCTAATAACCGTATGTTGCGTCTCCCTTGTCTTGAGCGCACATCCCTTAGGGATGCGGCCAACCTCGGATTCTTGCCCGGTGAGGATGAAGTTCCTCGCCCTCCGCCCCGTACTCGATGTGGGTGCCTCTACCTTTTCTCTTCCCCGCCCCATGAGCATAATGCACGTAATGAGCCTAATGTCGATGCTTCTATGCATTCACTTCTCACTGCTATCCATCAAGAGCAGCTCTCCTTCAGGGAGTATGTGCATTCCGAGCACGCTGCTTTCGATCCGAGCAAGCCTCACTTAGGGAATACCTCCACTCGAACAAGCCTCCCTTCGAGATTATGTTCATTCGGAGTGTGCGAATATACAAAATGCTCAACTTGAACTTTGTGACATGCTTGCCAATCAAAATCATTATATGCATATGATGAGTGAATGTTTGACTCGCTTGGCATGATTGGCATATTTCCCGTGGTAATCCTACTCCTCCTCCCCTCCCCTCCATTTGAGTGATGTTTTGTTCTTCCCCATCTCCTTTTTCCTAATTGTGCTTGCATTGTGGACAATGCTGCTTCCAAGCATGGGGGGATCGTTCCTACTTAGGTTGTCATTGATGAATAATGTACAGTTGCATTTCATTTAGGTTAGAGCATGTTTTATTTGACATTTAGTATGAAATTTTGCATTTGCATAAAAAAAGAAAAAAATATATATAAAAAAACATTTAGGATTGCATTTAGAGCATTTAGGTAACATCATATAGATTTGCAAAAAAAAAAAAAAAAAAAGAACCTCCATTAATGATTCCTTTTAGGCAAAAATACCTTTTCCAAGGAGAATGATTTCAATGAATAGCTCTAAGTGCAGTAATACTTGAAAACCAGCTTTTGAACTTCAAGATTTTGGCCATATTTGATAAATGAAAGTTGATCACCTTTGATTCTTTGACAATAGTGTTGGCATGTGAAATTCTTTGAGCTAGTTGAGATTGTGGTAGAGACCATGTGAGACTTTTGAGCCTTGAATAGACTAAACATTACAATTAGTCTCATGATTTTCTTCATGTGTGATTCTCCTCCATGATTGCATCTTTAGAACTTGTTTGAATTCTCTTCAAAATCACATATGTGCATGCTTTGTGACAACATGATTGAGGCATTCTTTTATTTCAATGCTACATTAGCCAAATTGCCACCCTTTTATATGTTATTGACCCTTGATAGCCCTTTGAGCCTAATCACCTAATTCATTTGTTTTGAACCTTCCTAACTAGCCCTCGGCCAAATACATAATCTAATATCTAAGCCAAATCTAGGAGATCTTCTTACACATATTGTTGGATCATTTGGAGTCTTTGATGTGTTGGTGATAACTTGGATTCTTTTGTTGAGATTAAGGGGTAATATGTATTTATTGAGCATTAGATGATTTTCTCCCTCTTGGTTGTATAGGTGTATTTTGATGTTATATGAGCTTTTTGATTTGTAAGATGTTCCTAATGCCAAGTTATAAAAAAAAAAAAGAATCAAGAAAAGTTTCGAAAAAAAGAAGAAAAAATCAATAAAATGTTTGGCATTTTTGGAGTATTCAGTTTGATTTTTAGTAAAGCTCATATTCTAAAGTACTTGTCGGAGTTAGAGGTTGGGTGTAATGAGTTATATTGTGAATTTTTGTTGGTTAGAGTGTAGGAAGCTCCTTGCTAATTAGCTCTTAGCTCCTCATTTTTCCCAAATTGTGCAATATCCCTTTCTTACTCAATGCCTTAGCCCATTACAACCATACGAAGTCCTCCCGATTGTCATGTTGCATGTTACATTTTTGTGGTGGCGAATAGAGAATTCTACCAAGCATATGGTAGTTTGCATGATTGTGAGAGAGATTGAGTGAACCATGTATGAACCTTAACACATGAGCGGAGTGTTTTCACATTTCCAAAGTGAGGTTCTACTGACCTTTCTAGCTCCATTATTCTAAATGTGCCAACATGAATTGTTTAAGTGATGATTTGGGTTATTGATTTAATTTGTCTTTATGGTTTTCAACGTGGTTTTTGAAAATTTTCTTTCCATTTGATTGTGAAAAGATTTGGTGTACTTATGGGCTGTTGTTGAATGGTTTTTCCTTGTGAAACTTATGGTTGCCTAGCCTCGAGGAGGTTGTGATTCTTTTGCTTGATTTCATCTTTTGCTTTTTGGCCTTACTTGAGGGCAAGCAAGGTTTAAGCATGGGGAATTTGATAAGTGCGTAAAATGCATTAGATTCTTAAGCGTTTTGATACTTTTCTATTGGAAAAATCGGTTAATAGGAGTGTGTTTATGCTCCATTTTCGGTTTTACGCTTGTGTTTTAGTGCTTTGAGATGTTTTTGTAGATTTGATCACCAATACCGAGTATTCCTGAGATTAGTGAGTGTTCCGAGCCTTAAGAAGACCAACATAGTCCATCTTTGCAGTCAAAACGGCCGTTCCCCTCGATTTCTCAAAGTTTGTCCTTCCAAGCAACCAACACGGTCAGGCCGTGTCGGAGGACATGGCCCGTGTTGCTGGTGAGCATGCCCAGGAGCATTTACATCGAAACGGTCAGGCCGCGTCGGAGGACACGGCCCGTTTTCAGCGTCCCCGTCCGGTTTTGACGTGCCAGCATCCAACACGGTCAACCCGTGTCGGAGGACACGGCCCGTGTTAGAGGTAAATTTTTCCGAGATGATTCGGTTTTGACGGTTTCACCAATGGCTTATTTAAGAGGATTTTCGGCCATTCCTACAGCAATCCAGATCCAGAATCCTCCATAGTTCATCCTCCATTTTCCCTTCCTCCATTCCTTCACATGAAACAAAAAGCTTTGAAGATCGAAGAAGAAGATTAAAGCAATTGCGGGATTCCATTTGAAGTCGAGAGATTCAAGTGGAGCACTTCAAGCTTATCATCTATTTCTTCATTTTGCTATTTGAGGTTTGATTCCATGTATTGGACTTTAGTTAAGCTTTCAATAAACATGTGTGAGTAGTTTAGTTTTTCTAGGGATTTGTAATCCGAAACAATGAAGTTTGATTAGTTTTCTATGATTTATGCTTGAATTCTGATTTTGATTCAATAGAAGGTTGTGTTTATCATGTTCATGAGTGTTTTGAAGGCCTAGAATACTTATGTTTAGAGATTAATCTACCATGTACTCGAAAAGTGAAATAGAATAATCCGACAACCAACCTTTCTACCTAATTTATGAAATTTGAGAAAAGAATAGTAAATTAGGGGATCACTTTGATAATTTGAAACCCTTAACTTTGATTAACTTAAAAGGCATACAAAAGTTGTTTGATAGGTTAATTAGAGCAATTCTATTAAGTATCGAAAGAGCGGTAGAATTTTGTGATCATCGATCCTTGATTTATTTGAATGAATGATTGCACAAATTATGTTTAAATAATCAAACCCATTGTTAGGAAAGCAAATCCCTAGATGTTTTTACCCATTGATTTAAGTCTAGATTAATTTTAATAGTTAGAACTAGTTTAGAAAGAACCAACTTTAAAAATTTGATTTGCTTAGCAATTGAGTAGAGGGCTAGTTTAGTGCGTTGCTAGATCGAGTCCTTGTGGGATCGACCTTGACTGGCTACAATTTAAACACCGTGCGCTTGCGGCTCTGTCATCGGACAGTACATTAAAACTTAAAGATGAGCATTCTAAAATGTGTGAATGACTTGAATTCAAAACCACAAAGCGAGATAGAGTTATACTTGAGTCTTCATTGAAGACTCGGACTCGAAATGTGTCATCATTCCGAGTACTACGTAAAGACTTAGGTACAATCCTCATCCTTCTTAAGTTTTGATTACAAGTCATTCTCGGTGTTATAGAAACTCTTGCATAAGTTTTCATTCGATTCGACTAACTCGTAAATCATATTATTGTTTATCCTCTCACATTGACATTTACGAGTCACTCGGACATAACTCAGATTTATTGCATGATTAAATAATCTCTCTAACACTTCTTATCCGAGTTCCGACTGTGTATCATGAAGTAAAGTGAATTACAACGTTAATTCATCTCTCTAAGTCGATATGTTTGATTGAGAGTTATCTCGTCCATATCATGTCCGTATACTTTGATGTTTTCACTCTTGTAACTTGATCTTTCTTAGGACTCGACTCGATGGCATTTGAGTATAATGAATATTAGACTCGGAAAATTCCACTCTTCTAGGCCTGAGATAATTATGCACTTAATTATCCTAATTAAATTATTATCTATGCTTAATCTTGGACAAAAGTATTTTTCACTCTTATAACGTCACAAAGGACTTCTATTCAGAAATTAGTCACAACAGCTAATCTGCTTGGCCATCTATAAATAGAAGCCAACTCTCAAGAGTTGAAGATTGCTAGAATTATTGTTGATACACTTACTTAAGCAAAAGTCATTGTATTCATATTCAATCTTCTTCTTACAACTCCAAGTCTCGTACTTAATACTTTTCCGAGTTGTAAAGTCTTGTAATCAGTTACAAACTTTCTTTCTTACTCTCTAAGTAAGGTCCCTTGATCGAGCTGTAAGGGTTAACTCAGCTTAGTTATCCCTAGTCGTAAAGGTTACCTTAGTTAGGAAATACTAGATCGGATAAGGGAACTTCTACGTCTAGGAAAACTTTGTAAGGAATTGTCTAAGGGAGCAATTCTGGTCGAGTCGATCTGCTGTATTTTGTGGATTCAAAATAGTGGATTTGACTTGGTGCTTGGACTAGCACTATCTCGTGGTTTTCCGCCCAAGGAGGGTTTTCACGTATATCCGTGTTTACACTTTTCCGAGTCCAATCTAGACTCGGATTGTGTGGTTCATTCTCTTTAAAGCTTAAATCTTCCAAGTTTGTTAAAATTTCCTAATCACCCTATTCACCCCCTCTAGGTGACTAAGACTCTCCAAGAGCAAACCTTCATTCATAAGTAATACTAAAATTAACAATCATACGTAAAGTAAACACATCTATGGGTGATCATAGCTCATATGGCTTACAACAAACCAAGCTTCATCCTCAAAATGATCACCAATTCCACAACTACCAAAAAATTAATAACAAGCATAAATAGCCACAACTAAGAAAACAATGCAAAGAAAGAGATTAGAGAAAAATTACCTACTTAAAGCACTTCAAAGACCAATTCTCTTCTCAATTTTAAGTCAATTTCTCCATCTAAAGACACTATTTTTATGGGTCTAAATATTGAAAAACCAAAGAGAAAGAAAATGAGAGAGAAATTGATGGCATTATTGCAACCAAAGTGGTGTTTGAGATCATAAAAGTAAGGAAAAGACCTCAACCTTATTAAAGGTAAGTCATTACTCACTTTTACCCTCTTTCTCATCTAAAGGAGTGGGTTTCGAGTTGGATTTTTGGAGAAATTGAAGACTTAGACACTCGCTCAACGCATTTCGAGTTACACTACATGAATCGGGAATAACCATCTCGTATTTATAGAGTTTTGATTCCAAGGCATTCTCTGTGTTTTAGAAACTTTTCTGAATGAAATGGTATCCTCTCTAAGTACTACAGCTTGCACTTCATGTGTTTATTGCGCTTCTTTAAGTGACTCGAAAACCGATTCTTTGTTCCGAGTCCAAGCATCACTCGATTTATCGCAGATTGAGTGGACTAGTGTTTCACCTTCTCTCACTCGAAACCGGCTTCTAATTATAAGCTCAATTTCATTAGAGTCAATACCTCTAGTCTGTTTCATACTTAGTCTATATCAAGTTATCTCACTCGATATTCTTTACTTATCTTGATCTATCGCTTAGACTAAGTGAGAAGGCATTTTGAGTTGTATAGTTATTAGACTCGGAAAATTCCACTTCTCTTCGACTCGGATAATTAGTTGATTAATTATCATAATTATTTTATTATCTCGTGTCTAATCTTGGACCAAAGTATTTTATACTTTGAGAACTAAAATTGATTTACTTTTTTAGGTTATTCAATCGAGGATACACTTTTCAAACTACAAAAGTAACTCGGCTTCGAACGTCAAATCACCAGCGAGACATGACTTTTCACCTTCTCTGCTCCAGTCCCAAAAGATTGTGTCGTGGTCGTCTATTTCCAAATCTGGAAAACTGCAACGCTAAGCTTAACGGTGGTTTCCACCTTATCTTTCAAGACACCGCCAGTGGTTTTGGGACTTCCAAGAGAGTTAAACCGTTGTCCAACGCTCACATTACAACGGATACTTTCCGAGTGACTCGAAAGCTTCTATCAACGGTCACGAGAGGACTCTCGGTCAACAGATGAAGATAACGGCTACTCTGCCTGGTCATCTATAAATAGAAGCCACTTCACAAGACTTAAAGATAGCCGAAGTTATTGTTAATATACGTACTTGTGCAAAGTCTTTGTATTCATTCTCAATCTTCTACTTACAACTCCTATTCCGTAATTCATTACCTTCGAGTTGTAAGGTCTCGTACTCGATTACAAACTCTTTCTTACTTTCTTTGTAAGGTCCCTTGACTAAGCCGTAAGGGTTAACTCAGCTTAGTTGTCCCTAGCTGTAAGGGTTATCTCAGCTAGGAAGTACTAGATCGAGATAAGGAAATTTCGAGTCTAGGAAAACTTGTATAGAGTTGTCTAAGGGAGCAACTCGGGTTCGGTCGGTTCACGGTATTTTGTGGACTCAAAATAGTGGATTTGACTTCGTGTCCGGATTGACACGGTCCGTGGTTTTCTGCCCCGGGAGGGTTTCCACGTAATTTCTAAGTGTTATCCTTCGACTTCATTCTAGACTCGAGACAGTCATATTACTCTGCTTGACTTGCTTGTTTATTCGTGATAGCATTTACGGGTCCAAGCTTTTCCGACCTCGCTGTTTGACTTAGAACCTGTCTCTGTCTCTTCGTTAACAAAAAGCTAACGTTTCCATGAAAAACTTCTATCACCCTATTCACCCCCTCTAGGGTGACTCGGACTCTCCTCGAGCAAACCTACGAAATCAAACAGAACATCAATAAAAATGGGTAAAAATAACATCAAGCTCTATAAAACTAACCAAGGAATTCAAGGGAAACAAAAAAATTAAACTTGCATTGATTTAAACTTGGGGTAACAAGAGAGTTTGAGAGAAAATTGCTAAAAAAACCTTAAAAACCTAAAAATAACGAACTCCCTTTTCAAGGGAGCGAAAAAGCATATTTATACAACCCAAAATCTAACTTGGCACGGTCATGCCACCCTACTGTTCAAAATTCAAAATAAAAACCAACTCGGCTTAAGAGTGCCGCATTCTTACACGAGAGTGCTAGATGGCACGGTCATGCCAAGAACCGGCAGTGGAGTGCCATGTTCCACTCGGGCTTCTTTCTTTGCTATTTGATCTTTGCTTCCTCGGGCACCGAACCTCGAACCTTCTTTTGGCTCCTCAAATCTTTAGTAGCTCCGAGTTTTTCTCTCTTTACCTGTTGCCTAACAAAGCATAAAAACATATATAAGAAATCTAAATAAGTCAAAATGATGAGCTAAAACCGAGTGCTAGGAGTACCATAATTACCTTGGTACAAGCCCGAAAAATACCTCCATAAATATATTGTGCTCATCCTCAAGTAAAACAAGAGGAAATCACCTTTTCATAGGTGCGACGATTGCGGTTAGCATATGCAATAAGCCTTTTAAACTCCTAGGTAGCCCAAGTGGACGACCGAGGTCTCCGAGGACTTATAGAATATATACCCACAAAATCCGTGAAATACTTTTGAAATTTTTCAAAAAGCGTGAGATATATACAAAGCGAAGAGAAAGTATGTACACATCAATATTTTTTATGACACTAATAACCTAGCTACTAAGTTATATACAAGCAAAACACACAATCAAGACACACTTAGAGACCATAAATGCACCCCCTGCTTCTTATTTTTTACCCCACACAACACAATGGTACGATACGTACACCTTAGTGCTTAAGTGCAAAGTGTCATCAAATCTCGAAAACCAGGTTGCTAAAGTTAACACGATTTTCCTCTACTTACTTAAATGACTTCTAACTCAACTTTCTTTTTGGATTTTCCATATTTAACACACACACAGCACTCGACTCCAGGTGTCCTTTATCCGAGTGGGTAGCTCTTGGATTTTTGAGGTCCTTAAGTACTCTAGAGGAAACATAAAGCAAGCAGATGATTGGGTCATCTTCCCTTTTAGGGTTTTATTATATTAGTTAACTTGTGCATAGTACTTTTTCACAACCTAAGTAGAGGTGCCTAAATCAAGCAAAATTAACCATATATTCAAAGCCAATTAAAGATTATGGATATAGATAGTGGCTATGAATAATGGTGCCAAATTTTATTCACTTTTTTTGTTTTTTTCATTTGTTAATGAGCATTACAAAGGTTCCTGGGCCAATCTAGCAACGTAATCCCCAAAGTGATGGTTTAGTGAACAAGGTAGGCACAAAATCACACATGTGAGGTGAGGTTATTATAAAAAACTTAAAACTACACCATAAGCCAAGTGATCAATCATGCACATTTCACTTTTGTACAACTAGCAACCAAATTACTAATGACACAAAAATCCCAAAGCTGAGCAATTCATTTTTTTTTTAAATGTAAACCAACGTGAACATGGGCATATGACTTCTGCAACTTGGACACTAAAATCACACAATGTCCTCATTGGGAGTTGTGGAGAACCAATAATGAATACGTTGCAAAGAGTAAGAAGAAAAGAATAGCTTGTGTATACCTTGTTGTGGAATGACGACGCATCTTCCTACTATTAAAAAAAAACATGAACACAACAGATATATATTAAAGTCTCGGGTATAACTCTATCTTGCTTTATGATTTTGAATTCAAGTCATTCACACACTCGTGAAAATCTCATCTTTAAGTTTTCATTTATGTTTGATCCACTTAGAAACCAATTTTTCAATGAAACACTTATCTCTGGGTTTCGACTCACGGAGATAAAACTCGACAATCATCTCACATAAATAATATCATATGCTTAATTTATCTTAACATCCGATTCATTGGAAAAGTTGAATTAGAATTACTATGTTGATTCTAAGCTTAAGTTAAATTATTTTGTTAACTGAAATTATGTTTTGGCAATTTGATATGCTATGTCTATATATTTTTAATTCTTCATTTACATAAATATAGGCACAAAATGGAATTAGAACATAATGAATGTTAGACTCAAAAAATTCCATTTATTCGGGTTAAGGATAATTAAGTACTTAATTATTGAATTAATTCTTATCCTTAACTAATCTTGGACCAAAGTATTTTTATACTTTGAATACCACCTTGATTTGTTTTTGTAGAATGATTAAAGTGATTTAATCTCAATTTGAAATGCAAAACCAACCGGCTTCTAACCGTTACATGCCAGCGAGATAGAAAAGCTCTTTTCTACGACGACTCAAACACCTTGTCGGGGTTGTTTGTTCCCATTTTCGGTAAACTTCAACTTTAAGTATAACGGTTGTTTCGACCCCATATTTAAATCACAACAAGTGGCATGGACTACATTTTGAGCCAAAACCGATGCACAATGTTCATCTCTACAATGGTTCTCTTTCTAAGGGACTCGGACTATCCGTTATAATGGCTAGTGAAGCTTCCCGGTCTAGGCTTAGCTATAACAACTATATGCCCCGGCGATTATAAATAAAAGCCATTCTATAAGACTTAAGAGATTGCTTGAACTGAACTCGATGTAATACACTAAATCTTGAAGATTTGCTCTTGGAGAGATTAAGTCACCCTAAAGGGGGTTGAATAGGGTGATGGAAGATTTTTCGAAATTACAAACCTGTTTTGCATAGAGTAGACTTAGAAAACAATTATGAGTCTAGATTGGACTCGAAAGTAACACACAAAGAAGTACGTGGAAACCCTCCGGGGCAGAAAACCACGGACAGTGCTAATCCAAGCACCAAGTCAAATCCACTAATTGAATCCACAATTACAAGGACGGACTCTTTACTGAATTACTCCCTTAGACAATTCCCTTACAAGTTTTCCTAGACTTAGAAGTTCCCTTATCCGATCTAGTACTTCCTAACCGAGATAACCTTTACTCGTTAGGGACAACCGAGCTGAGTTAACCCTTACAACTCAGTCAAGGGACTTAAAAAGAAAGTAGAAAGAGTAGAAGTGATTACAAGACTTTTTTACAACTCGGAAAGTAAAAAATATAGATTAGGAGTTGTAAGCTTAAGATTGAGTAATTAAGCACTAAGTAAGAGTTATGCAATGTGTTCAGCAATCTTTAAGTATTGTGAAGTGGCTTCTATTTATACACGGTAGGGCGGAATGACAGTTCAGGCTTGTTTGGACTTGTGAGCTTCGGTAGTCGTTGTAACGGCTAGTCCGAGTCACTCAAAAAAGAACCATTGAGAAGTGAACATTGTGTGATAGTCCTTGGCTCAAAAAGTAATCCAACCCTCTGGCTATGATTGAAATATGGGGTGGAAACAACCGTTGGACACAAAGTTAAAGTTTACCGGATTTTGAAACAAACAACCCCGACAAGATGTTTGAGCCATGTCCGAAATAGTTGATTTACGTCTCCCGGTGTTTAACGGCTAAAAACCAGTTGCTTTTGCATTTTAAAAATAGATTAGGCTTGTTTAATCAACCTACAAAAGCAAATCAAAGTGGTACTCAAAGTATAAAAATACTTTGGTCCAAAATTAAGCCAATATAATAATTAATTCAAAGTAATTAATCACTTAGTCATCTTCGACCTAAAAGAATGGAATTTTCTAAGTCTAATATACATTAGGTTCAAATTCCATCTTTAGTCAATCCTTAAAATGATCAAGTTAGAAATAATAAAACATTAGGATGTATAAACTTGATCAAGTAAATAATTCTCAATAAATAAACTGACTTAGAAAGTGGAATTAACGTAGTAATTCATTTTCACTTGAAACATGAAGTTAGTGCTCGGAATAAAAGTGTTAGAGAAATTATTTACTCTTGCCATTGTTCCGAGTTGTGTCTTAGTGGGTTAGAAACATAGTTAATAATGTTATGCTTGATGAATGGTTTCTGAGTGGGTGAGAACATAATGAAAACTTAGATATGAGTTTCTTAAAAGCTCGGAATAACTTAGAGTCAAAACCATAGAGAGATAGAGAGTTATACCCGAGTCTTCAATCTCCGCCGTTTGATGAAAGGCATTCCATACTTAAGATAGAAACTAATCATTTAAGAGAGTTACATTTTCATTGAGTGTTAATCGGAGCAAGGAAAATAATGATGAATATATAAGAGGTTAGCTCGGATCATATATAACTTAGAACATGCTTTATAAAATAATCGAGTAAATTTTTTATAGAGTAAGAAATAATATATCCGAGTAAGCATGAAGATATGCGCTCAAAAACAGATATGCTCGGAAATAAGTGAATTTCATTAATAGAAGCAATTTGTACACAAATTGTAAATAAACTAAGAAATGAACAAACATAGAAATAACTTAGGGAAAAACTCCCCATAAACCAAACATCTATTTTTCTATCTTTCTCTCTCTCTATGCATTTGAGCAAAAAATAACAAAACGAGTAAATGCATAAGATGTTGAACAAAAATTAAAACAGAATTTGAAATCGGGAAGGAGGGGCGATCTGTCATGAAGTAAGAACAAGTGGTGCACCTATGCCTCTATCCTTGAACGAAGTAGTCGAGCAAGATGGCAACAATAGTGGTATATCCGGCAGTGGAATGATCCTAGTTATGTGAACCAAAGGTAGATCTTCCTCTTCTTCTTCTTATTCCTTAGCAAAAGCTACTGCTGGCTGAGATTTTGAGGCGAGGGCCTTAGACTGGCCTACATCCCGACCTCTTACGAGGCACTCGACTATGATCGAAGAGATCACCTCGGGTTCTTTATTGCCCTGGTCCTCAAGTTAAACTGCTTCAGCCTCCTTTTCTCCTTCTTCATCTCCTCCTTCAGCTTCTCCTTAGCCTTCTTCTGCATCTTCTTCTTCATCCGCTTCTAACTTAGATTCAAAATAACTGGAGGACTCCTCACATTATCTTCATTAGATTTTGAGTCCTCTGTTGCCTTGGACCTTCTCTCTTGGAGGCAATGAATCTGATCATGTTGTTGCTTGATCACCTCCTTGAGCTCGAAATCATCCCTTGAGTCTGCTGAAGCTAAGTCTAAGCTTACCTTTGCATCCGAGTCGGTATTGGGATGAAAGCACTGGAAGGCTCTTAGAGTTAATTTCAACTCTACAGCCCAAGAAGCAAGTTTGTTGACCACCTTCGAGGAAGCTCAATAGAAGGGCAGAGCAGAGAAGTGGATAGTTTAGCGAGTGAGAAGTAGGACCTTAGGACCGATCCGAGTCCGAGGTGGAGGAGGACGGGTGCTAACTTAGACGAGTGAGCCCAGCACACCGGGTTTGATTTCCCGATATTGAAGACCTATGAGTTCAACTCCGCCAAAACAAACGATAGGCTCTAAGAAAGAGTAAGGTTTAGAAGGGAGAGGGACCTCAAACTGAGCAAAGACGAGTAGAAAGAAGGCTCCGAAAGGATATGGAGTCTTCTTTGAGTCAGATGGAATAGAAGCAATCTGTTCTAGAATGAATAGAAAGTGGCCTACATCGTAGCCTTCTAGGATGTCATAGAGAACCTTGAGAACTTTAGAATTAGGGTTCTCTTTTGAGGGATAGTAACAAAAAGAATGTCCTCATGAGAATGAAGCACGAAGTCCGGCTTTTGAGGTCATCCGAGTCATAGAAAAGTTCTTTCTAGACCGAGGAGGCTCTTTGGCATACTTGTCAAAGAAGTCAACTGCGACTTCAATGAAAGGGGTGTGATTGGAATTGAGAAAGTGAGACTTCACATCGAAGATTTTGTGAAGTAGGGCAAGGTTAATTCAAACAGTCTTGTCTTAAACAACGGAAGAGATAACATTATCTCTTGCTGTCATGTGAGTATAAAATTCGAGTAACAAGGTTTGGGTAGATATACTTACAAAAGCACGGATAGTTGTAAACACCGGTTTTGACAATGTGCTTCAACCAAGAAAAAGACGTTTTTGGAAAGAATTTGTCGTCCAGGAAGAAGTGTTGGTCGACATTGAGTTTTGGGTCTTCCGAGGTAGGCTCTTTCCCTTTTCCTTGTGTAGCCTCGTAACGAGTGGTTTTGGTTCCGGGCTTCTTAGTGGTTGAACCTCATTCCATGGCTGATCCTCTCTTAGGCATTTTGGAGAAGATTGAGAGAGTATTTGAGAGTAGAGAGCACAGAAAGTGAAGGGCACGAGATGAGTGAGGAACAAAGAGAGAGTTTGAGTGCGAGAGTGAATGAATTTGAGAGCAAAGTGAGCGAGACAGTGAATAATAAGTAGGTAAAGTGAATGAGTGAAAATGAAGCGAGTGTTATTTAAAGAGAGTAAAAGCTTTCAACCACCTTCCGACTCGGTTACCAAGCAACGGTTATCATTGCTAATTTTCCAACAACTTTCTTCCAATGGCTAGTTTTGCTTGATCGAACATGTGACGAGAGAGAGAGAGAGAGAGAGAAGAAATGATTTTCGAAAATAATTATGAGATTCTCCAGTTATCTAGAGATGATCCCAAAATTTTGATGTCCATTTTGCCAAAATTTTAGCTCGACTCGATAATGTGCCCGAGTTACTCGGAACACACTTAGAAAAATTCATAACTCATAGCTCGGTCTCATTCTGTGTCAACTGGTCCATTTATTATCTACTCAAGGCGTATAACAATCAATCATAGTGGAATAATTAATGCAATAATCTTAGATAATTATGCATTTAACATGCCAAGCTCATTCCTAATAAAGCAAAACTAATCTTCACTAAGAGGCTTAATGAAAATATCAGCTAATTAAAATTTTATAGGAATAAACTCAAGTTCAATATCACCTTTCTCATAATGGTATCTCAAAAACTAATACCGACCTCAATGTGCTTTGTCTTTGAGTGCTTAACTAGATTCTTAGTGATGCTGATTGCATTTTGGTTGTCACACTTGATTGGAATAGATGTGAATGACAGACCAAGATCCTTCAAGTGTTGCTTGATTTAGAGAATCCGAGCACAACAAGCTCCGGTTCCATGTACTCGAGCCTCAGCGGTTGACAGAGCAACCGAGTTCTACTTCTTTGAATGCTAGAAGATGAGTGATTGACCCAGAAATTAACATGCTCTTGATGTGCTCTTTCTATCAACCTTGTATCCAGCATGGTCAGCATCTAAGTATCTAGTGAGAGTTAGATATCGGTTCTTTGAACATTAGAGACCAAGATTTTGAGTCCTCGCAAGATATCTAAATATTTTCTTCACTGCAGGTGAGATGTGATTCCTTAGGATTAGTTTGAAATCTTGCATAAAGGGAAACACTAAATATGATATTTGGCCTACTAGATGTGAGATAAAGTAGAGATAAAATCATACCTCTGTAGAGTTTCTAATCTACAACTTTACCTTTCTCATCCGAGTCCAGTTTTAAGTTGCTACTCATAGGTGTTGATGCATGCTTCATATCTTGTAGCTTGTACTTCTTCAATAACTCCTTGGTGTATTTTGATTAATGGACATAGATACCATCCTTTTCTTTGTTGATTTGTAGTCCAAGGAAGAAAACCCTTGGCTTAGAGTTTCATTAGTAGCTCCAAATATAATATTATAAATATAGATATGAATAATGAGAAAATCATTCCCCTTGGTTTTTGTAAAAAGAGTGTTGTTAGTCCAATCTCTTTTGAAATAATTTTCAACCAAGAAACTACTTAGTCTTTCATACTAAGCTCCGGGGATTATTTCGGACCATATAAAGTCTTTTACAACTTGAAAACATGATTTGGAACTTAAGAGTTTTCAAATCCAAGGGGTTGCTTAACATAAACTTCTTCTTGAATATAAACATTAAGAAATGCACATTTAACATCCATTTGATAAAGCTTGATGTTCATGCTAGATGTAAATACTAAGAGAATTTTGATTGCCTTAATCCTAGCAATAGGTGCAAAGGTTTCCCCACAATCGATTCCCTCTTCTTGGTTATACCCTTGAGCAACTAATCTGGCCTTATTTATGACTACCAACCCTCCCTTATCCAGTTTGTTCTTGACAACCCATTTGGTTCCTATATATGGGTGGTCGAACGTCGTTTGGTTAGAGTCCGGACTTGGTTCCTTTCAAATTGATTCAGTTGCTCTTGCATAGCCTCTACCCATTTAGGTTCGAGTTAAGGCTTCTAGTATATTTTTCGGTTCAGCTTAATGATATGAATGCTGAAAATGCACATAGATTTTACAAAGAAGAATGAGTTCTTACCCCACTGTTGATATCCGAAAGTATATTCTCGGGTGGGTGACTTGGATGCACATTTGAAAGCTCTACCTATCCTCCGATTTACCAAGTTATGGTTGAATGGGATGATCTTTAGTTGGTTGCTCTTGCTGAACTTCTACATTAGCTTGTTCTTCACCATTCCGAGCTGGCTCTTGAAATTGTTCATTTTGAGTCACTTCATTCCGAATTGGCTCATTTTGAGTTACCTCAATTCTTTTGCTTTGACTCTTTCCGAGCTCGGCTTCAATAATATCATCTTCATCTCTGTTAAGCTTGAGATCTGAGAAGGTAGATTCACTTATCCTGCAAGATCAATCTCATCAAAGAGAACATGGATGCTTTCTTCCACTTTGTTAGTTCTTTTGTGAAAAACTCTATAAGCTTTACTATAAGATGAGTAACCCTAGAATATACCTCCATCCGACCTAACATCAAACTTAGTGAGTTGTTTCTTACCATTGTTATGCACATAACATTTACATCAAAATGGTTTGAAGTAGGAGATGTTGGGCTTCTTTCCTTGTACAGCTCATAGATGTGTCTTCTTCGGGATGGGCCCGATGAGCCATCTATTGAGTGTACGGTTTCTTGTGTTGACTTCCTCAACCTAGAAATAGTAAGGTAGATCATTTTCAATCATCATGGTCCTTCTTATTTCTTCAAGAGTTCTGTTCTTTCTCTCTACTACTCCATTCCGTTAAGGAGTTCTTAGTGCGGAGAAGTTGTGGGAGATGCCATTCTTGTCACGAAGTCCGCAAATTCGAGTAATCGAACTCCCTTTCATGGTCGGTTCGAACTATTCCGATCTAAATCTCAAACTCCACTTGAATTTTCCTGCAGATCTTAGTGAACTCTTTGAAGGCTTCATTCTTGTTCTTCGGAAAACACACCTAGGTAAATCGTGAATAATCATCAACAATAACTAACACATATGATTTACCTCCCGAGCTCTTCACAAGAATTTCACCAAACAAATCCATATGAACCAATTCAAGTACATTGGATGTAGATACAACATTGAGTGGTTTGAAAGATGATCCGACATGCTTTTCTTTTGTGCATGCTTCATAGATTTTATCTTTCATAAATGTACGATTAGGTAAACCCCTAAATAATCCATGAGATACAAGTTTCTTGATAGTATGCATACTAATAAGACCTACTCTATGATGCCATGTCCATGAGTCATCATTCATAAATGCTTTCAAACATGATAAATTCCGACTAGAATCGAGAGAGGAATGGTATAAGTGTTACCTAACCTTAGACCTAAGAGTTTTCTCTCCTTGGTGACTGCATCGAAATGAAGCGGTTCGTCCGATCGAATCTTACCTCTTGACCTTTGTCACATAGCTGAGATATGCTCGGGAGATTGTACTCGAGCCCTTTGACAAGGTAGATTGTACTGACTGAGTTGTTTCCTTGACCAATCTTGCCAATCCCAACTATCTTTCCTTTACTATTGTCTCCAAATGTGACTTTTCCTCCTTTCATATCTTCTAAGTTAGAGAAGAGTTTTGAGTCTCCGGACATATCGCACGAGCGAGTCTTTGTCTAAGTATTAATGACCCTTTCGTTTCGAGTCACCTGCAGCACGAAACAAACTAACCTTTCTTACTTCTTCTCATAAACCTAGTAATTGTCTTTACTATGGTCTTTCTTTGAGGAAGAGCACTTTTGGGAACCCATATTTGAATAATTTTGGGTTTGATCCGATTCTCGAGTCTTCCTTTTAGAAAACCGAGTCCGTGTCTCCTTTCTTTAAAAACCTTTCTTTTTGTGAACGAGGTTAAGAAGGTTTTTACTTGTAAACGAGTCCGTGCTCAATCCCTTTTCCAGGTGAGTGAATGGGACCATGCTCAGCCTTCTTGAACTTAACGAGTTCTAGAATTAGTTTTGAAAAGATTTGAGTAGGAATTTGATTCCTCTTCTGCATTTATAACCAAGACCTTCTTTTCTAAATAAGACACACCTGAGAGCCAAGTAAAAGATGCAGGTTTTTCTAACCTTGAGTGAGTTTTAAAACCAACTCTTGAGACTCATTGAGCTTTTGTTTTAGTTGCTTGTTCTCTGTTCCGAGGCACTTATACTTAGTCTCATTGTCTTGAGCAATGGTCTCAAGTACTTTCAGATTTTGTCTCAAGTTTTCTAACTTATTTTTCAAAATGGTACTCATAGCATTAAGAGACTCAAGTTCTTCTTTGAAATCATAAGAGTAAGAATTGGACTTTTCTTCCAAAGTAAAGATATATCTAGCAAGATCAACTTTGGAGAACTTAAGGAAGTATTCAGTTGCCTCCTGAGGACTTGTTTCCTTAGCATCTAAGTTGTCACTATCTGACTGAGATCCAACTTCCGAATCTGTTAGTGCTATTAGACACTTTGAGTCATCGGAATCATCATCTTGGGAGGAGTCATCATTGCTCCAGGTAGCCACCATAGCCTTTTTCTTTTTTCTATCCTTCTTTTTATTTGGACAGTTCTTGACTATGTGCTTCTTGCTGCCACACTCAAAACAACCAGAGGTCTTAATTAAAGACAACTTAGAAGGGGATAAGTATTTACCTTTCTTGTCTTTCTTATACAACTCCTCCTTTGGCCTCTTTTGCCACTTTTTATACTTCATAATCTTTTGAAGCCTCGGGCAATGAGTGCCATGGGATCCTCTTCCGAATCTAAGGAGCTCGAGACTTTGTCATATGCTTTACGAGGCTTTGAGTACAATGTTCTTTTTCACTACAAAAAAAGTGACTTGTTGCAACGGAAATCTAGTGACCGATCATATTTTCTGTTGGTAAAAGCTCAAATTTGCAACTGATTCATCTATCTGTTAGCATAAAAGTTTGAAGACTTTGGTGCCTAAATTTGTACCAACAATTGCAACATAAATAATAGATCTGTTGGTATTGTTATTATTCCTAACAGATGGAAACTAAAATGTTGGTATTGTTACTACATTACCAACAATCCAATTATCTGTTGGTATTTAATTACATTACCAACAATATTATATATATATAGAAAAAATTTATGTTGGTATTAGTTTAATGGAACTATAGCGGAAAAATTAAAATAAAAATTTAAAAATTTTTAAAGTATTTATATTATTTCCTATCGTCCAATCCCAAAAGTAAAAGTGAAAGTAAAAAAAAATTTAGAAAAAAACACACTCTTTTCAATTACGAAGCAAAGGATATTAAGCTAAAAAAAAAAAAGGAAACATATGATATTAGTTCAAAGAAGGGAAGCAGAGATATCCTTTATGCCCCCACTAAACCCACTAGGTGTTCGATTATAAGGGAAATTTGGTTAAAAAAGGGAAATTAACAGATGGCTCATGCTCTAATTTAGAATTATAGGTAAGGTATTGCAATGGGTATGGCAAGAGAAAGGACCAAAATGCCTTTAATGATGTTGCTTTGGTGTTTGGTTTGGATGCTGATTTGAAATGTCTAAAATGCCCCTTTAGTATGTTTATTCTTTCCATTCACGTTACGTGTATTCTTAGTCTGCGGATGGTATTCAATGGTATAACAAATTGTATGTCTATTACGCTGTACATTCTCAATTTCACGCGAACACTAACACCGGCGTTTAACAACATAGGTAACTATATGCCGAGTACATAATGCCCAAGACCACCATTACTCGAAAATATGAACTTATGTATATGCCCAACACCGGCGTTTAATGAAAGCAATTGCGCACAATGGTACCAAAACTAAGAAGGGTGAAATTTACAAATGTATGGAGGCACAAAAAAAATACATACGAAGTGTTTATAACGACCCTTACCTCGGTCGAGATTGTGATGACTGCCTTACCCCTTGAACGGGTCATGGCGACTATAGGTGGTATATTCCCCTTTGATGCACGTGCGCGACCCCGCTTGTTGGGGTCAAAATATAGTGAAGACTGCACGTGGGAAGGGACTCTTTTTCTAGGAAAACTTTTCAATCGAGATCTAACTGTTGATCCGACCTTGTGTGTTGAAGATTGTCCTCCAACGCCAACCATATCGGTAGTTGGGTCGTCGTCCTTCCGAATACGTGCAGCGAGCACATAGTCCAAGCACCATTGTTACTTCCCATTCCATAACGGACGTGGACATGTTAAGGTCAACACTCATGGTGCCTGCAGCATCATGTCCCTTACATGACTGTATATCATCGGGAATCGTAGACATGCTATCACTTGGAGGAGCCTCAGCTGCCTTCAACCTCATCTCCAACTCTAGCAACCTCTCGTCCGAATGAATCAAGCTCTACACGTGTTGTGCGATGAGCTTCCTTCTCCGTTGTGTAGAGGTCACGCGCATGTCGCATCCGCTCCTCCAAGCTCAGCACTCCTTGAAAGGAAGAAAAGAAGAACGCATAAATAAGACATATAACAACGCTCCTCTAAGGTGTATAAGGATAGGGGATCCCATAGCAACAAAGGCTTTAGGAGGCAAGGGAAGGGTTAGATCTTGTTTGGGGAGAGGAAGAAAAGAAGAATGCATAAATAAGACAAACTTAATATTTCTAGCTGACCATTCCCATTTTCTTTTCTTGTCTTATTTTATGTTGCTTTCTAAGTTGTCCGAAATTGGTATGTGCGAATAAATGTTTTCCTTAACATCAACCAAATTTATTCTTTTTTTTTAATCGAAATGTCTCTCTCAATTGACTTCGAAAACTTCATCATAAAACCCACAAAAACAGTGGAAGCCATGAAAACAACATACATGATTGACTCATTTATAGCATTAAATTTCAGATGAGTTCCTCCTATGCCTAGATGACAGCGATAATGTACAATGAACTGTCTATGCTTTATGAACTTGTCAAGTCCGATCATTGTTAAAACATTCAGGAAATTTTAAAGAATATTAGTTTTCCTCTTTAAGGTGTGTATTTGTGTGAACTAAGTGAATCTCATGTGTCATTCTCTATGTTCTTTGTCAAATATCTCGTGCTACTTCAATAAGTCAAGGATATATTGTGATTATTTTTTATTTATTTTGTTTTTCTTCCAGCTGTCACTTGGTGGAACTCATCTACTGTTTCTTTGTTGCAGCATGGATGGGGTTATTAAATATCATGGACAACGACCGAGCGAGGATTCGAAGTAGGTGCCAATATTTGGAGCTTCCATTTTGTTGTTGCTACGGTGAATCATGTTTTTGGATAGTCTCATTGTGTTGAGGAAGTCTGATATCCTTGTGGTATTTTTGTTTTTAAAATAGGTTTTGTGGCTAACAATAAATCCATGATTGATTTTATTATTTTAGAGCATACGACTGCATTCGCTATGATTATACGAAGCATCCTAAACAAGGACACTTACCTTGTCCGAAATTTTGACAGACAAGGGTCACTCGCGTATATTAGAGATTTTCCTTGGGATGCAACAAGTGAACTAGTTGCAAAGGAATTCCAAAAGGTTGGGCCCATGAAGCACAATGGTTTTCAAGTGCAGTGAAATAAGGTATGTTTGCCATGGAAGTTTAATTGTTTGCATTAGTCCTTTTAACATATGGTATTGGATCGACAATCTGGTTTTCTAAACTTTACTATGGCCGGGGTACTGTTATGGTTTTGTTGAGTATGAAGATGGCAATGGACAACAAAAGGTAATGGAGGTATGTCAAACTCCGTTGCTCCTTCTCTTCGATTTTCTATATGACCATGGCATATGTTGTACTTTGCCTTATTTTTCATTTTATTAACACGGCATGAATCCAATAGTTGGTTTGACTAGAAAGGGCTAAAAATTCGTTAGTAAATTCCGATCGCCCATGTTTTCATAGCATCGCAGTTGTATTTCTATTCATGTTGATATTATTAGTTGTTAATATTGGCAATAGGCAGCGAGTAACCTCTCCCCTCTTATGTCGTCACTCGCTCATTCGTGTAATTGCCAATGACACACAACTATTCTTCAGATGGGAACCATTGAAATAGATGGGAAGGAAGCTTCTTTTGAAAACAAAAAGACAACTACTCCGGGCACCATTATGCAAGGATGAGGGGTACAAGATTCGTTCAAAATGCAACAACTATGAAGACATACCTCCGAATCCTCTAAATAAAACCGAAAATCATCTATCCGCATGTATTTCGAAACAACCACCTGCCCAGCCTCATCATCCTGTGGATGCAAGACAGTATAAGCTGCGGTTGACAGATCACAAAACAATGAGCAACTACTAACGTGTTCAATGATGTCAACCCATCCCGCCAATAACGAACAAATACCCAATTTTCTCACCTCCTCCTCTCTTATGGACAAAACCATGAACTTCGCGTCGTAGTGGGGCGGGTGCTGAACTCTAACCTAACTACACAGCCTAGGGAAGCGGTGCCCATCGTGATTGCTATGCCATGTGGTATGCTCATAAAACCACAACCGCACATTAAAATCAATTAGTTTCACACGGTACAATACTTGTCATACATTGAATAACCGAGTAGAACGAAAACAATACTACTTCTTTAGTAAGACAAGCTTGAGTTACCTGGAGCGAGGACACAAAATCCACCAAGATTTATTTGGGAGAGGTCGGATGTACGGAGCTTCCTCTGGGTATCTTCAATGTTCTCGACCACATCCCTCCAAATAGCTTGAACCGAAGCATACCTGGTCCAAACCCTAAGGATCATATGCGTAACGCAAGCATATGCCAATTTGCTCCGTTAGGAGAACGAGGGAAGAAAACCCCACTTAAGACTATCCAGCAGTATAACCTAAGCCACAACCCAATTTCTTGCTCTGTTGTGTGCTCATTTGCCAAGCTGATCATACAAGTGACGTACTTGTGGAAATACCGCTTCTTCCCCAAGCCACGTTCCACCATTGAGTCCACCCACTCCCTCTCCTACTCTCCCATGCGACTCATAAGCGGTGTGCCAACCTCTCCCGACACTAGTGGCCCATTCAAATCCACCTTCACCCCTGCTCCCGGCAGCCTGGTTAACATAATCACATCTAAACACGGTAAAAGGAATCCTCCTCCCTCCTATTCCGAACGCCTTCCAATGAGGAACCCACTGCTTGATCGGGGCAAGGGTCAAGTGTCTATTGGTCTCCACCAGGCCATAATCAAGCACAGGTGCAAACGTCGTCCCCTCACGAGTTCCGTATGGAAATCATCCAAACTTCGTTGAATGTATCTAATGTTCCTAACATACATATGGATCGGAGCATAACATCAACATCGTCCAAACATATACCCGTATGTACCCCCATCCAGATGTACTTGTTGTCCTCTTCCCATACCCCCTGTCCATGTTCGTAGGGTCTCTCAATTCATGCTCGTCTAATGTCCCCTCCGAGCTTGACATCATAAATGCTGACACATCTTCGCTTTCGGATGTGTCTGTTTGCCCCGAACCATGTTAGAACCCTCTAACAAATCCATCACTTCCTCATCCATGTCGAAGTCCTTTGCTTTTTCTCCCTGGCGAGATGTCTCCCCATCGTCGGTCACATTGAATATATATTACTGCGCTCGGGTAGTACGTCCTGTGACATGAATTGGATTGATTGTCACTTGCCTTTCCCCACTTGTTTCCACTTTTACCGGTCATTTCTTCAACCTATAGTTGAACACAACACAACAAACATAACAATATTTAATTCAACATACTCGTACTTGAAAATTACAATAGTGAATGAAAGCCCTAAAAATCATCACCTAACCACCAAAAGTTCGATCATTTTAATATTTAATACAAAATTTGCAACTACTCAATCTTTGGATGTCAAGTACCATTATTGATGATAAAAATCCAAACTAATCATAGTAATGCATTTTCACATTCGATGTACGATTACAACAGATTCGTCACAATTACCACTCATCTCGGTATGTAATACCAAATCAGCAACTACTCCATCTTTAGATGTCAAGTACCATTATTGATGATAACAATCCAAACCAATCATAGTAATGCATTTTCACATTCGATGTATAGTTTGAACAGTTCAACGTCACCATAACTACCACTCATTTCAGTATTTAATACCAAATTAGCAACTACTCAATCCTAGGATGCCAACAACCATTATTGACGATAACAATCAAAATTAATCCTAATAATGCATTTTCACTGTTGTACGGCTACAACATTCTTTAAGCCACTACCACCACTCACTCATTTCAGTATGTAATACCTAATCGACAACTTCTCAATCCTACGATATCAACAACCATTATTGATGATAACAATCAAAACCAATCTAATACTGCATTTTCACAATGTTGTACCGCTACAATAGTTCGTTTTACATGCCATAATAGCCAACAAAGTTCACTAATTTCAATATGTAATACGCAATCTGCAACTACTCAATCCTTAAATGTCAGCAACCATTATTCATGACAACAATCCAAACGAATCCTAATAATCGAAACCATTCTTTTCATATCAAAGACAATCCAATAACATGTATAATATTGATATCCGTGCATTTGCTTTTGTGGCTTATCTACCCTGTGTAATGTTCACAAATTGTAAATTTTTATTGCTAGGGTTAGTACTGAAACTTAAGTAGAGATCCTACAAATGACTACATTTTCCAAAGGTAAGCTACCAATAACGTATGTCGGGGTGCCCCTCAAGTTTGGCAATATGAGCTTTAATTACTCGTCACGGACTTGCAACCAAAATTACCACTACGGTTAAACTATGAGGAGTCAAAAGGTTGAGTTATGTTGGGAAGATCCAACTGAATAACTCTATTCTATTGACCATGCGGACTGTTGGAGCTCCATAATCATACTACCTACCCAAGTAATCTAATTATTAAGAAGATTTGCATAAACTACCTTTAGTGTAGGGAGGAAGGAAAAAAAGTTATTCCCCTAGCTTGGGAGGACATCTACTCTTCCAAACAATATACTTGGATTGGGGATAGCAAAAAGTGATGAATGGAACAACAAAGCTCAACAACAATGCCCGGAACAAATTTCCAGTGAGATTAGCAAAACACTAATGGGGGAGGAGCAGCTATTGCTTTTGATGATTCACTTCAAGCAAATATTTTCATGGTACCAAATGGGGTTGGAGTTGGCTCATTTGGGTTTACGATGCCGGGACAGAGCATGCAAAGGGGTGATTTACTACCAAACTACATTGGGTCTCAAGGCATGGGTTTCCATGTTCAACCAACCCAGAACTACTCTCATGGGTGACATTGAAGTTTTTGCTTTTTGTTCTTTGTTTTTTCTTTTTTAGGAGCAACCTTGTCCCCCACCTTCCCCTTTTTTAATGGTTTCAAAATAGCGGTGTCTTTGTCTCCCTGCTCTTGGTTACGTATGTGAATATTATTAGTACATGGTATTCAAGAGTTAAAAAGGAGCTCGAAATTTATGATTTAGCTTACATTTCAACCATATTCAACTTATAAAACATATTCAAAATCTTTTCGATCGGGGTTTCATGCTCATTTCCTTGGTAATTTACGGTTTAAACACGGTGTCTAACAACCTTTTTAACTTTGGACTACACAACAAATCTAAAGCGAATGTCTTACTAAACTGTTATACGCTCTTTTGAATTGAAATCTAAGTACACTGGAACCTTTTTCTCCATTCTATAATTATAATTATAAAACGCAGAATCGGACTGCTGACTAATTACCAAAAGCTGCCAACCACAAGGGCCATATGGAGCATGCTCTGTTTTTTTTTCGTAATTTTGTTCTCTTTCTTATTTCTTCACAATATTGTCTTCTAGTGTTTTAATAGTTGTACTAGGCTTCTATACTGGCTGTGTGGTTTTAAATTAGACAATGTGATAGCAAAATATAGAGTTTCATATACATTGTACATGCTATCCAGGGTATGATAGCAAATTTTTATTTCACTCTTCGGTTTTCGATTACGAATCCGCCCTTCAAAAATATACACACCAGCACCACCTGAATTATGTAGGCGAGAAAATACTTAACTTTCCCTCAAAACTACTATTTATTTTATGCCTATTTTGTTAACAAAAAAATATTTATACATATATCGAGACGTGCAAAATTTATACCATTTTTGGTCCTCAATTTATATAATAACATACTAGATTAGCACACAAAATACCAAACTTTATTCTCATACGTGTCACGTAATTTGTTTTCTCATGTCTTTGTATGAGTTAAACTACATTTACATCCGGATTGAAATACTAGCCACTTCCAACACAAAAAGAAATTCCAAATTCACATCATATTTTATTCCAATTCTAAGAAATGAGACCCATTTTCAAACAAATTACAACCCCCACCCAACATAAATCGTTTCAACGAAAACCTCATAAATGCACGAAATTACCAGGTACAAATCAGCTTCGATCTCTTCGATGTTGTTTCTCCTTGTTCTTCTTCTCCCTCTTCTTCTCGGTCTACTTCTTTCCGCTCTTCTTCTCCGTCTACTTGTTCTCCGTCTTCTTCTCGCCCTTGTTCTCCTTCTTCTTCTCACCATTCTTCTCACTCTCCTTCTCGCTCTTCTCGGTGAAGTAATCGCCCTTGTTCTTACTTTCTTTCTACTTCTTCTTCTTCTTCTTCTTCTCACTCTTCTAGTTCTCCCTCTTTCTCTCTCTTCGCGCTTTGCCTTAATAATTCTGAATTCCTTCAATTCCTTCCACAAGAAACTTGCCCTGAGCCTACATCTCGTGCCAAACACCAAAGCAATATTAGTTAGGGCATTTTTATCTTTTACCTTACCAAAGCCAATGCAAGCTGTCATCCGGGGCCCACATAAAAAATGACTGCAGCGTAAATTGGAATACCTCACCTGTAATTCTAAATTAAACCGTGATCCATCTATAAATTTCCCTTAAAAAAGTGGAGGGGAGGCTGCTTCGGTAAGGCCACGGGAGAAAAGAGAGAATCCAAGAGAGAGAGAGAGAGAGCGGTAAAAGAAAAGAAGAAAACCAAACCTAGAAGCAGAAGGAGCGAGATGGTCGGAGAAGAGAGCAAGGGCAAGTAGAGGAAGCAAGAGAAGCGAGATAGACCTAGAGACATGACTAGAGAAGTGTGAGAAGGATTAAAGACAAGAGGACGAAGAAGAAGAAGAGATAGAGGGAGACTCGGGTAGGTTGCGAAACCGAAGCGAGAGGGCGATAGATCGGGTCGAAATAGACTGGAAAGTAAGAGACTCGAGAGAATGAATGAGGAGAAGGACAAAGCAAGAGGAAGCAGAAACCAAAACTAGAAGCAAAGAAAGCGATTGAGTGATAGAGAAAGAGTGAGAAGAGGAAGGAGAAACGAGGAGGAAAGGGATGGCAAGAAACCCTAAATCGAATTTCAGTCAAACCATAAGAATTGAGGTGGGTAATCTCTTATTTCACTCTCACTCTAAATTTCTTAAATTGAACTAGAAAGTAAAGATTGGAATTTGAATGGGTTCATTGTCAATAGCTTGTAATTGTTAATGAGAGTCGACAATTTGTTTGTGTGGAATTACATGTTGGGGTCTAAAATGTGAAATATGCTACATTAATTTGAGAGTAATTTGTTGGTATGGACGAATTATCTAATATTTGAGATCTAAACTTCAGATAAATTTGAATCTTAAATCTGGACAAAGTATGAATATGCATCAATTTATCTAGATTTTAGATCCTCATAGATTAATCAAGGGGAACATGTCAGTTTAGTGCTTTTGTTAGGTTTGTTGGCTAGGGTTTTAGACAAAAAGATAGCAATTGGAATTCTGTTAAGTATGAATTATCAGCAAAATGATAAATTTTGTACAAATAATGGAGCATTTCAAAGATAAAAAGACTTGTATATGGTTTTTGTTAACCTGAAGAAAAGTTTTTGATTCTCCATTAATGAAGTTATGATTGAAATCCTAGAGAACTGTTTGGAGATTTTTGGTGATTAATAGTGTCCCCATTGGTTTATCGTAGTCATTACTCATTGGATATGTATCTTGGAGTGACGATTATTATAATGATGTAACGTGAGTATATAGGGCACTCTCCTCCTGAACATTTTCTATTTGGTCTAAGTTTTAAGTCCTTTACTCGTTGAGTAACTACGAGTGAACTTAGCTGAAGTGCTTTGATAATTTGCTATTGTTTATGACTTTATGATATTCGTAGATTATATACTTTGGATGGATGAGATCAAACCATGTTGGATTTGTGGAGGGATGCTTGATTCTAAAGGTTTTGAGCGGAGTAGGTCTAAAATATTCTCTCTGTTTTAGAATCAAAATTCAATAAGGATATTGCTGATTGGAATATTGAAGCTAAATCAAGATGTAAAGTACACCAATTATTTTAAGTAATGAGGCTTACGAAATCACAATGAGTTTTTGGGAGTCAAGGCACAAAGCATGTGCTTAAGGTGCACATATCACATATGCAAGGATAACCTTTTTAAATTATTGATAATTATCTCGGCAAAAATACAAAATTAGATTTTGAAAGAAATGTTTAAATTTAAAGATAAGTGCTTAGTAGAAATGTATGGCAAATGAATGGTGTCATATACTCTATGCTTATCATTCTAGGGAACTTGGAAGATTAACTAGGACACCAATTTTGTCATGGGAAATTCTACATTATAGTGGTTTTGCTGGCCTTGTTATAAAGATGCGAATGTTATCTAATTGAATGAGTTCGTGCCCAAAAGATGATGGCAGATGAGAATGTGTTTTCATATTTATGGGCGATACTAGAAGGGATAAATCAAGACTGAAGTGATCCGTGAGCAGGTTGGAGCGACTCCAATGGAGGAAAAACTAGTTAACTGGTTAGGACATGTCATGGGGGCTGAATAGGAGTCATTTTGAGGGGAGCTAGGTGAGCAAAAGGAATACCTAGTAGGACCTGGAAAAAGTCATCAGATAGGGTTTGTCTTATTTAGGCTGAGGACATGACCCAAGTTAGGAGCTAGTTGATAGTATTAAGATAAGGGTCCCGAATTTCAAAATGGGATTCTTTTTGGGTTTCTTGGTGTTATAGTTTTTCCTACTTGAGTTGATCCTACTTGAGTTGCTCCATGTTGGTTGCCAAGGTTCTTAGCCATCTCCTTCTAGACGTTTTGTCTACACATGTTACTGATTTAGTCATCTCCTTGTTTAATCATACTTTTACCTTAATATAATCACTTTTGACTTTTAATGTTTTCATATCGATTTTCTAAGCATAACGGTTCCGTGTGATCCTCGACATCAATCCATTGTTTTTGGAATACTTTTACATTACTCTCAAAATACAACCCTGTCGTATACTTTATTTCCTTTTTTCGAATTTCATTTCTCGAAACTTATTAATTCACTCTACTAGTGTGCGTAAATCTTATTCATTCATTTTTTTATTTTTAAGGAACGTATATAACCTTTTCACTTCACATGAGGATGATGATGTTGAGGACGATGCTAAGGGCGACAATCCAAACAACCATGAATATGAAGAAGATAATTCTCAATAGATGAAAATGGTGAACAAGATGACAACTTTGCTATATAATGGCTTCCTCAATATGGATTAACTTTAATTATGATTTTTCTATAATATTTTGACTTAATAAAAGTATTTGTACATACGAATTATAATGTTTTGAATATTGAGTTGAATTTATCGAGGACATATATCAATATTTTTATTTATGAGTATTAATTACGTTTAACTTTTTATATAAAGACAATGAGTTTTGTTTAAGTTTTCTTGTCTTAGGTTTGTGTTATTATGTTAAATTAACTTCTTGTAATTTACTTATTATATATGTCTGAATTGTAAATTAGGAGGGGTAATAAAATAATTACCAACTCGACAAATAATCTTTCATTGACGAGATATTTAATGTTGGGAAACAAGTAGTAAGAAACATTTTCTACTGGTAGGAAATATTTTCACCAACGAGATAATATCTATCGGGAAGCAAGTAACCCCAAGAAATACAACTCCAGTTGGTAAACATGCATTAATAGCAATAACCACTATATGTTGGTAAAAAGCTTACATTGCCAACATAACTTTATCTATGGATATTAGCCTGCAATTCCAACATAAAATTTTATCTATTGGTAAAACTTTTACCATAAGGTTTTTCACCAACAGTTTAGTCATAAATAATTATCTGTTGATAAAACCTTTTACCAACACTTGAACTGTCTATATCAACGAGATGTAACCATGTTGGTAAAAGTCACTTTTTTGTAGTGTTTGGTGACTTCGACATCCTCTTCTTTTAGGTGCACCTCATGAGTGAGTAGCTTCCCAATGAGCTCATATGGCTTCAATTGAGAGAGATTCTGAGATTCTTCAATTGTTGTCACCTTGGGACCCCATCTCCTTTTAGGTAGACTTCTCAAAATTTTTCTAAACATTTCTTCATAAGAGATCTTTCTACCTAGAGATTTGAGATTATTGGTAATCTCAGTGAACCAGTACATACATCCGAGTGATGTTCTCCTTAGGCTCCATTCTAAACAGCTCATACTTGTGAAGGTATTGGCTTATATTTGCCTGCTTCACTTGGTTGGTTCCTTCATAGGTGTTGATCGAGTGTGTCCCACACCAATTTTCGTGCCACAGCTGACCCTCTGTTGTATTCTTCTAAGCCGATAGCACACATCGGAATGTTCATGACTTTGAAGTTCTTTCGAACTTCTTATTCTCTTTAGTAGTGTACTCGACTTTTCTTTGGGCATAGCTCTTGCTTCTTCCATGTTTGTAAGAATGTAGTCCCCATGCTTGATGATGTTCAAAACATCCTCATCATGATTATGGAGAAAATGCTCCATTATCTTCTTCGAGTGTGCAAAGTTTGATCCCTTAAACTTTGGTGGTCTCTTCACGAGATCTTCCTTCATCGAACTCTCTATTATTCTGAGCCATCTAATCTTTAGACCTTTAGATTGTGAGACCCTCTTGAAAGGCTAGAATCTGATACTAATTAATGGTTTTCTCTTGGAGAGATTAAGTCACCCTAGAGAGGGGTGAATATGGTGATGGAAGATTTTTCCGAAATTACAAACTGTTTCGCACATAATAGACTTAGAAAATAATTCTAAGTCTAGATTGGACTTAGAAAGTGCAATACACAAAGAAGTATGTGGAAACCCTCCTGGGCGAGAAAACCATGAACAGCGCTAATCCAAGCACCAATTCAAATTCGCTAATTGAATCCACAATTACAAGGATCGACTCTTTAAAGAATTGCTCCCTTAGACAATTCCCTTACAAGTTTTCCTAGACTCATAAGTTCCCTTATCTGATCTAGTACTTTCTAACCGAGATAACCTTTACAGGTAGGGATAACTAAGTTGAGTTAATCCTTACAACTCGAGTCAAGGGCCTTCGAAAGAAAGTAGAAAGAGTAGAAGTAATTACAACACTTTCTTTACAACTCGGAAAGTAAGAAAATACAGATTAGGAGTTATAAGTCGAAGATTGAGTAAGTAAGCACTAAGTAAGTGTGAAGACTCGGACTTTACTCCGTACATTTCGAGTACCATTAAAGGAATCAGGTATACAACTTCCTCTTTTATAGAGTTTTGACTCCAAGGCATTCTCTCGTACCTTAGAAACTTTTCTGAGTGATATAATATTTTCTCTAAGTGATATAGCATTTAATTCATATATTTTTGCTTGTCCCTGTGAGACTCAAAAGCATATCTGTACTCATTGTTGTACACTCGGATCCGAGTCTCTCATCACTTAGAATTATCGCATGTTCAATTGACTACATTCGCATATCCGCACTCAGGTCCGACTTCATATTACAAATCTTATTTTGTTATAGTCGGCGCTTCTAGTCTAAATCATGCTTAGTCTAAATCAAGTTTATTTCACTCTCATATTCGTTGTATAACTTGATTCTCGCTTAGACTAACTCGGATGGAATTTTGAGTTTCATGGATATTAGACTCGGAAAATTCCATTCCTTTTCGACTCGGATAATTAGTTACGTAATTATATTAATTATATCATTATCCGTGTCTAATCTTGGACCAAAGTATTTTATACTTTGAGAACCAATTTGATTTACTTTTGTAGGTTATTCAAACGAGGATACACCTTTTGAATTACAAAAGTAACCAGCTTCAAAACATCAAATCACCAGCGAGACATGGCTTTTCCTATTCTCCGACCTAGCTCCGGAAGATTGTGTCGGGGCATGTCGTTTCAAAATCTGGAAAACCGAAACGCCAAGCTTAACGGTGGTTTCCGCCTTATCTTTCAAGAAACCGCCAGTGGTTTTGGGACTTCCAAAGGATTTAAGAACCATTGTCCAACGTTCATATCTCAACGGATACTTTCGAGTGACTCGGAAAGTCCTTAACAACGATCACAAAGGACTCTCGGTTAGAAGATGAACTCAACAGCTATGCTGCTTGGTCATCTATAAATAGAAGTCAACTTTCAAGACTTGAAGATTGGCCGAACCTATTGTTAATACATATACTTGAGCAAAGTCATTGTAATCATTCTCAATCTTCTACTTACAACTCCCACTCTATAATTCATTATATTCTGAGTTGTAAGGTCTTGTACTTAGTTACAAACACTCTCTTCTTACTTTCTAAGTAAGGTCCCTTGATCGAGCTGTAAGGGTTAACTCAGCTCAATTGTCCCTAGCTGTAAGGGTGATCTCGGCTAGGAAGTACTAGATCGAGATAAGGGAATTTCTAAGTCTAGGAAAACATGTAAAGAGTTGTTTAAGGGAGCAACTTGGGTTCGATCAGTCTTACGTATTTTGTGGACTCAAAATAGTGGATTTGACTTCGTGCTTAGATTAGCACGGTCCGTGGTTTTCCGCCCCAGGAGGGTTTCCACGTACTTTCCGTGTTTGCACTTTACGAGTACATTCTAGATTTAGACAGATTGAAAGCTTCAGCTTTATCCGCTTCTTTACTCCTCACTACTATTCCGAGTTCATACTTTTGTGACTTCATTCGGACTCGGAATGCATTTCTGTCTGTCTTAGTTACGAAAAGAGGTTGTTTTTCAGAAAAATCTTCCATCACCCTATTCACCCCCTCTAGGGTGACTTAGTCTCTCCCCGAGCAAACCTTCAATTGGTATCGAGCCTAGCCTTTCAAAAAAGATCTAACCATCCAAAGGTTTAAAGATCAAATGGCTCGGAACAACGGAGAGTTCGATGAAGGAAGATCTTCCAGCGAGACCACCAAAATTGAAAGGATCAAACTTCGTGCACTTGGAAGAAACTCATGGAATGTTTCCTCATGGATCATGATAAAGATGTCTAGGACATCATACAAAATGGAAACTACATTCCCATGAAGATAGAAGAGTTCGGACTCATTCCCAAGACAAAGGCCAAGTTTACTCCAGGAGAAGCGAGAGAAGTTCAAAAAGAACTTCAAGGCAATGAACATTCTGATGTGCGCCATTAGCTCGGAAGAATACAATCGAGTGTCTGCACTGTGATTCAGCCAAGAAAGTGTGGGACACACTGGTCAACACTTATGAAGGCACAAGCCAGGTCGGACAAGTGAAGATCGGCCAATATCTTCATAAATATGAGCTATTTAAGATGGAGCCGAAGAAAACATCACTCGGATGTTCATTCGATTTACTCGAGATTACCAACAATCTCAAATCTCTAGGTAAGAAGATTTCCCATGGGGAAATGTGCGGAAAGATACTCGAAGTCTACCCAAGAGAAGATGGGTCCCAAGGTGACTGCCATAGAGGAGGCTCGGAACCTGCCACTCCTATAGCCGGACGAGCTCATTGGAAAGCTTCTCACTCATGAAATCCACTTGGAAGAGGAGGATGCTGAGGGCAGCACCAAAAAGAACATAGCGCTGAAAGCCTCGGAAACCGGAGAAGCAAATCTGAGTTCCTCCGATTCGAAGAGGATTCCATGGCACTTATTGCGAGAGGATTCAAGAGAATAATGAAGCACAAAAGATGGGATAAACGGCCAAAAGAAGAATTCTACAAGAAAGATAAGAAGGACAGGAAAGGTAAATACTCATCTCCTTCAAAGCTTTCTTTGACTAAGAACTCTGTCTGTTTTGAATGTGGCAGACAAGGATCACATAGTCAAAGACTGTCCAAAGAGGAAACGGGACGAGAAAGAAGAAAAAGGCTATGATGGCCACATGGAGCGATGAGGACTCATCGAGAAGATGACGAGGACTCGAGATGACTCAAAATGTCTAATGGCCATCTCCGACTCGAAGCGAAAAGCAGTCGGACTCGGACAATGAGGAATCCAATCCTCAAGAGGTAATTGAGTACTTTCTCAAATTCTCCAAAGTTGATTTAGCAAAGTATATTTTCACTTTGGAAGAAAAGTCCAATTCGATTCCTCTCGTTTTAAAGAACAACTTGAGTTGATTTCCTCCGAGAGCAATGCTTTAAAAAATGAGTTGGAAAAATTGAGACTTACACTCGAGAGAACTCAAGACTAGTGCTCAATCCAATGAGGCCGAGTCCGAGTTACTCGAAGAGAAAATGAGCAGCTAAAGAAAAAGCTCAATGAGTCTCAAGGTCTTATTTTAAAGTTTACTCAAGGTCGGAAAAACCTTGACATGCTCTTAGGATCTCAGTGTATCTCCTTTAGAAAAGAAGGTCTTGGTTTCAACAAAGAGGAAGAATCCAATTCTTACTTTGAGCTTTTCAAAAGGATTCCATAACTGTAAAGTTCGGGAAGGCTGAGGATGGTCCCATTCATAAAAATGAAAGGAGGACTAAGCCCGACACTGTTTACAAGAAGAAATCATCTTCTCAGGATTTCAAAAGAAAAGTCTTTCAAAAGAAAGAGACACGAGACTCGGTTCTCCATGAGAAAGACTCGAGAATCAAACTAAACCCAAAGTCATTCAAATCGGGTTCCGAAAAACCTTCTTCCTCATAAAGGACCACGAGTAAAGAGTGTTACTGGGTTCGTTAGAGGGAGTGAGAAGGGTTAGATTGTCTCTGTTTTGCGGGTCACTCGGAAGAGATCAAAAGGACATTGGTACCTTGACGGTGGATGCTCACGTCACATGTCAAGAGACTCGGGACTCTTTTACGAGTTAGAAAAAGATAAAGGAGGAAAAGTCACTTTTGGAGATGACAGCAAGGGCAAGATAATTGGGATAGGCAAGATTGGAAAGGGAAGCAATCCGGTCGGCTCGGTTTACCTTGTCAAAGGATTAAAGTACAACCCGCTTACCATCTCTCAACTGTGCGATAAAGATCAAGAGGTAAGATTCACTCGGACCAATTGTTGCATTTCGATGTTACCACTAAGGAGATCAAACTATCGGGTAAAAGATCAGGTAACACTTATGTTATTCCTCTTTCGATCCGAGTCGAACTTATCTTATTTAAAAGCATCTCTTTATGATGACTCATGGATATGGCATCGTAGATTAGGCCATATTAGCATGCATACTATTAAGAAATTGACATCTCATGGTTTGGTTAGGGGTTGACCTAACTGTGCATTTGAGAAAGTTAAAGTTTGTGAAGCATGCGAAGAGGGAAACAAGTCGGATCATCATTCAAATCTCTGAAGACAGTTTCCACATCCAAAGTGCTTGAGCTACTTCATATGGACTTATGTGGTGAAATCCTAGTTAAGAGCCTCGGAGGTAAATCATATATATTTGTTATTATTGATGATTATTCACAATTTACCTGGGTGTGTTTTCTTAAGCAAAAAAATAAAGCATTCAAGGAGTTCAGCAAGCTCGTAGAAAAATCCAAGTTGAGTCTCGGACTCGGATTCGGAGAATCGGAACCGACCATGGAAGAGAGTTTGATTACTCGGAATTCTCGGAGTTTTGCGACAAGAATGGAATCTCTCCCAACTTCTCAACACCTCGGACTCCTCAACAAAATGGAGTAGTAGAGAGAAAGAACAGAACCCTTGAAGAAATAGCAAGGACAATGATGATTGAACATAATCTAGCTTACTATTTACAGGCTGAGGCGATCAACACAGACTAACTACACTTTGAATAGATGCCTCATCGGACCCATTCTGAAGAAAACACCTTATGAGCTCTACAAAGGGAAGAAACCAAATATTTCCTATTTCGGACCATTTGGATGTAAGTGTTTTGTTCACAACAATGGTAAGGATCACTCGACTAAGTTTGATGCTCGGTCGAGATGAAGCTATTTTTCCGGGTTATTCTTCTCATAGTAAAGCTTATCGCATTTTTAATAAAAGCACTAACAAAGTGGAAGAAAGCATCCACGTTGTGTTTGATGAGCTTGAACAGGAAAAACCAAGTGAGTCTTCATACTCGGATCTAAAGCTCAGCAGAGAAGATGATGAAACCGAGTATACAAAGACTCAAACTCAGTCGGCTCGGAATGAAGTTGAAGGTTTGCTCGGGAGAGTCTCGGGTCACCCTAGAGGGGGTGAATAGGGTGATGGAAAAATCTTTGCGAAAACAACCACTTTTGTGCAGAAAAGTGACCAAGACAGAATCCGAGTCTAAACACGGGGTCGAAAAGATTGGACTCGAAAGCAATGAATCGAAGAAGCGTAAGTACTAATGCTCGTCCGAGTCTAGAATGAACTCGTAAAGAGAAGACAGAAATATTTACGTGGAAACCCTCCCGGGGCAGAAAACCACGGCCCGTGTCAATCCAGACACGAAGTCAAATCCACTATTTTGAGTCCACAAAATACCGTGAACTTGACGTAACCCGAGTTGCTCCCTTAGACAACTCTATACGGATTTTCCTAGACTCGAAGTTACCTTATCTCGATCTAGTACTTCCTAGCTGAGATAACCCTTACAGCTAGGGACAACTAAGCTGAGTTAACCTTTACAGACTTAGTCAAGGGACCTTACAAATAATGTAAGAAGTGTTTGTAACGAAGTACAAGACCTTACAACTCGTAAAGTAAAGAATTACAGAGTGGGAGTTGTAAGTTGAAGATTGAGAGTAAAAATACAATAACTTTGAACAAGTAAGTGTATAGACAATAAGTTCCGCAACCTTCAAGTCTTGTGAAGTGGCTTCTTCTTATAGATAAGACCAGGCAGAGTAGCCGTTATTTCCATCTCGCTGACCGAGAGTCCTCTCGTGACCGTTGAGAAAGGCTTTCGAGTCACTCGTAAAGTATCCGTTGAAATATGAACGTTGGACAACGGTTTAACTCTCTTGGAAGTCCCAAAACCATCGGTTGTGTCTTGAAAACCGAGGTGAAAACCACTCGTTAGGCTTGGCGTTCCAGCTTTCCGAATATTGAAGCGCATGACTTCCGACACAATCTTCCGAGACTAAAGCAGGGAAGGTGAAAAGCCATATCTCGCTGGTGATTTGACGTTCGAAGCCGGCTACTTTTGTAGTTTTGAAAAGATATCCTCGATTGAATAACCTACAAAAGTAAAACAACTTTGGTTCTCAAAGTATAAAATACTTTGGTCCAAGGTTAGACACGAGATAACAAAATAATCTTTAGAAGTTACGCAATTGATTATCTCGAGTCGAAAGGAAATGGAATATTCCGAGTCTAATATCCATGATACTCGGAATTCCATATGACTTAGTCTTAAGAAAAGAAACACGTTCTACAGCAAGTATCAAAGTGAGAAAGAACTTGATATAGACTAAGCATGAAATGAGCTATGAATGCTCGACAAAAAAAAAAACGATTAAAGAGATATGTGAAGGCCGAATCGCATAGGAAGGATACTATTTAATTCAAGTATGTTTCTAAGACACGGAGAATGCCTTGGAATCAAAACTCTATATGAATGACATCGTTATACCCGATTCCTTTTGCATGACTCGTAAAGATATAGAGCAGTTGTCCGAGTCTTCAATCTCCCCTTTTTGATGAAAGGCATTCCAAACTTAAACGAAACTTTGTTAGAAGAAAATAGATTGATTCCGAGTAGTTTGATAAAAAGATAAGGCATATTGAATAGATCGTAGTGATATACAATATATCGAGCAAGATAAAGTATGCTTTAACTCATTAACTCGAAAAGAAAGAGCTCGAAATAATGAAATGCATTAATCCATTAAAAATTTACAAGGGCAGTAAAAACTCCCCTAAACAAGACAACCAGTTTCGACTACATTTTCTCCCCTTGCCTTTCAAGCAAAAACAAGAACCAAAAAGAAAGGAGAAAAGAACAAGTAATACACATAAGTTGTCCGGACAAAAAGAAAATTTTGAAGCGAAATTCGGAGACACCGAGGAATCGTGACGCGAGTGCATGGCTCCAACTAGGAAGGTGGGGATTTCGAGTAGAGGCGGAGGTGCGCCGGCGCCGATAAGACCTTGACGATGTGCTTGAGCGCAGCGAAGGGAGAACCGGAATAGTTCGCAGGGGCTCAGCTCCGAGGGGCCGACCCGGAGATAGTGGATCGAGAGGTTCTTCCCTTGGGACCTCGTGGGCTGGAGGGGGCTGCTCCGGCCGACTCGCCGGAGGAGCGAGATCTTCGACCCACTCGGATCGCCGTCCGAGCCGAGTACAGCAATTTGAGCTTGGGGAGCAGATTGCCACGGCCTCTTCTTCCCTTTGCCCGGAAGGGCTCGCTTCACCCGCGAGTTCCTCGGCGTCCTCCGCCGCATCCGTAGCTTCTTCCTCTCGCTTCCTCGTCTTCCTCGCTCTCCGAGGAGGTCAGGCCTAGGCTCGAAGACGCCTCGGATGGGTCCGAGTCATCCGGTCCCGAGCCGCCTTGGACCGTCGCTCTCGAGGAGCTCAGCCAGCTCCTTCTCGCTCCTTAACCAGCTCTCTCATCTCAAGAACGAGAGACTCGTCGCTTCGGATTTGGGACTCGACTCGTCTTTTGGTTGATGGTCGACCCCGAAGAACGGACTTGAAACCCCGAGCATGTCTCTCGAAATCGGAGGACACAGAGGTGATCTTGTCCATGAAGACAGGAGACAAGAGGGCAGAGAGGGTTTTGGAAGCACCGGAGGTGGAGGCACCACCGGTGAAGAGGGAAGAGAAAGAGGGGTGGATTTCGAGTCCGAGGTGGAGAAGGAGGCCTCAGCCTCGAAGTTGTGAACCCGCACACCGGGGTTAGTTTCTCGGTATCCGTACCCTGGAGTTCCTTCTTGCCGACCACAATGGCCGCCTCGGACACCGCGTTAGGGTCGGAGGGAAGAGGAACTTGGAATTGTTTGAATACAAGGGTGAGAAGAGCACCGAAAGGAAGGGAGGTGTTCTTCTTGCTCTGGAGTTGAGCTGGCACAGCGGCCATTTGCTCAATGATGGAGGGGAAGAGGTCGACTTCGTATCCCTCCGGGATATCGAAGAGGGCTTTGAGGTGCTTGGAGTTGGGGTTCTCCTTGCTAGAATGCTCGTGAGAAGAAGGTTCTCATCAGCAGAAACACGAAGTCCGGCTTCGACTTCAACCGAGTCACGTAAAAGTTCTTTCCGGACCCGGGGAATTCTTTAGCGTACTTTTCAAAGAAGTCGTCGGCGACTTCAAGTGAAGGGGATAGGGTTGCTATTCAAGAAGAGAGAAGAGACTTTGAACAGACGGTGAAGGAGGGAGGTGTTGATACTGAACAAGTAATGTTCCGAACCCGAGAGGTTAGAACATTTTCGGAGTGGGTGAGATGAGTATAAAACTCGAAACAAGTTCAGGATAGATGAACTCACCGAAGCACAAGAAAGGGTAGACTCCGGTGGTTTGGATATTGGACAAGCAGGAGAATTTGGTTGTTGGGAAGAACTTGTCGTCCAGACGCAAGATGCTCGGGTGATAATGGGTTTAGAGGGGTTGAGCTATCTGGCTTGTTGGTGCGAGGCTTCTTAGAGGATGAAGAAACCCGAAAGTCGGGATGGTTTCCTCTTTTAGGCATGGTGAGAGATGAAAATATGAAACTTTTCGAGAGAAAAAGGAAGAGAAGGAGGTGTAGAATAGAAGAAAACGAAAATGGTAGAAGAGAGAGAGAAGAGCAGTTGAAAACTTACGAGAGAGAGAGAGAGCTTCTTCGATGTCTCGCGGACGATCAGGGAACACTATTCACGTAGTATGCTTCCGCGAGAGGGTTTCGTTTGAGAGGGAAGGAGTTTTAGAATACCGAGATGAAGACGGATAGTCATTATTTATAGTGAGTACGCGCGCCCGTTCACTATCCGTTAAGTAACTCCGCTTCGACTCAGCCCGTCCATCGATAATTAATGCCCGATGTGACGGTTCTTCTTCAACGGTTGAGATATCGGTGGTTTAAAATCTGCGGTTAAGATCCGATCGCAGCGCTCGAGAAAGAGAGAGAAAACGGGTTTGAAATTATAATCTGAAACTCTCCACTGTTCTAGAGATAGCTTCGTAAAATTTGATGTCCAAATTTCTCTTACGTCCGAGTTTGACTTCGAAAAGTTTCGAGTGACTCGAAACACGAAATAACGATCAGCCCAAGTATCACGTGATCAATCGAACCGATGGTTATTAACAATGAAAGCACAAGGCACGTAAATATTCACGAATCATAACACAAAACTAAGCATTTAACATACCAAGCTCATTCCGAATAAAATGTAATTGATCTTCACTAAGAGGCTTAGTAAAGATATCAGCTAATTGAAGATTAGTAGGAATGAACTCAAGTGTAATATCACCCTTTTCCGAGTGATCGCGTAAGAAGTGATACCCGACTTCAATATGCTTTGTTTTTGAGTGCTTGGACAGATTCTTAGTGATACCGATTGCGCTTTGATTATCACACTTGATTGGGACTGAGTTGAGAGATAGTCCAAGGTCCTTCAAGTGTTGTTTTATCCAGAGAATCTGAGCGCAACAAGCTCCAAGCGGCAATATATTCAGCTTCTGCAGCTGATAGAGCTACCGAGTTTTGCTTCTTTGAGTGCCGGGATACTAGGGATTGACCTAGAAATTGGCAAGCTCCGGATGTGCTCTTTCGATCAACTTTGTATCCCGCATAGTCTCGCGTCTCGAGTACCCAGGTCGAGTCGGCTTCGAGTCTCCGGAGTACCATAGTCCTAGATTCTCGAGTGCCCGCAAGATATCTCGAATATTCTCTTCACCGCAGATGAGATGTGATTCTTTTGGATTAGCTTGAAATCGTGCACATAAGCAAACACCGAACATTATATCTCGGTCCGCTTGAAGTAAGATATAGCAGTGATCCAATCATACCCCGATAGAGTTTCGATCTACTGCTTTACCTGTCTCATCCGAGTCGAGCTTTATACTCGTCGCTCATAGGAGTAGATGCGTGCTTTGCATCTTGAAGCTTATATTTCTTCAGACAGTTCCTTGGTGTATTTTGATTGATGAACAAAGATTCCATTTTTGTCTTGTTTGATTTGCAATCCAAGGAAGAAGTTGAGTTCTCCCATCATACTCATTTGGAACTCTTGACTCATCAACTCGGAAAATTCTCAGCACGTAAATTCATTAGTAACTCCGAAAATAATATCATCAACATATACTTGAACAATGAGAAAATCTTTCCCTTTGGTCTTTATGAATAAAGTCTTGTCGATCCGACCTCTTTTAAAATTATTTTGAACCAGGAAGCCGCTCGCTCTTTCATACCAAGCTCTAGGGGCTTGCTTAAGACCATAGAGAGCCTTTTGAAGTTTGAAAACATGATTTGGAAATTCTGAGTTTTCAAAACCAGGAGGCTGCTCGACATAGACCTCTTCTTCAATAAAACCATTGAGAAAGGCACACTTAACATCCATTTGATATAATTTAATATGCATGCAGGATGCAAATGCCAACAAGTATTCTAATGGCTTCAATTCTAGCTACTCGGGCAAAGGTTTCCCCACAATCAATTCCTTCTTCTTGATTGTAACCTTGAGCTACAAGTCTAGCTTTGTTTCCGACAACTATTCCACCCTCATCCAGCTTTGTTTTTGAAAACCCATTTGGTTCCTATAACCGGGTGGTCGAAGGTCGGTTGGTTAGAGTCCGGACTTGGTTTCTTTCAAATTGATTCAGCTCTTCTTGCATGGCCTCTACCCATTCGGGTTCATTAAGAGCTTCTAGTGCATTTTTGGGTTCAGCTTAGTGAAATGAATGCAGTGAATGCACATAGATTATGAAGAGAAGAACGAGTTCTTACCCCACTGTTGATATCGTAAATTATGTTTTCTTGGGGATGACTGGAAGTAAATTTGAACGCTTTACCAGCTTCTTTGATTCACCAGGTTTGTGGGCTGAATAGCTTGATCTTCGTAAGCTTGTTCCGAGTGATCGGCTCCATTGACTTGCTCGCTCCGAGCGACTTCTTGAGTTATTTCATTCCGAACTTCCTCGTTCGAGTGATCTCCTTCGAGTCTTTGAAAGCTCATCTTCATCATCATCCTTTCGAGCTTCAGCTTCGAGTATGAAGATTCACTTGGTTTTTCCCTGTTCAAGCTCATCAAACACTACGTGGATACTTTCTTCCACTTTCTTAGTTCTCTTGTTGAAGATACGGTAAGCTTTGCTATGAGAAGAGTAACCTAGAAAAATTCCTTCGTCTCGACCGAGCATCAAACTTGGTCGATGATCCTTACCATTGTTGTGGACAAAACACTTACATCCAAAAGGTCTCGAAATAGGAAATGTTTGGCTTCCTCCCTTTGTAGAGTTCATAAGGAGTTTTCTTCGTAATGGGTCCGATGAGGCATCGATTGAGAGTGTAGTTGGCCGTGTTTATCGCTTCGCCCGAAATAGTAAGGCAAGTTGTGTTCAATCATCATCGTCCTTGCTATTTCTTCAAGGGTTCTGTTCTTTCTCTCAACTACTCCATTCTCGTTGGGGAGTTCTGGTGCTGAGAAGTTGTGAGAAATTCCATTCTTGTCACAAAACTCGAGAATTCCGAGTAATCGAACTCCCTTCCATGGTCGGCTCAAATCTTTTGAATCCGAGTCCGGGACTCCACTTGAATCTTTCTACGAGCTTACTGAATTCCTTGAAGGCTTCATTCTTATGCTTGAGAAAACACACCCAGGTAAATCTTGAAAATCATCAATGATAACAAGTATGTAAGATTTACCTCCGAGACTCTTTACGAGAATTTCGCCACATAGATCCATATGCAATAATTCAAGCACGTTGGATGTGGAAACTGCCTTCAGAGATTTGAATGAAGATCTCGACTTGTTTCCTCTCGGTGTATGCTTCACATACTTTATCCTTCTCAAACGTACAGCTAGGTAATCCTCTAACTAGATGATGAGATGCAAGCTTTCTGATAGTATGCATGCTGATATGACCTAATCTACGATGCCAAGTCCAAGAATCATCTTGAAGAGATGCTTTTAAACAGGATAAATTCTGACTTGGGTCGAAAGAGGGATGATGTAGGTATTACCCGATCTCTTACCCGAAAGTTTTATCTCTTTGGTGATCTCATCCGTGATGTAGCACTTGGATTGAGTGAATTTTACCTCTTGTCCTTTGTCACAAAGTCGGGAGATGCTAAGTAAGTTGTACTTTAGTCCTTTGACAAGGTAGACTGGGCTCACCAGACCGTTTCCATTACCAATCTTCCCAATGCCCACTATCTTGCCCTTGCTTGTCATCACCAAAGGTCACCTTTCCTCCTTTATATGATTCCAACTCGTAAAAGAGTCCTCGGTCACCTGTCATATGTCGTGAGCATCCACCGTCCAGGTACCAATGTCCTTTTGATCTTTTCTGAGTGACCTCTTGAGGATCGGTTTCCTCATTATCTCGAGTTCGTGTCTCGAGTCCGACTCTTTTCAGCTTCGGAGTCGGTGATTGCCATTAGACACTTTGAGTCATCCGAATCCTTGTCGTCTTCGGATGATTCCTCATCACTCCAAGTTGCCATCATGGCCTTTTTCTTCTTCCCTGTCCCTTCTTCGTTTTGGACAGCCTTTGACTATGTGGTCTTTGCTGCCACATTCAAAACATCCAGAATTCTTAGACAAAGATAACTTTGAGGGTGAAGAAAACTTACCTTTTCTCGTCTCTCTTGTCCTTTTGTAGAATTCTTCTTTTGATCTTTTGTCTCATCTTTTGTGCTTTATCATTTTCTTGAAGCCTCTTGCAATGAGTGCCATGGGATCATCTTCTGAGTCGAGGAGCTTGGACTTGCTTCTTTAGATTCTCGAGGCTTTAAGTGCGACGTTCCTTTGGAAGTACCCTCAGCATCTTCTTCTTCCGGATGTATCTCATGAGTCGAAGCTTTCCAATGAGCTCGTCTCGGTTTCAAGAGTGAGAGGTTCTCGAGCTTCTTCTATGGCAGTCACCTTAGGACCCCATCGTCTCTTGGGTAGGCTTCCGAGAATTTTTCGGCACATTTCTTCATGGGAGATCTTCTTTCCCAGAGATTTGAGATTGTTGGTGATCTCGGTGAAGCGTATGAACATCCGAGTAATGTTCTCTTCGACTCCATTTTGAAAAGCTCATATTTGTGAAGATACTGGCTAATCTTTGCTTGTCTCACCCGACTTGTACCTTCATAGGTGTTGACCAGAGTGTCCCACACCTCTTTAGCAGAGTCACGAGCAGAGACTCGATTATATTCTTCTCGAGCTTATGGCGCACATGAGGATGTTCATGGCTTTGAAGTTCTTTCCGAACTTCTCGCTTCGCCGGCGTGAACTCAGCCTTTGTCTTTGGAAGGATTCTCGAATTCATCTGTCTTTGTTGGAATGTAGTTTCCTTGTTGTATGATTTCCCAAACTTCTTCATCGTGATCCATAAGGAAACATTCCATGAGCTTCTTCCAAGTGACCGAAATTTAAACCTTTGAATTTTGGTGGCCTATTGGAAGATCTACCTTCGTCGAACTCTCCGTGTTCTCGAGCCATCCGATCTTTAAACCTTTGGACTGTTAGATCCTTTCTGAAAGGCTAGGCTCGATACCAATTGAAGGTTTGCTCGGGAGAGTCTCGGGTCACCCTAGAGGGGGTGAATAGGGTGATGGAAAAATCTTTGCGAAAACAACCACTTTTGTGCGTAAAAGTGACCAAGACAGAATCCGAGTCTAAACACGGGGTCGAAAAGATTGGACTCGAAAGCAATGAATCGAAGAAGCGAAGTACTAATGTCGTCTCGAGTCTAGAATGAACTCGTAAAGAGAAGACAGAAATATTTACGTGGAAACCCTCCCTGGGCAGAAAACCACGGCCCGTGTCAATCCAGACACGAAGTCAAATCCACTATTTTGAGTCCACAAAATACCGTGAACTTGACGTAACCCGAGTTGCTCCCTTAGACAACTCTATACGGATTTTCCTAGACTCGAAGTTACCTTATCTCGATCTAGTACTTCCTAGCTGAGATAACCCTTACAGCTAGGGACAACTAAGCTGAGTTAACCTTTACAGACTTAGTCAAGGGACCTTACAAATAATGTAAGAAGTGTTTGTAACGAAGTACAAGACCTTACAACTCGTAAAGTAAAGAATTACAGAGTGGGAGTTGTAAGTTGAAGATTGAGAGTAAAAATACAATAACTTTGAACAAGTAAGTGTATAGACAATAAGTTCTCGCAACCTTCAAGTCTTGTGAAGTGGCTTCTTCTTATAGATAAGACCGAGCGAGTAGCCGTTATTTCCATCTCGCCGACCGAGAGTCCTCTCGTGACCGTTGAGAAAGGCTTTCCGAGTCACTCGGAAAGTATCCGTTGAAATATGAACGTTGGACAACGGTTTAACTCTCTTGGAAGTCCCAAAACCATCGGTTGTGTCTTGAAAACCGAGGTGAAAACCACCGTTAGGCTTGGCGTTCCAGCTTTTCCGAATATCGAAGCGCATGCCTTCCGACACAATCTTCCGAGACTAAAGCAGGGAAGGTGAAAAGCCATATCTCGCCGGTGATTTGACGTTCGAGCCGGCTACTTTTGTAGTTTTGAAAAGATATCCTCGATTGAATAACCTACAAAAGTAAAACAACTTTGGTTCTCAAAGTATAAAATACTTTGGTCCAAGGTTAGACACGAATAACAAAATAATCTTTAGAAGTTACGCAATTGATTATCCGAGTCGAAAGGAAATGGAATATTCTCGAGTCTAATATCCATGATACTCGGAATTCCATATGACTTAGTCTTAAGAAAAGAAACACGTTCTACAAAGCAAGTATCAAAGTGAGAAAGAACTTGATATAGACTAAGCATGAAATGAGCTATGAATGCCGACAAAAAAAAAAAACGATTAAAGAGATATGTGAAGGTCGAATCGCATAGGAAGGATACTATTTAATTCAAGTATGTTTCTAAGACACGGAGAATGCCTTGGAATCAAAACTCTATATGAATGACATCGTTATACCCGATTCCTTTTGCATGACTCGTAAAGATATAGAGCGAGTGTCCGAGTCTTCGAAGTCACTCGAATGAGACAAATCAAGAGCCTACTCGGAATGAAGAAGATCACTCGGAACAAGTTTATGAAGATCAAATAGTTCAGCCTACAAATCTTGTAAATCGGAGAACAGTAGAGCTTTCAAGTTCACTTCTAGTCATCCACTAGAAAACATACTATCCGATATCAACAAGTGGGGTAAGAACTCGTTCCTCTCTTCAAAATCTATGTGCATTCACCGCATTCATTTCATTAACTCGAACCCAAAAATGCACTAGAAGCCCTAAATGAACCTGAATGGGTAGAGGCCATGCAAGAGGAACTCAATCAATTTGAAAGAAACCAAGTCCGGACTCGACCAAACGACCTTCCGACCACCCAGTCATAGGAACCAAATGGGTTTTGAAGAAAAAGGCTCTTGGTATGAAAGACCGAGCAATTTCTTAGTTCAAAATGATTTTAGAAGAGGTCGGATCGACAAGACTCTCTTTATCGGAACCAAAGGGAAAGATTTTATTATTGTTCGGATCTATGTTGATGACATAATTTTTGGTGCTACTAATGAATTTCGTGTCGAGAATTTTCTCGAGTTAATGAATCGAGAATTTCAAATGAGTATGATGGGAGAACTCAATTTCTTCCTGGGTCTACAAATCAAATAAGACAAAGATGGAATCTATGTCCATCAATCAAAGTATACCAAGGAGCTACCGAAGAAATACAATCTCCAAAATGCAAAGCATGCAGCTACACCCATGAGCAGTAGTATCAAACTTGACTCAAACGAGAAAGGTAAAGCAATAGATCGAAACTCTATCGAGGTATGATTGGATCTTTGCTATATCTTACTTCCGTAAGGCCGATATAATGTTCGAGTGTATGTTTATGCTCAAGATTTCAAGCTAATCCAAAAGAATCATATCTCACTGCGGTGAAGAGAATATTCGAGATATCTTGGAGGGACTCGTAACTTAGGTCTATGGTACTCAAGAGACTCGGAACTAACCCTCACTGGATACTCGGATGCGGATTACGCTAGGTACAAAGTTGATAGAAAGAGCACTTCAGGAGCTTGCCAATTTCAGGTCAATCTCTAATATCTTGGCACTCAAAGAAGCAAAATTCAGTGGCTCTATCAACTCGCTGAAGCTGAGTATATTGCAGCTGGAGCATGTTGTGCTCGGATTTTATGGATAAAGCAACACTTGGAAGATCTTGGACTTTCTTTCAAATCGGTTCCAATCAAGGGTGACAATCGAGTGCAATCAGCATCACAAAAATTCGGTTCAAGCACTCGGAGACAAAACTTATTGAGGTCGGGTATCATTTCTTAAGAGACCACTCGAGAAAGGTGATATTGAACTTGAGTTCATTCCTACTAATCTTCAATTAGCCGATATCTTTACTAAGCCTCTTGCTGAAGATCAGTTTTGTTTTATTCGGAATGAGCTTGGTATGTTAAATGCATAATTGTGTTTTTTCTTATGTCAAAATATTCATTGCATGATTGTGATTTATGTGCGTTCAAATTGTTAATAACCATTGGTTCAGTTGATTCAGTGATACCGAGCCAATAGTTATTATTTATGTGAAGTTTCTAAGTCACTCGGAAAACTTAGCTGAGTCGGACTCGGTTTTTGAGAAAAATGGACATCAAATCTCTAGAATCATCTCTAGATAAGTGGAGAATTTCGGATTATATTTTCAAAATTTTTCTCTCTCTCTTTCTTCCTCGCGAACCGTGATCAAACGCTAGCTGATGGATTTCAAACTGTTTGAATCCTAATCATTGAAGAAGAAGAACCGTCACACCGGTCTAAGGTGACTGATGGACAAGCCGAGTCGAACGGATATATAACGAAGAGTTGACGGACGTTTATTTCTCTCGTAAATAGCGCCTATTCATCTTCGTCTCATTACTTCACATTTCGTTTACTCTCTCTCTCTCTCATAAGCAAAACTTCTCGTGGAAGCTTTCTATGTCTATTGTGGTCTCTGGACATTTTCAATCGACATGAAGTTCATCTCAAGTAAGCTCGATCGCTCTCAACTCTTTCTTCTACTCTTTTTCTTTCATTCTCGGTGACCTACTCTCTTCTACTCTCCTTCTCAAAGTTTCACTTCTTTCTACTGTTCTTCACAAAATGCCTAAGAGAGGTAATCATCCCGACTTTCTTGGCTCTTCCTCTAAGAAGCCGGGCACCAAAAGCCAAGGGTTTGGTGAAGGAGCAAAAGGAGCCGATCGAGCTCCTCCAGGAGAGAAGGTCCAAGGCGGCTCAGGACTATGGCGACTCGGACACATCCGAAGCGTCCTCGAGCCCGGCCATGACCTCCTCGAAAGCGGGGAGAACAACGAAGAAGAACAAGAAGAAGCGACCGCAGAGGAGCATGCGATCGAGGCAGACTGCTATCGGGCAAGGGGAGCAACAAAAGAAGAAGAAGGAGGGCCAGCCGAGGGTCGAAAGCTCCTTAAGCTCAACTCGAAGTACTCAGCTCGCATGGCAGCCTGCAGGTGAGACAGAAGACCTTGCTACTCCAGCAGCGGGTCGACCGAGCGGACCTCTCCAGCCTACCGAGGTCCATAGGGAGGAACCTCTAGATCCTCTCATTCTGGGTCAGCCACTCGGAGCCGAGCCCTCGACGACGATCCCTGTCCTCCCTCCACCGCGCTCAAGCACATCGTCAAGATCCGACCAGCGTCGGCGTACCTCTCGCCCCTCCTCTTCCACTCGAACAACCCCTCTCCTTCTTAGGTAAACACCATACACTCGTGTCACAATTCCACAATCTACCAAATTCTTCTTCTTCCCGAAAATTTTTATTTTCTTTTACTTATCTTTTTGTCCGGACATCAAATATGTATTCTCTGTTGTATTCTTCCCATTTTTTTATTGAAAGGCAAGGGGAGAAATATAGATGAAAAATTTGTTGTCTTGTTTAGAGGGAATCTTCTATCTCTCTCTCGTATGAATTTTCTTTAACTTCAATGAATTAATGTTTTCTCTTCATTTTGTCCGAGTTCATTGTTGAGTATCTATTACAAACATTTCGAGTTAGCATCCTCTTGTTGATACTTGAAGAGTATTTATTCTTTATGTTCGGATACTTTAAGCTTGCGTTACTTGTCTTACTCTCTGCACAAGTATGCAAACTCATATCTATATTACTAACAAAGTTTCTGTCTAAGTATGGAATGCCTTTCATCAAAAAGGGGAGCTTGAAGACTCGGACTTTACTCCGCACATTTCGAGTACCATTAAAGGAATCAGGTATACAACTTCCTCTCTTATAGAGTTTTGACTCCAAGGCATTCTCTCGTACCTTAGAAACTTTTTTGAGTGATATAATATTTTCTCTAAGTGATATAACATTTAATTCATTTAATTCATATATTTTTGCTTGTCCCTGTGAGACTCGTAAAGCATATCTCGTACTCATTGTTGTACACTCGGATCCGAGTCTCTCATCACTTAGAATTATCGCATGTTCAATTGACTACATTCGCATATCCGCACTCAGGTCCGACTTCATATTACAAATCTTATTTTGTTATAGTCGGCGCTTCTAGTCGGAATCATGCTTAGTCTAAATCAAGTTTATTTCACTCTCATATTCGTTGTATAACTTGATTCTCGCTTAGACTAACTCGGATGGAATTTTGAGTTTCATGGATATTAGACTCGTAAAATTCCATTCCTTTTCGACTTAGATAATTAGTTACATAATTATATTAATTATATCATTATTTGTGTCTAATTTTGGATCAAAGTATTTTATACTTTGAAAACCAATTTGATTTACGTTTGTAGGTTATTCAAACGAGGATACACTTTTGAATTACAAAAGTAACCAGCTTTAAAACGTCAAATCACCAGCAGACATGGCTTTTCCTATTCTCCGACCTAGCCCCAGAAGATTGTGTCGGGTCGTCTGTTTCCAAATCTGGAAAACTGAAACGCCAAGCTTAACGGTGGTTTCCGCCTTATCTTTCAAGACACCACCAGTGGTTTTGGGACTTCCAAAGGAGTTAAGAACCGTTGTCCAACGTTCATATCTCAACGGATACTTTCGAGTGACTCGGAAAGTCCTTAACAACGGTCACAAAGGACTCTCGGTCGGAAGATGAACTCAACAGCTATGCTCGCTTGGTCATCTATAAATAGAAGTCAACTCTCAAGACTTGAAGATTGGCCGAACCTATTGTTAATACATATACTTGAGCAAAGTCATTGTAATCATTCTCAATCTTTTACTTACAACTCCCACTCTGTAATTCATTATATTCTGAGTTGGAAGGTCTTGTACTTAGTTACAAAAACTCTCTTCTTACTTTCTAAGTAAGGTCCCTTGACTGAGCTGTAAGGGTTAACTCAGCTCGGTTGTCCCTAGCTGTAAGGGTGATCTCAGCTAGGAAGTACTAGATCGAGATAAGGGAATTTCGAGTCTAGGAAAACTTGTAAAGAGTTGTTTAAGGGAGCAACTTGGGTTCGGTCGGTCCATCGTATTTTGTGGAGTCAAAATAGTGGATTTGACTTCGTGTTGGGATTAGCACGGTCCGTGGTTTTCCGCCCAGGAGGGTTTCCACGTACTTTCTGTGTTTGCACTTTCGAGTACATTCTAGACTCAAATAGATTGATAGCTTCAGCTTTATCTCGCTTCTTTACTCCTCACTACTATTCCGAGTTCATACTTTTCCGACTTCATTTAGACTCGGAATCGTTTCGTCTGTCTTAGTTCTCAAAAGAGGTTGTTTTTCGAAAAATCTTCCATCACCCTATTCACCCCCTCTAGGGTGACTTAGTCTCTCCCGAGCAAACCTTCAAAGTGTTAAGCAATGTGTTAAGCAATCTTCAAGTCTTGTGAACTGGCTTCTATTTATACACAAGCAGGGCAAAATGACAGTTGAGGCTCAAAAAGTAATCCAACCCCTTTTGTTGTGATTGAAATCTAGGGTGGAAACAACTGTTGGACACAAAGTTGAAGTTTACCAGATTTGGAAACAAATAACCTTGACATGGTGTCTAAGCCATGTCCGTAAATGGTTGATTTCGTTTACTGGCTTTTAAGGGTTAGAAACTGGTTGCTTTTCCATTTTAAAAATAGATTAGGATTGTTTAATCAACCTACAAAAGAAACTCAAAGTGGTACTTGAAGGTTTGCTCTTGGAGGGACCGAGACACCCTAGAGGGGGTGAATAGGGTGATGAGGAATTTTAAACAAATAATGGAAGAATAAAACTAGAGATGACTCTATGGAGAGTCCGAGTCTAGATTGGACTCGGAAAAGTGCTCGACTCGAAAGTTACGTGGAAACCCTCCTGGGCGAGAAAACCACGGTCAGTGCTAATCCAAGCACCAAGTCAAATCCACTATTTTGAATCCACAAAATATAGTAGAAAGACTCAACCAGAATTGCTCCCTTAGATAATTCCTTACAAGATTTTCCTAACTCAGAAATTACCTTATCCGATCTAGTACTTCCTAACCGAGGTAACCTTTATAGTTGGGGACAACCGAGCTGAGTTAACCCTTGTAGCTTAGTCAAGGGACCTTACTCGAAAGTAAGAATGAGTGTTTGTAAACCGATTACAAGACCTTACAACTCGAAAGATATTAATTACGAGTTGGAGTTGTAAGTAGAAGATTGAGAATGAAATACAATAACTTTTGCTTAAGTACGTGTATTGACATTTGGTTTAGCAATCTTCAAGTCTTGAGAATTGGCTTCTATTTATAGATAACCAAGCGGATTAGCCGTTGTGACTATCTTCTAACTAGAAGTCCTTTGTGACCCTTGCAATGGATTTTCCGAGTCATTCAGAAAATATCCGTTGAGGTGTGAACGTTGGGCAACGGCTCTTGACTCCTTTGGAAGTCCCAATCCACTGGTGGTGTCCGAAAAGTAGGGTGGAAACCATCGTTGAGCTTAGCGTTGCGGATTTCCAGTTTGGAAACAGACAACCCCGACACGGTGTCCGGGCCTTGGTCGGAGGTGGAAAAAGCCTTGTCTACTGGTGATTTGACGTTTTGAAGCCGGTTACTTTTGTAATTTAAAAAATATGATAGCCTCGTTTGAATAACCTACAAAAGTAAATCAATTTGGTTCTCAAAGTATAAAATACCTTGGTCCAAGATTAGACACGAGATAATAATTTTAATTAGGATAATTAAGTGCATAATTATCTCGAGTCGAAAGAAATGAAATTTTCCGAGTCTAATATCCATTATACTCTAATTCCATATGAGTCGGTTTAGAAGCAAAGCAAGTCGGATAAATAACATCGAGTGGAAAGACTTGATCTAGACTACCAATGTTCAAACCAAGCATGCTGACTTAGAAAGTTGAATGAACACAGTAATCCAATCAAACTTAGATCATGAAGTCAAACCGAGTTTATGCAAAATAGAACAAGTGTTTGAACATGTAATATATCCGAGTGTTGTCCGAGTGACACGAAACTGTGTGTGAAGTGGCATGTAAGAGTATGCTTTACGAGTCGATCGAGTCAAAACAGAATATATACTATAGATTTTGTAACACTCAAAAAAGATGCTATAGCACTCAGAAAAGTTGTTAAAGCGAGATAGAATGACTTTTAATCAAAACCTTATGAGAGATGAAGTCTTATACCTAATCCCTTGATGGAACTTAGAATGATATATATGTAAGGTCCAAGTCTTCAATCTCCCCTTTTTTATGAAAGGCATTCCATACTTAGACAGAAACTTTGTTAATGATATAGATCCGGTTTTTCAACCTTTCTCAAGGAATAAGTCGAAAAACATGATAGAATTGTGTAGAGAAAATACGAGTGAATGAAACTTATATTTTATAAGAGCGAGATAAGCTGAGATTGCATAGAAAGAGCTAAAGTATCGGAGCAAGAAAATAACCGAGTATCGGAGCAATGATAGACATATTTGTCGAATCGAGCAAAGAGAAAAAAAATACTGAGCAAGAAATTGAAACTCGGAAAAATAAACTCGAAATAATTGCTTTAAGCGATAAACTCGGAGATAGTGCAACTTAGAAGGCATTAAACATGATATAGCAGGATTATTAATAAAATTTCATTATGATTTAAACTAAAGAGTTTACACAAAAGAGGTTGAGAGAAACTCCCCTAAACAAGACAACAAATTTTTCTAACTATTCTCCCCTTGCCTTTCAAAGAAAAACAAAAGAGGAAGAATGTATCAAGTAGATACAGATTTGATGTCCGGACAAAAAAAAATTAAAAAACAGAAAAAAAAATTAAGATGGAGGAGATGGAGCAGTCCGAGTCGAGGTGGGTGGAAGAGCAGTGCGCCTTCGCCGATAAGATCCGGAAGATGTTGATGAGCGAGGTGGAGGCAACACCGGGATCTCTAGAATGGGCTCGGCTCCGAGTGCCTAACCCGAACTAGGTTGTCCGGAGGCTCATCCTCCTAGAACTCCGGCTGACGGAGGGGTGTGCTCAAGCCGACCAGCTGCTGACCGACCATGGTTAGCAAGGTCTTCGACCCACTAAGACTATTGTCCGAGCCGATCATTTCCGGTTGAGGTTCCGGAGCACTTGGGCCCTCTGCTGCTGCTCGCCCCTTGTTCTTCTTCTTTCTTCCCTTCCTCGGATGAAGCTGCCTTAGCCGCAGGCTCCTCCTCTTCTTCTTCTTCTTCTTCTCCCCCTTCGAGGAGGATTTGGCCGAACTCGAGGATTGTTCGAAGTGTCCGAGTCGACCGGATCTCGAGCCACCTTAGATCACCTCTCCTAAAGAAGCTTGATCAGCTCCCTTTGCTCCCTAACTAGGGGATTCATCTCGAGAAGCACATCTTACTCGCTCTCGGATTTGGAATTGGACGGTTTTCTGGTTAATGGTCATAGACCGAAGGACAGTCTTGAATGACCGAAGGATGTCCTTGAACTCGGTGGACACCGAGGAGAGCATGTCCATGATAGCAGTGGACAAGGCGGAAGAAATAATATGAGAAACACCTGAGCTGAAGGCACCACCAGGTGGAGGAGGTAGAGAGAGAGTAGGCTGAGTCCGAGTCCGAGTCCGAGGCGGAGAAGGTGGCCTCGGTTCGAGCTATGGACCCAGACACCCGGTTGGGTCTCCTGGTATCCATACCCAACACTACTAGAAATTGGATTTCTAACGACGAGGTTTTAACGACCACTCATAAAATTAGTCGTTAAAAGTTACTAATAACGACAGAATTATTTTTTGTCGTTTAATTTTATCAAATTACTATCCTTAGACAACAAATGTAAACAAGGGTCGTTATTACTTCGATATGTTGGTCGTTAATACTATTAATACTCAAAAAGTTAATTATTATTATTTCCTTTTCTAAGGTAAAATTATTGAAGGGGAAAAATTAAACTAAGATTTTCCTCTTAAGCTAAAATTATTAGGGGAACATTAAACTAGATTTTTCTTAAGTGAAAATTGATAATGTAATTGATTAATGATTTAAAAAAACTGAAGAACATTTATGTGTTCCGTTCTTCGTTCGTTCATCACCAGCGAAACCACCTCTTCCCTCTCGCACTCCTCGCACTACTCTCACCCAGTGAAACCTACCCCTCTTCCCTCTCGCAGTACTCTCACGCAGCAAACCCCACCCCTCTTCCCTCTCGCCCTCTCAAATCGCCGGCCGTCGACAGCCCTCCCTCCACCCTCCTCATTCATATGGCTCTCTCTCTCTCTCGACCTCTCCGACGCTCAATCGTCTCCCTCAATGTCATGTTTAAATAGGTACTTTTGATGCGGTTTTCTTGTTTGTGTATAATTTTTTATGGGTTTTTGGTTTGTGTTGAGGATGGGATCTAATGCTAGGTTTTCTTGATTGAATTTGATTTTCTCCGGCTCGCTCAAGTTCGTTCATCACCTAGCAAAAATCGTCTCTCGGGCATTACAACTTTCAATCGGATTCATATTAGGTTCGTTTATCTCTCTCTATGACTTTGTAATTTCATTCACGAATTTCTTTAATTTGCATTGAAATTTTTCAATTGATATAGGCATGTTCTCTTCCTTAATTTGCGAGAAATTCGTTCATCTCTCTCTATGACGGTTTTAGGGTTCCGGTTTTGCTCTTCAATTTCTGTTTGCTTTACGATTTAATTTGCAAGAAATTTGTGTCTTAGTGATCATATTGCTTGTTTATTGATCAATTGATTCAATTATTCCCTCAGATTTCTTGTTCTCAACTTTGATGCTTAATTGGTTTCTAGGTCTTGAAATTTCTAATCTTGAGGTCTTTGGAAATTGTTGCATGTTTGAAATTAACACAAATTGGGCTTTGAATGTCACAGGGTAAATATGGTGGGTTTAAGGAGACATCTTTCCTTGGAATTTCCGTGTCCGACCATCCGAAAGCTGAGCAATTCCATCCTCTCTGTTTGACAACCAAGGTTTGATTTCTTTCCCTTGTTAATTTGAAGTTTTCTGGATTAATTTGCTCAAGGTTTTCCTTGTAACTTCAAAAAGTGATTGGTTTCTCCGTAATTTGCTCAATGTTGAAACCTTTGACTAGAAATTTGGGCTTTTTTTCCACTTAAACATATACTTGTGTAGTGTATATAGAAGAGTTTCGGATGAATGATTAAGCTATTTCCACGTTTGCACAAAAAAATTCAAACAAGTGTTTCATGGGCTCTTCAATGTACACTTGGATATGCTCTTGAGTCATGACTATGGACAGGGCCAAAAATCCGCAAACTTCGCAGAATCAATTAAATCTGAATTTTGAAAACATACCCATGTTGGCTGCTTGTGTTATTTCGGTGTAGCATGGATCTTTTAGCCTTGGAACCCAACATTTTAATGTTCTCCCTTTTGTCTTAGTTATGGTTTAATATGAAATGGAAAGAAGGAAATACTTTACTCGTAAATCTGAATTTTCCTTGCCTAAAATTTACTTCAATCTGTTTTGGAATATGTGGAAGATACAAGTGTAGAGCCATTGCTTGAGGTACATGTTTAGTGCTGGTGGATGGGGCACTAGTTTCACTCGTACTCAAGTTTCTGCTGGATATGTTCATATTAATATGACAAATTTCAAAAAAAATGAAGAAAACAAAACCCGATGTTCCTACTCGCGTGTTTTTCTATTCGAGCACTTATACTACTCGGGCCTTCCTGTTGGTGGATAGTGTCTAAATATCTATGTCCTCTCTTCTAAGTTCTAACTAGTGTTATTGTGTTCTTGTACTTCGGAAAATAGGATCTTTTAGCCTTGTGTTCTTTTTCGAACATCTCATTCAGTCATTCTTGTTGAGATTTTTCTTTCCCGACTTAGAAATGTTTTGACACCCCCGCCTCCTGGGGTAATGGTGCATAGACTGTAGTCTAAAGAGGCTGGGTCTTATTTCCTAGTTTGTTGGCCTCGAACTTTCTGCAATTGAATGATTAAATTCTTGATCTCCTTTCGGTTTAATCAAGTGAAAGAATTGTAATAGGTTCCCAAAATCTCTATCATTTATGCTAATCTCGAATTATTTGTCTGCAGCTCTTGACAAATATGACTTAGATGTATTTGAGGCTATTTACAAAAGTTGATTGAGGTATTTGAGGCTTCTCCGACGGTGCCTATGTTTGCTCGTTGTGGCTGTAATTGTTGTTTATTTGCAAGTTATTAATTGTTATTAATTGTTGTTATTAATTGTTATTCTTTTAGGTAATCATACAAATTTGACTTAGATCTAAATATGCATGTTATTAATTGTTGTTTCGCAATTGCTGCTGTTGATGCTGATCTGCTGCGTCTCGAGGCCGCTCAAACTGGATTTTGCAATAACTCGTTGGTGTTTTGAAGCTAAAGTCGAAGCTGAAGTTTCCTCGATGACTTCATTTTTTTTAGTTTTTTGGTTAATATTGCTTGTACTCGGATATCAATTGCTATGAGAACTTCTAGTTTCCTCGATTGTTTTTTAGATGATGTGTCTTAGGATTCTTTTGGTATTAGGTTATGTTTTATATTGTGTATTCGCAGACCGATGGTATTCAAAGGAATTAATACATATCAATTCGAGTTTTTTTGTTACTATATATTAGTGATCAATAGTTTATTACATTATTTTAAAGATAATTGGCAAAATTATATATTTAGGTTATCCATAATATTATTAACGATGAAAATATTAATCGTCAAACAAATAACGATGAACCAAATTGGTTGTTAATAATCATGATTTTAATTTTTGTATTTATGGTTCTTTTAAATCTACGATGAAAAATTTTGTCGTTAATGATATGTAGTTCATCGTTATTCAATCAACTAATTACGACGACATCTTGTTTCATCGTTATTTTAAGTGACGACGAAAATTTTAAAGTCATCGTTAAAAGTATTAACGAGGGAACCACTAACGACGATCGACGACCAAAATTTTTTGGTCGTTAATCACTTTTAACGACGATAAAATGTACTTTTAACGACCAATTTATTTGTCGTTAGAACCCTTTTTCTAGTAGTGCAAGGAGTTCCTTTTAGCCAATGACAATGGCAGCCTCGAAACTCGCGTTAGGATCCGAGGGAAGAGGAACTTTAAACTGTTTGAAGATGAGGGTGAGAAGAGCCCCAAAAGGAAGTGAGGTGGTCTTCTTGTTTCGAGTCCGAGCAGCACAGCTGCCATCCGCTCGACTATAGCAGGAAAGAGGTCTACTTCGTATCCCTCTAGAATGTCATACAGAGCTTTGAGATGCTTAAAGTTGGGGTTCTCCTAGCTAGAATGCTGTGAGAAGAAAGTTCTCATCAGTAGAAAACAAAGAAGGCGAGCTTCGATTTGAGTTGGGTCACGAGAAGTTTTTGCGTGACCTGGGGAATTCTTTAGCGTACTTCTCGAAGAAATCATCAACAACCTCATTTAAAGGTATGGGGTTGCTATTCAAGAACATACAAGATACTTTGAAAAGACGGTGGAGAAGAGAAGTGTTGATGCGAACAGTGATGTCCTCAACTCGGAGGTGAGGATACTCTCGAGCTAGAAAGATTGGAATAGAACTTAGAAACAAGTTCTAGGTAGATGAAGTCCCCGAAACAGAGGAAATTGTAAACCCCTGTGGACTTTATGTGAGCCAACCACGAAAACTTAGTGGTCGGGAAGAATTTGTCATCCAACGTTAGGTGTTGGTGACAAGAGGTTTGGAAGGAGTAGAGGGGCCTTCCTGGCTTTTTGTGCGAGGTTTCTTGGTGGCAAAACCAAGAAAATCAGGGTGGGAACCCCTTTTCGGCATGTTTGTTGTTGAAAAGAGAGGAAAAAGATGAACTTTTGAAAGAGAGAGAGGGAGAGAAAGCTCGATGAGAGTAAGCAAATGAAAAAAATACCTTCATCCGACCTAGCATCAAACTCATCAAACACAACGTGGATGCTTTCTTCCACTTTGTTAGTTCTTTTATTGAAAATACGATATGCTTTGCTATGAGATGAATAACCAAGAAAAATACGTTCATCCGACCTAGCATCAAACTTGGTTAGGTGATCCTTACCATTGTTATGAACAAAGCACTTACATCCAAAGGGTCCGAAGTATGAAATATTGGGTTTCTTCCCTTTGTAGAGCTCGTATGGTGTTTTCTTTAGGATGGGTCCGATGAGACATCTGTTCAATGTGTAGTTTGTCTGTGTTACCTGATCTCTTACCCGAGAGTTTGATTTCCTTGGTAGCATTATCGGAGATATAGTAGCTGGTCCGAGTGAATCTTACCTCTTGACCTTTGTCATACAGTTGAGAGATGCTGAGCAGATTATATTTTAATCCTTTGACAAGGTATACTGGCCTGGCCGGATTGCTTCCTTTTCCAATCTTGCCAATCCCAATTATCTTGCCTTTTCTGTCATCTCCAAACGTGACTTTTCCTCCCTTGTATTCTTCTAACTCGGAAAAGAGTCTTGAATCTCCCGACATGTGGCATGAGCATCCACTATCTAGATACCAATGCCCTTTTGTTCTTTTTGAGCTACCTACAAGTCGAAACAAGCTAACCTTTCTCACTTCCTCTAACGAACCCAATAACTCCCTTTACTGTGGTCCTTTTCGAGGAAGTAAACTCTTGGGAACTCGATTTGAATAACTTTGGGTTTGGTCCGATTCCGAGTCTTTCTTTTAGAGAACCGAGTCTATGTCTCTTTCTTTTGAAAAGTTTTTCTTTTATAAACCGGTGGAGAAGGTTTTCTCCTGTAAGCTGGTCTTGGCTCAGTCCTCCTTTCATTCTTATGAACGGGATCGTGCTCAGCCTTCCGAAACTTCACAGTTCGGAATCCTGTTTGAAAAGTTCTGAGTAGGAATTGGATTCCTCTCTTTGTTAAAACCAAGTCCTTCTTTTCGAAGGAGACACTTTGAGATCCTAAGAGCATATCAAGGTTTTTCTAACCATGAGTAAATTTTAAAAGAAGCTCTTGAGACTCGTTGAGCTTTTTGCTTCAATTGCTCATTCTCTTTTCTAAGTGACTCGGACTCGGTCTCATTAGATTGAGCACTGGTCTTGAGTTCTCTTAGAGTAAGTCTCAGCTTTTCCAATTCATTTTTCAATGAGATGCTCTCGAAGTAATTGACTCAAGTTGTTCTTTAAACCGAGAAGAATCGGAATTGGACTTTTCTTCCAAAGTAAAAATATATTTGGCTATATCAACTTTGGAGAATTTGAGGAAGTATTCAATTACCTCTTGAGGATTTGTTTCCTCACTGTCTCGAGTGATCTGAGTCTAACTCTGTTTCAGCTTCCGAGTGAAAGAGTGTCATCGGACATTTTGAGTCATCCGAGTCCTCATCATCTTCCGATGAGTCTTCATGACTCCATGTGGCCATCATAGCCTTTTTCTTCTTTCTGTCCCTCTTTCTCTTGGGACAGTCCTTGACTATGTGTTCCTTATCGCCACATTCAAAACAGCCGAGTTCTTAGTCAAAGATAACTTTGAAGGGAAGAGTGCTTACCTTTTCTATCCTTCTTGTCTTTCTTATAAAACTCTTCTTTTGGCTTCTTATCCCATCTCTTGTGCTTCATCATTCTCTTGTAGCCTCTAATGATGAGTGTCATGGGATCCTCTTCGAGTCCGATGAACTCATATTTGCTTAAGCGCAATGTTCTTTTTGGCATCGACCTCTTCGTCCTACTCTTCCAGATTGGATCTCGTGGGTGAGTAGCTTCCCAATGAGTTCGTCAGGCTTGAGTTGGGACAGGTTCCGAGCCTCTTCAATGGTCGTCACCTTAGGACCCCATCTTCTCTTGGGTAGGCTTCGAGTATCTTTCAACACATTTCCTTGTGGGAAATCGTTCTCCCTAGAGATTTGAAATTACTGGTAATCTCGGTGAAGCGGATGAACATCCGAGTGATGTTCTCTTCGGCTCCATCTTGAACGAGCTCATACTTGTGAAGATATTGGCTTATCTTGGCTTGTCCGACCTGGCTTGTGCCTTCATAAGTGTTGACCAGTGTGTCCCACACTTCTTTGGCCGTGTCACGGGCACACACTCGGTTGTACTCTTCCGAGCCGATGGCGCACATCGGAATGTTCATCGCCTTGAAGTTCTTTCGAACTTTTACGCTTCATTAGCGGTGAACTCGGCCTTTGTCTTAGGCACGAGTCTTGTTTCTTCCGTCTTTATGGGAATGTAGTTGCCTACTTGTATCATGTTCCGGACATCGTCATCATGATCCAGCAGGAAACATTCCATGAGCTTCTTCCAGAGTGCACGAAGTTAGATCCTTTGAACTTTGGTGATTTTCCGGAAGATCTTCCTTCATCGAACTCTCCATTGTTCTAAGCCATTTGATCTTTAAACCTTTGGATGGTTAAATCCTTTCGAAAGGCTAGGCTCGATACCAATTGAAGGTTTGCTCTTGGAGAGACTTAGTCGCCCTAGAGGGGGTGAATAAGGTGATGAGGAATTTTAAACAAATAATGGAAGAATAAAACTAGAGATGACTCTATGGAGAGTCCGAGTCTAGATTGGACTCGGAAAAGTGCTGAATCGGAAAGTTACGTGGAAACCCTCCAAGGGCAGAAAACCACGGTCGGTGCTAATCCAAGCACCAAGTCAAATCCACTATTTCGAATCCACAAAATACGGTAGAAAAACTCAACCAGAATTGCTCCCTTAGACAATTCCTTACAAGATTTTCCTAGACATAGAAATGACCTTATCCGATCTAGTACTTACTAACTAAGGTAACCTTTACAGTTAGGGACAACCGAGCTGAGTTAACCCTTACATCTCAGTCAAGGGACCTTACTCGGAAAGTAAGAATGAGTGTTTGTAAACCGATTACAAAACCTTACAACTCGTAAATATATTAAGTACGAGTTGGAGTTGTAAGTAGAAAATTGAGAATCAAATACAATAACTTTTACTTAAGTACGTGTATTAACAGTTGGTTCATCAATCTTCAAGTCTTGAGAGTTGGCTTCTATTTATAGATAACCAAGCAGATTAGCCTTTGTGACTATCTTCCGACTGGAAGTCCTTTGTGACCGTTGCAATGGATTTTCCGAGTCACTCGGAAAATATCCATTGAGGTGTGAACGTTGGGCAACGGCTCTTGACTCCTTTGGAAGTCCCAATCCACTGGTGGTGTCTCGAAAAGTAGGGTTGAAACCACCGTTGAGCTTAGCATTGCGGATTTCCAGCTTTGGAAACGGACAACCCCGACACGAGTGTCCGGGCCTTGGTCGAGGTGGAAAAAGTCTTCTCTGCTAGTGATTTGACGTTTTGAAGCTAGGTTACTTTTGTAATTCAAAACATATGATAGCCTCATTTGAATAACCTACAAAAGTAAATCAATTTAGTTCTCAAAGTATAAAATACTTTGGTCCAAGATTAGACACAGATAATAATTTTAATTAAGATAATTAAGTGCATAATTATCCGAGTCGGAAAGAAATGGAATTTTCCGAGTCTAGTATCCATTATAGTCAAATTCCATCTCGAGTCAGTCTAGAAGCAAAGCAAGTCGGATAAATAACATCGGAGTGGAATGACTTGATCTAGACTCGTTAATGTTCAAACCAAGCTTGCTGACTTAGAAAGATGAATTAACACAGTAATCTAATCAAACTTAGATTATGAAGTCGAACCGAGTTTATGTAAAATAGAACAAGTGTTTGAACATGTAATATATCCGAGTGTTGTCCGAGTGACTTAGAAACTGTGTGTGAAGTGGCATGCAAGAGTATGCTTTCGAGTCGAGTCGAGTCAAAACAGAATATATACGATAGATTCCGTAACACTCAAAAAGATGCTATATCACTCGTAAAAGTCGTTAAAAACCTTATGAGAGATGAAGTCTTATACCCGATCCCTTGATGGAACTCTGAATGATATATATATAAGGTCTCGAGTCTTCAGTACTCAAAGTATAAAAATACTTTGGTCCAAGATTAGGCAAAGATAATAATTAATTTAAAGTAATTAAGCACTTAATTATCTTCAACTCTAAAAGATTGGAATTTTTTGAGTCTAATATATATTAGGTTCAAATTCCATCTTGAGTCAATCCTCAAAATGATCAAGTTAGAAATAATAAAACATCAGAATGCATAAACTTGATCAAGTAAATAATTCTCAATAAATAAACAGATTTAGAAAGTGGAATTAACGCAGTAATTCATTTTCACTTGAAGTTGAAGTCGGTGCTCGAAGAAAAGTGTTAGAGAAATTATTTAGTCTTGCCATTGTTCCGAGTTGTGTCCGAGTGGGTCGAAACATAGTTAAGAATGTTGTGCTTGATGAATGGTTTCGAGTGGGTCGGAACATAATGAAAACTTAGATATGAGTTTCTTAAAAGCTGAAAATGACTTAGAATCAAAACCGTAATGAGATAGAGAGTTATACCCGAGTCTTCAAATCTTTTCTAGCTTCCAACTCTATACTTAGTTTTTATCAACTTCTAAGTTGAAACAGAAGAAGTCTTCTAATTAGTCAAACTTTTACTTTCTCTACACTTCTCTATTTTTCCCTTGATTGAGTTGTTAGGGGTAACTCAGCTCAGCTTGCACCTAGTTGTAAGAGTCAACTCAATAAGGAAGTGCTAAAGCAGATAAGGGAACTTCTATGCCTAGAAAATTTGTATTGAATAACAATTTTGTAACGTTAGTCCTTGTATTTTGTGGATTCAAAGTAGTGGATTTGACTTAGTGTCTAGATTGACATTGTCCATGGTTTTCCGCCCTAGGGGTTTTCACGTATTTCTATGTGTCCATACTTTTCTGAGTTCATTCTTGACAAAAATCTCTTTTCCGAGTTCCGACTCGTGCTTAAAATCCTTCATTCCATAAAATTTTCTTCTCACCCTATTTACCCCTCGACTCATACTCTCAAAGAGAAAACCTTCAATTGGTATAAGAGCTTAGCCTTCTTAAAGGATCTAACAATCCAAGGTTTACAGATCATATGGCTCTTAACTATGGAGAGTTTGATGAAGGAAGATCTTTCACCAAGCCACCCAAGTCAAACTTTAAGGCCGCCTAAGTCTAGATTGGGCTCGAAAAGAGTGAACTCAAAATTACGTGGGAGCAATCTTGGGGCAGAAAACCACGGCCAGTGCTAATCCAAGCACCAAGTCAAATCCACTATTTTGAACCCACAAAATACAGTAGATCGACTCAACCAGAATTGCTCCCTTTGACAATTCTTTACAAATTTTTCGTACACTCGAAGTTCCCTTATCCGATCTAGTACTTCCTAACCGAGATAACCTTTACAGCTAGGGACAACTGAGCTGAGTTAACCCTTAAAGCTCAATCAAGGGACCTTACTCGAAAGTAAGAAAGAAAGTTTGTGATCGATTATAAGACTTTACAACTCGTAAAAGTGTTACGTACGGACTTGGAGTTGTAAGATGAAGATTGAGTGAGTATTATACAGAAAGAAATGATTTGAGCAATAGGTTCAACAATCTTCAAGTCTTGTGAAGTGGCTTCTATTTATAGATGATCAAACAGATTAGTCGTTGTGACTATCTTTTGATTAGAAGTCCTCTATGACCGTTGTAACGGTTCTTCCGAGCCACTCGTAAAAGATCCGTTGAGATGTGAACATTGTGCAACAACTCTTGACTCCGTAGGATGTCCCATTCCACTGGTGGTGTCCGAAAAGTAGGGTGGAAACCACCGTTGAGCTTAGCGTTGAATATTTCCAATTTTGGAAACAGACAACCCCGACACGATTGTCCGGGCCATGGTCGAAGTAGAAATAGCCTTTGTCTGTCGGCAATTTGAGATCTTTAAGCTAGTTACTTTTGTAATTCAAAATTAGGATAACCTCATTTATATAACCTACAAGAGTAAACCAATTTTAGTTCTCAAAGTATAAAATACTTTGGTCCAAGATTAGACACAAATAATAATTTAATTAAGATAATTAAGTGCATAATTATTCGAGTCCTTGAAGAATGGAAATTTCGAGTCTAATATTCATTTTACTCAAATTCCATCCGAGTCGGTCTAGATAAAGATCAAGTTAGACAGAGAATATCAGAGTAAGAGTACTTGATCTAGACATATGTAATTCAATCAACACATGCTAACTTAGAAAGTTGAATTAACACTATAATTCACTTGAACTTAGAATATGTAACGCCCCAATATAATCACTATATAAAACACACTTATTGAATAATATACTATAACAAGGCAGCAAAAAACAACGTCATATTAGGGCGTTAATGTCGTCCCTCCTTGAGAGACTAGGCTAAACATTACAACAAGACACACGATAATCTTTTCGATTGACCCAAACACTTACATTTAGAGTCCCAAAACATCAAACCCAATATGTACATGATTTAAACCACCAAATGAGTTTGTTCTCCCCAAAATACATTATGGCATTTAATAATTTTCAACATCAACGGGAATAAACTCCGCAAGAAAAGAAAATTAAATCCATAGGGACTTCTTAACCAAAAAAAAAAAACACAACCGTCAAAAGCCAACCACAAAACACTTCAAGAATAAAACCAAAGTCCGAGTTATCGATCCGAGTCAACACTTCCGGATTCCTTTGCTCTTGTCACTTCTTGCCTAACATTAACATGCTTTTCTTTCCCTAAAAACATTTAAGAAAACATAAAACACATAATCATACAAGACAATTTCACTTAGAAAATCACACAATCATGTATTAATCATTCCAAGTTCATTCTTAATAAAACAAAACTGATCCTCACTAAGTGGCTTAGTGAAAATATCAACTAACTGAAATTTTGTAGGAATGAATTCAAGTTCAATATCACCTTTCTCATAATGGTCTCTCGAAAATGATACCGACCTCAATATGATTTGTATTTGAGTGCTGAACCGCATTCTTAGTGATGTTGATTACACTTTGATTATCATTATCACACTTGATTGGAATTGATTTGAATGAAAGTCCAAGATCTTTGAAGTGTTGCTTGACCCATAGAATCTGAGCACAGAGAAGCTCCAGCTGCAATGTACTCAGCTTCAGCAGATTGATAGAGCAATGGAGTTTTGCCTCTTTGAGTGCCAAGATATAAGGGATTAACCCAAAATTGGCATGCTCCTTATGTGCTCTTTTTTTCAACTTTGTATCCAGCATAGTCAGCAACCGAGTATCCAGTGAGGGTCGGTTCCGAGTCTCTTGAGTACCATAGACCTAAATTCCGAGTTCTTGCAAGATATCTAAAGATTCTCTTCACCGCGAGTGAGATGTGATTATTTTGGATTAGCTTGGAATCTTGCACATAGACACACACTAAACATAATGTCCGGCCTATTGGATGTGAGATACAACAGAGATCCAATCATACCTCAATAGTGTTTCTAATCTACTCGCTTTACCTTTTTCGTCCGAATCCAATTTCATGCTCGCTACTCATTGGTGTTGCTGCATGTTTTGCATCTTGAAGCTTGTATTTCTTCAACAACTCCTTAGTATACTTAGATTGATGGATATAGATGCCATCTTTATCTTGTCTAATTTGTAGACCAAGAAAGAAATTGAGCTCTCCCATCATGCTCATTTGGAATTCCTATCTCAACAACTCGAAAAATCTCGACAGAGATTTTCATTAGTAGCTCTAAAAATTATATCATCAACATAAATCTGAGCAATAAGAAGGTCTTTCCCCTTGGTTTTTATGAAAAAGAGTTTTGTCAATCTGACCTCTTTTGAAATCATTTTCAACCAAGCTACTTAGTCTTTCATACCAAGCTTTGGGAGCTTGTTTAATACCATAAAGAGCCTTTTGCAACTTGAAAACATGATTTGGAAATTCTGAGTTTTCAAATCTAGGGGTTGCTCAACATAGACTTCTTCCTAAATGAAACCATTCAGTAAAAGCACATTTGACATCTATTTGGTACAACTTAATATTCATGCTTGATGCAAACACTAAGAGAATTCTAATTGCTTCTATCCTAGCAACTGGTGTAAAGGTTTCCCCGCAATCAATCCCTTCTTCTTGATTGTAACCTTGAGCCACAAGTCTAGCCTTATTTCTAACTACCAACCCATCCTCATCCAGTTTGTTCTTGAAAACCCATTTGGTTCCTAGAACTGGGTGGTCGAAGGTCGTTTGGTCAAAGTCCGGACTTGGTTTCTCTCAAATTAATTAAGTCCTCTTACATGGCCTCTACCCATTTAGGTTCATTTAGGGCCTCTAGTGCATTTCTGGGTTTAGTTAATGATATGAATGCAGTGAATGCACATAGATTTTACAAAGAAGAGTGAGTTCTTACCCCACTCGTTGATGTCGACAAAATATTCTCAAGTGGGTGGCTCGAAACATATTTGAATGCTCTACCTGTTCTCTCGGTTCATTAGATTTGTTGGTTGAACTTCAGCATTCTAAGTTGTCTCTTGAGTTGGTTTAGTTTGAGTCATGATGTTCCGAGCCGCCTCAATATGAGTTGCTTTCTTTTGCCTATGTCCGAGCTCGCCTCAGTAAGATCATTTACATCTCGACTGAGTTTCATATCTCGAGAACGTTAACTCACTTGGTTTTCCCTGATCAATCTCATCAAACACAACATGGATGCTTTCTTCCACTTTGTTAGTTCTTTTATTGAAAAACACGATATGCTTTACTATGAAATGAATAACCCGTAAAGATACCTTCATCTCGACCGAGCATCAAACTTGGTCAGTGATCCTTACCATTATTGTGAACATAGCACTTACATCCGAAGGGCTTGAAGTATGAGATGTTGGGTTTCTTTCCCTTGTAGACCTCGTTTGGAGTTTTCTTCGAGATGGGTCCGATGGGGCATCTGTTCAGTGTGTAGTTTGTTGTGTTGATCGCCTCGACCCGTAAATAGTAAGGTAGATCGTGTTCAATCAGCACCGTCATTCCTATTTCTTCAAGAGTTTAGTTCTTTCTCTCCACTAACCCATTCTGTTAAGGGGTTCTAGGTGCCGAGAAGTTGTTAAAAATACCATTCTTATCGCAAAACTCGCAAATTCCGAGTAATCGAACTCCTTTCCATGGTCGGTTCGAATTCTTTTGATCCGAGTCCGAGACTCGACCTGAATTTTCCTGCAGAGCTTGTCGACCTCTTTAAAAGCTTCATTTTTCAGCTTAGGAAAACAAACCCGTGTAAATCGTAAGTAGTCATCAACAATCACAAGTACTTATGATTTACCTCCGAGACTCTTTATAGGGATTTCACCACATAAATTCGTATGCAACATTTCAAGCACTTTGGATGTGCAAACAGCTTTGAGAGATTTGAAGGATGATCTATCTTGTTTCCCTTTTGTGCATGCTTCACGCATTTTATGTTCCTTAAATGCATAGTTAGGTAAACCTCTAACTAAACCATGAGATGCAAGCTTTTTGATAGTATGCATGCTAACATGACCTAGTCTATGATGCTATGTCCAAGAATCATCATGCAAAGATGCTTTTAAACAAGATAAATTCCGACTTGGATCGAAAGAGGAATAGTGTAAGTATTACCTAATCACTTACCCGAGAGCTTAGTCTCTTTGGTAGTTACATCGAAATATAGCAATTTGTCCGAGTGAACCTTACCTCTTGACCCTTGTCACACATTGAGAGAAGCTGAGTAGATTGTGCTTTAATCCCATGACAAGATAGATTGGGCTGACCAAGTTGTCTCCTTTCCTAATATTGCTTATTCCGACTATCCCGCCCTTACTATCATCTCCAAAAGTGACTTTGCCTCCTTTGTAATCTTCCAACTCGAAAAAGAGTCTTGAATCTCTAGACATGTGGCGTGAGCATCCACCGTCTAACTACCAATGACTTTTTGTCGTTTTCTCGAGTTACCCGCAAGTTAAAAACACACTAACCCTTCTCACTTCCTCTAACAAACCCAAGTAACTCCCTTTACTCGTGGTCCTTTTCTAAAGAAGAAGACTCTTGAGAACCCATATTTGAATGACTTTGGGTTTGATCTCGATTCTCGAGTTTTCCTTTTAAAAACCGAGTTTGTGTCTCTTTCTTTTGAAAATCTTTTCTTTTATAAACAGGTGGAGAAGGTTTTCTCCTGTAAACCGATATGGGCTCAGTCCTTCTTTCATTTTTGTGAATCGGACCATGCTCGCCGATTCCTAAACTTCGCAGCTTCGGAATCTTTCTTCAAAAAGATTTGAGTAGGAATTTCAAAACAAGCTCTTGACACTCATTGAGCTTTCTTTTCGGATGCTCATTTTCTCTTCGAGTGACTCGGACTCGGCCTCATTGGCTTGAGTACTAGTCTTGAGTTCTTTCGGAGTTAGTCTCAGCTTTTTAATTCATTTTTCAAACCATTGCTCTCGAAGCAAGAGACTCAAGTTGTTCTTTGAACCAAGAAGAATCAAAATTGGACTTTTCTTCCAAAGTATAACTATATTTCCCTAAATCAACTTTAGAGAACTTAAGAAAGTATTCAATTACCTCCCGAGGATTTGTCTCCTCGATGTCCGAATTGTCGGAGGCCGACTAAGATCCAGCTTTTGAGTTTGTTAGTGCCATCGGACACTTTGAGTCATTAGAATCTTCATCTTCTTCGGACGAGTCTTCATCACTCCACGTGGCCATCATAGCCTTCTTCTTCTTTCTGTCCCTCTTTATCCTTGGACAACCTTTGACTATGTGATCTTTGCAGCTATATTCAAAACAGACCGTAGTTCTTAGTTAAAGATAACTTGGAAAGGGAGGAATGTTTACCTTTTTGTCCTTCTTATCTTTATTGTAGAACTTTTCCCTTGGCCTCTCCTCCCATTTCTTATGCTTCATCATTCTTTTGAAGCCTCGAGCAATGAGTGCCATGAGATCTTCATCCGAATCCGAGGAACTCATATTTTCTCCTCTTCTTTCTAAGGCTTTTAGCGCAATGTTCTTTTTGGCGCCGACCTCGGCATCCTCTTCTTCCGGATGGATTTCATAGGTAAGTAACTTCCCAATTAGTTTGTCCGGCTTAGGTTGAGAGAGGTTCCGAGCTTCCTCGATAGCTGTCACCTTGGGACTCCATCTTCTCTTTGGTAGACTTCTTAGAATTTTTCTGCACATTTCCTCATGGGAAATCCTTCTACCTAGAGATTTGAGATTGTTTGTAATCTCAGTGAAGCATATAAACATCCGAGTGATGTTTTCTTCTAGCTCCATTTTAAACAAGCTCATATTTGTGAAGATATTGACTTATCTTCACCTATTTCACTTGGCTTGTTCCTATATATGTGTTGACAAGAGTGTCCCACACATCTTTAGCTATGTCACAGGCTGACACTCGTTGTACTCTTCCGAGCTGATAGCATACATCGGAATGTTCATTGCTTTGAAGTTCTTTCTAAACTTTTCGACTCCTCATTGGTGTACTCCAACTTCTCTTTAGGCACAGGTCTTGTATCTTCCATCTTCATTGGAATGTAATTTCCTTCTTGGATGATGTTCCAAACATCTTCATCATTTTCTAGCGAAAGCATTCCATTAGCTTCTTCCAACACACGAAGTTTGATCCTTTGAACTTTGGTGGTCCGGTGCAAGATCTTCCTTTTATCGAACTTTCCGTTCTTCCGAGCTATCCGATCTTTAAACTTTTGGACTACTAGATTCTTTTCTAAAAGGGTAGGCTCGATACCAATTGAAGGTTTTCTCGTTGAGAGTCTTAGTCACCCTAGAGGGAGGGTGAATAGGGTGATGAGGAAATTTGAAAAATAAATGAAGGGTTAAAGTTTAAATTTAACTTTAAGACTATCTCGAGTCTAGATTAGGCTCGAAAAGAGTGAACTCGAATTACGTGGAAACACTCTTGGGACAGAAAACCACGGCCAGTGCTAATCCAAGCACCAAGTCAAATCTACTATTTTGAACCACAAAATACCGTAGATCGATTCAACCGAATTGCTCCCTTCGACAATTCTTTACAAATTTTTCGTAGACTCAAAAGTTCCCTTATCTTATCTAGTACTTCCTAACCGAGATAACCTTTACAGCTAGGGACAACTAAGCTGAGTTTACCGTTAAAGCTCAGTCAAGGGACCTTATTCAAAAAGTAAGAAAGAAAGTTTATGACTGATTACAAGACTTTACAACTCGGAAAAGTGTTACGTACGGACTTGGAGTTGTAAGATGAAGATTGAGTGAGTATTATATAGAGAGATATGATTTGAGCAATAGGTTCAGCAATCTTCAAGTCTTGTGAAGTGGCTTCTATTTATAGATGATCAAACAGATTAGTCGTTGTGACTATCTTCCGATTAGAAGTCCTCTATGACCGTTGTAATCGGTTCTTCCGAGCCACTCGTAAAAGATCCGTTGAGATGTAAACATTGTGCAATAACTCTTGACTCCGTAGGATGTCCCATTCCACCGGTGGTGTCCGAAAAGTAGGGTGGAAACCACCGTTGAGCTTAGCATTGAATATTTCCAATTTTGGAAACGGACAACCCCGACACGATTGTCCGGGCCTTGGTAAGAAGTGAAACAGACTTTGTCTGCTGGCAATTTGAGATCTTTAAGCTAGTTACTTTTGTAATTCAAAATTAGGATAACCTCATTGATGCAACCTACAAGAGTAAACCAATTTTGGTTCTCAAAGTATAAAATACTTTGGTCCAAGATTAGACACAAATAATAATTTAATTAAGATAATTAAGTGCATAATTATCTCGAGTCCTTGAAGAATGGAAATTTCGAGTCTAATATTCATTTTACTCAAATTCCATCTCGAGTCAGTCTAGAGAAAGATCAAGTTAGATAGAGAATATCGTAGTAAGAGTACTTGATCTAGACATATATAATTCAATCAACACATGCTAACTTAGAAAGTTGAATTAACACTATAATTCACTTGAACTTAGAATATGTAACTCCTCAATATAATCACTATATAAAACACACTTATTGAATAAATATACTATAACAAGGCAGCAAAAACGTTATATTATGGCGTTACTCGTCGTCCCTCCTTGAGAGACTAGGCTAAACATTACAACAAGACACACGATAATCATTTCGATTGACCCAAACACTTACATTTAGAGTCCCAAAACATCAAACCCAATATGTACATGATTTAAACCACCAACATGAGTTTGTTTTCCCCAAAATACATTATGGCATTTAATAATTTTTAACATCAACGGGAATAAACTCCACAAGAAAAGAAAATTAAATCCACAGGGACTTCTTAACCACTAAAAAGAACATAACCGTCAAAAGCCAACCACAAAACACTTCAAGAATAAAACCAAAGTTCGATCACCGATCCGAGTCAACATTTCTGGATTCCTTTGCTCTTGTCACTTCTTGCCTAACATTAACATGCTTTTCTTTCCTTAAAAACATTTAAGAAAACATTAAAAAAAAACAAGAATGAGTCATAGGCTCGATGACGCTACCCTTGTACTCGAACAAATATATATTATAAAAGTCAGTGGGTGTGTGTAGATAATTAAAATCAGTTTCAAAAGCTATTTATGTGTATAATCGAAGTAATTTCACTATACATTAATCATTGGAATAGTTTAGGACCCATTTCTATACATGTGGATGCCATGGCGATTATGTGAGATCATCATATATGTAATCGTGACTATATAAACAATTCATTCATTTATCCCGATCGATCAAGGAGGGCCCCTGTGAACTGTAACTATGACTCGTAAACTTTAATTGTGACTGTAAATCGTATCTGTGTAAATTGTGATAGTATCTCGTGAATATGAGGAATGAAGTGGGTCCAAATTATTTCTATGGTAAAAAAGTAATCTCATTAATAAAGATGAACATTTTGGAAAAGGTACAAGCAATAAAGTACCTTAGATATCGTTTATTTTCCTTTCTATAGTCCCACATGCAACTCATTCTTCTTGTATTTGTTTGTTCGAGTTTGGTATCTCGTGCTCATAAGAGTCCAATTCGTAAGTATCTAGCAATGTACATTAATTAACTAGTTAATTCTCTAACTATCTTGAATTCCTAATAACTTTATTATATATTTAGTTATTAATAAGCTCCCTTGTCACCGTTATCTACGCAAGTTGGTTTCACTAGACAATGTTTCTAATAACTAAACCTCTTCGCTAATGAATTCGTATCATATATTCATTTCTCACCTGTCATAATCCATAACCAAATGTAATTAAGCAAACTTCCTAATTTCCTTTCATTGTATCTAACTATGGAGAATTACATCCCAAAGCTTTTACAATTTTGTTAATTAACCGAAAATACCAATACCTCAACGTTTCAACCCATTTTACCACGAAATATTTCCATTCCGTGGAACTCTTACTCAATCATTTCGGCTTAAATATGACCTAAAATTAATTGTTGTATCACTCAAAATATCACATGTTATCCCAACAACATTATTTACTCTATACAAATTTTATGCCCCCAACCAATTTAATTTCTCCAATCGTTAATCTCATTCAACTAGGAACATTTTATAAAAATAAGCTAAGTGATTCAATTACTCTTCCTCTCAAATTTAAGCATAACTTGCCTAATTCACTATCACATACTCCTCAAATTAATTTTAGCAAACCACGTAATTACCTAATTAAATTCCATAAAACCCACATCACATCCAATTAAACATTCAAACATAATTTTTTCCAATTTTTTTTCAAGGATTAACATAACCTAATCTTGATTAATGCACTTCCCTAACTTGAACAATCTTCACACAACCAAGCAATCATTCATGCTCTTATTAAAAAAATTAAACAAGCATGTTCACAATTATGAATAACCCAAATTAATTTTCAATACCAATTTAACATATAACAACCCTAAATCCAACTTCACATATATCAATATTTCAATACTCCCCATAGTTCATTCAATTCCACCACAATCAATTCAAAACTCACATTTATTTTTCTACTTATTCAATAACAACATGAATTTGTGATAAAATTTGCTTAGAAATTGAGGGTTAGAGATATACCTCAAAAGAGGTTAAAGATGAAAATGGATAATGGAGGTTCGGTGGTGGAGCTTCAGGTGTCGAGGTGGCGTTGGACGGCGGCGGATGGCAGCCGGGGAGGCGGCTCGAGCCCCGATCAGGCGACGACATCGGCAGGGCGGGACAGCCCCGCTGGCGCCGAACAGAGCGGAAAAGAAGGAGGAAAGAAGCTGCGGCAACGGGGATGGTGGCCGGGAGGGCGCCGATGGTGGCTTGCTGGCGGCGACAGTCCGGTGGGCGAAGACTGGCCCGCCGTAGCAAAGTGGAGGAAGGTAGGGAGAGAGATTGAATGAAGGGAGGAGAGAGAGTGGTTTGAAGAGTGGGTTTTTCCGATTTTTTTGAAACCATATCCCCTTTATTTACCATGTTGCATGCCAAGAGTCCAAGTAGCTTCTACTCATTTTTTTTTTTTGGTTCTAATTAATACTTATCTTCGACAAGTATTAATTTCATAGATATATGTTTTTTTAGCCGTACAAATGGCTTATTTTAAACTACATATTTTATAATTATATTTTTTTCTTAATCGTTAAGCAAATTGATTAATTTTTTTTTAGCCCAAAATATGTGTCGTTCGATATATGTGTACCTTTATGAGCTTAAAAATATTTAAATAATTATATGTGCCTAGAACCATTTATTAATGCATAATGAAATAAATTATATAATTTTTGTACATATGCATGTCCACAATTTCACGCGACTCACTGCTTTTAAACAATATTAAGACGATAAAATACAAATTTAGAGTAATTGAATACGATTAAGATTCGGGTTGTTACAGAATATGAAGTCGAACTTGGTTTGAAAGTGCTGTTGAGATTGTTTGAACATACGATAAGTCCGAGTGAAATCTGAGTGATGTTTGAGTGACTCGGAACTATCGAGTGAATTGATGAACAAGATTATGCTTTCGAGTTAGTCGAATCGAATGAAAATATATACAATAGTTTCGTAACACTCAAAAAGATATTATAACACTCAGAAAAGTTTCTATAATACTAAGAAAAACTTGAAATCAAAATTTAGAAGAGGTGAAGTTTGTGCCCGATTCCTTGATAGTACTCGGAATGATATAAGTGTAGATTCTAAGTCTTCAATCTCCCCTTTTTGATGAAAGGCATTCCATACTTAGACAGAAACTTTATTAGTGAAAAAGTCCTGTGTGTTCATTCTTTCTCGGAGAATACATCGAGTGTAGAGATAGAGTTGCAGAAATAGCTAAGGTGATTCGGACTTAAATTGAATCGGAGCTAATATTTTTAGATAGCATTAGAGTTAAGAATGAAGTATCGCATAGAAATTGAAATTAATGAATCGGACTTATAAGATTGCTTATATCACGAGTAAAATAAATGGGCTAATATATCGGAGCAAGATGCACTAAAGAATTGAAACTCGAAAGGAGTTACACTTAGAAATAAATAAGCACGAAATCGAAACGTCATTTATATTCACACAAAAATATATACACAAAAGGGTGAGGGAAAAAAACTCCCCTAAACAAGACAACAAATTTTCTAATTATTCTCCCCTTGCCTTTCAAGCAAAAACAAAAGAGGAAGCATGTATCAAGTAGATACAATTTGTATGTCTGGACAAAAAAAAACCTAAAACAGAGAGAAGAAAAAAACTTTAGGATGGTGGAGAGGGAGCAATTTAAGCTAAAGTGGATGAATGGGCAGTGCGCCTACGCCGATATGAGCGAGAAGATGTTGAGGATCTAGGCGGGGCAGCACTGGGATCTCCGGCATAGGCTCAACTCCGAGTGGCTAACCCGGAACAAGATCATCCAGAGGTTCATCCTCTTGGAACTCGATGGAGGGTGGTGCTTCCTATGGCTTGGTGGCTACCGACCGACCTTTCTCAGCGAGGTCGCCCGACTCACTCAAACCGCCGTCCGAGCTAATCACCTTAGGTTGAGGAGCGGGAGCACCCTGTCCCTCAGCCGCTTCCTTTTCTCGCTCCTTCTCTTCTTCTTCTTTCTCCCCTTCCTCCTTCTCCTCGGAAGGGCTACCTCAGCCGCAGCCTTCCTCTTCTTCTTCTTCCGCCTCTCTAGAAGGAGACTTGGTAGGGCTCGAGGACTCTTCTAATGTGTCCGAGCCGACCGAGTCCCGAGCCGCTTTGGAGTGCCTTTCTTCGAGGAGCTCAATCAACTCCTTCTTCTCCTTCAGCAGTTCCTTCATCTCAAGGAACACGTCCCGCTTCTCTCGGATTTAAGATCGGGCAGTCTTTTGGTTGATGGTCATTGATCGAAGGACAGTCTTGAATAACCAGAGAGTGTCCTTTGATTTCGAGGACATGGAGGAGAGCTTGTCTATCATTGTGGTAGACAAAGCTAGAATTGCTTGAGGAGGAGGGCCTGAAGTGGAGGCACCGCCGAGCGGAGGAGGTAGAGAGAAAGGAGTCTCGAGTCTAAGGCGGAGGAGAAGGTTGCCTCGGCTTTGAGTCGTGGAGCCGGACACCCGGTTGGGTCTCCCGGTATCCATAGCCTAGAAGCACTTTTCTTCCAACCACTATGGCAGCCTCGAAACCGCATTAGGATCCGAGGGGAGCGGGACCTTGAACTATTTGAAGATAAAGGTAAGAAGAGCCCCAAAAGGAAGAGGGGTGGATTTCTTTGTCCGAGCTAGCACAACGGCCATTTGCTCAATGATTGCTGGGAAGAGGTCTACTTTATAGCCCTCGAGAATGTTGAATAGAGCTTTGAGAATCTTAGAGTTCGGATTCTCTTTGCTAGAATGCTGTGCGAAGAAAGTTCTCATCGCAGGAAACAAAGAAGACGACCTTCGATTTCATCCGAGTCACCGAGAAGTTTTTGCGTGACTCGGGGTTTCTTTGGCGTATTTCTCGAAGAATTCATCAACAACCTCGTTGAAAGGAATAGGGTTGCTGTTGAGGAAAAGAGAAGATACTTTGAACAAGCGGTGGAGGAGAGAAACGTTGATTCAAACAACGATATCTTGAACTCCGGAGGTGAGGATCCCCTCGAGCTAGAAAGGTTCGAATAGAACTCGAAATGAGTTCGGATAGATAACTCGCTGAAACAGAGGAAATTATAAACCCCTATGAGGAAATTATAAACTCCTATGGTTTTTATATGGTTCAACCACAAAAATTTTATAGTTGGGAAGAATTTGTCATCCAACATCGGTGTTGGGTGACAACGATTTTGAGGGGTTGGAAAGGCCCTCTTGGCTTTTGGTTCGGTGGCTTCTTGGTTACGTAACCAAGAAAGTCCGGGTGAGAACCTCTTTTCGGCATGGTTGAGGAGTTTTTTGAGAAGAGAGGAGATGAACTTGGAGAAAGAAAAGATAGCTCGAAGAAAGAGAGAGAGAGAGAGAAAGAGGATTGTAAAAGAAAATAAGAGAGAAGAGAGAGCCGAGAGTCGTCGGTGCTTACTTGAGATGTTTCTTGCTTTGCTTGAGAGAGACGATTTGTGCTTCGAAAACACCGAACTTGCTTGCGAGGTAGTATACGAGAAAGTGAGTGAGTAGAGAGTAAAGTATCGAAATGAAGAAAAAGGATGCTATTTATAGAGAAAGAATTGTCCTTTAGAATTCATTCCGATCTAACTCTCCAACGAGTCACCTCAAACCGGTGTGTCCGTTTCCGCTCTCCAACGGCTAGAATTCCAATGTTTGTCTTCTAACGGCTAGTTCTCCTATTGATACGCGCAAGAGAGAGAGAGAGAGAGAAAAGAGAAGTTTTAAAAGAAATTTCTGAAATTCTCCACTAATATAGAGATGATTTCGAAGTTTGATGTCCATTTTTCCCAAAACCGAGTCCGACTCAGTAGAGTTTCGAGTCACCGAGAAACCGCAAACAAGCAATAACTCATAGCTCAGTATCACTAGGTCAACTGAACTAATTGTTATTAAAGCATAGAAAAGAAACATTTAACACATAATTATGCAAAGAAATTTCACTTAGAAAAGCACATAATCATGCATTGATCATACCAAGTTCATTCCTAATAAAGCAAAACTTATCCTTACTAAGTGGTTTAGTAAAGATATCAGCTAATTGAAGTTTGGTAGGAATGAATTCAAGTTCAATATCACCTTTCTTATAATGGTCTCTTAGAAAATGATACCCGACCTCAATATGCTTTGTCTTTAAGTTCCGAACTGGATTCTTGGTGATGCTGATTGCACTTTGATTGTCACACTTGATTGGAATTGATTTGAATGAAAGTCCAAGATCTCTCAAGTGTTGCTTGATCCATAGAATCTGAGCGCATCTTGCTTCAGCTGCAATGTACTCAGCTTCAGCAGTTGATAGAGCTACCGAGTTCTTCTTCTTTGAGTGCCAAGATATAAGGGATTGAGCTAAAAATGGCATGCTCCTGAGGTGCTCTTTCTATCAACTTTGTATCCAAGCATAGTCAGCATCCGAGTATCCAGTGAGAGTTAGTGCTGAGTCTCTTGAGTACCATAGACCAAGATTCTAGGTCCTTGTAAGATATCTGAAAATTCTCTTTACCGCAGTGAGATGTGATTCTTTTGGACTAGCTTGAAATCTTGCACACAGACATACACTAAACATTATGTTTGGCCTACTGGAAGTAAGATACAGTAGAGATCCAATCATCCCTCTATAGAATTTCTGATCTACTCGCTTTACCTTTTTTGTCCGAGTCCAACTTTATGCTGCTCGCTCATTGGTGTTGCTCGCGTGTTGTACATCTTGAAGTTTGTACTTCTTTAGCAACTCCTTGGTATACTTTTATTGATGGACATAGATGCCATCTTTGTCTTGCTTGATTTGTAGACCAAGGAAGAAATTGAGTTCTCTCATCATGCTCATTTGAAATTCCTGTCTCATTAACTCGGAAAAATCTCAACAGAGAATTTCATTAGTAGCCCCAAATATTATATCATCAACATAGATCTCAGTAATAAGAAAGTCTTTCCCCTTGGTTTTTATCAAAAGAGTCTTGTCAATCCGACCTCTTCTAAAATCATTTTTAACTAAGAAATTGCGCAGTCTTTCTTACCAAGCTCTGGGAGCTTGTTTAAGACCATAAAGAGCCTTTTGCAACTTGAAAAGATGGTTTGGAAATTCTGAGTTTTCAAATCCACGGGGTTGCTCAACATAGACTTCCTCTTGAATAAAGCCATTAAGAAAAGCACGTTTAACATCCATTTGATACGGTTCGATATTCATGCTTGATGCAAATGCCAATAAGATTCTAATAGCTTTAGTCCTAGCCACTCGGTGCAAAGGTTTCCCCATAATCAATCCCTTCTTCTTGATTGTAACCTTGAGCCACAAGGCTAGCCTCATTTTTGACTACTAAACCACCTTCATCCAGTTTGTTCTTGAAAACCCATTTGGTTCCTATGACTGGGTGGTCGAAGGTGGTTTGGTCGAAGTCCGAACTTGGTTTTCTTTCAAATTGATTAAGTTCCTCTTACATGGCCTCTACCCATTCAGGTTCATTAAGGGTTTCTAGTGCATTTATGGGTTCAGTTAATGATATGAATGCAGTGAATGCACATAGATTTTGTAAAGAGGAACGAGTTGTTACCCCACTCGTTGATGTCGGACAGGATATTTTCGAGTGGGTGGCTCGAAGCATATTTTCAAGCTCTACCTATTCTCTCGGTTCACCAAATTTGTAGGTTGAATTGGAATTGGTTGATCCTCGGTGGTCTGATCCGATTGAGCTTGCTCATCTGATTGACTCTCGGCATTCCGAGCTAGCTCTTGAGTCGGTTCATTCCGAGTCATGCCGTTTCCGAGTTGCCTCATTCCGAGTGACTTTTCCTTGACTCTGTCTCGACCTCATCTTCGATACGATCATCATCTCGACCGAGGTTCAAATCCGAGACTGTTAACTCGCTTGGTTTTCCTTGATCAATCTCATCAAAAACAACGTGGATACTTTCTTCCACTTTGTTAGTTCTTTTATTGAAAATGCGATATGCTTTACTATGAGATGAATAACCAAGAAAAATACCTTTATCTCGACCGAGCACCAAACTTGGTCAGGTGATCCTTACCATTGTTGTGAACATAGCACTTACATCCAAAGGGTTTGAAGTATGAAATGTTAGGTTTCTTCCTTTGTAGAGCTCATATGGATATTTCTTCAGGACGGGTCCGATGAGGCATCTATTCAAAGTGTAGTTAGTCTGTGTTGATCGCCTCAGCCTAGAAATAGTAAGGTAGATCATGTTCAATTATCATAGTCCTTCATATTTCTTCAAGAGTTCGGTTCTTTCTCTCCACTACTCCATTTTGTTGAGGAGCTCTTGGTGTTGAGAAGTTGTGAGAGATACCATTCCTATCACGGAACTCCGTAAATTCCGACTAATCGAACTCCCTTCCATGGTCAGTTTGAATTCTTTTGATCTAAGTTTGAGACTCAACTTGAATTTTCCTGCAGAGCTTGCTGAACTCTTTGAAAGCTTAAGAAAACAAACCCAGGTAAATCGTGAGTAGTCATCAACAATCACAAGCACATATGATTTACCTCCGAGACTCTTTACAAGAATTTCACCACATAAGTCTATATGCAACAATTCAAGCACTTTCGATGTGGAGATAGTCTTAAGAGATTTGAAAGATGATTAGACATGTTTCCCTTTTGTGCATGCATCACAAATTTTATCATTCTTAAATGCACAGTTAGGCAAGCCTCCGACTAAACCATGAGATGCAAGTTTTTTAATGGTGTGTATGCTAACATGACCTAGTGTATGATGCTATATCTAAGAATCATCATGTAGGAATGCTTTTAAGCAAGATAAATTCTGACTTGGGTCGAAAGAGGAATAGTGTAAGTATTGGCTGATCTCTTACCTAAGAGCTTAGTCTCCTTGGTAGTTTCATCAAAAATATAGCAGTTGGTCCGAGTGAATCTTACCTCTTGGCCTTTGTCACAAAATTGAGAGATGCTGAGTAGATTGTATTTTAATCCATTGAGAAGGTAGATCGGGCTGACCAGATTGTCTCCTTTTCCAATCTTGCCTATCCCAATTATCTTACCCTTGTTATGATCCCCAAAAGTGACTTTGCCTCCCTTGTAATCTTCTAACTCGGAGAAGAGTCTTGAGTCTCCCGACATGTGGCGTGAGCATGCACTATCTAGGTACCAATGTCCTTTTGTCCTTTCTCGAGCTACGTGCAAGTCGAAACAAACTAACCCTTCTCACTTCCTCTAACAAACCCTATAACTCCCCTTACTACGGTCCTTTTCGAGGAAGAAGACTCTTGGGAACCCATATTTGAATAACTTTGGGTTTAGTCTGATTCCGAGTCTTCCCTTTTGAGAACTTGAGTCTGTTTAGTCCCCTTTCATTCTTATGAATGGGACCGTGCTCGGCCTTCCTGAACTTCACAGTTCTGGAACCCTTTTGAAAAGATCCGAGTAAGAATTAGATTCCTCCTCTTTGTTAAAACCGAGTCCTTCTTTTCGAATGAGACACATTCGGAGCCTAAGAGCATGTCAAGGTTTTTCCGACCTTGAGTAAACTTCAAAACAAGTTCTTGAGACTCATTGAGCTTTTGCTTCAGCTTGCTCCATTTTTCTTCTAAGTGACTCGGACTCGGTCTCATTAGCTTGAGCACTAAACTTCAATTCTCCTAAAGTAAGTATCAATTTTTCTAATTCATTTTTCAAAGAGATGCTCTCGAAGTGATAGACTCAAGTTGTTCTTTAAATTGAGAGGAATCGAATTGGACTTCTCTTCCAAAGTATAAATATATTTGGCTAAATCAACTTTGGAGAACTTGAGGAAATATTCAATTACCTCTTGAGGATCCGTTTCCTCATTGTCCGAGTGATCACGGTCGACTCGGATTCAGCTTCTCGGTCCGATAATCCCATCGGACACTTTGAGTCATATGAGTCTTCATCTTCTTCGAGATGAGTCTTCGTGGATAGTCTTTGACTATATGATCTTTGCTCGCCACATTCAAAACAGACCTGAGTTCTTAGTTAATTATAATTTTGAAGGGGAAGAGTGTTTAACTTTTCTATCCTTCTTGTCTTTCTTGTAGAACTCTTCTCTTGGCCTTTTCTCCCATCTCTTGTGCTTCATCATTCTTTTAAAGCCTCGAGCGATAAGTGCCATGGGATCTTCTTCCGAGTCCGAAGAGCTCGGATTTTCTTCTTTGCTTTCCGAGGCCCTCGGCGCAATATTCTTTTTAGTTCCGACCTCGGCATCCTCGTCTTCCAGATGGATCTCATGGGTGAGTAGCTTCCCAATGAGTTCGTCCGGCTTTAATAGAGAGAGGTTCCGAGCTTCCTCGATGGCGGTTACTTTTGGATCCCATCTTCCCTTGGGTAGGCTTCTTAGAATATTTCCGCACATTTTCTCATGGGAAATCTTTCTACCCAGAGATTTGAGATTGTTAGTAATCTCGGTGAAGCATATGAACATCCGAGTGATGTTTTCTTCTCGCTCCATCTTGAATAGTTCATATTTATGAAGATATTGGCTTATATTTACTTGTCCGACTTGGCTGGTGCCTTCCTATGTGTTGACAAGAGCGTCCCACACTTCTTTTCGTTGTGTCACAAGCTGACACTCTATTGTATTCTTCCGAGCTGATGGCGCACACCGAATGTTCATTGCTTTAAAGTTCTTTCGAACTTTTCGCCTCTTCGATGGTGTACTCGATCTTTGCTTTAGGCATGAGTCTTGTTTCCTTCATCTTCATTGGCATGTAATTGCCTTCTTGTGTGATGCTCCATACATCTTCATCGTGATCCAACAGAAAGAATTCCATGAGCTTCTTCCAATGTACGAAATATGATCCTTTAAACTTTGGTGGTCTCGCTGGAAGATCTTGCTTCATCGAACTCTGCATTATTCTAAGCCATTTGATCTTTAAACCTTTGGATGGTTAGATCCTTTCTGAAAGGCTAGGCTCTAATACCAATTGAAGGTTTGCTCTTAGAGAGTCTTAGTCACCCTAGAAGGGGTGAATATGGTGACTAGGAAATTTAAACAATAAATGATGGGTTAAAGTTTAAATTAAACTTTAAGGTCATGTCTGAGTCTAAATTGGGCTCGAAAAGAGTGAACTTAGAATTACGTGGAAACCCTCCCAGGGCGAAAGCCACGGCCAGTGCTAATCCAAGCACCAAGTCAAATCCACTATTTTGAACCCACAAAATACAGTAGAGTCGACTCAACCGGAATTGCTCCTTCGACAATTCTATACAAATTTTTCCTAGACTCATAAGTTCCCTTATCTCGATCTACTACTCATAATTGATTACAAGACTTTACAACTCGGAAAATGTTAATTACAAGTCGAGAGTTGTAAATAGAAGATTCAATCTAAAAACAATGGCTTTTGCTTAAGTAATGTGTTTCAGCAATAATTCCAGACAATCTTCAAGTCTTGTGAAGTGGCTTATATTTATAGATGATCAAACAGATTAGCCATTGTGACTATCTTCCGATTAGAAGTCATCTCGTGACCATTGTAACTCGTTCTTCCGAGCCACTCGGAAAAGATCCGTTGAGATATGAACGTTATGCAACGGCTCTCGACTCGTAGGATGTCCCATTCCACTGGTGGTGTCCGAAAAGTAGGGTGGAAACCACCGTTGAGCTTAGCGTTGAATATTTCCAGTTTTGGAAATAGACAACCCCGACATAGTGTTTGGGTCTTGGTCGAAGTAGAAACTGACCTTGTCTGCTGGCGATTTGACATCTTAAAGCCGGTTACTTTTGTAATTCAAAAGTAGGATAACCTCATTTATATAACCTACAAAAGTAAACCAATTTTGGTTCTCAAAGTATAAAATACTTTGGTCCAAGATTAGACACGAGATAATAATTTAATTAAGATAATTAAGTGTATAATTATCCGAGTCCTTGAAGAATGGAAATTTCGAGTCTAATATTCATTTTACTCAAATTCCATCCGAGTCGGTCTAGAGAAAGATCAAGTTAGACAGAGAATATCGAGTAAGAGTACTTGATCTAGACATATATAATTCAATCAACACATGTTGACTTAGAAAGTTGAATTAACACTCGTAATTCACTTGAACTTAGAATATGAAGTCGAACTTGGTTTGAAAGTGTTGTTGAGATTATTTGAATATACGATAAGTCTGAGTGAAATTTGAGTGATGTCCGAGTGACTCGGAACTATCACAATGAATTGATGAACAAGATTGTGCTTTCGAGTCGAGTAAGAATCGAATGAAAACATATGCAATAGTTTACGTAACACTCGGAAAAGATATTATAACACTCGAAAAGTTTCTATAATACTCGGAATGACTTGGAATCAAAACTTAGAAGAGATGAAGTTTGTACCTTTTTTCTTTGATAGTGCTCGGAATGATATAAGTGTAGAATCCGAGTCTTCGAAATTTTATCAAACTTAGAAACTTTAAGCTTGAAAGGAATGAACAAGATAATCCGAGTCTAGATTGGACTGAGAAAAGTATAAATAAGAGATACGTGGAAACCATCCTAGGGCGAGAAAACCACGAGACGAGTGCTAGTCCAAGCACCAAGTCAAATCCACTATTTTGAATCCACAAAATATAACGAATCGACTTAACCAGAATTGCTCCTTAAACAATTCCTTATAGTGTTTTCCTAGACTCGAAGTTCCCTTATCCGATCTAGTACTTCCTAACTAAGGTAACTTTTACAGCTAGGGACAAGCTGAGCTGAGTTAACCCTTACAGCTCGAGTCAAGGGACCTTACTCAGAAAGTAAGAAGAGTATGTGACTCGATTACATGACTTTACAACTCGGAAAGTATGAATTACAAGTCGGGAGTTGTAAGAGGAAGATTGAATGAATATTGTACTAAGAGATATAATTTTAGCAATGTGTTCAAGCAATCTTAAAGTCTAGTCAAGTGGCTTCTATTTATAGATGGCCAAGCGGATTAGTCGTTGTGATCGATTTACGAACGAAGTCCTTCTTGACCATTGTAAGGGTTCTTCCGAGTCACTCGGAAAAGATCGGTTGAGATGTGAACGTTATGCAACGGCTCTTGGCTCCCAAAGTCGCTCCAGTCAGCTAGTGATGTCCGAAAAGTAAGGTGGAAATCACCGTTGAGCTTAACGTTAAAGTTTTCCAGTTTGGAAACAGATAACCCCGATACAGACGACCGAGCCTTGTTCGAAGTAAAAAGCCTTGTCTATCGGTGATTGACAACTTGAAGCCGGTTACTTTTGTAATTTAAAAATGAGATAACCTCGTTTGAATAACCTACAAAAGTAAATCATTTTGGTTCTCAAAGTATAAAATACTTTGTTCCAAGATTAGGCACGAGATAATAATTTAATTAAGACAATTAAGTGCATAATTATCTCAGCTCTAAAAGAATGGAATTTTCTGAGTCTAATATTCATTATACTCAAATTCCATCGTAGTCGATCCTAAGAAAGATCAAGTTATATGTGAAAACATCATAGTATAGGTACTTGATCCGGACAAATAATTCTCAAACATATAAATTGACTTAGAGAGATGAATTAATATGGTAATTCACTTTGCTTTGAAATACATAGTTAGAACTTAGATAAAAAGTGTTAGAGATATTATCTCGAACATGTGATAAGTTCGAGTGGTGTCCGAGTGACTCGAAACATCAATGTGAAAAGATAAACGAGAATATGTTTTCCGAGTCGAGTCATAAACGAATGAAAACTTATACGGGAGTTTCTATAGCACTCGGAATGGCTTGTAATCAAAACTTAGTAGGGATGACGTTTGTACCTTAGTCTTTATGTAGTACTCGGAATGATCTAGATTCAAAGTCCGAGACTTCATGCTCCATCAACCAAATCTAAACACCACGAGATAATAAATAAGTGTCCTCCACTATCAAAATTCAACCTTTCTTTAAGGCCCAATAGGAGCAAAATAGAAAAAATAAAAGACAACATGAGAAAAAAGTGATAGGAGCAAAAATAGAGACTTTCGGCGTAAACCGGAGGCGATTTAACTTCAGTGGCGCCGGACGGCCACTGTGGCTAGTGCCACCAATCAGTCCACTCGATTGATCTCGCCAACTATTATTTGCTTACCTGCAACAACAAGGGGCTCCCAGCAAAATCATTCTTGGAATTGGCCTCAACTAGGTCTAAGCCTATAATAGTTTCAAGCAACTATCGGCGGCATTAGGGAATAATAATTCTCTAACCGCTCAACTAATCTCAACAAAGCTACCAGCGCCATATCTCTGCGACCTCCTACCAGTAGGAATCCACCTTTCAGCAGGTGATAATAGCTCATCGTCTCGGAGATTCCGATAGCCTCGGAGAATGCGTACATTTGCTGGTAATGTTTCATCAGGTTCATTAGATTCACTCGATTTCCAATAAGAATCCACCCTAGATTCCTATTTCTTAGTTTTAGTAGATGTTTGTAGGTCTCACGTAGATTTTTTAAAGATTTAGGCATGGCTTGTTTCGCACACCGTTGGATGCCCGAGTATAGCATCAAACTCTTCGGGTAGGGAGCACAGTTCCTTATTCCTAAACCCGAAGACATGGTAATAAGGATACCAAAAGGCCACAACTGACCCTTAAGAAAGTTCAATAGACTTTTGAAGGTTTGCTCTTGGAGAGACTAAGTCACCTTAGAAGGGGGTGAATAGGGTGATGAGAAAATTTGACCAAAGACTCGGAAGATTGAAATCGAAACCGACTTTAAAATAGTCCGAGTCTAGATTAGACTCGGAAAAGTGTTAACTCATAAAGTACGTGGAAACCCTCCTGGGCGGAAAACCACGGTCGGTGCTAATCCAAGCACCAAGTCAAATCCACTATATTGAATCCACAAAATATAGTAAACTCAACCAGAATTGCTCCCTTAGACAATTCCTTACAAGATTTTCTTAGACTCGAAGTTCCCTTATCCGATCTAGTACTTCCTAACCGAGGTAACCTTTACGAGTTAGGGACAACTAAGCTAAGTTAACCCTTATAGCTCAGTCAAGGGACCTTACTCATAAAGTAAGAATAAGTGTTTGTGATCTGATTACAATACCTTACAACTCATAAAGATGTTAAGTACAGAGTTGGAGTTGTAAGTAGAAGATTTGAATGAGAATTACACAAAGAGAGATAATTTCAGCAATAAGTTCAGCAATCTTCTTGTCTTGTGAAGTGGCTTCTATTTATAGATGACCGAGCGGATTAGCCGTTGTGTCTATCTTCCGATTAGAAGTCCTTTGTGACCATTGCAATAGTTTTTCCGAGTGACTCGGAAAATATCCGTTGAGGTGTGAAAGTTGGACAACGGCTCTTGAGTCCTTTGGATGTCCCAATCCACTGGTGGTGTTTAGAAAATAGGGTGGAAACCACCGTTGAGCTAGGCGTTGCAGATTTTCAATTTTGGAAATAGACAACCTTGACACAATGTCTAGGCCTTGGTCGAAGTAGAAAAAGCCTTGTCCGTCGGTGATTTGACATCTTAAAGTCGGTTACTTTTGTATTTAAAAATGGGATAACCTTGTTTAGATAACCTACAAAAGTAAATCAATTTTGGTTCTCAAAGTATAAAATACTTTCGTCCAAGATTAGACACATATCATAATTTTAATGAAGATAATTAAGTGCCTAATTATCCGAGTTACGAAAGAGTGGAATTTTCCGAGTCTAATATCCATTATACTCAAATTCAATCCGAGTCAATCTAGAAGTAAAACAAGTCGGTTAAAGAATATCAAAGTAATGAGACTCGATCTTAGACAAGCACAGTTCAAACGAAACATGCTAACTTAGAAGGTTGAAATAACACCGTAATTCAATCAAACTCAGAATACAAAGTTAGACCAAAGTTTATGCACACTCGGCTACTAACTAACCATGGTCAGCTGGGTCTTCTAACCCACTTAGACTACTGTCCGAGCTGATCACTTCCGGTTGGGGTTCCGGAGCACCTTGGCCCTCGGGCCGCTTCGGCTCCCGTTTCGCTTCCTTCTCCCCTTCTTCTTTCTCCTCGAGACGAGCTGCCTCAGCCGTAGGCTCCGCTTCTTCACCTTCTTCTTCGTCTTCTTCTTCCCCTGCAGAGGGGATTTGGTCGGACTCGAGGATTCTTTTGAAGTATCCGAGTCGACCGGATCCTGAGCCGCCTTGGAGCGTCTTTCTGAAGAAGCTCAAGCATCTTATTCTCGCTCCTTGACCCGTGCTTTCATCTCGAGAAGCACATCTTGCTGCTCTCGAACTTGGGATTGAGCAATTTTCTAATTGATGGTCATAGGTCGAAGAACAGTCTTAAATGACCAGAAGGTGTCCTTGAGTTTGGTGGACACCGAGGAAAGCTTTCCATTATGGCAGTGGACAAAGCAGAAGAAAGAATCGAGAAACACCTGAGGTGGAGGCACCACCAAGTGGAGGAGGTAGAGAGAGAGGGATTGAGTCCGAGTCTAAGGCGGAGAAGGGGGCCTCAATTCGAGCTATGGACCCAAACACCTGGTTGGGTCTCTTGGTATCCATACCTAAGAAGTTCTTTCTTGCCAACGACAATGGCGGCCTCGAAGCTGCGTTAGGATCCGAGGGAATAGGAACTTTGAATTGCTTGGAAGATTAGAGTGAGAAGAGCCCCGAAAGGAAGTGGGGTTGTCTTCTTGGTCCGAGTCCGAGCAGCACGTGCTGTCATTGGCTCGACTATAGCAGAAAAGTGGTCTACTTCGTAGCCCTTAAGGATGTCGTAAAGAGCTTTAGGATGCTTGGAGTTAGGGTTCTCCTTGCTAGAATGCTCGAGAGAAGAGAGTCCTCATTAGAAGAAAGCACGGAAGATGAGCTTCTAACTTGAGTTGAGTCACGGAGAAGTTTTTATGTGACCCAGGAAACTCTTTGGCATATTTTTCGAAGAATTCATCAGCAACCTCGTTCAAAGGTATGGGGTTGTTGTTGAGGAGAAGAGAGGGTACTTTGAGGAGACAATGAAAAAGAGAGGTGTTGATGCGAACCATGACATTTTGAACTCTAGAGGTGAGGATGCCCTCGAGCTAGAGAGGTTAGAATAAAACTCAAAACGAGTTCGGGTATATGAAATCGCTGAAATAGAGGAAATTATAAACCCTGTTGATTTGATGTGAGCCAACCAGGAAAACTTTATGGTCGAGAAGAATTTGTCATCTAACATTAGGTGTTGGGTGACAAGGACTTTTGAAGGATTGGAGGGGCCTCCTGGCTTTTGGTACGAGGTTTCTTGGTGGTAGAACCAAGAAAATCGGGTGGAAACCTCTTTTCGGCATGTTTGATGAAGAAAAGAGAACAAATATGAACTTTTGATAGAGAGGAAAGAGAGAGAGAGAAAGCTCGACGAAAGTGAGCGAAAAGAAAATGAGAGAGTAGAAAGAGAGAGCTAAGAGTGCTTACTTGAGCCTTCTTGCACTTATCTTGAGTGCGATGAAATTCACTTCAAACGTAGAAAGCTTGCTCAAGTGGAAGTAAGTGAGAGAGAGAGTGTGTGAAGAGTAAAGTAGCGTAATGAAGGAAAATAGATGTTATTTATAGAGAAAGAAATATCCTTTAGGGTACGTTTTGACCCAGACTCTTCAATGGTGTGACTATTCTCGCTCCCCAACTATTAGAATTCCAATGTTTGTCTCCTAACGGCTAGTTGTCTAATTGATGTGCGTGAGAGAGAGAGAGAAAAGAGAGATTTTAAAAGAAATTTCTGAAATTCTCCACTGATCTAGAGATTATTTCGAAGTTTGATGTTCATTTTCTCAAAATCCGAGTCCGACTCGGTAAAGTTTTTGAGTGACTCGAAACCGCAGCCAAATAATAACTCATAGCTTAGTATCACTAGTTCAATCGAACTAATGGCTATTACAGAGAAAGCATATAACATATAATCATGCAATGTAATCACACTCGTAAAAGCACATAATTATGCATTGATCATGCCAAGCTCATTCCTAATAAAGCAAAACCGATCTTCACTAAGTGGCTTAGTAAAGATATCAGCTAGTTGAAGTTTGGTAGGAATGAATTCAAGTTCAATAATCAAATTGGACTCAGACGAAAAGGTAAAGTAGTAGATCGAAACTCTATCGAGATATGATCGGATCTCTGCTGTATCTTACTTCCAATGAGGCCGGACATAATGTTTAGTGTATGTCCGTGTTCAAGATTTTAAGCTAATCCAAAGGAATCACATCTCACTACGGTGAAGAGAATTTTCGGATATCTTGCAAGGACTTAGAATCTAGGTCTATGGTACTCAAGAGACTCAGAACTAACTCTCACTAGATACTCGGATGCTAACTATGCTAGATACAAGGTTGATAGAAAAAGCACCTCGAAGCATGCTAATTTCTAGGTCAATCCCTTATATCTTGGCACTCAAAGAAGCGGAACTCGTAGCTCTATCAACTACCGAAGCTGAGTACATTGTAACTAGAGCATGTTGTGCTCAGATTTTATGGATCAAGCAACACTTGAGAGATCTTGGACTGTCATTCAAATCAATTCCAATCAAGTGTGACAATCAAAGTGCGATCAGCATCACTAAGAATCCAGTTCAGCACTCAAAGACAAAGCATATTGAGGTCGGTATCATTTTCTAAGAGACCATTCTGAGAAAGGTGGTATTGAACTTGAATTCATTCCTACCAAACTTCAACAAGCTGACATCTTTACTATGCCACTTAGTGAGGATCGGTTTTGCTTTATTAGGAATGAACTTAGCATGATTAATGCATGATTATATGCTTTTCTAAGTGAAACTACTTTGCATGATTATGTGTTAAATGTTTCTTTTCCGTGCTTTAATAACTATTAGTTCAGTTGACCCAGTGATACTGAGCTGTGAGTTATTGCTTGCTTATAGTTTCGAGTCACTTAGAAACTCTACTAAGTTAGACTCAGCTTTTGATAAAGATGGACATCAAACTTCGAAATCATCTCTAGATTAGTGGAGAATTTCATAAATTTCTTTTAAAATTTCTCTTTTCTCTCTCTCTTTCTCGTGTATCAATCGGAGAACTAGCCATTGGCAGACAAACACTGGAATTCTAACCGTTGGAGAGCGTAACAGTCACATCGGTCCGAGGCGAGCGTTAGAGAGTTGGGTCGAACGAATACTAAAGGATAATTCTTTCGCTATAAATAGCATCCATTCTCCTTCATTTCGCTACTTTACTCTTTACTCACTCACTCTCTCGTATACAACCTCACAAGTAAGTTCAGTGTTTTCGAAGAGCAAACCTTCTCTATCTCAACCAAAGCAAGAAATCATCTCAAGTAAGCATCGATAGCTCTCAGCTCTCTATCTCTACTCGTTATTTTCTTTTACACACAGCTCTCTCTCTTCGAGCCGTCTTCTCTCACTCTCTCTCTCAAAGCTCATCTCTTCTCTTCTCAAAAACTCCATAACCATGCCTAAAAGAGGTTCTCACACGGACTTTCTTAGTTCTGCAACCAAGAAACCCGAACCAAAAGCCAAGAGGGTCCTTCCAACCCCTCTAAAATCCTTGTCACCCAACACTTGACATTGGATGACAAATTCTTCCCAACCACAACATTTTCGTGGTTGAACCATATCAAAACCACAAGGGTTAATAGTTTCCTCTGTTTTAGCGAGTTTATTTACCCGTAACTCATTTCGAGTTCTATTCAAATCTTTCTAGCTCTAAGGGGATCCTCACCTCCAGAGTTCGAGATATCATTTTTCGAATCAACGTCTCTCTCCTCCACCGCTTGTTCAAAGTATCTTCTCTTTTCCTCAATAGCAACCCTATTCCTTTCAACGAGGTTGCTGATGAACTCTTCGAGAAGTATGCAAAAGAAATCCCCGAGTCACACAAAAACTTTTCGGTGACTCAAATGAAGTCCGAAGCTCGTCTTCTTTGTTTCTTGCTAATGAGAACCTTCTTCTCTCAAGCATTCGAGCAAAGAGAATCTAAACTCTAAGATTCTCAAAGCTCTCTTTAACATTCTAGAGGGCTACGAAATAGACCTCTTCCCAGCCTATCATTGAGCGAGATGGCCTCTGTGCCAGCTCGGACAAAGAAATCCACCCCTCTTCCTTTTGGGGCTCTTCTTACCTTCATTTTCAAACAGTTCAAGGTCCCGCTCCCTCATATCCTAACACGGTTTCGAGGCTGCCATAGTAGTTAGCGAAAAGAGCTTCTTGGCTATGGATACCGGGAGACCCAACCGGGTGTCCGGGTCCATAACTCGAACCGAGGCAACCTTCTCCTCCGCCTTAGACTCGGACTCGGACTCCATTCTCTCTCCCTCCTCCACCTGGTGGTGCCTCCACCTCAGGCCCTCTACTTCAAGCTACTCTCGCTTTGTCTACCGCTATGATAGAAAAGCTCTCCTCGGTGTCCTTAGAAATCAAGGACATTCTCTCGGTCATTCAAGACTCGTCCTCGATCTATGACCATAAACCAAAAGACCGCCCAATCTCAAATCCAAGAGCAGTAGGACGTGCTCCTTGAAATGAAGGCACTTGTAAAGAAGCAGCAGGAGTTGATTGAGCTCCTCCAAGAAAGGCACTCCAAAGCAGCTCAGGACCCGGTTAGCTCAAACACATCCGAAGAGTCCTCAAGCCCTCGCCAAATCTCCTTCCGGAGAGGCGGAACAAGAAAAAGAGGAGGTTGCAGCTGAGGTAGCTCCTTCGAGGAGAAGGAAGAAAGGGAGAAGGAAGAAGAAGAGATAGAGGAAGAAGGAGCGAGAAAAGGAAGAAGTCGAGGAACAAGGTGCTCCCGCCCTTCAACCGGAACCGATTAGCTCGGACAGTGAGTCCGAGTGAGTCGAAGACCCTGCCGACAAAGGTCGGTCGGCAGCGAGTCGAGCCTAAAGAAGCACCTCCCTCCGTCAAGTTCCAAGAGGATGAACCTCTAGATGACCTTGTTTTAGGTCAACCACTTAGATCCGAACCCATCCCAAAGTTGCCAGTGTTTCCCGCCAAGATCTTTAACGTCTTCACGCTCATACCAACGCAAGCGCATGGCACGTTCATCCGCTTCAACCCACAAAGCTCCCACTCCACCCTCTTAGTTATTTATTTTTTTCTTTTTCTGTTTTTTTTTTTTTTTTGTCTAAACACACAAATTGTATCTACTTGGTACATTGTTCCTCTTTTTGTTTTTGCTGAAAGGCAAGGGAGAGAATATTTAGAAAATTTGTTGTCTTATTTAGGGAAGTTCTCTCACCCTTTTTGTATATATTTTCTAAGTTTATATGAATGAAGTTTCGATTTCATGCTTATTTACTCGCTAAGTTTAACTTCTTTCTAAGTTTCAATTTCTTAGTGTTTCTTGATCCGATATATCCACTCATTTATTTATCTCTACTCTAATATAAGCAATATTCTAAGTCTGCAACACTTCATTGATTTCTATGCGATATTTCATTATTTTCTTTGATGAAACATAAATATAATAGCTCGAAATAATCTAAGTTTGCGATTCTATCTCTAAACTCGATATACTCTTTGAGAAAGAATGAAAAATCAGGATTGTTTCACTAACAAAGTTTCTATCTGAGTATGGAATGCCTTTAATCAAAAAGGGGAGATTGAAGACTCGGATTCTACATGTATATCATTCGAGTACTATCAAGGAATCAGGTACCAACTTCATCCCTTCTAAGTTTTGATTATAAGTCATTCCGAGTATTATAGAAACTATTATGAGTATTATAGAAACTTTTCCGAGTGTTACAAAATATTTTCATCCGATTCGACTTACTCGTAAAGCACACACATGTTCATCAATTCACTCTAACGGTTCCGAGTCACTCGGACATCACTCGAATTATCGCATGATCAAACATTCACTCTAACTCTTTCAAACTAAGTTCGACTTCATATTCTAAGTTAAAGTGAATTACAGCGTTAATTCATCTTTCTAAGTCAGCATGTTTTGTTTGAAGTATATTTGTCTAGATCAAGTACTCTTACTCGATATTCTCTGTCTAACTTGATCTTTCTCTAAACCGACTCGAGATGGAATTTGAGTATAATGAATATTAGACTCAAAAATTCCACTCTTTTAGGACTCGAATAATTATGCTCTTAATTATCTTAATTAAATTATTATCTCGTGCCTAATCTTATACCAAAGTATTTTATACTTTGAGAACCAAAATTGGTTTACTTTTGTAGGTTATCTAAACGAGGTTATCGTACTTTTGAATTACAAAAGTAACCGGCTTCAAGATATCAAATCGCCAGCAGACAAGGCTTTTTCTACCTCGACCAAGGTCTAGACACTCGTATCGGGGTTGTCTGTTTCCAAACCGGAAATCTTTAATGCTAAGCTCAATGTTGGTTTCCACCCTACTTTTCGGACACCACCAGTGGATTGGGACATCCTAAGGAGTCAAGAGTAGTTGCACAACATTCACATCTCAACGGGTCTTTTACGAACGACTCGGAAGAACCGTTATAACGGTCCACTGAGGACTTCTAATCCGAAGATAGTCACAACGGCTAATCTGCTTGGTCATCTATAAATAGAAGCCACTTCACAATAAAGGTTTGCTCTTGGAGAGTCTTAGTCACCCTAGAGAAGGGTGAATAGGGTGATAAGAAAATTTGAACAATAAATGGCGGATTAAAGTTTAAAGCAAACTTTGATTTTGTCCGAGTCTAGATTGCACTTAGAAAAGTATGAACTCGAATTACGTGGATACCCTCCTAGGGCAGAAAACCACGGCCGGTGCTAATCCAAGCACCAAGTCAAATCCACTCTTTTGAATCCACCAAATACAAGTAAATAGACTCTACCGAATTGCTCCCTTAGACAATTCTCGACAAAGTTTTCCTAGACTCGAAGTTCCCTTATCCGATCTAGTACTTTCTAACCGAGGTAACCTTTACAAATAGGGACAATTAAGCTGAGTTAACCCTTACAGCTCGGTCAAGGGACCTTACTCGGAAAGTAAGAAAGAGAATTTGTATTTGATTACAAGACCTTATAACTCGGAAGGATGTTAAGTACAGAGTTGGAGTTGTAAGTAGAAGATTGAATACGAATACAAAGACTTTTGCTTAAGTATGTGTATTAACAATGATTCCAGCAATCATCACGTCTTGAGATTTGGCTTCTATTTATAGATGACCAAGCAGATTAGCCGTTGTGACTATCTTCCGAATTGAAATCCTCTCGTGACCGTTGTAACGGTTTTCTAAGTCGCTTAGAAAAGATCCGTTGAGATGTGAACGTTGTGCAATGGCTCTTGACTCCTTAGGTTGTCCCGATCCACCGGTGGTGTCCGAAAAGTAAGGTGGAAACCACCGTTGAGCTTCGCGTTGAATATTTCCAGTTTGGAAACAGACAACCTCGACACGAGTGTCTAAGCCTTGATCGAAGTAGAAAAAGCCTTGTCTGCGACGATTTGACATCTTGAAGCCGGTTACTTTTGTAATTCAAAAGTAGGATAACCTCGTTTAAATAACCTACAAAAGTAAACCAATTTTGGTTCTCAAAGTATAAAATACTTTGGTCCAAGATTAGACACGGATAATAATTTAATTAAGATAATTAAGTACATGATTATCCGAGTCGGAGAAGAATGGAATTTTCTAGGTCTAATATGCATTATACTCAAATTCCATCCGAGTCGATCTGAAGAAAGATCAAGTTAGACAGAGAATATTAGAGTATGAGTACTTCATCTAGATAAATATAGTTCAAATAAAACAAGTTGACTTAGAAAGATGAATTAACGCTGTAATTCACTTGAACTTAGAATATGAAGACAATCCCGAGTTTAAAAGTGTTAGTGAGAATGTTTGAACATGCGATAAGTTTGAGTGTTGTCCGAGTGACTCGGAATCACAAGTGTGAGATGATGAGCAAGAGTATGCTTTTGAGTCGATCATAAACGAATGAAAACATATGCAATAGTATCTCGTAACCCTCAAAAAGTTTTTATAACGGTTAGAATGACTTGTAATCAAAACATAAAGGAGATAAGGTTTGTACTCGATTCTTTATAGTACTCGGAATAATATATATGCAACGTCCGAGTCTTCAATCTCCTCCTTTTGATGAAAGGCATTCCATACTCGAGATAGAAACTTTGTTAGTGTTATAGGCTCGAGTTTTCATTCTTTCTCAAGAAATATATCGAGTATAGAGATAATAGCTAACGAAATTCAAACTTAGATTTTATCGTAGCTATTATGCTAAGAATATGTCGAGCTAAGAGTGAGATATTGCATAGAGATGAAGTGTTTCGAGCTTAGAAAATTGCTTATATCGGAGCAAAAACAATATGTAAATGAGTTAATATATCCGTGCATAGAATATTCAAACAAGATGCACTCGAAAAATTGAAACTCGGAAGGCAATTACACTTGGAGATAAATAAGCACGAAATCGGATACTTCATTAATATTCACATAAACATAGAAAAATATATATACAAAAAGGTGAGAGAAAAACTCCCCTAAACGAGACAACAAATTTTCTAATTATTCTCCCCTTGCCTTTTAGCAAAAGAAAAAAATGAGAGGAGAATGTATCAAGGAGATACAATTTAGTTGTCCGGACAACAAAAAAAAAACTTAAAACAAAAAAAAATTTAGGATGGCGGAGAGGGAGCAAGTCGAGTCGAGGTGGACTAACGTGCAATGAGCCTTCGCTGGTAGGAGTGAGAAGGTGTAGATGATCTAGGCAGGGGCATCACTGGGATCTCCGAGATTGGCTCGGTTTGAGTGGTCGACCCGGAATGAGGTCGTCTAGAGGTTCATCCTCTTGGAACTCGATGAAGGGGGTGCTTGCTCGGCTTGAATGCTGCCGACCGACCTTTGTCAACAGGGTGTTCTTACTCACTCAAACTACTGTCTCGAGCTTATCGGTTTAGGTTGGAGGGTGGGAACACCTTGTCCCTCTCGTCGCTTCATTTTCTGCTTCCTCTTCTTCTTCGTCCGCCTCTCGGGAAGGAGACTTGGCGGGGCTCGAGGACTCCTCGGATGTGTCCGAGTTGCCCGAGTCTCGAGCTGCTTTGGAGCGCCTTTCTTGGAGGAGCCTAATCAACTCCTTCCGCTCCTTGACGAGTGCCTTCATCTCAAGAAGCATGTCTTGCTGCTCTCGATTTGGGACTGAGCGGTTTTTGGTTGATGGTCATTGATCGAAGAACAGTGTTGAATGACCGGAGGGTGTCCTTAAATTCGGTGGACACAGAGGAGATCTTGTCCATTATTGCGGTGGACAAGGCAAAAGAAAGGACTTGAGAAACACTCGAAGTGGAGGCACTACCAGGTGGAGGAGGTAGAGAAAGAGGAGTTTGAGTCTAAGTCCGAGGCGGAGGGGAAGGTTGCCTCGGTTCGAGCTATGGACCCGGACACCCGGTTGGGTCTCCTGGTATCCATACCCAAGAAGTTCTTTTACGCCAACGACTATGGCAGCCTCGAAACCGCGTTAGGATCCGAGGGGAGGGAACTTTGAATTGTTTGAAAATAAAAGTAAGAAGAGCCCCAAAAGGAAGAAGGGTGGATTTCTTAGTCTAAGTCGGCATAGCAGCCATCCGCTCGATAATGGCTGGAAAGAGGTCTACTTCATAGCCTTCAAGGATGTCAAAGAGAGCTTTGAGATGTTTAGAGTTTGTGTTCTCTTTGCTCGAATGTTGAGAGAAGAAGGTTCTCATCAGCAGAAAACACGAAGACAAGCTTCTAACTTCATCCGAGTCATTGAGAAGAAAGAAGGGTGGATTTCTTTGGCGTATTTTTCAAAGAATTCATTAGCAACCTCGTTGAAAAGAATAGGGTTGTTGTTGAGGAAAAGAGAAGATACTTTGAAAAGGTGGTGGAGGAGAGAGATGTTGATGCGAACAACAACATCTTGAACTCGAAGGTGAGGATACCCTCGGAGCTGGAAAGGTTTGAGTAGAACTCATAAACGAGTTCGGGTAGATGAACTCACTGAAATAGAGGAAATTGTAAACCCTCGTTATTTTGATTTTATTCAACCACGAAAACTTGGTGGTGGGAAAGAATTTGTCATCTAAGGTTAGGTGTTGGGTGAAAACGATTTTAGAGGGGTTGGACGGACCCTCTTGGCTTTTAGTACGGGATTTCTTGGTTGCGTGAACCAAGAAAGTCCGGGTCGAACCTTTTTTGGCATATTTGGATATGGAAAATAGAGAAGAAGAACTTTGAGAGAGAGAGAGAGAGCCGAGAGAGGAAAAAAATTTGAGAGAGCTCAAAGCCTTTGGTGCTTACTTGAGATATCTTTCACTTAGCTTGAGAGAGACGATTTGCTCTTCAAATATAGTGAACTTGTTTGATGTGTAGTATACGAGAGAGTGAGTGAGTAGAGAGTAAAGTAACGAAATGAAGAAAAAGGATGCTATTTATAGAGAAAGAATTATCCTTCGGTATTCGTTCGACCAAACTCTCCAACGGTTGACTTAGACCGGTGTAATTGTTCTCGCTCTCCAACATTTAGAATTCCAGTGTTTGTCTACCAACGGCTAGTTCTCCGATCGATACACGAGAGAAAGAGAGGAAAAAAAGAGATTTTAAAAGAAATTTCTGAAATTCTCCACTAATCTAGAGATGATTTCGAAGTTTGATGTCCATTTTTCTCAAAAACTCGGTCGACTCAGTCAAGTTTCGAGTGACTCGAAACGAGCAAGCAAGCGATAACTCATAACTCATAGCTCAGTATCACTGGGTCAACTGAACTAATTGTTATTAAAGCACGTAAAAGAGATATTTAACACATAATCATGCAAAGTAGTTTTACATAGAAAGATACATAATCATGTATTAATCATGCCAAGTTCATTCCTAATGAAGCAAAACCGATCCTCACTAAGTGGCTTAGAAAAGATATCAGCTAATTGAAGTTTGGTAGGGATGAATTCAAGTTCAATATCACCTTTCTCATAATGGTCTCTTAGAAAATGATACCCGACCTCAATACGCTTTGTCTTTGAGTGCTGAACTGGATTTTTAGTGATGCTGATTGCACTTTGATTGTCACATTTGATTGGAATTGATTTGAATGAAAGTCCAAGATCTCTCAAGTGTTGCTTGGTCCATAGAATCTGAGCACAGCATGCTCCAGTCTGCAATGTACTCAGCTTCAGCAGTTGATAGAGCTACTGAGTTCCGCTTCTTTGAGTGCCAAGATATAAGAGATCGACCCGTACATCGGCATGCTCCCGAGGTGCTCTTTCTATCAACTTTGTATCGAGCATAGTCAACATCCGAGTATCCAATGAGAGTCGGTTCCGAGTCTCTTGAGTACCATAGACCTAGATTCCGAGTCCCCGCAAGATATCCGAAAATTCTCTTCATCGCAGTGAGATGTGATTCTTTTGGATTTGCTTGAAATCGGCACACGGACATACGCTAAACATTATGTCCGGCCTATTGGAAGTAAGATATAGCAGAGATCCAATCATACCTCGATAGAGTTTCCGATCTACCGCTTTACCTTTTTCGTTTGAGTCCAGCTTTATGTTGTCTGCTCATTGGTGTTGCTACATGTTTTGCATCTTGAAGTTTGTACTTCTTCAGCAGCTCCTTGGAATACTTTGATTGATGGATATAAATGCCATCGTTGTCTTGCTTGATTTGTAGACTAAGGAAGAAACCGAGTTCTCCCATCATGCTCATTTGAAATTCCTGTCTCATTAACTCGGAAAAATCTTGACATACAATTTCATTAGTAGCTCCAAATATTATATCATCGACATAGATATGAGCAATAAGAAAGTCTTTCCCCTTGGTTTTCATAAAAACAGTCTTGTCAATCTGGCCTCTTCTAAAATCATTTTCAACCAAGAAATTGCTCGGTCTTTTATACCAAGCTCCGGGAGCTTGTTTAAGACCTTAAAGAGCTTTTTGCAACTTGAAAACATGATTTGGAAATTCCGAGTTTTCAAATCCGGGGGTTACTCAACATAGACTTCCTCTTTAATGAAACCATTAAGGAAAGCACATTTAACATCCATTTGATAAAGTTTGATATTCATGCTTGATGCAAACGCCAATAGGATTCTAATAGCTTCAACCTAGCCACTGGTGCAAAGGTTTCCCCACAATCAATCCCTTCTTCTTGATTGTAACCTTGAGCCATAAGTCTAGCCTTATTTCGACTACCAACCCACCTTTGTCCAGTTTATTCTTGAAAACCCATTTGGTTCCTATAACTGGGTGGTCGGAAGGTCGTTTGGTCAAAGTCCGGACTTGGTTTCTTTCAAATTGATTGAGTTCCTCTTGCATGGCCTCTACCCATTCAGGTTCATTTAGGGCTTTTAGTGCATTTCTAGGTTTAGTTAATGATATGAATGCAGTGAATGCATATAGATTTGTAGAGAGGAACGAGTTCTTACCCCACTTGTTAAAATCGGACAAGATGTTTTCGAGTGGGTGGCTCGAAGCATATTTGAATGCTCTACCTGTTCTCTGGTTTGCCAAATTTGTAGGTTGAATTGGCTGATCTTCGAAGTCCGTTCCGATTGAGCATGTTCATCTATTCGACCTTCAGCATTCCGAGCTAGCTCTTGAGTAGTTTCATTCCGAGTCGGGTTGTTCCGAGTTACTTTTCCTTGACTCTTTCGAGCTCATTTTCAGTAAGATCATCATCTCGACCGAGCTTCGGATCCGAGACTGTTGACTCACTTGGTTTTCCCGGATCACTCTCATAAAAAATAATGTGGATGCTTTCTTCCACTTTGTTAGTCCTTTTATTGAAAATGCGATATGCTTTGCTATAAGATGAATAACCAAGAAAAATACCTTCATCTAACCGAGCATCAAACTTGGTCAGGTGATCCTTAGCATTGTTGTGAACATAACACTTACATCCAAAGGGTTTGATGTAGGAAATGTTGGGTTTCTTCCCTTTGTAGAGCTCGTAAGGAGTTTTCTTCAGGATGGGTCCGATGAGGCATCTATTCGAGTGTGTAGTTTGCTATGTTGATCGCCTCAGCTCATAAATAGTAAGGTAGATCATGTTCAATCATCATTGTCCTTCCTATTTCTTCAAGAGTTCGGTTCTTTCTCTCCACTACTCCATTTTATTGAGGAGTTCTTGGTGCTCGAGAATTTGTGGGAGATGTCATTCTTATCACAAAACTCTGCAAATTCCGAGTAATCGAACTCCCTTCCATGGTCGGTTCGAATTCTTTTTATCCGAGTTTGAGACTCAACTTGAATTTTCCTACGAGCTTGTTGAACTCTTTGAAAGCTTCATTTTTGTGCTTAAGAAAACAAACCCAAGTAAATCGTGAGTAGTCATCAACAATCACAAGAACATATGATTTACCTCCGAGACTCTTGACGAGGATTTCACCACATAAGTCCATATGCAACATTTCAAGCACTTTGGATGTGGAAACAGCTTTGAGAGATTTGAAAGATGATCTGACATGTTTCCCTTTTGTGCATGCTTCACAAATTTTATCTTTCCTAAATGCACAATTAGGTAAGCCTCTAACTAAACCATGAAATGCAAGCTTCTTAATGGTGTGCATGCTAACATGACCTAGTCTACAAAGCCATGTCCATGAATCATCATGAAGAGATGCTTTTAAACAAGATAAATTCGACTCGGGTTAGAGAGAGGAATAGTGTAGATATTACCTAAGAGCTTAGTATCCTTGGTAGTTTCATCGAAATATAGCAGTTGGTCCGAGTGAATCTTACCTCTTGGCGTTTGTCACACAATTGAGAGATACTGAGTAGATTGTACTTTAATCCCTTGACAAAGTAGACTGGATCGACCAGATTATCTCCTTTTCCAATCTTGCCTATCCCAATTATTTTGCCCTTACTATCATCTCCAAATGTGACTTTGCCTCCCTTGTAATCTTCTAACTCATAAAAGAGCCTTGAATCTCCGGCATGTGGCGAGAACATCCACTGTCCAGGTACCAATGCCCTTTTGTTCTTTTCTAAGCTACCTACAAGTCAAAAACAAACTAACCTTTCTCACTTCCTCTAACGAACCCAGTAACTCCCTTTACTGTGGTCCTTTTTGAGGAAGAAGACTCTTGGGAACCCAGATTTAAATAACTTTGGGATTGATCCGATTCCGAGTCTTCTTTTAGAGAACTGAGTCCGTGGCTCTTTCTTTTGAAAATCTTTCGGTTTCTAAACTGGTGGAGAAGGCTTTCTCCTATAAGTCTGGTCTAGGCTCAGTCCTCTTTTCATTCCTATGAAGGGTACTATGCTCAGCCTTCCTAAACTTCACAGCTCGGAATCATTTTTGAAGAGATCCGAGTAGGAATTAGATTCCTCCTCTTTGTTAAAAGCAAGTCCTTCTTTTCTAAAGGAGACACATTGAGACCCTAAGAGCATGTCAAGGCTTTTCCGACCTTAAGTAAACTTCAAAACAAGTTCTTGAGACTCATTGAGCTTTTGCTTCGGATGCTCATTTTCTCTTCGAGTGACTCGGACTCGGCCTCATTAACTTGAGTACTAGTCTTAAGTTCTCTTAGAGTAAGTCTCAGTTTTTCTAATTCATTTTTCAAAGAGATGCTCTCGAAGTAACAGACTCGGACTCGGTTGTTCTTTAAATTGAGATGAATCGGAATTAGACTTCTCTTCCGAAGTATAAATTTATTTAGCTAAATCAACTTTAGAAAAACTTGAGGAAATATTCAATTACCTCCCGAGGATTCGTTTCCTCGATGTCACGTGTAATACCGGAATTTTAAAGAAAGGCAATTGAAAAACATAGAATTATTGAATATTATTCCCCGCCACTAGGGGGTTGAGTGACTCGATTTTATTTGCTGCTCGGACATATTACGTTAGAATTCCTTTGGAGGCTGGTATTGAATAAATTAAATCAAGGAAATTGCCTCCCTTTTTCATCGAGCTAAATTGTTGGGTGATTAAGAATTGTCGTGGCTGGCATATTAAAATAAGTTAGGACGCAGCAGACGTAAGAGGATGGAAGGGAGGAGATATGGACTTGTCGTATATGGGCCTGGGATTACCTTAGCTGAATTATGAAGAGATGAAAAGATAAGTTGGGGTCCAATTAGGTGCATTAACCGCCAATTAAGCGGTGGAGAGAGAGAGAAGCAGGAAAAGAAGGAGGGGGTCGGGGAAAGCAAGAGGAGAAGCAGAGCAAACAGAGCAAGGGGGAGAGAACCACCTGGACGGAAGAGAGAGAGAGAGGGAGGGGGCGAGTGCGCGCGGCGAAGGAGACCGCGAGGACGGGCGACCACCGCGGGACCGGAGGCGACGGTCGGCGTCGCGAGCGAGACGCGGCGAAGGGAGAGCACCGAAAGGGGAAAGAGAGAGGGGTGTGCGAGAACCGAGCGCAGGCCGAAGGCCGGCGAGCAGAGTGACGAACGCAGCGGGCGGCGGACTAAAGCGAAGGGAAGAGAGCGAGAGACCGGGGCAGAGAAGGCGGAAGTCGGACCGAAACAGAGACAGACAAGCGAGCGTTCGGGAGGCCGGAAACGGGAAAAAGGAACGGCGGCAAGGGAGGCAGACCGGCGGTAAGCCCGCGGGGGCGGACCGAGAGGCGGCAGAAATGGTGGGCTAGAGGCAGGGGAAGCAGGAACCGAAAGAAGGAACCGAACCGGGGAGCTCGAACCTCAAGAAATCACAAACCTTCAATCCCCGAATCGAGGTGGGTAGTCTTATACTCTAAACTACTACTAATTTCGAATCCAAATGAGTTTATTGTGATTGTTGAATGTGATTGTGAGTACCGAACTTGTATGCTTATGAGTGGGATTAGTAGTTACCGAAAGTCGAATTAGGAGTTATAAGGGGAATTGATAGTTGTTTAGGCCTCGAACTGGAACCCGGGAATTCAAACGAAGTTGGGTTACTAGGGTATAACGAGTAGTATCTGGAACTTGGTCGACTGGGGATAAGTACGTAGGGTTTGGGCATAAGTTATGAATTAATATTCGGATTGAGTTTTAGGGATTTATTGAATTCGCGGCATTAAGAAACAAGTACTAATTCGGGAAATATCAAGGGAAGTGTCAAGAGGAATAGGAGATCGTATTAAGTGACGCGCAATTGGGGCATTTAAGTGAGAAATGGGTAATTGTGAGGTTAAGTGCATTCGAAGTATTCTAAATCCTTGAGGTTGAACCGAGCGTGAAAGTAAGTAAAACTAACGGGAATCGAATAATGAAAGGTAAGTAAGAGGTACATAATTAAGGATGGGTGAGCAAGAATCGATTAATAAGGTAAGAGATATTAAATGGGAGATTGAGGTTGGGAAATAGCAAGTTGGGGACGGTAAAGTGGAACTAAGCCATAGTCATGTCTAAGACCTTTGAGAAAGAATTGAATTAAAAGATGAATGGAGATAGAGGAAATTCGGTAAAGTAAGTTTAAGGATATATGGTTGAATGAGAGCAAAGAGGTCGGTTCACAAAGTGAAGTCATGAAATGAGGAAATGAGGAGAAGATAGTGAATTGGGAAAAGTGAGAACGTCGAGTTAAATAGTATCTACTTGCGGTTATTGTGGCTCGTAAAATGGATTCAATCGTACTAAACCGATGAATTGAGAAAAGCTTAGTTGGGAAAAGAGTTGAGAATGATTGCTTGCATTGGATGGTGAATATTCGTGCTATGTGCTTGCTTTATGTGATGTTCACAAGTAATTTCGAAAGAAGTTTTGTGTTTTACGTGAAATGAACCTTGAATGTGATTTCCTGTGATATATCTTTCCAACGTGATTCTATTCTAAAGAAATAAAAGTATTTGAGAAAGTAAATTAGATTTGAGAAAGTGAATTTATAAGGGTGACACGTGGTGTCATGCCTTCCTTGATACTAAATCGATTGAGAAAGCTAGAAAGTGAATGTGATGAATGAGAATGTGCAAATAGTTTTGAATCAACAGGCTACGGATCGTTTAGCATACCGAAGGGTTCGAACCGGGGACGCCCGACTAGAAACTTCGAGGGAAGGATTCTAACAGGGGTCCCGCAGAGGCAGGATGCCCGATCCGAGACTTCCTAGAAGATAGGTCCCGGAACTTTTTATCTCGGGGTCGCGCCTCAGCGAAATAAGAGAAATCGAGAAATATGAGAAATTACGTGAAATTATGAGAAAAGAAGTGCTAGTTCGAATCCTCAAAAGGCCCGTAAAAGTTGATTCAACCCCAAAAGAAGTATTCTTGAATGTGAATGTGTGCTTTTAAGTGATTAAAGAGTCTTGATCTTTTCATTACAAGAGATTTCAGTGAAAAATATATAGATTTCTATTATGTTATTATGTTTTCGCAGATTTCATTATTATGAGTATTATGTGTAAAGAATTTCCAATTTAAGGGTATAAGACTCCGGTGAGCCCGTTGATTATTGTTCACCCCCACAAATTCCCCCTTTCCCTCCCGAGTGTTGCAGTAGAGCATGATTTACCCTTAGCATATTTCGGACTCCACTCGAACGATTCAAGTCAAGATTATGCATTTCGATATTTCTCAATGTTGTACTTGTAATTTAGTGCATATAGTTGTACCAAATGTATAGAAACCCTTTAGACTGCTTTTGAGTTGTATAGCATGATTGGTTGGACTCCGGCGTGTGGCCGTTGAGTTGTATACTCCGAGCGTGTGGCTCGTTGAGTTATATCATGTTTTTTTCATGCAAGGTTCTAAGGCTTTAAGCCTATGGGTTAGTCCATATTACAAACGGAACTCGCCGAAATTTTCGGAGAATCTCGGATTCTTTTGGGAAAACCACCAGCATTACTTTTAAGTTGAGTTTAGACAGCCAAACCAACACCGTGAAAGAGCCTTGGGAGTTCCTTTAAGGAACTCGGCGTTGTAATACTCCTAGGGGTGTTACGACTCGAGTGATGTAAGTCTAACTCGAGTCGGCTTCGAATGTGATAGTGCTATCGGACACTTTGAGTCATATGAGTTTTCATCTTCTTTAGATGAATCTTCATCACTCCATGTGGCCATCATAGCCTTCTTCTTCTTTCTATCCCTCTTTCTCCTTGAATAGTCTTTGACTATGTGATCTTTGTCTGCCACATTCAAAACAACCGAGTTCTTAGTTAAAGATAACTTTGAAGGAGAAGAGTGTTTACCTTTTCTATCCTTATTATCTTTCTTGTAGAACTCTTCTCTAGGCCTTTTATCCCATCTCTTGTGCTTCATCATTCTTTTGAAGCCTCGAGCGATAAGAGCCATGGGATCTTCTTCGAGTCTAATGAACTCATATTTTCTTCTCTCGCTTTCGAGGCCTTCGATGCAATATTCTTTTTAGTGCCGACCTTGGCGTCCTCTTCTTCCGGATGGATCTCATGAGTGAGTAACTTCCCAATGAGTTTGTCTCGCTTTAATAGAGAGAGGTTACGAGCTTCCTCGATGGCGGTTACTTTTCGACCCCATCTTCTCTTGGGTAGACTTCGAGTATCTTTCTACACATTTCCTCATGGAAAATATTTCTACCCAGAGATTTGAGATTGTTAGTAATCTCAGTGAAGCGGATGAACATCCGAGTGATGTTTTCTTCCGGCTCCATCTTGAACAGCTCATATTGTGAAGATATTGGCTTATCTTTACTTGTCTTCGCTTGTCTAACTTGGCTTGTGCCTTCATATGTGTTGACAAGAGTGTCCCACACTTCTTTTGCTGTGTCATAAGCTGACACTTTATTGTATTCTTCCGAGCTGATGGCTCATATCGAATGTTCATTGCCTTGAAGTTCTTTCGAACTTTTCTCGCCTCTTCGATGGTGTACACGATCTTTGCTTTAGGCACGAATCTTGTTTCTTCTATCCTCATTGGAATGTAGTTGCCTTCTTGTATGATGTTCCATACATCTTCATCGTGATCCAAGAGAAAGCATTCCATGAGCTTCTTCCAGTTGACAAAATTTGATCCTTTAAACTTTGGTGGTCTCGTCGGAAGATCTTCCTTCATCGAACTCTCCATTGTTCCGAGCCATTTGATCTTTAGACCTTTGGATGGTTAGATCCTTTACGAAAGGCTAGGCTCGATACCAATTGAAGGTTTGCTCTTGGAGAGACTTAGTCACCCTAGAGGGGGTGAATAGGGTGATGAGGAAATTTGAACAATAAATGGAAGATTAAAGTTTAAAGCAAACTTTGATTCTGTCTAAGTTTAGATTGCATTCGGAAAAATATGAACTCGAATTACGTGGAAACCCTCCCGGGGCAGAAAACCACGGCTAGTGCTAATCTAAGCCCCAAGTCAAATCCATTATTTTGAATCCTCAAAATACAGTAGATAGACTTTACCAAAATTGCTCCCTTAGACAATTCCTTACAAAGTTTTCCTAGACTCGAAGTACCCTTATTTGATCTAGTACTTCCTAACTAATGTAACCTTTATAGCTAGGGACAACTAAGCTGAGTTAACCCTTACAGCTCGAGTCAAGGGACCATACTCGGAGAGTAAGAAAGAGAATTTGTATTCGATTACAAGACCTTACAACTCATAAGGATGTTAAGTACAGAGTTCGAGTTGTAAGTAGAAGATTGAATACGAATACAAAGACTTTTGCTTAAGTATGTGTATTAACAATGATTCCAACAATCTTCAAATCTTGAGATTTGGCTTCTATTTATAGATGACCAAGTAGATTAGCCGTTATGACTATCTTCCGAATAGAAGTCCTCTCGTGACCGTTGTAACGGTTTTTCCGAGTCGCTCGAAAAGATCCGTTGAGATGTGAACGTTGTTCAACGGCTCTTGACTACTTAGGTTGTCCCGATCCACTGGTGGTGTCTAAAAAGTAAGGTGGAAACCACAGTTGAGCTCGGCGTTGAATCTTTCCAGCTTTAGAAACAGACAACCTTGACATAGTGTCCGGGCCTTGATAAGAAGTAGAAAAGGCCTTGTCCGCTAGCGATTTGACATCTTGAAGTCTGGTTACTTTTGTAATTCAAAAGTAGGATAACCTCGTTTAAATAACCTACAAAAGTAAACCAATTTTGGTTCTCAAAGTATAAAATACTTTGGTCCAAGATTAGACACGAGATAATAATTTAATTAAGATAATTAAGTGCATGATTATCCGAGTTTGAGAAGAATCGAATTTTCCGAGTCTAATACCCATTATACTCAAATTCCATCCGAGTCGGTCTAAAGAAAAATCAAGTTAGATAGAGAATATCGAGTATGAGTACTTGATCTAGACAAATATAGTTCAAACAAAACATACCGACTTAGAAAGATGAATTAACACTATAATTCACTTGAACTTAGAATATGATGACAATCCCGAGTTTAAAAGTGTTAGTGAGAATGTTTGAACATGCGATAAGTTTGAGTGTTATCCGAGTGACTCGGAATCACAAGTGTGAGATGATGAGCAAGAGTATGCTCTCCGAGTCAATCGAAACGAATGAAAACATATGCAATAGTATCTGTAATACTCAAAAAGTTTTTATAACACTTAGAATGACTTGTAATCAAAACATAAAGGAGATAAGGTTTGTACCGATTCTTTATAGTAATCGAATGATATATATGTAACATTTGAGTCTTCACACAAGACTTGAAGATTGTTGAACCCATTGCTTGAAATTATATTTCTCTGTATAATACTCATTCAATCTTCTACTTACAACTCCAAGTCTCAGTACTTAACATCTTTCCGTGTTGTAAAATCTTGTAATTAGTTACAAACTCTCTTTCTTACTCTCTAAGTAAGGTCCCTTGACCGAGTTGTAAGGGTTAACTTAGCTCGGTTGTCCCTAGCTATAAAGGTTACCTCGATAAGGAAGTACTAGATCGGATAAGGGAACTTCGAGTCTAGGAAAACTTTGTAAGGAATTGTCTAAGGGACCAATTTTGGTTGAGTCGGTTTATTGTATTTTGTGAATTCAAAATAGTGGATTTGACTTGGTGCTTGGACTAGCATTAGTCGTGGTTTTCGGCCCAGGAGGGTTTCCACGTAATTCGAGTTGATACTTTTCCGAGTCCAATCTAGACTCGGAATTTGTTTCGTCTCTATTCTCGTGCAAAAGAGTTTAATTCTCTAAAAAATCTTCCAACACCCTATTCACCCCCTCTAGGGTGACTTAGACTCTGTAGGAGCAAACCTTCACAATTGAATCCTAAATCTATTCCGAATTCCGTAAACAACAACAATTGGAGTAGGAATTAAACTTGCCGAAACAATAGTTGTAGTCTTGGAGGAGGAATTCGTGCAAAGAAAAGATGCGAGAGAAGGAATTTATATGCCTTTGTTTAGGATCATGTCCAATTGGATTAGATTTAGCAAAGATAAGGAACAAGAAGAAGCAATTTACCTTCGGAATTGATTTGAGAGAAGAATTGCAAACCAAAGAAGAATTCGAGAATTGTGAATCAAATAAGAATTTCGAATTAAAGTAGAATTGCGAATAGAGAAGAATTGTGAGGGGATTAAAATAGAGAGAGGAATTATGAGGATTTGTTTTAGAAAAGAATACAAAGTAAAGAAAAGTAAGAAAGAAAGAAAAAAGTGTAACTATTTTAAACAATAAAGAGGAGGGAATTTCTAATTTAATAAACTAAAAATTTCCCTGTAAAAAGTTATATCCGCCAATGAAAATTAGAAGATTATTATCTATAATAGCAATTTTAGATAATTTCCACTATAGGCTGCCCTTGAACTAAAAAAAAAAATGAAGACTTCGATTTAGTTGGAAGAAGAATAGGAAATTCAATCGTCATAGGCAAGGGGTGATTGCTATGCATCCGACCCTGAAGGATATGCCTACTATGGCCGATCAAAAGCAAGGAAAGCAACGTACTCCCGATATACTGGTTCTTATCCTGTCTTCTTTCTTTGACTAGCTTAGTCCGACTAGCCCAATGTGGCAAATTTCGTATCGCCACAAATATTTTGATATTTTTAAAAATATCATAGCGACTTTAGATTTTTCATGAAATGTTTGCTACAAAATATCAATTTTCTTATAGTACACTACTAGAAATACTCGAATTTTGTGACCGCAATTTTGTGACCGAATAAAAACAATCACAATTTATGACCATTTTTGTGACCACTTATAAGCTGGTCACAATTTATGACTAAATTATCGAGTAGTGAGAAATTCGATCACATTTTATGACTACTTTTATGACCAATTTCAAATCAATCATAAAATTAAAATTTTAAAATTTTGTGACTAATTTTGTGACCATAAAATAATTTAATTATGGTCCCAAAATTGGTTAAGCTACTTTATTACCAATTATTGAGTTACTAAGCTTTCACCGTGGGCCTCGTTTTGTGACCAAACCCTTACTGCCTCTCTCTCGCTCTCCGTCTCTCGCGCTCTCCATCTCTATCTCTCTCTCTCACTCGCTCTCACCGTCAGGGCCTGATTTTAGCCGGGGACGCCTGCGGCGGCCGGCGAAACCACAACGGCCGGAGCTTCCGCGGCTGGTGGCGACGACAGTGGAAGGTGTGTCCCCCACACTGTCTCTCGCGCTCCATATCTCTTTCTCTCACTCGCTCTCACCTTCAGGGGTCATAGTTCCCGGTGACGCTTGCGGCGGCCGATGACTCCACAGCAGCCGGAGATTCCGCGGCTGGCGGCGACTCCAGTGGCAGGTGTGTCCCCCTCCCTCCCTCCCTCCCTCCCTATTCAGTCTCGATCTGAATCGAGCTTTTTCTCACAGTCTGACCTTCAGGGGCAGCGTGGCCGGAGACACCAGCACCGTCCGGCGAATCCACGGTGGGCGACTTCTCCACCAGCAAGTAGCTTCCTCCCTCCCTCCCTCTTCTGTCTGAATCTGAATTGGGTAGGTTTCTGTTTCCCATTTCTATCCCGAAAATCCAATTATGGTTAAAGTAAAGCTTGCAATTCCCTGCTTCCCATTTCTATCCCGAAAACAAATTTAGGAAGATTGAGATTGTGTTCTTCTAAAGAGCTTAGAGGTTGAGCTAATAGTTAACAATACAGCCCTGAGTAATCACCAGAACGAGACGTGGAGCTCAGAAGAGAGCAAAAAGCCAATGTATGCCGCTGATATGAGTAGCTTTATTCAACATTGCCATTTTCCTCATAGCTCTGTAAAATCGACCCTGGAAAACTGAAAAATATTGACTTCTGTGAATGTTTCCATTGTTGTAAACTAGTGAGTGATTGTGATTTTCAGAAATAATCGGTGCTGTTATATGTACTTTGCTATGGCATACTTTCGTGATAGAGTGCTTGAACCCTATGATTAAAGGACAAAAGATATGTTGGTTTTCAAATGCCATAAAAGCTTGTACTTTGTTGTGATTCTTGTTATCTTTCCTTTGCTAATTAATCAATTCTAATTGATCTCCATTGTAGACGCCTCCATATCAATACTTTCAGTTGAATCATGAAATGTTCTTGTGTGCTGCAACTAGAAACATTAGTAGGCTTTTCCATAAGTACATGTATGGGTAGTCTTAAACTGCTCGTTTTGCTAAGTGCGAACATGCAAGTCCAGATTTCATCCCTTTGTTGCACTGGCAGTTCCCTTTATTGCATTGCTAATTAGAACTATTGTCATATAGACTGATGCAAAAGTTTGTTTTCCAGGTGTTGAGGCGAGAGGTTTCATTTTCGGTACTCCTATTGCATTGGCAATTGGGGCAAAATTTATACCTTTGAGAAAACCAAAAAAATTGCCTGGTATGTTCTCTTACTATATTCCCTCTTCTGCTGATTACGACATTAATGTTGAATTTGAGGCACCTCAATAGATTTGTTTTGCAACAGTATTTGGATCTACTTTGTTGTTTAGGAATCAGAAGGACATAAAAGAGCCCTTCAACTTGTTGGAGGTAAAGCTACATACATTTTGATTCGGTCATGCTCAGGACATGCTTTGGGTTATTCTTGTTCGCGTAAGGGTTCGCTGTTATATAAGAAGTATATGGAAGCTAAGATAAATAGCTTCTATTATCTTCTGATTGATGAAGATAGTAAAATTTATCGTGTAAATGAGGGATGGAAAAAGATGATTTAAGTCTTCAGATATGCATTTTTATTGTTGTGATGCCTAGCTTTACTTGGTAAATTTAGGTGAAAATGAACATGTTATGTTCACTACTGTAATTTTTTAAAATTTTTTTATGTTGATAATTACTTGTGCTGGAACCAGATGCAATACTGATATCATATTTAGGTGCAACAACTGTAATTAGGCACATTTTCAAGTTGCAAAAGGTGGAAGTGTGTAGTAAATTGTGTCAGAAAAATATACCCAACAAATGATATATCTTAGTCCCCTTTCCTTGCTATTTCATTTGGCAATGTGTCATCCATAATTGCTTGACCTTCTTATAAAACATTGTAAGTCCTCTATTAGATTGTGTTGTCTACAAATCACATCATAGGGTATTTATGCTCATGTCAGGAATGGTTCTGGTGACATTTCTTCAGAAGCATCTGACAAGGAAGCCTTTAATAAGGTCAGAAGAATATCCGGTTTCTCCGACCCTTTCTCTGCTCATGGTAAGATAACTTTAACTTGGCTGTCTGTTGCCCTATATGGTTCTTTCTATATATTCTGAAACCATCCTAACCTAAGTGCTGTTATATTAAGACATGTCAGGCATAGACGTGGATGCACTAGAAACTATTGATGTGCGTGCTGCTGAGTGCCCAACAAGGGAAGGATCAGAGGAATGTTTGGAGTCTGACACACTCAGCACCTCAAACTCAGAACAACATTCTTTGAGTGGACTCCAGTCTCATTGGCGCGGATTCATTCATATGCTGGCAAAGGGACCTAAGCGCTTGCAAACTTTTCAACCATTGAGTCTCCCAAAGCTTACAAGGAGAAAGAGTAGGAGCGCTAGGCATAGCATGATTCCAGTTATACCCCCAATAGATAGTAGTGATGTTTGCTTCTTCAAGCCTCATTGGAAAAACTTCTCTATCAAAGAACTCGTTGAGGCGACGAAAAATTTTAGCAATGGTAAAATTAATCAACTAATTGAAGCCTACGTTATTTTGTTCTGCCGTGCTTTATGTTGAGTCCTTACAAGTTTATAGTTGACAATTCATTTTCCGTGTAAAAAAATTTAATTGGAGAAGGAGGTTATGGCAAAAAAGTGGTCACAAAACCAAGCACAATATGTGTTCAATTTTCTCAAAATCGATCACAAAAGCAATCACAAAAATTAAGTACAAAACAGAATCGGTCACAAAAGTGGTCACAATTATATAACGGTCACAAAATCGATCACAAAATTTCTAAAGAATAACGGTCATAAAATCGGTCACAAATGTTTTCGGTCACAAAATCGGTCACAAAAATAACAATCGCAAAATAAGCGTGAAATATTGAGCGGTCACAAAGGCGGTCACAATTTGTGACCGAAATTTCGGTCACAATTGCGATCACAATTTATGATTGAATCGGTCACAAATTCTATTTTCCGACCAGGAGTTTTGTGACCGCCGAAATCGATTACAAAATCGGTCACAAACCCCATTTGTGACCGAAATTTGCCATTTTGTGACCGATTTTGGCGGTCACAAAATCCAGCTTTTCTAGTAGTGGTACATATTGAACCAGTTCAAGTAGAGGGCTCGGATGTCAAGGAAGATGAAGGGTAACATTAGATTGTTCGTCAAATGTGAACTCAAACTTCACAGAAAGCCTTTTCATCTCAACCATCTCCCTTTAACAATGAGTTCGAGTTCATAAGGCAAAACACGGAGTCTATCTCGCAATGTGGGTCGATCAACGAAAAAAGGAAGAGGGGTAATTGTTTATCACTTTTTTCTCCAATGAACCCTTTACTCCATATTTTGCCTTGCCAACCCAACCTCATTATTAAAGACAACAAGGGTCATTGGAACTCTAGTTCCTATTATGTCTTAGGTCGTTAAAGAAAATTCAAGAGTGACCTCGACATTTTCTTCATATTCATTGTCCTATGCATTCTATAAACATAAAAAATGAGGATGTTGAGGAGACCCCACCTTTTTCCTTGAGAATTTCTATCGAAAATGAGGATGCCAATTTTGAAAAATTGTATCTAATGTGGCGTTTGGTTGGATGTAATGTAATAGGAGTGTAATATAATCTACTATATAATGTAACTAGGTATGCAATGTAATAGGATAATAATTATATTGTCGTGTTTGGTTAAATAAAAAGTGTAATGTAATTACAAAGGTAATGAATTATTTCAACGGTAAAAAATATTAATTAAATTATCGTAGTGGAGATAAATGTTATCTAAATAAAAATTTGAACTAAATGTTTAGATTTGAGTTTTTTAAATCTTTTCTATTAAATAATCAAATTTTAATTTTTTACGGTAAAAAAATCAATTAAATTATTCTAATGGAGATAAATATTTATCGTAGTGGAGATAAATTTATCTAAATGAAAGAATTTTAAATTCAAAATCATATTTGAATTTTTTTTAAATCTCTTCTATCATATTTCCAAAATTGTAGATTTTTTTAGTGGCAAAAAATATTAATTGGATTATTCTAGTAGTGATAAATGTCTATCGTAGTGAAGATACATGTTATCCAATTTAAACCTAAAATTTATATTAAAACTTTATTTAATCTCTTTTATCATATAATAACGTTTTGATTTTTTTTTGATAAAAAATATCAATTAAATTTGTCGAATTAAAGATAAATGTTAAAAAGTGAGAATTTTGATCTCAAAAATTAAATTTAAGCTTCTTTTAAGTTTTAATCGAATAGTCAAATTTCGAATCCAAACCGTTGAAGTTGAATTTCTCTCTTAATGACCAACCGATCATATCATATATTAAGATAATATAAGAAAGAAAATCAATTTCTTTCTCTTTATTTGTGAATGATGAGAGAGAAAAGAATGTGGAATAGAGAGAGAGAGAGAGATAGACAGAGAGAATTATTACAAGTGTATTGAAATTTGATCACAAGGATGGATGTAATCATTATTGTTTATTGAATGTCTAAGTAATTGTAATTGCATAGGTAGAGGTTAATGTGATCACAATGTAATTTTGATTGTATTACAAAATTGTAACCAAACATGATAATGTAATGATCATTACCAATTTGGTTATATTACCACTTTTATTACATCCAACCAAACATGCCTTAATATTGACACAAGATAGTCTCTACTGATTAATGCATGAAATTATATCAACTCGGTAAGAATATTATTGTATAACTATTTATTGATGGATATCCATATTTTTGCTTGTTTCCAGTAACTACAGACTTGTTTTTTCAATACTTCGACCTCAACGCTTTCCTGTAATAGATCATTGTTCAATGCAAATCAAAAGGATTAAGTTGTCCAATGAAAAGGGAGAAAGCTTTTTCAACTAAACAGGTGATTTATACCCTTTTTCCAAGTTGAGAAGTGATTTATACCATAAAGTTCCAAGTTCGAAGCGAAGTCGAGAATAGCAACCAATGTTACTTTTGATTTCCTATCTCATTTATTATGGATAACGCTTTCTGTAAAAGATCATTGTTCGATGCAAATCAAAAGGACTAAGTTGTCTTATGGAAGAGGAGAAAGCAGCAAAATTATTGATTTTCCCGATCAATATGGGACCATGGCAAAGGAAATAGAGAATGCTAGCGAAATCTCCTGTTGGTGTACTCCTTTTCAAGTATTATGTCAAACAAGTGATTTATACCAAAAAGTTCATCTCTTGGTCTTGGAACTTTTTGGTATAAATGACTTGTTTAGCGTAAATATGGGACCATAACAAAGGAATGTGTTGGCGACTCCTTTTTCACTATTTACGCCAAACAAGTGATTTCTACCAAAAGTTCATCTCTTGGTCTTGGAACTTTTTGATATAAATGACTTGTTTAGCGTAAATATGGGACCATGACAAAAGAATGCGCTGGTGAACGCCTACTGGTCTACATACTTCTTGTATTATATCTCACATGTAATATATTCTTTGCTTGAAAGTTGTAAAACATGAAACTATTGTGGTTGCAAAATGTGTAAAATTTGTGTTGAAACAAGCGAAGCTATTGGTGGTTTCTTGTCAAAATTGTTGTGGTTGCACGTGTGCATATTCTATTTGTATAATTGTACAGGGTACAAAAACAAAATAAATTATAGCAAAAAATTCAGACCTACTAATACGGTTCTCAAGGAAGAAGCTGCAGTAATGGTCTCGAATATAACTTATTACTACGGCTTTTAGTTAAAAACCATAGTAATATGTCCAGGCCTAAAATTTTTGCCAAAAATGTGGGTTTTAGGCACATACCTATTATTACAATTCGGAGAAAGAACCGTAGTAATCAATGAACATATTACTAGGGTTGTTTATCCGGAACCCTAGTAATAGGTCATCTTTTACTATGGTTTCTCAAATGAACCACGGTAATAGGTTGTCTACCATAGTAAAAGATACCCATCTACGGCTACACTTGCATACATGATGTACGATAACCGTGATAAAAAGTCTTTCGAAACCGTAGTAAAAAGTGGTTCCTATATTAGTGATATCCTCCTATCAAATTTCGGATTGTATCACAACTTACATCCCCTCAACTCATCACTAATTTCCTCTTCAATTGACTTACAAGTTTCGTTGACACTCATATCCTCTAGGATCCACACACAATGGCTCCTCCCTTCTATGTACTTAATTACTCCATTCACTCCATCTTCGAAGTACCCTCCCAGTGACACATATACAAATAACTCCTTCGATCTATGAACCCTTCCACCAGCAATTTCAACTTTCCTCTACAACCATAATACTAATTCTAGTTAAATCCTCTACCTATAATATTAAATATAGATTAATAACATACAAATGATAACAATAACACCATTATAATTATATAAATGTTTCCCTTAACATTTTCAAGCTCATATAACATAATATTTTGTCATATCACAATAAAGATAAGATTAAAAAATTCATAAAAATTGGACCGTATTCTCTCCATTTTCACAATGTGTGCATACGACTTTCATAATTATCACACAATTTACTAATACAGAAATCATACCAAATTTATAATGACCTAAAATTATTAAGAACAATTATTTCATAAAACATGTTAAACTCCTAAACTAAAGCCTACAAATTCAAGAATTACACTACAAAATCATATTATTACAAAAATAATATCCACAATTCCAAACAATATCACCTACTCTAAGCGTAATTTACCTCTTGATCACATCCAATTTCCTCAATTCAACACAATCATTGCTTAGGATAACCGAAGAAATAAATATAACCAAATTTATGAGCATTTATAATACAAAACATTTGTGTGAACTACATGCATTCTTAATGTATATACCAACCAACCAATGCAAACCAAACACTCAATTTCGGGTAATTCCCTCATACACATCCTAAGATATCAACAAACATTTTGAGGGATGACCTAAATCTTTCATGCAATGCACACCACCATTTACCCTACAACTCATCTCCTACCAAAACCTAAGTCAGTCAAGCGCCCGTCAACGAAATTCATCAAATACAAAACATTCCCCCTTCAAAAGCAACCCACTCTTAAAAAATAAGTCAAAAACAACAAATATCCCAACTCACATGCCACAACTTCACGACCAACAAACTCACTCAACAAAATCAAAATCCTAAAAAAATCCGTTCAATTCAAATGAAATTGAACCCATTTTCAAACAATTATAACCCCTAAAAAGACAAACCCTTCTACCGTAGAAACCAATCACATTCCAATGAAATTACGACCAATTTAATGAAGTTCAGGTCTTTTTCAAACACGAGACCACCCAAATTGAATGAAATTCATAACTTACCCGATTCAATTTAACTTTGTTGTTCTACGTCATACGTTGTTGCTACTGTTTGTTCTACTTCTTCTTCTTCTTCTTCGTCTTCTTCATCGTCGTTCTCTTCTCCCACCTTTAGCGCCTCTGTTGTCGATGAACTTAGCTCTCATTTACTCATCTCTCTGTCTCTCTCTCTCAATCAGAATTGGGATCCTTCAATTGGAAATCAACTCAAATTATTAAAGGGTTTTTTTGTTTGGTCAACTGATTACTCTAGGACCCATATACATTACCACTAAACTGACACCAGCTTGTCCTTAGAATTTTTGCATGTCACTACAAATTAACTCAACATTTGTAGGTCAATTCCTGTATTGGAAGTCCTTGACTGCTAGAGTGCTTGGTCCTGCTACAGTTTTATGTGGCTGACAAGAGTTTAAAGTCTGAAAAGTCAATCCTGACTTTTGTCCTCCCTCTCTTTGGGTATGTTGAATTTTCCTCTCCGTTTTATATGTATGAAAGATTGGTGAGGGTTGTTATATTCAGAATGCTTGATGCATTATTCTGCCATAATTTCTAGCTACATTAACATATAATATACTTCATATCTTCGTTAAACCCCTCTGGCTTTTACCAATTTTTCCTCTCTGCGCCTCCATTCCAGGTGAGGGTTGTTATATTCATGTCTTTTTACGCTTGATTGTCGCTCTACTGTTTGTGATTCTCCGCATATTTCAATTGTATTTCGAGTCATGCTTTGTTTTTCGTATGTTGTCTGCTGGAAGGGCAGCCGGTCAAAGTCTGCATTTCTGAGATTCTGACTATAAACCTATCTAATTTCCTCATTTTTGAGTCTTTATGCTTCTCTAGGATTCGCTTGTCAGGAATTATGCCCAACTCTAAAACGACTAGTGAAAAGAAATTAGAAATATGCAGAACTGATTTAGGATGAACAATATCAAGAATTTAATATAAATCAACAAACACTGTTTAATATGAAAAACCCAATTTGGGAAAAACCATGGCTGTATGAGCACAAACAAATCACTATTATGAGAGAGTATAAGAATGATGTCAAAACCCCAAGACCTACCAAACTCGAGATATCACAATGTCACATCACTCTACTCATAATAGCACTTTTCAATTGGATGCTCTCCAATTGGCTCTCCCTCATTTATGTCAATGCTTGGATTATTCCTTTAGCTAGGATAGTCATGGGACACCCCCAAGGGCTCCCACCTGGGTGACCTCTCACCCCTCTTCGTTCGCCCACACTCAAAACGTGTACATAAGCCCTCCTTTTAAATAGGAAAGGAAACACCCTAAACCAACGTTGACTCCCACTGCAATTACATAGCCATAAAACCAAACCATCAATGCAAGAAATGCTTGAAAGCAGATGAAACAAGCAGCATAGGAAGCATCAATAGCCGACACAGCCGTGTCTGCCAGGGGCTGGCTGCAGCTCTGCCATTCTGGGAGTGGAAAACGGCCATTCCTCTTGTCCACTCGGGTCGTGATGCTAGAAACTTGATACCGAGTGAAAGTAAAGATAGTGTTGGGGTTGAACTTGATTTTTGGCCATCATCTGATGTTCATGTATATACAGCTTGGTTGATATCAATTATTGTCTCTACTGATTAAAAGCCGGATGCTTTTTGCTTATTTTTCTGTCGTGTTTTTAGCTTGTCTATGTAATTTTCTAGGAAGCTGTTCTGTTTTAGTTGTCCTCCCTTATTAGCTGATTTTGGGGAGTTTCATTCTCAAGCAGAAACAAACCCTCTTGAATCCCAGCATTTATCATCACCCATAATTTTTACTCACATCCAATGCACAGTTTGGGGGGCTGGAGTCCCTTAGGTAAGTGATTTATACTTACACAAATTTTAGAAAAATACCTGTTTTGTTTTCAGAAACCCCTTAAAATTTGCCAACATCCCCAATGTCATACAATCTATGGGAAGTTCGCTTTTATAGTTGAGCGTTTTTCGATTCTGTTTTTGAAACAATACAAATTAGGATGCTGTCCTAATATTTTTGTTTTCTGTTGTTGTTAAGGCAGGAAGTTTTGGCAGATTTTTCTGTATAAGCATACGACATAATTGCTTATATAGACTGGTGATGACTTGCTTCTGTTTCCCTTGTGGAGGGAGCACAAGGTCTTCTGCTGAACCAAGTTTAGAGATTGATGGAGGTATAAACAAAGCATTCCTGTTTAATACTGTTTTATGCCTCATTGGACAAATTTTTAATGTCTGAGATAGGTTATTTGGAGTTCTCACTAGCTTCGAACTTTAGCTGAGGGCTTAGTGTCAATGTCTGGGGTTGAGCTTGGTTTATTGATCAAGTTAAGGTTATTAGAATTCCTTGTGGTTATCGAGGACTGCCTTTTTAAAATAAATTCTGCACATTTGATAAGACCTAGCAAACAGGTCTTTTTTGTTGAATCAGAATTAATGGATTTTTTTCCTCTCCTTTTTTTAAGCGGGGGAGGGGGAGGGGAGGGGGATTCATGTTTGAATACTCATTTGTCCCATAAGATTTTGAAGGATTTGTAATGAGGTAATCTGGATTGGCTGAGCCTCTTTGGGTAAATTGAGCCCAAAATCATGTTGTTCTCTCAGGTTTTGGTTTGGCCCTGATTCAAGCCATCGAGGATGGTAATCAGGTTTTCTTTTGCCTATCTTATGTGAGTCATACTCTATTGTTAATCCTCTGTCAATCTCTTCTCTTCCAAGTGAGGGCTTGAGGAGTGCACTGTAGTTAATCATCTGCCAGTTTAATGTTAAGGAGCGCTCTATTGAGCATTCCCGCATCTGAAAAAGGGAGGAAGGCCGACCAACAAGGACTTCCCTAATTTTTATTGGTTTTGGGATGATCTTCACTTGGCTTGTGTGAGGCCTAAATGTCTTCCATGTGTGGAATTAAAAATTTACATGTAAGCTGGTAGTTGATACTGAGGTGGAGGTTCTTTCTGTTTTCATCTACGCTCAAGCTTCAGTTGGCCAAATCAGTTGACGTTTGTGTCTTAGCTATGTGGATGCTCCATCTTGATGAACTGAATTATGTGCTGGTTATTGAAGCAGTGCATAAAAAGGTTTCCTTATGTGTTCTTTGGAGCTGTCTCTGTAAATAGCTGGGTTTCTCTCAGATGCTGTCAGTTTTCTTTGATCTCAGCATCTGTTTACTCCTCTCTCTCTCTCTCAGATGTCTGGATCTCAGCATTTGGTATATATAGGATATGTCACTGTAAACATAATTGACGTATGCACAAGTACTGGTCATTTTGACTTATATATGGATACTACTTAATGGTAAAAATTCCTTCATTGCATGAAGCCATACCAATCCAACACCTAAATTTCTTCTTAGGGCATGGTGTTCTAGTGCCTTTGGGGGAGGTCCTAGGGGTGGGGGATGTCCAATATGCATAGATTTCCCTCTGCAATTGAGTTGGAGGAAACTCTCTCCATTTGACCCAAGGTTAAGGTGGTATTGTGTTTCTACCGCTTTACACCCAAAGAGGTGTTTAGTGATACATTTCACTCTAATGCGATGAAATCCAAAACTGGTGAAAAACAAAATGTCTGACAGTAACTTTTAGCTCCATGAAAAGTGCTCACATCCGCCATTTCTAATGAAATGCTGTAGTGGACCTGTGCTGCAAGGTCATCTCCTATGTTGCACATACATTAACACCACGACATGGACATGGGACGACACAAACACGGGACATGGAAATTTTTAAAAAATCAAGATACGAGACACAATGTGGACACGACTAATTAAGAAATATTATTTTTTATTTTTCAGTGTTTGAATCTAATAATTATTAATTTAATACTAATAAAATTATGAACTTCAAGAAATTTGAGTATTTTTAAAGATTGAAATTTTACATTTGTTTAAGAATGAAGAATAGGCAAATTGAATATGATTCTATTTTTTTCAGTATTTGAATTTCAAAATTATTGACTAATAAATTATGAATATACAGAATTTGAGCATTTTTAAAATGCCAAATAAAAAAACCCAAATCATCAATTTTTAAAGATTGAAATTTTAAAATTGTTTAAGAATGAAGAATTAGGCAAATTGAATATAATTCTATCAAGAAACCCAAGGGAAAGATTTAGCCAAAACAAATAAAGGCCCAAGGGATATGTTGGGATTGTTGTTCCTTGTATTGCATAAGAAATTAATAAGGTTTGCAAAAAAATATAATAATAAAGCAAATTGATCTCATACTTGTCTCATATTATGATAGTTTCCTAATTGTAATTACCTTCGAATTTCAAGTTTCGTAAGCTAGATAAACATGTTTTATTAAATTACAATTAAGGATTTAAAGTATCATTTTCGATTTTTAAGACAATGTGGTGACACACTTAAAAATTGGCTCCTTGCATCGAACACTTCTAATATCGCGTGTCTGACACGTGTGTCTGAATTTTTCCTCACTTTTTTATTTGTTTTAATTATTTGGTGAGTTAGAAACGTGTTGAATATGTTTTGATGTTGGACATGTGTCTAACAGACACGGGGCCCCTAAAAGTGTTTGTGCTTCATAGGTAATCTCTATTCGACAAATCTAGGACTTTGGCTTGACATCCTAAGAAATGTGCATGTTCCAATGCTTTATTTGTGAGTTTGGGGTTGCGTGATTAAGTTATTCCTTGCCAACCTCATAAGTTCGATGCCTAGTTAACTGACTTCAATTGTTGGCCTCAAATGCTGGGTGTGATGAAATCCATATATTTGTGTATGTAATTTGGGGTTCTGAGCTCCAAGCCTTGATCTATCTTGTGAAGCTATTAGATCTTGAATTTGTTTGAAATCTACTGCACAATATTTATGAATATTAATAAAATTTGTGAACCTTCCTTCTGATTTCAGGTTGTCATAATATAAAGTTCTATACTTACAAGGAATTACAGCTTGCAACAGTTGATTTCAGCAAAGTAAATAAAATTGGGGAGGGAGGTTTTGGGCCTGTCTATAAGGTGATTTCTTGAGATGCACTAATCATTGGCAGAGATTTGTTGTTCACGTATTACTGATTTTTTAGGACCTCTGTTTTCTGTCAGGGCAAGCTCAGAGATGGCACCATGGTCGCTGTTAAGGTGCTTTCAGCTGAATCAAGGCAGGGTTTGCATGAATTCTTGACAGAATTAACTGTTCTTGCAGATGTAGACCATGAAAACTTGGTTAAGCTGTTAGGTTGCTGTGTGGAGAGAAACAATCGAATTCTGGTGTCGGGTTATCTTGAGAATAATAGCCTTGCACAAAGTCTTCTTGGTAAGCGTTATGTTCTATTATTGATATCGAAGCTATCAAGTCCCGGCTTTTGCTTGGATGATGATGTCAATGTTCTACTGAGTTTATAGGTCAGAGCCACAACACCATCAACTTCAGCTGGAGGACAAGGAGAAACATATGTATTGACATTGCTAGAGGGCTTGCATTCCTTCATGAAGAAGTCCGACCCCATATCATACATAGAGATATTAAAGCAGGCAATATCCTCCTTGATAGGGATCTTACAGCCAAAATTTCCGACTTTGGTTTGGCAAAACTAATTCCGGCAAATATGACACACGTCAGCACTAAAGTTGCAGGAACTCTGTGAGTTAACTGATCTTCCTTTGAGTCTTTGTTGCTCTACTTGTTCTTTAAATGTGTAACTTAGCAATGAACCTTCTTGAGAAATGTGGAATATGAGACTCAACTGGTGGTAAACCTTTGGCCATGTCTACCTTGAATGGAAGAGTGTGCTAGGTTGCATTTTGAGATTTGTAAATCAGGGTTTACGATTTATGGTTTGCAAACTGAAGTTTTATTTGACCAAATCTGCAACAATTGATTAAGGACTTCTGCTCAAATTTGTCATCGTTCTCATTTGGGAAAATTTGATTTGTAGGGAATTTATCAAATCTCTCTCTCCTACACCTTACCCCAACCTGCTGTGAGGTGTGCAAACCACAGCACCTTCGCGTCCTGTGAGGTGCATCTAAGGCACACACTACATCTCGCTTTACAGATTCGCCCCTCGCCTTGAGGTGCTTGCCTCACTACGCGTTGGCACGCCTCAGGCATGCTTTTTAAACTAAAATCAATGTATGACACCGGTAAGAAAAGTAAGATAGGTTAGACCAATTGATGGATTAATAGCCTGTTACTCTTCACCCTCTTTTTGGAAATCACCTTAAGCAGGACGAAAATATCCCCATCCTCTCTTTCATTGGCTTAATTTCAGCTGATTTGGCTTCATATAATATGTTGATGAGAAGTTCTTGCTAGTTGCTACACTGTTCATAGGGTCGTAATTTTACATAAATGAGTCCTCCAACATGTGAGTTTCCTTTTTTTGAGCTTAAAAACATTTCACACATCTTATTGCTACTTACAAGTGTTATGTGTAGAGGATATTTGGCTCCTGAGTATGCGCTACGTGGCCAGTTAACAAGGAGAGCTGATATTTATAGTTTTGGTATTCTCCTCTTGGAAATTGTCTGTGGTAGATGCAACAGGAACAAGAGGTTACCTCCTGGAGAACAATATCTTGTTCTGAGGGTAATGAACCTTTTCCATTTGTTTAATTTGTATACTTCTGAATGAGAACTGATTTTACCTACAATTTGTATCATGAATATCGTGAAGGGGTCATCACCACTGAAATAGAATAAGGGATTAGTTGGGTAGTGGATATATACGTGCTATGTTACTCTTCATATTACTTGATGTTCTATTCGACGATTGGCCCTCGAATATGGTATGAACACTAAGATCTCATTTCAGAACAAAAAAGTAGGCAAAATTTTCAGGAAATGGACAACTTCAAGGCTAAATATCTTATATTGTCCATTTTCTGGGGCTGGGGTGAGGGAGAGGAGGGTGTATCTGTTGAACCTTATATCTATTTAACACCACTAACTTGCTCTACTCCAAAGAAGTCGATGATACTTTAGTGATTTTTGTTTTTTTACAAAAATCACTACAGCTTGTTAATTCTTTTTGGCTTTTCCAGCGTCCTTATTTCCTGCCTTTATGAATTTCTTATGCTCTATGACACCAGTTCCTAGTTTATTTTATTCAGTAGGTTAGTCCAACCAAATCTGTACCCCAAAAGTCTCACCGCTAGTTAGGGTGTTTGGTGGGGGAGGGGGGTTGACGTAGTAGCTTTACCCTGTAATTGCAAAAATTACAGAGAGATTAGTTCAATTAGGCCCTTTATTTATTGAGTAGGTCGGTGTTCAAAGTAATCTTAGAAAAGGAAGCTTTTGCACAAAGCTGGTCTTGTGGTCCTTATATTGATCCTTTTGCAAGTGATAGGGTCTAATTCCATCTTTAGATTTCCCACTGAAACCTAAACATTTACTCCAGATTTTCTGGTATTTCACTTAATAAGGAGACTTCCCATGACATGACATGGACACCTGTCATGTCACGCTGATAGGAATTTTTTCCAAAAAAGGGATATGACACATAAAATGTTCATGTGTTGATGAAAAGTTATTTACTTGATTACTCGTGCGTTTGCAACTCGTTCTCTGTTTTTAGCTTTGGGAGGGTTATGCTTGGTTGGGAACCATGCCAAATTCCTCATAGTTAGTGTGCTTTATAAATTTCAATAACAAATCCGATTTCTTTGTACCAATTGGTATGTTTTTCACTTGGATTGAGAGTCTACAAAAATGTGAGTGTTTGACACGTGTTGGATATGCGAAGTCATGGAGAGTATATGTGCGTCTTAGCCTACTAATGCCAAGTAAAATCCCCAGCTTGTGCGGCTGTTGATGTTAGCCATTGTGATGAATTAGCATTTTGTTCATAGGTTTCTCATCCATTTGCGCTTTTGGGCTATGTTCCATTTCCAATACACCCATTTAATATTCTGGGAGAAATTTTATTTTCCAAAAAACATGTGCATTCATTGAGGCTTTTGTAGGGCAGACTTTATGTAGCCTCTGAATACGCTGTTTAGTAGATTATAAAGATGGATTATTTGTAATGTTGCAACTTGTTCAATGATCTTAATTGTAATCTTACTACTTTTCAGAGGTTTCCGATATGCTACATATTTCAGACTCCTTTCTAGCTTCATTTAATTTATTTTTAAAATATTCTTAAAGCTTATTTTCCTAAAGTTTTAGTGGGTCTTATAGGAATATTCCTACTTGCAACGGTAAGGTTGCATAAAACATGACATCACCAAACTCCAGGATTGCCAGTATTGACTTTGGCTTATTGTTATCACTGATTCGGCTGGGCTTCTTGTTATAGTTTTTCGTGAATGTTCCATAGTTTGAGTTTCAAAAACTTTGGAGAACATTCTTGCCATCACCTAAGCCAGTTTCAGCTGCTTAACTTTTGAAATACTGTTATTCATAGTCAAAGATCTTATTGGGTTTAACCTTATTCAGGCATGGAGAATGTTTGAAAAAGGGGATCTTCTGGAGTTAGTAGATGAATCATTCAGAGTGGATCTTGACATTGAGGAGGCAAACATATTTTTAAAGATAGCTCTCCTTTGTACCCAACAAATACCAAAACTCAGACCAACTATGTCCACTGTGCTCCGCATGCTAGAAGGTGAGGTGGATGTTTCTGAATTCAGCATAACACAACCTGGTATTCTTTCTGAGGTGATGGATGCCAAAGGAAGTGAAAATCCTGATGAGCTTACGGCTGTGGACAAGAAGAATGCATCATCCAACTTCTCCCCAAGTTATGGCTCCTCATCCTTGCCCTCCAATCCCACTTGTGCAACAGTAACATTCACCTCAATAAGTGCCCGAAGTAACTGAGAACATGAGGTAGATTTGCTTTTCTTTGAAGCATTTCTTAGATAAATTATATAACCTAAAACAGTCATACATGGTTTTAGAAAGTGACGAACAGATATTGTCACTAAGTTGAATTAATATGGGGTAGTCATTTAGGATTTATTCTTGTTGACTGAAAATGTATCTGATAGTGTAATCTTTTTGACTTAAACAATTCCATTATTTGTCTGCACCATTTGAGAATGGATCAACATTTAATCACTACAGCTTTCATCATGGTCAAAATTCTTGTAGGACTTCTGCTCTCCCCACCCCTCGAAAGTTCATTTTTGCCCCGCTGATGTTACTCAAACTCTTCAATTTTACGCACATAAATGTACCTATGTTGAATACTTGAGATATGGACATTGTAAAGTAGATTAAAAATCCACAACAATTTCTTGAAATAGCCAAATCCAACACTTGGACACATCAACATCTGGCACATGTATCCAATTCAACTAACATTGCTTTCCTCTAAATTTATAAATCATTCTGTGTTTTTCACGTTATTGCCATAGAAAATAATTCTTTTCATAATACAAGAAAGAGCTTCATGTTCTCCTTTTCTTGCCTCTGTTTTACTTTTTCTTGTTGCACACGTGTGCATGCTGCACACGTGCGTGTGCATGCTGCACACGTGCGTGTGCATGCTGCACACGTGCGTGTGTGTATGTGTGTGTTAGGCACTAACCCTGGAAAGTTGTTTGGATTGGGCTTTGACTTTAGTCACTTTGCTGGTCAGATTAGATCTGAAGTTTATGACATGGACAGTTCGTCTGCATTTTTGGTTCAGGTAATCTATGTCGTGTAATATTTTAGGATTTGGTTGGGCATGGATTGGGTGAATACTTGATCAAGCCATTGTCAAGCTTGGTCATTGACATTTAGTTGGACAATCATTACAAACAGGTGATTAGGTCAACGTGGTTTTGGCCTGGTCATTCTAAATATGGTCTCCCAGCTTCAGGTTTCTTTACTTTTATGTTGGCTAAATGATTTGTTTAAAATCAGAGACTGAGTTTCAGGTCTTTTGGATCCCCTTATCAGGCAGTCTGGTGGACACTTTAGTCATTCTGTCTGAAGTTTTGTTCAACAATCTGGAGATCAGATATAAAGCATCTGCACTTGCGTATCATGTGAAGGAGATCTTGAGCTAAGGGATGTGTTCTGAATTTTCTTGAATGCAAGTGAAGTGACCGATTTGTTCCCCATCTGACCAAAGAAAATCTACGAGTGTTAGTTGGTCTCCTGTAATAGTGTCTCTTTGACTAAGCTATGCATGAGTTGATAGAGAGAGTTAGCTGCATTATTGACTGGCTAGCACTCATTTTGATTTCTTCCTGCTAGTAAAACAACTAGGTAGGAGATCAGGTTAGAGTACGTGGTTAGTAGTTAACGTGTTTGAATGAACTATAACAACTATGTATTTGAATATCTTATTATCCACTGAATACTCACGTAAAACACGGATAATTATCCATCATCCTCTCATTACCCATTCTTAATGGATAATACCCACCCAAGTTGGCTGGTAAGGGTGGGTATCCAGTTAATGGGTACCAATTCCCACCCCTAATAATAGTGGCATTTCTCTTCAGACAGAATTAATGCAAACTCAGTTGAGGATTTCCTACTTTGCCAACTCTGCAGTCACAATCCTTCTGCCACATGGATAGTAGTGGAGGTCAGAATTTTAACATTATCAAATTATACATGGGCTACAGGAGTTATTACTCTAAGCATGTATTTACAACTGCATGGTCATGTTCGTAGTAAATTATTATCCTTCTGGAGTTCAGATGCTTTTATAAAGCATGAATTTTAACACCCCAGCCCCAGCCCCAGCCCCAGCCCCAGCCCCAAGACAAATAAAAAGAATATGCTTATATTTCGTTTGGTGTTGAACATTTATTTTTCTCAAATATTATGTTCCTAGGAGGGATTCATGGTGGTCTTCGATATGTTAGTAAAATAACAGTTTTATTGTTTGGTAATATTAACCTGAAGAAAATAACATATCAATTATTATCAATGGTTGTCTACCAGAAGAAAATGACAAAAGTTAGAAAAAATCACATTTTATTGTTGATCTTGTTCCCTGTGTAGAACTCTGTTTTGTTTTGATTTTTGTTGATTGTTAGACAAATCAGTCAGTTTCTCTTATATTTACGTTGCTTCTATAAAGGTCGATTTTCAGATGTTACAATGTGTGAGTTCTATAATGTTATGGCTAGACTTGTCAAATCGGACAGGTGGGTTGATACGGGGTTGGGTGTATTTAAGTCGGGATAAAATATGGGTTGGGTGTATTTCGGGTTCGGGTAAAATATTGGCGGTTGTATATTGGATTATACGGGCTTTGGGTCGACCTAACGAGTTGAGAACATCTCTTTTGTCGGTTATCTTTCTCTTGTCAATTATACAAACCCGACATATTTTGTGCTTAAAATTATACATGGTTTTACGAAAAAAATATAGTATTTGTATTTTCTAAAAATAATATTCAAAAATTTCATTATGGCTTTTGCATGAGGACCTCGTTGAGTCAAGCAACATGATTGCTTGGCCTGTTTGAATAAGGTCAATGACATGTTGGGTCAATAATAGGTTGGATAATGAATTAATCTATTGATAACTCGTTTAAGTTTCGATGTTTATTTCATCTCTTTTATTACTTAGTTAAATGTATTATCAATAATTTACAAGTAATAAAGATTAATATTATAAGGAGATTTTTATGTACATTTACTTCATTTAAAAATATATCAAGAAACGGTTGACCTCGGTTGGCTCAATCAACCCATTTTATTCATTGGAAAAATTTATCTCCGTCTTAATCATACCCATTATCCATCTTAGACGTTATGATTCAAGTATAATTATAAAAGTTTCAAGTCAAGGAGGTCGGTGGCATGATGGCCATTGACTCTATCCTCCACCCACTCCCCAGGGTTCGAATGCGAGGAGATCAATATTCCTCAATTGTGAGGATATTGTGTGTGGTGGAGGATTGGGCTTGACAGCCCCTATCCCCTAGCTCGTTAATCCTGTTGGGCTTTCCACGAAATAGGGGCCCAACAGTGGCTCGCTACCCAAAAAAAAATTATGAAAGTTTCAAATAAATGAGAATTAAAGATTTACAATATAAATTAAAATTATTATTTTTGTTTGTAACATCAAAATTCTATATTATTATAATGTCATTTTTGTAAAAGAAAAAGTATATTATTTAAAATGTGATTAGACATATTCAATTCACTAAAAGTACAACAATATAATTTTGTATATTTTTAATATATCGCATCATTTGAATCCATACATATTTTGTTGAAATTTTTATTATGTACAATTTTTGTATATAATTTTTTTATGAGAAATAACTTGCGAAAAGAAATAGTATTAGTCGTTGTTTATAAATTATTGCGATAACTATGTAACTTCTCTTCAAATGATGTTGTATAACAAATAACAATTACTAAATGAGTGATAACAACATGCGATAAAGAATTAAAGCAACCAAAACATAATTAAGGGAAAGCGATAACGACGGAAATAGTAAAGCGATAAAGGAAAAGTGCATAATTATCCGAGTCATAAAGAAATGGAATTTTACGAGTCTAATATCTATTATACTAAAATTCCATCCGAGTCGATCTAGAAGCAAAGCAAGTTAGATAAATAAAATTAGAGTGGAAAGACTTGATCTAGACTGCCAATGTTCAAACCAAGCATGTTGACTTAGAAAGATGAATTAACATAGTAATCCAATCAAACTTAGATCATGAAGTCGGAGCGAGTTTATACAAAATAGAACCAGTGTTTGAACATGTAATATATCCGAGTGTTGTTTGAGTGACTCGGAACTATGTGTGAAATGATAAACAAGAATATGCTTTATGAGTCAATCGAGTCAAAAGAGAATATATACTATAGATTTTTAACACTCGAAAAGATGCTATATCACTCGGAAAAGTCTATTAAAGCGAGATAGAATGACTTTTAATCGGAACCTTATGAGAGATGTAGTCTTATACCGATCCCTTGATGGAACTCGGAATGATATATATGTAAGGTCCGAGTCATTAAGTCTCATTAGTTTGAGCACTAGTCTTGAGTTCTCTTAGAGTAAGTCTCGGTTTTCCAATTCATTTTTCAATGAGATGCTCTCATAAGTAATTGACTCAAGTTGTTCTTTAAAGCGAGAAGAATCGGAATTAGACTTTTCTTCCAATGTAAAAATATATTTGACTAAATCAACTTTGGAAATTTGAGGAAGTATTCAATTACCTCCTGAGGGTTTGTTTCCTCACTGTCTCGAGTGATTTAAGTCCGACTCTATTTCAGCTTACGAGTCGGAGAGTGTCATCGGACATCTTAAATCATCCGAGTCCTCATCGTCTTCGATGAGTCTTCATCACTCCAAGTGGTCATCATAGCCTTTTTCTTCTTTTTGTCTCTCTTCCTTCCGGGACGAGTCTTTGACTATGTGTTCCTTGCTCGCCACATTCAAAATAGCCGAGTTCTTAGTTAAAGATAACTTTCAAGGGGAAGAATGTTTACCTTTTCTGTCCTTTTTTTTCTTTCTTGTAGAACTCTTCTCTTGGCTTCTTATCCCATCTTTTGTGCTTCATCATTCTTTTGAAGCCTCTAGTAATGAGTGCCATGGGATCCTCTTACGTGTCGGAGGAACTCGGATTTGCTTCTCTGTTTTCCGAGGCCTTCGGTGCAATGTTCTTTTTAGTGTCGACCTCTGCATCCTCCTCTTCTAGGTGGATCTCAAGGGTGAGTAGCTTCCCAATGAGTTCGTTTGGCTTCGATAAGGACGGAGTTACGAGCCTCTTTAGTGGCTGTCACCTTGGAACCCCATCTTTTCTTGGGTAGACTTCGAGTATCTTTCTGCACATTTCCTCGTGGAAAATCTTTCTACCCGGATATTTGAGATTGTTAGTAATCTCGGTGAAGCGGATGAACATCCGAGTGATGTTCTCTTATGGCTCCATCTTGAACAGCTCGTACTTGTGAAGATATTGGCTTATCTTCGCTTGTCTAACCTCGGCTTGTGCCTTCATAAGTGTTGGCAAGTGTTTCCCACACTTCTTTGGTCGTATCAAAGGTCGACACTCGGTTGTATTCTTTAGAGCCGATGGCGCACATCGGAATGTTTATCGCCTTGAAGTTCTTTCCGAACTTCTCTGCTTCATCGAGTGGTATACTCGGACTTTGTTTTGGGCACAAGTCTTGTTTCTTCCATCTTCATTGGAATGTAGTTCCCTACTTGTATCGTGATCCAGCGAGGAACTTTCCATGAGTTTCTTCCAGAGTGCACAAAGTTAGATCCTTTGAATTTTGGTGGTCTGTTGGAAGATCTTCTTTCATCGAACTCTCTATTGTTATGAGCCATTTGATCTTTAAACCTTTGGATGATTAGATCCTTTACGAAAGGTTAGGCTCGATACCAATTGAAGGTTTGCTCTTGGAAAGAGTTAGTCACCCGAGAGTGGGGCTGAATAGGGTGATTGGCAAATTTAAACAAGTAATGGAAGAATAAGACTAGACAAGACTACGAGGAGAGTCCGAGTTTAGATTGAACTCGGAAAAGTACTAACTCGAAAAGTTACGTGGAAACCCTCCTAGTGCAGAAAACCACGGTCGGTGCTAATCCAAGCACTAAGTCAAATCCATTATTTTGAATCCACAAAATACGGTAGAAAGACTCAACCAAAATTGCTCCCTTAGACAATTCCTTACAAGATTTTTCCTAGACTCGAAATTCCCTTATCCGATCTAGTACTTCTTAACTCGGATAACCTTTACGAGTTAGAGACAAGCTGAGTTGAGTTAACCTTTATAGCTCGGTCAAGGGACCTTACTCGAAAGTAAGAATGAGTGTTTGTAAATTGATTATAAGACCTTACAACTCGGAAAGATATTAAGTACGAGTTGGAGTTGTAAGTAGAAGATTAAATATGAATACAATGAATTTGCTTAAGTACGTGTATTGACAATTAGTTTAGCAATCTTCAAGTCTTGAGAGTTGTCTTCTATTTATAGATAACCAAGCAGACTAGCCGTTGTGACTATCTTCGATCTGGATGTACTTTGTGACTCGTTGCGATGGTCTTTCTAAGTCACTCGGAAAATATCCGTTGAGGTGTGTACGTTGGGCAACGGCTCTTGATTCCTTTGGAAGTCCCAATCCACTTGGTGGTGTCCGAAAAGTAGGGTGGAAACTACCGTTGAGCTTAGCGTTGCAGATTTCCAGTTTTGGAAACAGACAACCACGACACGGTGTCCGGGCCTAAATCGGAGGTAGGAAAAAGCCTTGTCTGCTGGTGATTTGACATCTTGAAGCCCGTTACTTTTGTATTTCAAAAAATAGGATAACCTCGTTTGAATAACCTACAAAAGTAAATCAATTTGGTTCTCAAAGTATAAAATACTTTGGTCCAAGATTAGACACGAGATAATAATTTAATTAAGACAATTAAGTGCGTAATTATCCGAGTCCTAAATGAGTGGAATTTTTGAGTCTAATATCCATTATACTCAAATTCCATTTGACTCGATCTATTAGTAAAGCAAGTCAAATAAAGAACATCGAGTAGAGAGACTTGATCTAGATTACCAATGTTCAAACAAAGCATGCTAACTTAGAAAGACGAATTAACACGAGTAATTCAATTTCACGTAGAACATGAAGTCGAAGCGAGTTTATGCACATTAGAGCGAATGTTTGAATATGCAATATATCTTAGTGTTGTCCGAGTGACTCGGAATTGTGTGTGAACAGAGTATGCTTTACGAGTAAGTCGGTAATCAAGTGAGAACATATGCAATGGTTTACGTAACACTCAAAAAGATTCTATATCACTCGGAAAAGTCTCTAAGAAACTTAGAATGACTTATAATCAAAACCTTATAAGAGATGAAGTTGTATACCTGATTCCTTGATGGAACTCAGAATGATGCATATGTAAAGTCCGAGTCTTCAATCTCCCTCTTTTTGATGAAAGGCATTCCATACTTAGATAGAAACTTTGTTAATGATATAGATCTGGTTTTTCATCCTTTCTAAAAGGATAAGTCAAAAAACATGATAGAATTGTTTAGAGTGTTAGAGCTATAGAATGAAGCTTATATTCTGTTAGAGCAAATAAAGCTTGGATTGCGAAAGAATATCGGAGCAAAAAAAATAATTGCGAGGATCGGAGCAATGATAGATCGAATTGTTGAGTCGAGCAAATAGAAAATTACTGAGCAAGAAATTGAAACTCGGGAGTAATGAACTCGAAATATTTGCAACTACGAACTATTTGCAACTCGGAAGGCATTAAACGAGATTATTAATGAAATTTCATTATAATTTAAACTAAAAAGTTACACAAAAGAGGGTGACGAAACTCCCCTAAACAAGACAACAAATTTTTCTAACTATTCTCCCCTTTGCCTTTCGAAAAAACAAAAAGAGAAAGAATGTATCAAGTAGATACAGATTTGATGTCTGGACAAAAAAAAAAAATTTTAAAATAGAAAAAAAATTAATATGGAGGAGATGGAGCAGTTTGAGTCGAGGATGGTGGACCGAGTAGTGCGCCTTCATTGATATGATCCGGAAGATGTTGACGAACTAGGCAGGGGTAGCACCGGGATCTCCGGAATGGGCTTAGCTCGTGTGGCTGACCCGGAACTAGGTCGTCAAGAGGCTCATCCTCCGGGAACTCAACTAATGGAGGGGTGTGCTTAGGGCGACCAGCTGCCGGCCGACCATGGTCGGCAGGGTCTTCGACCCACTCGGACTCACTGTCCGAGCTGATCATTTCCGGTTGAGATTTTGGAGCACCTTGGCCCTCTGTTGTTCGCTGTTGCTTATTCCGCTTCCTTCTCCCCTTCCTTGGATGGAGCTGCCTCAGCCGCGAGGCTTCTCCTCTTCTTCTTCTTCTCCTTCTTCTCCTCCTTCGAGAGGAGGATTTGGCTTGACTCGAGGATTCTTTAGATGTATCCGAGTCCACCGGATCTCGAGCCACCTTGGAGCGCCGTTCCTTAAGGAGCTTAATCAGCTCCTTCTACTCCTTAACCAGTGCCTTCATCTCGAGAAGCACGTCCTGCTACTCTCGGATTTGGGATTGGGCTGTTTTCGGTTAATGGTCATAGATTGAAGGACAGTCTTGAATGACCAGAAGGGTGTCCTTGAAATCGGTGGACACCGAGGAAAGCTTGTCCATGATAGCGAGAGGACACGGCAGAAGAAAGAATCGAGAAACACCTGAGGTGGAGGCACCCCAGGTGGAGGAGGTAGAGAGAGAGTGGGTGAGTGCGAGTCCGAGGCGGAGAAGGTGGCCTCGGTTCGAGCTATGAACCCATACACCCGGTTGGGTCTCCTGGTATCCATACCCAAGGAGTTCCTTTTTGCCAACAACAATGGCAGCCTCGAAACCGCGTTAGGATTTGAGGGAAGAGGAACTTTGAATTGTTTGAAGATGAGGGTGAGAAGAGCCCCGAAAGGAAGTGGGGTGGTCTTCTTATTCGAGTCCGAGCGAGCACAGCTGCCATCTGCTCAACTATAGCGGGAAAGAGGTCTACTTCGTATCCCTCTAGAATGTCGTACAGAGCTTTGAGATGCTTAGAGTTGCGGTTCTCTTAGCTAGAATGCTTGTGAGAAGAAGGTTCTCATCAGCGAGAAAACAAAGAAGGCGAGCTTCGATTTGAGTTGGGTCACGAGAGAAGTTTTTGCGTGACCTAGGGAATTCTTTAGCATACTTCTCAAAGAAGTCATCGGCAACCTCGTTGAAAGGTATGAGGTTGCTGTTCAAGAACATAGAAGATACTTTAAAAGGCGATGGAGAAGAGAGGTGTTGATGCGGACGGTTATGTTTTGAACTCTTGAGGTGAGGATACCCTCGGAGCTGGAAAGATTGGAATAGAACTCGAAACGAGTTACGGGTAAATGAAATCACTGAAACGAGAGGAAATTGTAGACCCCTATTGATTTGATGTGAGCCAACCACGAAAATTTTGTGGTCGGGAAGAATTTGTCATCCAACGTAAGGTGTTGGATGACAAGAGGTTTTGAAAGATTGGAGGGGCCTTCTTGGCTTTTGGTACGGGGTTTCTTGGTGGCGGAACCAAGAAAATTAGGGTGGGAACCTCTTTTCGGCATGTTTGATGTGAAAACAGAGAGAGAGATGAGCTTTTGTGAAAGAAAAGGAGAGAGATAGAGATAGCTCTACGAAAGTGAGCTGAAAGAAAAAATGAAAGAGTAGAAGGAGAGAGCTGAGAATGACATAGCTTACTTGAGATTACCTTCACTAAGCTTGAGAGCGACGAGAGTTTCTTTGACTACGAGAGAGCTTGCTCGAGTTGAAGTAATTGAGAGAGTGAAAGTAAGTAGAGAGTAAAGTAATGAAATAAAGGAAAATAGACGCTATTTATAGAGAAAAAATAGTCCTTCGAGAATTTGTTCGACTCGGCTCTTCAACGGTCACCTCGGATCGATGTGACTGTTCTGCTCTCCAACGGTAAGAATTCTAGCGATTGTCTCTCAACGGCTAGTTATCTGCTCGATGAGCGAGAGAGAGAGAGAGAGAAAGAAAGAAAGATTTTAAAAGAAATTTCTAAAATTCTCCACCGATCTAGAGATGATTTCGAAGTTTGATGTCCATTTTTCGCAAAATGCGAGTGTGACTCGGTTAAGTTTACGAGTGACTCGAAACTGCAAACAACTAATAACTTTTAACTCAGTATCACTAGTTCAACTGAACTAATGGCTATTGAAGAAGGTAAGCACACAACACATAATCATGCAAAGTAATTTTACTCGAAAAGCACATAATTATGCATTAATCATGTCAAGCTCATTCCCAATAAAACGAAATTGATCCTCACTAAGTGGCTTAGTAAAGATATCAGCTAATTGAAGATTGGTAGGAATGAATTCAAGTTCAATATCACCCTTTTCAGAATGATCTCTCGGAAAGTGATACCGACCTCAATATGTTTAGTCTTTGAGTGCTTGAACTGGATTCTTGGTGATGCTGATTGCACTTTGATTATCACACTTGATTGGAATTGATTTGAATGGAAGTCCAAGATCTCTCAAGTGTTGCTTCATCTATAAAATCTGAGCACAAGCATGCTCCAACTGCAATATACTCAGCTTCAGCGGTTGATAGAGCTACCGAGTTTTGCTTCTTTGAGTGCTAAGATATCGGGATTGACCCAAAGCGGCGAGCTCCTGTGTGAGCGAGTATGCTTTCGAGTCGAGTTAGTAATCAAGTGAGAACATATGCAATGGTTTCTATAACACTCGAAAATATTCTATATCACTCGGAAAAGTCTCTAAGACACTTAGAATGACTTGTAATCAAAACCCTATAAGAGATGACATCGTATATCTGATTCCTTGATGGAACTCAGAATGATGTATATGTAAAGTTTGAGTCTTCGACTTTTAAACAAGATAAATTCTAACTCGGGTCGAAAGAGGAATAGTGTAGGTATTACCTAATCTCTTACTCGAGAGCTTAGTCTCCTTGGTAGTTTCATCGAAATATAACAGTTGGTCTCGGTGATTCTTACCTCTTGACCTTTGTCGCATAATTGAGAGATGCTAAGTAGATTATACTTCAATCCCTTGACAAGACGAGACGGGGTTGACCAGATTATCTCCTTTTCCAATCTTGCCTATCCCAATTATCTTGCCCTTGCTATCATCTCCAAATGTGACTTTGCCTCCCTTGTAATCTTCTAACTCGGAAAAGAGTCTTTAATTTCTTGACATGTGGCGTGAGCATCCACCGTCCGGGGTCCAATGCCCTTTTATTCTTTTCTAAGCCACCGCAAGTCGAAACAAACTAACCTTTCTCACTTCCTCTAACGAACCCGGTAACTCCCTTTATTGTGGTCCTTATCTAAGGAAGAGGACTCTTGGGAACCCAGATTTGTATAACTTTGGGTTTGGTCCGATTCCGAGTCTTTCTTTTAGAGAAGCTGAGTCTGTGTCTCTTTCTTTTGAAAATCTTTTCTTTTAAAAACCGGTGGAGAAGGTTTTCTCCCGTAAGTCTGGTCTAGGCTTAGTCCTCTTTTCATTCTTATGAATGGGGCCATGCTCAGCCTTCCTAAACTTCATAGTTCCAGAATTATTTTTGAAAAGCTCGAGTAGGAATTGGATTCATCCTCGTTAAAATCGAGTCTTTCTTTTCGAAGGAGACACATTGAGACCCTAAAAGCATGTCAAGGTTTTTCTAACCTTGAGTAAATTTCAAAACAAGTTCTTGAGACTCATTGAGCTTTTGCTTAAGATGCTCATTTTCTCTTCTAAATGACTCGAGACTTAGTCTCATTGGATTGAGCACTAGTCTTGAGTTCTCTTAGAGTAAGTCTCAGCTTTTCTAATTCATTTTTCGGAGAAATGCTCTCGAAGTGATAGACTCAAGTTGTTCTCTAAATTGAGAAGAATCGAATTGGACTTCTCTTCTAAAGTATAAATGTATTTAGCTAAATCAACTTTAGAAAACTTGAGGAAATATTCAATTACCTCCCGAGGATTCGTTTCCTCGGTGTCTAAGTGATCCGAGTCTAACTCAAATTCGGTGAGTCCGATAATGCCATCGGACACTTTGAGTCATTTGAGTCTTCATCTTCTTCAGATGATTCTTCATCACTCCATGTGGCCATCATAGCCTTCTTCTTCTTTCTGTCCCTTTTTCTTCTTGGACAGTCTTTGACTATATGATCCTTCGCTGGCACATTCAAAACAACCGAGTTCTTAGTTAAAGATAATTTTGAAGGGGAAGAGTGTTTACCTTTTCTATCCTTCTTGCCTTTCTTGTAGAACTCTTCTCTTGGCCGTTTGTCCCATCTCTTGTGCTTCATCATTCTTTTGAAGCCTCTAGCGATAAAGTGCCATGGGATCTTCTTACGAGTCCGAAGAACTCAGATTTTCTTCTCTGCTTTACGAGGCCTTCGATGCAATATTCTTTTTAGTGCTGACCTTGGTGTCCTCTTATTCCGGATGGATCTCATGGGTGAGTAGCTTCCCAATGAGTTCGTCCGGCTTTAACAGAGAGGGGTTCGAACTTCTTCGATGGCTGTCACCTTGGGACCCCATCGTCTCTTGGGTAGACTTCGAGTATCTTTCTGCACATTTCCTCATGGCAAATCTTTCTACCCAGAGATTTAAGATTGTTAGTAATCTCGGTGAAGCGGATGAACATCTAAGTGATGTTTTCTTCGGCTCCATCTTGAACAGCTCATACTTGTGAATATATTGGCTTATCTTCGCTTATGTGACTTGGCTTGTTCCTTCGTATGTGTTGACAAGAGTGTTCCACACTTCTTTTGCTCGTGTCACAAGCTAACACTCTGTTGTATTCTTCGAGCTGATGGCGCACATCGGAATGTTCATCGCCTTGAAGTTCTTTTCGAACTTTTCGCCTCTTCAATGGTGTACTCGATCTTTGCTTTAGGCATGAGTCTTGTTTCTTCCGTCTTCATTGGAATGTAGTTGCCTTCTTGTATGATGTTCCATACCTCTTCATCGTGATCCGATAGAAAGCATTCCACGAGCTTCTTCCGAGTGTACGAAATTTTATCCTTTAAACTTTGGTGGTCTGCTGGAAGATCTTTCTTCATCGAACTCTCCATTGTTGTGAGCCATTTGATCTTTAGACCTTTGGATGGTTAGATCCTTTACGAAAGGCTAGGCTCGATACCAATTGAAGGTTTTCTCTTGGAGAGATTTAGTCACCCTATAGGGGGGTGAATAGGGTGATGAGATAATTTTAACAATAAATAGAAGAATAAAGTTTAAAGCAAACTTTGAAATTGTCCGAGTCTAGATTGGACTCGAAAAGGTGTAAACTCGTAAATTACGTGCAAACCCTCATGGGGTAGAAAACCACGACCAGTGCTAATCTAAGCACCAGGTCAAATCCACTATTTTAAATTCACAAAATACGAGTAGACGGACTCAACCAGAATTGCTCCCTTAGACAATTCCTTACACGATTTTCCTAGACTCGAAATTTCCTTATCCGATATAGTACTTCCTAACCGAGTTAACCTTTACAGCTAGGGACAACCGAGCTGATTTAACCCTTACAGACTCAATCAAAGGACCTTACTGAGAAAGTAAGAAGAAAGTTTGTGACTGATTACAAGACCTTACAACTTAGAAAGATGTTAAGTACAGAGTTGGAGTTGTAAGTAAAAGATTGAGTATGCATACAAAGACTTTTGCTTAAGTATGTGTATTGACAAATGGTTCCAACAATCTTCAAGTCTTGAGAGTTGGCTTCTATTTATAGATGACCATGCAGCTTAGTCTGTTGTGACTAGCTTCGATTAGAAGTCCTCTATGACCATTATAACGGTTCTTCGAGTCGCTCGGAAAAGATCCCGTTGAGATGTGAACGTTGTGCAACGGTTCTTGACTCCTTAGGATGTCCCGATCCACCGGTGGTGTCTAAAAAGTAGAGTGGAAACCACCGTTGAGCTTAGCGTTCAAGATTTCTAATTTTGGAAACAGACAACCCTAACACGAGTGTCTAGGCCTTGGTCGAAGTAAAAAAGCCTTGTACTGTTGGCGATTTGACATTTTGAAGTTGGTTACTTTTGTAATTCAAAAGTAAGATAACCTCGTTTAAATAACCTACAAAAGTAAATCAATCTTGGTTTTCAAAGTATAAAATACTTTGGTCCAAGATTAGACATAGATAATAATTTAATTAAGATAATTAAGTGCATAATTATTTGAGTTAGAAAAGAATGGAATTGTAACACCCCAAAACACCCCCTAGGAGTATTACATCGCGAGTTCTTTACCGGAACTCCCAAGGCTTTATTAAGTGTCGGTCGGCTCTCTAAATTCAACTTAGAGGTAATAAAGGTAATCTTCCAAAGAAATTTGGGATTTCCTAAAAATTTCGGCGAGTTTTGTTTGTAATACGGACTATCCCATAGGCTTAAAGCCTAAAACTCTACACAAAACCATAATCTAACTCGGCGAGCCACACGCTCAGAGCATACGACTCAACGACCACACGCCGGAGTCCAACCAATCATACAATAAAACTTAAGACAATCTAAATAGTTTACGGTACATCGAGTACAACTATATGAATTGAATTACAAGTACAATATTTAAAAATATAAGAATGCACGTCGGCCACTTGAGTCACTTTAGCAATCAACGATCGGCGGAGTCCGGAACAAGTTATGCGTAGATCATACCTTCCGATAATGCACCTGCACACTTGGGGGGAAGGGGAAATTTGTAGGGGTGAGCAATGATCCACGGGGCTCACCGGAGTCTTATACCTTAAAATGGAAATTCTTTACGCATATTACTCATAATAATGAGCTGGGCGAAAGCGTAATAATATAATGCAAATCTATATACTTTTCCAATGAAATCACTTGAAATCATTTGCAACATAAAACTCATAATACTTCAATCATTTGGAAGCACGATTTGAAATCATTTTAGGAATGGAATCACATTAAACAAGGTGGAATCATCTCGCATTTTCTTTCAAATACTTTCAGCCATAAGCCGAAAATTCTTTCGGGGCTTTCAATGATTGAACTAGCACCAGGCGGTTCTCGAGGGCATGACCTCCGACTCGGGTTCCCGGGATCTATCTCTAGTCAAATACACGGAAGGCTCCGCTTTCCTCGTCGGGAAAGAATCAACCTCTCCGGTTGATGGGCATCCTGATACGCAAGGACCCCGTGGCCTAATACGCACGACCACCTCCTTCCTCTCGGTCTAAACAATCTTAGCCCAAAATTCATTTAAACCGAAGTGATCACAATCACTTATCAAACTTGGTTTCTAACCAAGATCTCAATCAATTTATCATCGTAGAAGGCATGACACACGTGTCACCCCTCTAAATTCATTTTCTCAATCCGATTCACTTTCTCAAACAAGTTTGACACCTTTGGAAGGCATAGCACTACGTACCATCCCTCCAAATTCAATTTCTCAAGATACTTTAAAACAGAATCACGTTTGAAAGGCAATTCACAAGAAGTTGCATTCAAGTATCTCACGTAAAATACAAAACGCTTTTGAAAACTACTTTTGAGCATCACGTAAAGCAATCACATAGCACGAATAGCCACCATTCAATGCAAGCAATCATTCTCAACTCTTTCCAACTATACCTTTCTCAATCCATCACTTTAGTACGATTAATTTCCATTTTTGAGCCACAATAACCACGAGTACATATCATCTAATTCAATCTTCTCACTTTTCACAATTCATTGCCTTTACCTCAATTCCTTATTTTATGCCTCCACTTTATACCCAACTTCTCACAATTTACCATCTTTGCTAAAACGTTTTCCGATTACGCCTCCACATTACTAATCAATCTCTTCTTACTCATACTTAGTAAGATAGCTCTTATTCTTACTTCCCTACTAAAGTTCCTCTAATCCCCTTTATCTCCAAGTGTAGTTTGCTCTCATCTTAGGTTTCTATCCCATTAATCGTTCTTTCTTGCCCAACTCAATCATACAGTTCTTAATTCCTTTTTATCGCTCTACTTTCGCTAGTTCGATTATCTTCGAATTTAGCTCAACCTCAAGGATTTAATTATCTTTCAAACTTAATTAACTCGACAATCACCCACTTACGGCCTCAATTGTGCATCACTTAATATGAATTCATACTCCTCTGTGTACTTCCCTCATTATTTCCCGATATTAGCAGTCATTTCCTTAATGCCGCAATCTCGGTAAATCTCTAAGGCTCAACCTTGAATATTAATTCGCAATTTATACCCACACCACAACGTGCTCATCCCCATCCCCAACTGACCAAATTCCCGATACTACTCATTATACCCAAGCAAGCCAACTCAGTCTCAGATTCCCCAGGTTTCCCATTTCGAGGCCTAAACACTACCAATTCCCTTCACAACTCCTAATTCAACTTTCAGCAACTACTAACCTCGTTCGGTGGCATACATATTCAATATTCACAATCACATTTAACAATCACAATAAAATCATTTGGATTTCGAAATTACTAATAGTTTAGAATATAAGACTACCCACCTTGATCCAGGGATTGACAGGTTCTTCGAGGTTTAGGTTAGCTGGGTCGGTTCCTCCTTTCCTTCCTCTTCCCCTGCTGCCGGCCCCGGTTCTGCCGCCTTCCTCTGCGCCTCCGGTTCTCGTTTCTTGCTTCCTCTACTCTCCGCGTTTGCTTTCGTTCCCTTTTCTCGGCTCTCGCTCGGCTAGTTCGCCGTTCTCGCCGTCCCTCGGGGCTAGTCTCGATCTTTTGCACTTTCGCCTCTGCTCTGGGTCTTCCTTCCACCCTCACTCTATCCCGGCTCCTCGCTCTCTTCCTTTCGCTTGTGCCGTCGACTACCGCCTTGGGTCTTGCGGTGGTCGCCGGTTCCCCTCGGTCTCCACGGGTCCTCGCACCGTTCGCCTTCTCTCCCTCTTGGTTCCTCTCACTCGGTCCTCTTTTGCTCCATTTCTTTTCCTTTCGCCTTCTCGAGCCCTTGCTCGACCTTTGCCCACCTGCCGCTCGCCGTTCGAGCGAGCTCACCGGCCTCTGCTCCGGCTCCCGCGCATCTCTCTCTCCCTCCCTCTCTCTGTTTCTCTCGCTCGCTCCTTCTCTCCTGCTCGGGCTCCACCGAGCCCTCCTTCCTCCTTTTCACTTAATTTCCTCTTTCTTTCCTTGTGTGGCTTCACTAAATGTTGCCAGCACATCCCAATTTTTACATTAATCAAGTCTCTAGCTAACCCCTTAATCCTACTTCTCACTTCCCTTTTTCTTTTCTTTTGCTAATCCTCACAATAACTAAACCCACATACGTAGCATACGCAGTCTCGGATTAATACGCTTCACTAATAAGAGTTACGCAAACTAATAATAATTCGCTCAAATTAATTTACGAATATCTAACCACGTATAAAACTTGGTCACTCGACCTACTCTATTTAATCAAGGCTAAATAATTAGCTCTAGCTCGTAAGACCACCTAATCCCAAAATTACGGGTCTTACAGGAATTTTCTAAGTATAATATTCATTATACTCAAATTCCATCTCGAGTCGATCAGGAGAAAGATCAAGTTAGATAAAGAATATCGGAATAAGAATACTTGATCTAGACAAATATAGTTCAAACAAAACGAGCTGACTAGAAGAGATGAATTAACGCTGTGATTCACTTGAACTTGGAATATGAAGTCGACACTGAGTTTAAACATATTCGAGCGAGCGTTTGAACATGAGATAAATCCGAGTGTTGTCCGAGTGACTCGGAACTACAAATGTGAAATGATGAGCAAGAGTATGCTTTACGAGTCGATCGAAATAAATGAAAACCTATGCAGTAGGTTTTGTAACACTCGAGAGAAGGTTACGTATCAATCAAAAAGTTTCTATAGCACTTAAAATGACTTGAAATTAAAACTTACAAGAGATGAAGTTTGTACCTGATTTCTTGATAGTACTCGGAATGTTATACATGCAAAGTCCGAGTCTTCACAAAAGGTCATTGGTACCTAGACGGTGGATGCTCACGCCACATGTCGGGAGATTCAAGACTCTTTTTTGAGTTAGAAGATTACAAAGGAGGTAAATTCACTTTTGGAGATAACGAGTAAGGGCAAGATAGTTGGAATAGGCAAGATTGGAAAAGGAGACAACCTGGTCAGCCCAGGTTTATCTTGTTAAGGGATTAAAGTAAAATCTACTCGAGCATCTCTCAACTGTGTGACAAAGGTTAAGAGGTAAGGCTTACTCAAACAAATTGTTATATTTCGATATAACCACCAAAGAGACTAAGCTCTCGGGTAAAAGAGCGAGTAATACCTACACTATTCCTCTTTCGATCCAAGTTAAAACTTATCTTATTTAAAAGCATCTTTGCATGGTGATAATTGGACATGGTATCGTAGACTAGGTCATGTTAGCATGCATACAATAAAAAGCTTGCATCTCACGGTTTAGTCGGAGGTTTACCTAACTATGCTTTTAAGAAAGATAAAATTTACGAAGCATGCATAAAAGGGAAACAAGTTAGATCATCTTTCAAATCTCTCAAAACTATTTCCACATCCAAAGTACTTGAAATGTTGCATATGGATTTATGTGGTAAAATCCTCGTAAAGAGTCTCGGAGGTAAATCTTATGTACTTGTGATTGTTGATGACTACTCACGATTTACTCGGGTGTGTTTTCTTAAGCACAAAAATGAAGCTTTCAAAGAGTTCAGCTAGCTCTGCGAGAAAATTCAAGTAGAGTCTCGGACTCAAATCAAAAAAATTCGAACTAACCATGGAAGGGAGTTCGATTACTTAGAATTTGTAGAGTTTTGCAATAAGATGGTATCTCCCATAACTTCTCGGCACCCAGAACTCCTCAACGAGAATGGGGTAGTGGAGAGAAAGAACAAAACTCTTGAAGAAATAGGAAGGACAATGATGATTGAACACGATCCGCCTCACTATTTTTGGGCCCGGGTAGTCAACACAGCGAACTACACACTGAACGGATGCCTCATCGGACCCATTTTGAAGAAAACTCCGTATGAACTCTACAAGGGAAAGAAACCAAACATCTCATACTTCAAACCCTTCAGATGTAAGTGCTATGTTCATAATAATGGTAAGGATCACCTAACCAAGTTTGATGCTCGGTCGAGATGAAGGTATCTTTCTTGGTTATTAATCTCATAGTAAAGCATATCGTATTTTCAATAAAAGAACTAATAAAGTGGAAGAAAGTATCCACGTTATGTTTAATGAGATTGATCGAGGAAAACCAAGTGAGTCAACGTTTTCATATCCGAAACTCGGTCATGATGAAGATGATCTTGCTGAAGCTAAGCTCGGACGAGTCAAACGAAGCAGCTCGAGAATGAGGCGGTTTAGAATATCATGACTCACACTAAACAAGCTCAAGAGCCGGCTTAGAATGCGAAAGCTCAAATAGAGAGGCAAGCTTGATCGGAACGGACCATCGAAGATCAACCGGTTCAACCTAGAAATCTTGTGAATCGGAGAACAGGTAGAGCATTCAAATATGTTTCGAGCCACCCACTCGAGAACATCTTATCCGACATCAACGAGTGGGGTAAGAACTGGCTCTTCTTTGCAAAATCTATGTGCATTCGTAGCATTCATATCATTAAATGAACCCAGAAATGCACTAGAGGCCATAAATGGGGAATGGGCGAGAGGCCATACAAGAGGAACTTAATCAATTTGAGAGAAACCAAGTCTAGACTCTAACCAAACGACCTTCCGACCACCCAGTCATAGGAACCAAATGGGTTTTCAAGAACAAACTGGATGAGGATGGGTTGGTAGTTAGAAATAAGGCTAGACTTGTGGCTCAAGGCTACAATCAAGAAGAAGGAATTGATTGTGGGGAAACCTTTGCACCGAGTTGCTAGGATTGAAGCAATTAGAATCCTATTGGTGTTTGCATCAAGCATGAATATCAAACTTTATCAAATGGATGTTAAATGTGCTTTCCTTAATGGTTTCATTAAAGAGGAAGTCTATGTTAAGCAACCCCTGGATTTGAAAACTCAAAATTCCCAAATCATGTTTTCAAATTGCAAAAAGCTCTCTATGGTCTTAAACAAGCTCCCGGAGCTTAGTATGAAAGACTGAGCAACTTCTTGGTTGATAATGATTTTAGAAGAGGTCAGATTGACAAAACTCTTTTTATAAAAAAGGGGAAAGACTTACTTATTCCTCGGATCTATGCTGATGACATAATTTTTAGAGCTACTAATGAAATTACGTAGTCGAGATTTTTCTAAGTTAATGAGACAGGAATTTCAAATGAGTATGATGGGAGAACTTAATTTCTTCCTTGGTCTACAAATCAAGCAAGACAAAGATGGAATCTATGTCCATCAATCTAAGTATATCAAGGAATTGCTAAAGAAGTATAAGCTTCAAGATGCAAAACATGCGAGTAACACCAATGAGTAGCGAGCATGAAATTGGACTCGGACAAAAAGGTAAAGCAGTAGATTAGAAATTCTATCGAGGTATGATTGGATCTCTATTATATCTTGCATCCAGTAGGCTAGACATTATATTTAGTGTATGTCTCCGTGCAAGATTTTAAGCTAATCCAAAAGAATCACATCTCACTACGGTGAAGAGAATTTTTAGATATCTTGCAGGAACTCACTCTTGCAATCTAAGCTCTCAAGCATTCTCAACACTCTCAGTATTGTCTCTCTCTCTCTGTTTCTTTGACTTCACTCTCTTTCTTCTAAAACTTCTCAACCATGCCTAAGAGAGGTTCCGCTCCGGACTTTCTAGGATCTGCAACTAAGAAGCCTAGAACCAAGAACCAAGAGGGTCCTTCTAATCCCTCCAAAATCCTGGTCACCCAACATCTTACGTTGGAGGATAAGTTCTTTCCAACCACAGACCTTTTCATGGTTGAAACATATCAAAACCATCGGCGTATATAACTTTCTTTGTTTCAGTGAGTTCATATACCCATAACTCGTTGTTGAGTTCTATTCAAACCTTTCTTACTCGAGGCGATCATCACCTTAAGAGTTTCCAACACTCGTGGTTCGTATAAATCTCTCTCTCCTCCATCGACTTTTCAAAGTCTCTTCTATCTTTCTCAACAGCAACCCCATCCCCTTCAACGAAGTTGCTAATGAGTTCTTCAAAAATATGCCAAGGAAGTCCTTGAGTCACGCAAGAACTTCTCTGTTACTCGAGATGAAGACCGAGGCTAGACTTTTGTGTTTCTTGCTGATGAGAACTTTCTTCTCCCATCACTCCAGCAAAAACCATCCCAACCGAAGACTCGGACTTTACACCTCATTTTTCTGAGTTCTATCAAGGGAATCAGGTATAAGATTTTCTCACTTATGAAGTTTTGATTCTAAGTCATTCCCTGTGCCTTAGAAACTTTTTTGAGTGATATAGTATTTTCTCTAAATGTTATAGAAATTATTTCATGTATTTATGCATGAATCTATGTGACTCGAAAGCATATCCGCACTCACCATGACTCAATCGGTTCCGAGTCACTCAACACTCAAATATATCGCATGTTTCAAACACTATCTTTTCCGGGCTCTAACTCCGGTATTTTAGTTTGAATTCATGCTCGATCTAGATTAAGTTTATTTCCTTTGATATTCTTTATTTAACTTGATTCTCTTATAGACTGACTTAGATGGAATTTTGAGTATCATGAATATTAGACTCGGAAAATTCCATTTCTTTTCCGACCCGGATAATTAGTCACTTAATTATCTTAATTATATTATTATCTCGTGTCTAATCTTGGACCAAAGTATTTTATACTTTAAGAACCAAATTGTTTTACTTTTGTAGGTGATTCAAACGAGGCTATCCTAAATTTGAATTACAAAAGTAACCGGCTTCAAAATGTCAAATCACCAACGAGACAAGGCTTTTTCCACCTCTAACCTAGCCCCGGACATCGTGTCGGGGTTGTGCTGTTTCCAAAAATGGAAATCCGTAACACTAAGCTCATCGGTGGTTTCCACCTTACTTCGAAGACACTCGCCAGGTGGTTTTAGGTACATCCAAGGGAGTCAAGAGTCGTTGTCTAACGTTCATATTTCAACGGATATTTTCCGAGTGACTCGGAAAATCCTACGAAATGGTCATAAAGGAACTTCCAGTCGGAAGGTGGACACAACGGCTAAGCTGCTTGGTCATCTACAAATAGAAGCCAAATCTCAAGACTTGAAGCTTGTTGAACCAATTTTAAAAATACATACTTGATCAAAAGTCATTGTATTCATTCTTAATCTTCTACTTACAACTCCAATTCAGTATTTCATTATATTCCGAGTTGTAAGGTCTTGTACTCGATTACAAACTCTCTTCTTACTCTCTAAGTAAGGTCCCTTGACCGAGCTGTAAAGGTTAACTCAGCTCGGTTGTCCCTAACTTGTAAGGGTTATCTCGGCTAGGAAGTACTAGATCGGATAAGGGAATTTCGAGTCTAGGAAAAACTTGTAAGGAGTTGTCTAAGGGAGCAACTCGAGGTTGAGTCGGTCTACTGTATTTTGTGGATTCAAAATAGTGGATTTGACTTCGTGCTTGGATTAGCACGGTCCGTGGTTTTCTGCCCTGAAGGGTTTCCACGTACTTTCGTGTTACCGGTTTTTGAGTACACTCTAGACTCGGATTATTTACTTGTTCAGTCTATTACGCTTCTACATTCTTTATCGATTTCGAGTTAGATCTTTTACGAGTTCATCCTTGACTCCAACTCTACTCGGACAAATTTATTCCTTAATCGAAGCAAATTTCATCATCACCCTATTCACCCCTCCTCTAGGGTGACTTAGCCTCTCCAAGAGCTAACTTTCAATTGGTATCGAGCCTAACCTTTCGAAAGGATCTAACCATCCAAAGGTATAAAGATCAAATGGCTCGGAACAATGGAGAGTTCGATGAAGGAAGATCTTCCAGCAGACCACCAAAGTTCAAAGGATCCACCTTTGTGCACTCGTAAGAAACTCATGGAATTTTTCCTCCTGGATCATGATGAAGATGTCTTGAACATCATACAAGAAGGAAACCGCCTTCCCATAAAGACAGAAGAAACAAGAATTGTGCCCAAAACAAAGGCTAAGTTCACAGTGATGAAGCTGAAAAGTTCGAAAGAACTTCAAGGCTATGAACATTCTTATGTGCGCCATCGGCTTAGAAGAATACAACCGAGTGTCCGCCTGTGATATAGCCAAAGAAGTGTGGGATACCCCGGTCAACACTTACGAAGGTACAAGCCAGGTCGGACAAGCAAAGATAAGCCAATATCTTCATAAATATGAGCTATTCAAGATGGAGCCGAAGAAAACATCACTCGGATGTTTATTCGATTTACAGAGATTACCAATAATCTCAAATCTCTGGGTAAAAAGATCTCCCACGAAAAAATGTGCGGAAAGATACTCGAAGCCTACCCAAGAAAAGATGGGGTCCTAAGGTGACAACTATCGAAGAGGCTCGGAACTTATCTCTATCGAAGCCGGATGAACTCATTGGGAAGCTTCTCACCCATGAGATCCACCTAGAGGAGAAGGATGCAGAGGTTAGCACCAAAAAGAACATTGCGTTGAAAGCCTCGTAAACCAGAGAAGTAGATCCGAGCTCCTCGACTCGGAAGAGGCTTCAAGAGAATGATGAAGCACAAGAGATGGGATAAGAAGCCAAAAGAAGAGTTCTATAAGAAAGACAAGAAGGACGAGAAAAGGTAAATACTCTTCTCCCTTAAAGTTATCTTTGACTAAGAACTCTGGATGCTTTGAATGTGGCAGCAAGGAACACATAGTCAAAGATTGTCCAAAGAGAAAACGGGACAGAAAGAAGAAAAAGGCTATGATGGCCACATGGAGTGACGAGGACTCATCGGAAGATGACGAGGACTCGGATGACTCAAAGTGTCCGATGGCACTTTCGACTCGAAGCGAAACAGAGTCGACTCGGATCAATCAAATAATGAGGAAGCTAATCCTTAAGAGGTAATTGAGTACTTTCTCAAATTCTCCAAAGCTGATTTAGCTAAGTATATTTTCACTTTGGAAGAAAAGTCCAATTCGATTCTTCTCACTTTAAAGAACAACTTGAGTCAATTTCCTCCGAGAGCATCTCTTTAAAAATGAGTTGGAAAAGCTGAGACTCACACTCAGAGAACTCAAGACTAGTGCTCAAATCAATGAGACCGAGTCCGAGTTACTCGAAGAGAAAATGAGCAGCTAAAGCAAAAGCTCAATGAGTGTCAAGATCTTGTTTTAAAATTTACTCAAGGTTAGAAAAACCTTGACATGCTCTTGGGATCTCAATGTGTCTCCTTCGAAAAGAATTGGTCTTAACAAAGAGAAGGAATCCAATTCCTACTCGAACTTTTCAAAAGGATTCTAGAACTGTAAAGTTCGGGAAAGCTGAGCACAGTCCTACTCATAAGAAAGAAAAAAGGACTGAGCCGAGACTAGTTTATAGGAGAAAACCATCTCCATTGTTTTCAAAAAGAAAAATCTTTCAAAAGAAAGAGACACGGACTCGGTTCTCTAAACAGAAGACTCGAGAATCGGACTAGACCCAAAGTCATTCAAATTTGGGTTCCGAAAAACCTTCTTCCTCAGAAAAGGACCTCGGTAAAGAGTGTTACTGGGTTTGTTAGAGGAAGTGAGAAGGGTTAGTTTGTCTCTGTTTTGCGGGTTACTCGTAAAAGATCAAAAGGACACTATTACCTTGACGGTGGATGCTCACGCCATATGTCGGGAGACTCGGGACTCTTTTCCGAGTTAGAAGAGTACAAAGGAGGAAAAGTCACATTTGGAGATGACAAGCAAAGGCAAGATAATTGGGATAGGCAAGATTAGAAACGAAGGCAATCTGGTCGGCCCAGTATACCTTCTCAAAGGATTAAAGTACAACTTGCTTAGCATCTCTCAATTATGTGATAAAGGTCAAAAGGTAAGATTCACACAGACCAACTGTATTATATCCGATGCTGCTACCAAAGAAATCAAGCTGTCAGGTAAGAGATCGGGTAATACATATATTATTCCTCTTTCGATCCGAGTCGGAATTTATCTTGTTTAAAAGCATCACTTCTTGACGATTCATGGAAATGGCATCGTAGATTAGGCCATGTTAGCATGCATACTATTAAGAAATTGGCATCTCATGGTTTAGTTAGAGGTTTGCCTAACTCGTGCTTTTGAGAAAGATAAAGTTTGTGAAGCATGCACAAGAGGGAAACAAGTCGGATCATCATTCAAATCCTCGAAGACAGTTTCCACATCCAAAGTGCTTGAACTGCTACATATGGACTTATGTGGTGAAATCCCTATTAAGAGCCTCGGAGGTAAATCATATGTACTCGTTATTATTGATGATTATTCACGATTTACTCGGGTGTGTTTCCTCAAGCACAAAAATGAAGCATTCAAGGAGTTCAGCAAGCTCGCGAGAAAATCCAAGTTGAGTCTCGGACTCGGATCCGGAGAATTCAAACCGACCATGGAAGGGAGTTCGACTACTCGGAATTCTCGGAGTTTTGCGACAAGAATGGTATCTCTCACAACTTCTCAGCACCAAGAACACCTCAACGGAATGGAGTAGTGGAGAGAAAGAACAGAACTCTTGAAGAAATAGTTAGGACAATGATGATTGAGCACAATCTACCCTACTATTTCGGGCCGAGGCGATCAACACAGCCAACTACACGTTGAACGGATGCCTCATCGGACCCATCCCGAAGAAAACGCCATACGAGCTCTACAAAGGGAAGAAACCCGACATTTCTTATTTCAAACCCTTTGGATGTAAGTGTTTTGTTCATAACAATGGTAAGGATTACCTGACCAAGTTTGACGCTCGGTCGGATGAAGGTATTTTTTGGGTTACTCATCTATCGGTATGGCTTATCGCATTTTCAATAAGAGAACTAACAAAGTGGAAGAAAGTATCCACGTTGTGTTTGATGAGATTGAACAGGAAAAACCAGCGAATCATCTTTCTCGGATCCGAAGCTCAGCAGAGAAGATGATGATAAAATTGAGTATATCGAGATTCAAACCCAACCAGCTCGGAATGAAGCGACTCGGAATAATATGACTCAGAATGAGACAACTCAAGAACCAGCTCGGAATGATGAAGGACAAACCGATGAACAAGTCCACTCGGAATAAACTTCCAAAGGTCAACCAATTCAGCCTACAAATCTGGTGAACCAGAGGATAGGTAGAGCATTCAAATATGCTTATAGTCATCCACTAGAAAACATATTATCCGATATCCACAAGTGGGGTAAGAACTTGTTCCTCTCTTCAGAATCTATGTGCATTCACTGTATTCATTTCATTAACCGAACCCAAAAATGCACTAGAGGCCCTAAATGAACTTGAATGGGTAGAGGCCATGTAAGAGGAACTCAATCAATTCAAAAGAAACCAAGTCCGGACCCCGACCAAACGACCTTCTAACCACCCAGTCATAGGAACCAAATGGGTTTTCAAGAACAAACTGGATGAAGGTGGGTTGGTAGTTAGAAATAAGGCTAGACTTGTGGCTCAAGGTTACAATCGGGAAGAAGGGATTGATTGTGGGGAAACCTTTGCACCTGTTGCGAATTGAAGCCATTAAAATCTCGTTGACATTTGCATCTAGCATGAATATCAAGTTATATCAAATGGATGTTAAGTGTGCCTTTCTTAATGGTTTTATTGAAGAGGAAGTCTACGTTGAGCAGCCCCTTGGTTTTGAAAACTCGGAATTTCCAAATCTTGTTTTCAAACTTCAAAAAGCTCTTTAAGGTCTTAAACAAGCTCCCGGAGCTTGGTATGAAAGACTAAGCAATTTCTTGGCTCAAAATGATTTTAGAATAGGTCAGATCGATAAGACTCTCTTCATAAAAACCAAAGGGAAAGATTTCCTTATCGCTCGGATATATGTTGATGATATAATTTTTGGAGCTACTAATGAAATTCCGTGTCGAGACTTTTCCGAGTTAATGAGATAGGAATTCCAAATGAGTATGATGGGAGAACTCAATTTCTTCCTTGGTCTACAAATCAAGCAAGACAAAGATGGAATCTATGTCCATCAATCAAAGTACACCAAGAAGCTGCTGAAAAATATATAATCTCCAAGATGCAAAGCACGCAGCCTACACCTATGAGCAAGCATCATAAAACTTGACTCGGATGAGAAAGGCAAAGCTATAGATCGAAACTCTATCGAGGTATGATTGGATCTTTGCTATATCTTACTTCAAGTAGACCAAACATAATGTTTAGTGTTTGTCTATGTGCAAGATTTCAAGCTAATCCAAAAGAATCATATCTCACCGCTGTGAAGAGAATATTTAGATATCTTGCAGGGACTCGGAATTTAGGTCCGTGGTACTCAAGAGACTCGAACCGACTCTCACTGGATACTCGGATGCTGATTATGCTGGATACAAAGTTGATAGAAAGAGCACTTCAGGAGCTTGCCAATTTCGGGTCAATCCTTAATATCTTGGCACTCAAAGAAGCAAAACTCGTAGCTCTATCAACTGCCGAGGCTGAGTATATTGCGAGCTGGAGCATGCTCGCGCTCGGATCTTATGGATAAAGCAACACTTGAGAGATCTTGGACTTTCTTTCAAATCAATTCCAATCAAGTGTGATAATCGGACTGCAATCAACATCACCAAAAATCCAGTTCAACACTCAAAGACAAAGCTCATTGAGGTCGGTATCATTTCTTAAGAGACGATTCCGAGAAAGGTGACATTAAACTCAATTTCATTCCTACCAATCTTTAATTAGTTGATATCTTTACTAAGCCTCTTAGTGAGGATCAGTTTTGTTTCATTAGGAATGAGCTTGGTATGATAAATGCATAATTATGTGCTTTTTATATGAAAATCTCATTACATGATTATGTGTTATGTGTTTACAACTCATTAATAACCATTCGTTTAGTTGACTTAGTGATACCGAGCCGATAGTTATTATATGCTTCCGGTTTCGAGTCACTCGAAACTTAGCCGAGTCGACTCGGACGTTGAGAATAATGGACGTCAAATCTCTGAAATTATCTCTAGACAAGTGGAGAATTTCAGAATTTATTTTCAAAATCTTTTTCTCTCTCGCGCGTTGTGATTAGATAACTAGTCGTTGGGAGACAACCGCTGGAATTCTAACCGTTGAGGAGAGAACCGTCACACCTGGTCGAAGTGACTACTGAAAGAGCCGAGTCGAACGAATACCGAAGGACGATTATTTTCCTATAATTAGCGACTATTCTCCTTCATTTCGTTACTTTACTTTTCACTTACTCTCTCTCGAAATCCAAACTTCGCGCACAAGCTCTCTGCGTCTATAGTGATTTCGGTGATTTCAAGCTTCGTGAAGATCATCTCAAGTAAGCTCAGCTGCTCTCAACTCTTTCTTCTACTCTTTTACTTTTTCTCTCTTCGAGTTCTTCTTTCCTCATCCTTCTCAAGCCTTCCTACTCTCTCTTTTCCCTCAAAGATGACAAAAAGAGGTTCTCACCCCGACTTTCTTGGTTCCTCTACAAAGAAGCCCCGCACAAAAAGCCAAGAAGGCCCTTCCACCTCTAAACCTCTCGTCACCCAAGCATCTTGCGCTGGATGATAAGTTCTTCCCAACCACCAAATTTTCATGGTTGCCTCACATCCAATCAACTGGGGTTTATAACTTTCTTTGTTTCAGCGAGTTCATATACCCCGAACTCGTATCCGAGTTTTACACTCATCGCACCAGCTCTAAAGGTGTTCTAACCTCCGGGGTTCGGAACATAACAGTTCGCATACACACTTCCCTTCTCCATCGTCTCGTTTAAGTTCTCTTCTCTCTTCTTAAACAGCAATCCAATCCCTTTCACCGAGGTCGCCGACGACTTCTTTGAAAAGTATGCCAAAGAGTTCCCTAGGTCACGCAAATATTTTTACGTGACTCAGCTGAGGTTAGAAGCATGTCTTCTGTGTTTTTGATAATGAGAACCTTCTTCTCTCAACACTCTAGCAAGGAGAACCCCAAATCCAAGCACCTCAAAGCTCTTTTTGACATTCTTGAGGGCTATGAAGTAGACCTCTTTCCCTCCATAATTGAGCAAATGGCAGCTGTGCCAGCTCAACTCCAAAATAAGAAGAACACCCCTCTTCCTTTCGGTGCTCTTCTCACCCTTGTTTTCAAACAATTCAAAGTTCCTCTTCCCTCGGACCCAAATGCTGTTTCGAGGCTGCCATTGTTGTCGGTAAAAGGAACTTCAGGGTACGGGTACCGAGAAGCCGAACTCGGTATCCGGGTACACAGCTCGAGCCGAGGCCATCTTCTTCGCCTCGGACTCGGAAAGATGCCCCCTTTCTCTTCCTCGCCCCACCTGGTGGTGCTTCCACCTCAGGTGCTTCTAAGTCTCTCTCTTCCATTTTGTACTTCGCCTTCATGGACAAAATCAGGTCCGTGTCCTTGGAACTCGGGGACATACTCCGGTCATTCAAGACTGTCTTTCGGTCTATGACCATAAACTAGAAAGCTGCCTAGTCTCAAATCCGAGAGCAGCAAGACACTGCTTAATGAGATGAAGGCCCCGGCGAAGGAGCGAGAGGGAGCTGATAGAGCTTCTCCAAGAGAGACGGTCCAAGGCGGCTCGGGACCAAGGCGACTCGGACACATCCGAAGTGTCCTCGAGCCCGGCCAAGACCTCCTCGAGATAGAGGCGAGGAAGAAGAAGAAGATCAAGAAGAAGCGAAGCCGAGGAGCTCGCGGCTGAGGCGGCTCCTTCGGCCAAGGGGAGGAACAAAAGGAAGAACAAGGAGCAACAGGTGAGGGTCACGAGTGCTCCTAAAGCTCAACCGGAAGTGATCGGCTCGGATAGCGATCCGAGTGGGTCGGCGGACCTTGCTGCACAAGGACAATCCGCGGCGGGTCGAGCCGAGCGGACCCCTCCAGCTGACGAGTTCCAAGAGGATGAACCTCTGGATCCCCTCGTTTTGGGTCAGCCACTCGGAGCCGAGCCTTTATCGGAGATCCCTGTCCTCCCTCCGCTGCACTCAAGCATATCGTCAAGATCCTATCGGTGCTGGCGCTCCACTCGTCCTTCCTCTTACACTCGAGACGAACCCATCCCCTTCTTAATTTCTTCATCTTTTATTTACGAGTGTTTTTTGTTGTCCGGACATCAAACTTGTACTTCTTGTATTCTTCCCATTCTTTTTGTTTTTTTTTCTTTGAAAGGAAAGGGGAAGAATAGATAGAAAATTTGTTGTCTTGTCTAGGGGAGTCTCTCTCTCTCTCACTCGTACATATTTTCTTTCAATTTAATGAACTTATGCATTTTGTTTTAATTTATGATTATAATGATAAATGCAAGCATTTACGAGTTTCCATCAAATGTGTTCTCTTACATAGTATCTATTTTGTTGTTTCATGTTCTAATACTTCGAGTATGCTCTAATTTAGTTTACGCTTATGCAACCTTGTCTTACTTTTTGTGCAAAGTCTGCAAAAACAGATCTATATCACTAACAAAGTTTCTGTCTAAGTACGGAATGCCTTTCATTAAAAGGGGAGCTTGAAGACTCGAGACTTTACACCTCACTTTTCCGAGTTCTATCAAGGGAATCGGGTATAAGATTTTCTCACTTATAAAGTTTTGATTCCAAGTCATTCCTTGTGCCTTAGAAACTTTTTGAGTGATATAGTATTTTCTCTAAGTGTTATAGAAATTATTTGATGTATTTATGCATGACTCTGTGTGACTCAAAAGCATATCTGCACTCACCATGACTCACTCGGTTCCGAGTCACTCAACGCTCGGATATATCGCATGTTTCAAACACTATCTTTTCCGGGCTCTAACTCCGGTATTTTAGTTTGAATTCATGCTCAGTCTAGATCAAGTTTATTTCCTCTAATATTCTTTATTTAACTTGATTCTCTTTTAGACTCGACTCGAGATGGAATTTTGAGTATCATGAATATTAGACTCGGAAAATTTCATTCCTTTTCCGACCCGGATAATTAGTCACTTAATTATCTTAATTATATTATTATCTCGTGTCTAATCTTAGACCAAAGTATTTTATACTTTGAGAACCAAATTGCTTTACTTTTGTAGGTGATTCAAACGAGGCTATCCTAAATTTGAATTACAAAAGTAACCTAGCTTCAAAACGTCAAATCACCAGCAGACAAGGCTTTTTCCACCTCCGATCTAGCCCCGGACATCGTGTCGGGGTTGTGTGTTTCCAGAAATGGAAATCTGCAACACTAAGCTCATCGGTGGTTTCCACCTTTTTCGAAGACACCGCCGGTGGTTTTAGGTACTTCCAAGGAGTCAAGAGCCGTTGTCTAACGTTCATATTTCAACGGATATTTTCCGAGTGACTCGGAAAATCCTACACAACGGTCATAAAGGAACTTCCAGTCGGAAGGTGGACACAACGGCTAACTCTGCTTGGTCATCTATAAATAGAAGCCAAATCTCAAGACTTGAAGCTTGTTGAACCAATTGTAAAAATACATACTTGATCAAAAGTCATTGTATTATTCTCAATCTTCTACTTACAACTCCAATTCGGTATTTCATTATATTACGAGTTGTAAGGTCTTGTACTCGATTACAAACTCTCTTCTTACTCTCTAAGTAAGGTCCCTTGACTGAGCTGTAAAGGTTAACTCAGCTCGGTTGTCCCTAGCTGTAAGGGTTATCTCGGCTAGGAAGTACTAGATCGAGATAAGGGAATTTCGAGTCTAGGAAAAACTTATAAGGAGTTGTCTAAGGGAGCAACTCGGGTTGAGTCAGTCTATCGTATTTTGTGGATTCAAAATAGTGGATTTGACTTCGTGCTTGGATTAGCACGGTCCGTGGTTTTCTGCCCCGGGAGGGTTTCCACATACTTTACGTGTTACCAGTTTTCGAGTACACTCTAGACTCGGATTGTTTACTTGTTTAGTCTATTACGCTTCTATATTCTTTACTGATTTCGAGTCGAGTCTTTTACGAGTTCATCCTTGACTCCAACTCTACTCGGACAAATTTATTCCTTAATCGAAATAAATTTCATCATCACCCTATTCACCCCCTCTAGGGTGACTTAGCCTCTCCAAGAGCTAACTTTCACCAACTCGAGAGATTCTCAAAGCTTTATTCGACATTCTCGAGGGCTACGACATAGAACTCTTTCCCGCTATAATCAAGCGAGATGGCCACTATGCTAGCTCGAGTCAAAGAAATCCACCCCTCTTCCTTTGAGAGCCCTTCTTACCCTTGTTTTTAAACAATTCAAGGCTCCGCTCCCCTCAAACCCAAATGAAGTGTCCGAGGTTGCCATCGTTGTTGGCGGACAAGAGCTTCTTGGATACGGATACCGGAAACCCAACACTGGTGTGCGGGTCCACGGCTCGAACCGAGGCAACCTTCCCTCCGCCTCGGACTCGGACTCATCTCTCACTCCCTCCTCCACCTGGTGGTGCTTCCACCTCGGCTCCCCTCTCCAGCGAGGTGCTGCTATGTCTACCGCACCGATAGATAAGCTTACTTACGTGTCCGCGGAAATCAGGGACACTCTCCGCTTCTTCAAGTCTGTTCTTCAATCCATGATCATCAACCGAAAACGACCCAATCTTATATTTGAGAGCAACAAGATGTGCTCTTCGAAATGAAGAATGCGGTTAAGGAGCAACAGGAGATGATTGAGCTCGTCCGAGAGAGGTGATCAAAGGCCACTCGGGACTCGGACACGTCCGAAGAGTCCTTAAGCCCTACCAAGTCTTCTTCCGGATAGGTAGCAGAAGGAGAAGAAGAGGAAGTTGTGGCTGAAGCAGCTCCTCCCGAGGAGGAGGAAGAAGAGAAGGAAGAGGAGAAGGAGGAAGAAGGCGAGAAGAAGGAAGAACCCGAGGGACAAGGTGCTGCAGTTCCTCGACCGGAGCCGATAAGCTTAGACGGTGAGTCCGAGTGAATCAAAAGACCTCGCGGATGTTGGACAGTCCACGGCGAGTCAAGTCGGAAGAAGCACCCGCCTCGCAACGTTCCAAGAGGATGAGCCTCCGGACGACCTAGTTGCAGGTCGGCCACTCGGAGCTAAGCCACTTCCAGAGATACTAGTGCTACCGCCGCCGGATCTTTAACTTCATCACAAGCATACCAATGCGGCGCACTCTGCACGTTCATCCGCTCAACTCAAATCGCCCCAAATCCACCGTCTTAATTTCTTTTTCTCTTGTTTTATTTTTTTGTCTAGACAGCAATTGTGTCAACTTGATACATTTTTCCCTATTTTTGTTTTTCTTTGAAAGGCAAGGGGAGAATATTAGAAAAATTGTCTTGTTTAGGGGAGTTTTCTCACCCTCTTTTCTGTGTATTTTCCTTGTTTTACGTATATATATGAATGAAGTGTTATTTTCGAGCATATTGATTTACGAGTCAACTCTTTCGAGTTTGTATTTCTTATTACTTATTTTTACTACGATATATCAGCTCGCATTTCTTTTTCCTCTATTTTACGTGATATAATTACTCATGATTCTTTGCCATATGAGCTATCTGTAGAAATATTCTAAGTACGAATCACTTCACTCATTACTTTATATTATGAGATATTCCACTGAGTAAGAATGAAAACTCATGGTTATTTTACTAAAAAGTTTCTATCTAAGTATGGAATGGCTTTCATCAAAAGGGGAGATTGAAGACTCGGACTACGAAACTAGATCATTCCGAGCACTACTAAAGAGTTAGGCACAAACCTCATCCCTGCCAAGTTTTGATTACAAGTCATTCGATCGTTATAGAAACTACTCCATATGTTTTCATTCGATTTTGGTCGACTCAGAACACACATTCTTGTTTATCTTCTCACATTGATGTTTACGAGTCACCCGGGCACTACTCAAATTTATCGCTATTCAAAAATCTCTCTAGCACTTCATATCCGAGTTACGATTGAATATCTTGAAGTAAAGTGAATTATAGCATTAATTCGACTTTCTAAGTTAGCATGTTTGTTTGAGAATTATTTGTCCACATCAAGTATGTATACTCCGATGTTCTCACTCTTATAACTTGATCTTTCTTAGGATCGACTACGATGGAATTTGCGTATAGTAAATATTAGACTCGGAAAATTCCGCTCTTCTAGGCCTGAAATAATTATGCACTTAATTATCTTAATCAAATTATTATTTGTGCCTAATCTTAGACCAAAGTATTTTATACTTTGAAAACCAAACCGATTTACTTTTGTAGATTATCCAAACGAGCTTATCTTTTTGAATTACAAAAGTAGCCGAAGCTCAAGTTGTCAATCACCACCGGACAAGGCTTTCCTACTTCGAATAAGGCTCGGACGCTGTGTCACGGTTGTCTGTTTCCAAAACTGGAAAACTTCAACGCTAAGCTTAACGGTGGTTTCCACCTTACTTTTCAAAAATCACTAGCTGATTGAAGCACCTTGAGGAGCCAAGAGTCGCTGCATAACGGTCACATATCAATGGATCCTTTCTAAGTGGCTCGGAAGAACCATTACAACGGTCACAAAGGACTTCGTTTAGAAGTTAGTCACAACGGCTAATCTGCTTGGTCATCTATAAATAGAAGCCACCTCTCAAGACTAGAAGATTGTTGGAACTATTGTTGAATCACATTACTTAAGCAAAAGTCATTGTATTCATACTCAATCTTCACAACTCCCGACTTGTAATTCATACTTTACGAGTTGTAAAGTCTTGTAATCAGTCACATACTCTTCTTACTTTATGAGTAAGGTCCCTTGACTAAGTTGTAAGGGTTAACTCAGCTTAGTTGTCCCTAATTGTAAAGGTTACCTCGGTTAGGAAGTACTAGATCGGATAAGGGACTTCGAGTCTAGGAAAACTCTGTAAGGAATTGTTTAAGGGAGCAATTCGGTTGAGTCGATCCGATGTATTTTGTGGATTCAAAATAGTGGATTTGACTTGGTGCTTAGACTAGCACTGTCGGTGATTTTCCGCCCAGGAGGATTTCCACGTATATATGTGTTTACACCTTTACGAGTCCAATCTCGACTTAGATTTTTTGATTACTCTTTTTAAGTTTAAATCTTCCAAGTTTGTTAAAATTTCCTCATCACCCTATTCACCCCTCCATCTAGGGTGACTAAGACTCTCCAAGGGCAAACCTTCACTTCGAGCTCACTCTCTTTTACTTCAAAACCTCAACCAATCCTAAAAGAGGTTCAGCCCAAGACTTTCTAGGGTCTATAACCAAGAAACTTAGAGCCAAGCAAACTCAAGAGGGTCGTTCTAGCCCCTCCAAAATCTTCATCACCCAACACCTCACATTGGATGACAAGTTCTTCCCAACCACATCCTTCTCGTGGTTGAATCACATCAAAACTACTTGAGTCCGCAACTTCCTTTGCTTCGGTGAGTTTATTTACCTAGAACTCGTTGCTTGAGTGCTATTCTTATATTTCCTGCTCTGAAGGTGTCATCACCTCAAGAGTTCGCGACATAGTTGTGCGCATAAACCTTTCCCTCCTCCATCGTCTTTTCAAAATTTCCTCTATCTTCCTCAACTGCAATCCCATCCCTTTCAACGAGATTGCGGATGAGTTCTTTGAAAGATATGCCAAGGAAGTCCCCGAGTCACGGAAACATTTCTTAGTGACTTAGATGAAGACCGAGGCTAGACTTCTCTGTTTCCTTCGATGAGAACTTTCTTCTCTCATCATTCAAGCAAAGAGAATCCTAACTCAAAGATTCTCAAGGCTTTGTTCGATATTCTCGAGGGCTACGATGTAGACCTCTTCCCGATTATTATTGAGCGAGATGGCCATTGTGCCGGCTCGGTCAAAGAAAAACTCTCCTCTTCCTTTCGGAGCCCTTCTAACTGTAGTTTTCAAGCGGTTGAAGGTTCCCTTCCCTCGGACCCAAATGCGGTGTCCGAGGCTGCCATCGTTGTTGGCACGGAAGAACTTCTTGGATACGGGTACCGGGAAACCAAGCCTCGGTGTCCGGGTCCATGGGTCGAACCGAGGCCACCGTCACCCCTCCTCGGACTCGGACTCGGACTCATGTGTCTCTCACTCCTCTACCCGGTGGTGCTTTCACCTTAGGTCCTCCTCCCCAAGCCACTACCGCCTTGTCTACAGCCACGATAGACAAGCTCTCCTCTATGTTCGCAGAAATTCGGGACACCTTTTGCTTCTTCAAAACCTTCCTTCGGACCATGACCCTCAACCGGAAGACTATCCAATCTCAAATTCGAGAGCAACAGGATGTGCTACTCAAAATGAAGAGCCTGGTCAAGGAGCAATAAGAGCAACTCGAGCTCCTCCGCGAAAGGCGGACCAAGGCTGCTGAGGACCCGGAGAGCTCAAATACCTCTAAGGAGTCCTCAAGCCCTACCAAGTCTCCCTCAGGAGAGGCGGAAGAAGAAGATGAAGGCTGCGAGTGAAGCAGCTCTTTACGAGGAAAAGGAGGAAGAGAAGGAGGAAGAGGATGAAGAGAAGAAGAAGGAAGAAGAAGAGAAGAAGGAAGAAGCCGAGGGACAAGGTGCCGACGTTCCTCAACCAGAGCTTATCAGCTCGGACGGTAGTCCGAGTGGGTCGAAGACCCTGTGGATGTTGGACAATTCACAGCGGTCAAGCCTAATGAAGCACCCACCTCCGTGGTCTTCTAAGAGGATGCGCTATTGACTTAGTTACGGGTCGGCCACTCGGAGCCGAGCCACTACCGGAGATCCTAATGCTGCTGCCACCCGGATCTTCAACATCATCGCAAGCATACTAGCGCAAGCGCATTGCACGTTCATCCACCCAGGCACAAACCGCCCCAACTCTACCATCTTAATTTCTTTTCTTTCATTTTTCTTTTTTTTCGTCCAGATATCAACTGTATTATTTTGATGTGTTTTTCCTCGTTTTTGTTTTTTTTTTTCTGAAAGGCAAGGGGAGAACAATAGAAATATTGTTGTTGTCTTGTTTAGGGGAGTTCTCTCACTCTCTTTCCATGTATTTTTTTGTGTTTTGTGAATATATGAATGAAGTTTTTTAGAGCACAATTCTTTACGAGGTCACTCTTTCTAAGTTTGAATCTCTTATCTATTTGTTTTGCTCTGAAATATATGTTCACATTATGTTCTTTCTTTTGCTCTAATATAGATGAGTCATCTGCAAAAATATTCTAAGTAGTGATAGTATACGAAATGTTCTAAAGTTTGAATCGCTTCACTCACTACTTCGTGCTCGATATGTTCTCATCGAGTAAGAATGAAAACTCATGTCTTTCACGAACAAAGTTTCTATCTAAGTATGGAATGCCTTTCATCAAAAGGGGAGATTGAAGACTCGGACTACGAATCTAGATAATTCCGAGTACTACATAAAGACTCGGTACAAACCTCATCCCTACTAAGTTTTGATTACAAGCTATTACGAGTGCTATAGAAACTCCTGTATAAGTTTTCATTCATTTCGGCTGATTTAGAAAACACATTCTTTTTATCTTTTCACACTGACATTTACGAGTCACTTAGACACCACTCAAACTTATCGCATATTCAAATAATCTCTCTAACACTTTTTATCCGAGTTTTGACGAGTGTATTTCAAAGCAAAGTGAATTAACGTGTTAATTCATCTCTCTAAGTCGGTTTATATGTTTGAGAATTATTTGTCTAGATCAAGTACCTACACTCGATGTTTTCACATATAACTTGATCTTTCATAGGACTGACTACGATGGAATTTGAGTATAATGAATATTAGACGCAGAAAATTTCGTTCTTCTAGGGCTAAGATAATTATGCACTTAATTGTCTTAATTAAATTATTATCTGTGCCTAATATTAGACCAAAGTATTTTATACTTTGAGAACCAAAATGATTTACTTTTGTAGGTTATTCAAACAAGGTTATCCCATTTTTAATTACAAAAGTAACCGACTTCACGTTGTCAATCACCAGCAGACAAGGCTTTTCTATTTCTAAACAAGGCTCAGTCCCCGTGTCGGGGTTATCTGTTTCCAAAACTGGAAAACTTCAATGTTAAGCTCAACGGTGGTTTCCACCTTACTTTTCGAGACATCACCAGCTGACTGGAGCAACTTTAGGAGCCAAGAGCCATTGCATAACGTTCACATCTCAATGGATTTTTTCGAGTGACTCAGAAGAACCGTTACAACGGTGAAGAAGGACTTCGTTTAGAAATCGATCACAACGGCTAATCTGCTTGGTCATCTATAAATAGAAGCCACTTCACAAGACTTGAAGATTGTTGAACACATTGCTTGAAACTATATCTCTTAGTACAATACTCATTCAGTCTTCCTCTTACAACTCCTAGCTTGTAATTCATACTTTCTAAGTTGTAAAGTCTTGTAATCAGTCACATACTTTTCTTACTTTCCGAGTAAGGTCCCTTGACCGAGCTGTAGGGGTTAACTCAACTTAGTTGTCCCTAGCTGTAAAGTTTACCTTAGTTAGGAAGTGAATGATGAGAAAAGGGAACTTCGCGTCTAGGAAAACACCGTAAGAAATTGTCTAAGGGAGCAATTCTGGTTAAGTCGATCCGTTGTATTTTGTGGATTTAAAATAGTGGATTTGACTTGGTGCTTGAACTAGCACTGTCCGTGTTTTTCTGCCCCAGGAGGGTTTCCACATATCTCCGAGTTATACTTTTCTAAGTTCAATCTAGACTTAGATTATCTTGTTCATTCCTTTCAAGCTTAAAGTTTCTAAGTTTGATAAAATTTCCTCATCACCCTATTCACCCCCTCTAGGGTGACTAAGACTCTCCAAAAGCAAACCTTTAGAGCATCTTCAATTGATTCAGGCTCCCGTTGATGTTGATGAGTACTTGCCGATACACTTCGCCAGCGAAAATGGGTGGATGTGGTAGCCGATCACCCTGTTTCCTGGTGAGAGGAATACCTTCAGAATCATAGTAATGATATTGGATGGTAAATCGTGCACTTGGAAAGTGTCCCAATTTAGGACACATACTAGACAACATCCTTTCATGGGCCTACTTGGCATACAAACTAGAAATTATTACATCCCCGACCGTGTGTTGCGGTAAATTAGAAGAGAGCAGGTGATTCCTCTGTTGGACTGCATTTGGCTTGCTACCTTAAAACTATTTGAAGGATTTGGCCACTTTAGGCGAACGAAATCGTGGCTCAAATACTAGATGAATCTGCCGAGGCTATTGAAACTTGTAGGCAAACCGAATACTATTGTATCTACCTATTATCCGGAGTGGATAATAGAATTGGATCCCCAATAGGGTAAGGCAGTGAGAGCTCGAGAGATAGATCCCGAAAAGGCTGTCCCACGCTACTGCACCACTCTAAATTCGCGAAGCAAACCCTCGAGATAGCTAAACATGTTCGCATAAGAGAATCTAAAGCTAAGGAAGCCGAGGAGAGGGGGCCTCGAACAATTGAGGAGTTGAAGAAGCGTACCCAAGATGATGGGGCTGAGTCTAGTGACCTCAAAGGAAAGAAAGTAAAGATATATTAGGACTCGGTTCTTTACATAGAAGGATTAGTTTTGCCTCTTTAGAGCAATTATTTTTATAGAGTGCTTGTTATACTTTTGTTAAGTTGTATTTTATACGTATTTTTAGTAGTTATTTAGTTTATATTATATAGTTTATATTATCTAATTTATCCTATTTTGTCTATTTATAGGTAATTATCGAATAAAGTGGGGAAGAAAAGAAAAGATGTTAAAAGTGGATTTTTAGCTACCGACAAGCGTTCAAGAAAAGACATGAAGGCGGTCCATAAAATAATGTGTCATAAAATATTTATTTTATGATATTATATTTTATAAAGTCTTAATTTGAAGAGGAGAGTGAAGATAATCATACTTCTAAACCTACAAGGACTCCTTCTTAGAGTTTTATGAGATGAAAGAGGAATCAAGCCAAGCACCATCACGACTATTTAATAGTCACACTACCCACAACACCAGGGGACCCCGGTACTTGCCTCTCATCCCCACATAGCTCTTGTCATCCCCACACAGCTCTCTCGCTCCCGCCATACCGCTCACCATCCCAAATCTCTCGCTGCCCATCTCTTCCCTTCACACACCTCTTGCTGCCTCACAATTATCTCTCGCCACCTCTTACCTCTCTATAATCACTCATTATCATCATCACTAATTATCATCAATCTACTTTCTATCACACTATATCCTTTAAATAAATTATCACTACCAGCCTCACAATTATCATATTCATGTTGTTCTTTTCATTGCTGTCATACCTCCCCTTATTAACCTCATCATCATCATCATCATCATCATCAATCTACTTCATCATCACCTATGCTCTTGATCGTCATCAACATCGCCGTTCGCATTTCAATAAATTTATATCGGTAGTATCATTTAGTATTGTAATTTTTACTAATAAAGATTGAATTTTTATTGTTAGTTTGATATTAAAGATGATATTTTTATTTAGTTTATGTGTCCCAAATTATATTATGTGTGAGTAGTTTTTATACTTAGTATAATTTATTTGAAATCATGTTAAATTATTTATTTTGAAATAAAGTTTCGATCTTTATTGACTTATTGATTTTATCAATGATTCTATGATAATTTGTTCTTAACGTTTATGTTTTTATGTCTAATTAATTAGAGTGCACGCTAATTAATTTTATATAAATTCATATGATAGTTTAAAGGGCTTAAATACGTAATCGCTTGGTCTTTTAGATGTAAGTATCACACTAGTTAATCATGGATGGCTCATACTCGTCTTTTTAATTAGGAAATTATCATAGATCCTTTTTAAATCAATTTGCTAGTAGATTGGTTATTAGGTGCTAGATGATGTTTGTCTAATACTTAATGCTCTAATTTGATTAAATTCTAGTGTTAGTGCTAGGGTTATCAATATTAGTAGGGTTTACATTAGGGCTAGGCCTAATTAAACTAATTACTAAGGAAAAACGGGGAAGATCCGCTAGTGGTTATCTTCTACGGTTTAGTTCATGGATAGATTAATTTGTGTGTTAATGATAAATAATAATTTATATGGTGGATATATGTAAGACCTGTAATTTTGGGGTTAGGTGGTCTTACGAGGTAGAGCTAATTATTTAGCCTTGATTAAATAGAGTAGGTCGAGAGACCAAGTTATACACGGTTAGATATTCGTAAATTTACTTGAGCGAGTTATTATTAGTTCCAGTAACTAAAAACTAATAGCGCGTATTAATTCCTCCTATGAACTGTTCGCCTGGATTAGCTAAATAAAAACCCGAGACCATGTACGCTTGCTTATTTGGGCCTACTCTAGTTATGGCTTAACAAAAAAAAAAAAAAAGAAAAAGAAAAGAGAGGGAACTAAAAGGGGATAAGGAAGGATGAGTTGGGTCCAATAGGGGGAGATCGACAGTTAGTCGGTGGAGAAAGAGGGAAGCAAAGAAGAAGGCTCGGGGGCTCGAGCAGAGGAAAAGAAAGGGGAAAAGCGAGAGAGGGAACCGGGAAAGAGAGGGAGGGCGTGCGGGAACCGAAGCGAGGCCGGAGGCCGGCGAGCGGAGCGACGAACGCGGGCGGGTGGTGGACGAAGGCGAAGGAAAGAAGCAAAGCGAGAGGAAGGGGAAAGAGGGAACACCGGACGGGGAAGAGAGAGATAGAGGAGGCGAGCGGTGCAGGAGACCGGGAGGGTGCCGACGACCACTTGCAGACATAGAAAACAATGGCCGGCGATGCGAGTGGGCGGCGAGTGAGGGAAGAAAGCTACGGATCGGGGCGGAGCGAAGGGCGAAGGAAAGACCCGAAACGGAGACAAACGAGCGAGAGTTCGGGAGGCCGGAACCGGGAAAAGGAACGGCGGCAAGGGAGGAGGACCAGAGGGTAAGCCAAGGAGGGCCGGACCGAGAGGTGGTGAGGGCCGAAACGTCGAACCGAAGCAAAAGGAAATGAGAGTCCCGAACCTACTTGAAATCGAACGCAGAACACGGGCAGCAAGTAATCCAATCAATTCGAACCCTAGAATTCGAGGTGGGTAGTCTTATACTCTAAACTATTAGTAATTTCGAAACCCAAATGAGTTTGTTATGATTATTGAATGTTTATGTGATAGAACGAAGCTAGGAAATTGTTAGCACTGAATTAGGCTATGAGAAAATCGAATAGAATTGTTGAGTCTGAATCGAAACCCGAAGGAGCTTAGTAGTTGGTTAAGGCTGAGTTGAGATGTTGAAAGTTTAGGAGTTAGGTTGTGTAGGTATAAAGAGTATTGTGAAGGTCTCAATTAGCACTTAGAAATGAAGAAATGGTGATTTGGGTCTAAACTGTGAATTGATGCTTCAGTTGAACCTTAGAGATTTCCTAAGTTCTTTGTGTTGGAAGGCAACTGCTTATATTGGGAAATAGCGAGTTAAGTATAAAAGACGAGTGTGAGTTCACACCGAATGATGCACAATTGAGGCATGGGAGTGAGAGGTGGGTAAGTATTAGGATAATTGAGTTCAAAAGATAATTAAATCCTTGAGGTTGAACTAAATTACACTTGGAGCGATGAAAAGAGATTAAGAGTCTGTATGATTGAGTTTGGACGAGAAAGAGTGATTAATGAAATAGAAACCTAAGATGAGAGCAAATTACACTTGGAGATGAACGAAGCTAGAGGAATTTTAGTAGTCAAGTAAGATTGAGAGCTATCTGACTAAATATGAGTAAGAAGAGGTTGATTAGTAATGTGGAGACGTAATCGGAAAACATTGAAGTAAAGATGGTAAATTATGAGAAGTTGGGACATGTGAGATTAATGGTAACTACTTGTGGTTATTGTGGCTCAGAAAAAGAATTAATCTTACTAAATGGGAGAATTGAGAAAGGTTTAGTTGAAGAGAAGTTGAGAATGACTATCTCGTGTTGAATTGCGACTATCTCGTGCAAGTGATTGTGTTAAACGTTGTTCAAAAGTTGGTTTTGAAAGAAGTTCTATGTTTTACGCAAAATGATGCTTGAATGTGACTTGTGTGATATATGCTTTTCAAACGTGAAAACGTACTTTTAAGAAGTGAAATTGATTTGAGAATGCTTGTTTGAAACAAGCTTGATAAGTGAACATGTTAAAGAAGCGGTTGTGAATCGACTTTGCCTGGATCGTTTAGCACAAGGAAGGATTAGCTAGGGGCGGCTAGCTCGGGGTCCTGTGTAGCAGGACGCCCAATTGGAATCTTCCTAGATAGGTCCCGGCAGCCTTTTATTTGGGGTCGCACCCCGGAGAAATCGGAGAAACTATGAGAAATTGTGAAGAGCTAGTTCGAGTCCCAAACACTGGAAAGTGATTCACCGAAAGAGATGCATTGAAAATGATTCATGAAAAGTGATTTAGTTGAAATGATTCGGTTTCGAGTGAAAGCCTTTGAAAGAAAGTGTAGGGGTTGCCCCACCTTGTTGAAAGTTGATTCAGTCCAAAAGAGAATTATGATGAATGTGAAATCGTGCTTTTAAATGATTAAAGAGTCATGATATTTACGTTGCAAGAGATTTAATTGAAAATATCTAGATTTGTATTATGTTATTACATTTTCACTGATTTCATTATTATGAGATGTATGTGTAAAGAATTTCCATTTTAAGGGTGTAAGACTTAGGTGAGCCCGTGGTTGATTGCTCACCCCCACAAATTTCCCCCTCCCGAGTGTTGCGGGTACATTTTCGGAATGTGTGATCTACCCCTAGCATATTTCGGACTCCGTGGCTCGCTGTCTGCTGCGTGCTAAGTGATTCGAGTCAAGAATATGCATTTCTTATATTTCTCAGTAGTTTGTAATTTAGTTCATATAGTCGTACCTAATGTATAACGAACCATTTAGATTGTTTTAAATTTTACCGCATGATTGGTTGGACTTCGGCGTGTGGCCGTTGAGTTGTATACTCCGAGCGTGTGGCTCGTTGAGTTATATTGTGATTTTTATGCAGGGTTTTAGGCTTTTAGCCTAAGGGATAGTCTACATTACAAACAGAACTCTGCCGAAATTTTTAGGAAATTTCAAATTCTCTTGGAAGACCACCTTTATTACCTTTAAATTGGATTTAGACAACCAAACCAATCCCGAGAAAGAGCCTTGGAAGTTCCTTTAAGGAACTCTGGCGATGTAATACTCCCAGGGGTGTTTTGGGGTGTTACAATATAGATTATACTAAGTGTTTTTATAAATTTGATAAATTTGATAATTATTTATTTGCTTTTTTGTAGTTTTCTTTACTTTAATAATTTTTATTTACAAAGTTACAATCTTTTATTGTTAATTTCATTATCCCCTCCTTAAATAGCAGTATTTTAGGTTAATTTTAGGAATTTTATTTTAATTCAATTTTGAGTCTTTATATATTTTAATTTTCAGATTATTTTTCTGTCGGCTTTTATTATTTTTGAGTCTGTTTGTTAGAAATTAGTTTAAAAATAGTTTCTTTTATTATTTTTTGTGTTTTATTTTCTTTTAGGGTTTAGATAGAGTCCTAGTTTGATGTGATTAAATTTTACAATATTTGGAATTAATTTGATAATTTTTCAGAATTAATTCTTGAATTTAATTACTGCAGGTTTTTAGTTAAATAATTTCGTAAATTCGGTTTTAAATTTTATTTTTATAGTTTTAGGGTCTAGTTAGGTCTAGAAAATTAGTATTAATATTCTAGGTAATTTTAGTATTTATTTTCGTAATTAATTTAGTGCAGAATTTTACTTATTTAATTTTCTGTTTTAAAATTTATTTATTTTCTGCTTTAGTTTTCTGTTTTAATTATTCTAAAAAATATACAAAAAATATTTCTGGGTTATTATAGTTTTTTTATTATATATAAATTATTTATTTAAGTTGTTAGATAATTTTCTATGATTTTTAGTTATTGTTTTTTTAAATTTATATTTTCTATTTTGTTTTAAAAGTAGTAAATTTAATTAGATTAAAGCTTGCACGTTATTATCTCTTTCCTCGTGGATTTGATCCCTACTTCCCTATGCTATATTGTTTATTATAAGCCTAAGTAGTGGTTTAATTTGTAGTTGTACGACAAGCTAACAATTTTCCTTTTTATTAGCTATGTATTCGGGTAAGTAGTAGGCTTACCTTTTATTAAAGTAATTATTATGCTATACTTTAAATATTTTTGCATTTTTATCACTCACCTAGAGGTATAAATAACCTGAACCTCCCTTTAAATAAATTAAAATAATAAAAAATTTAATTACACAAGTGGTCAGCCTAATTGGGCTGTCCAAAAATAAATAAGGAGACCATCTAATTGGATGGTTAAAATAAATTACGGAGATAAAAAATCTAAAGGGGATACTTTTGGCCCGGCCAGCCCACCATTGTCCGGGTGGTGGTCGCCACTGACACGGCGTGGCCTAGTTGGGCCAGGCTTGGCCCGTCGTCTAAGGTCATGCTAGAGATAATATTTCTTAAGTTGATCCAAATTTGTATACTCGAAAGATCTCTTCACCATCTAAATCAGTTAATCTCACTACTGTACTTGGTAATATATAATCAAGCACAAATGGGCCTTGCTAATTAGGCCTAAACTTTCCTTGCGGATCTTGAATTGGCGCTCTAGTCTCTTTAAGGACCAAGTCTCCAATTTGCGGGTTCCGAGGCTTTACTCTCTTGTTGAATACCTTTGATATACGTGCCTTGTATATTTGGACATTACGCAGGGCGTTTAGGCGCCTCTCATCTAGCAACACTAACTCTTCGTAGTGTTCCTTAGCCGACTCTACTTTTAGAATCCGACTTTTAACAATTATTCTTAACGAAGGAATGACATTTTCTATCGGAAAGACTGCTTCCATGTCGTATATTAGGGAGTAAGGGGTTGCTCCCATAGAAGCCCTAATAGAGGTTCAATAGCCCCATAAAGTGAAGGGCGACTTATCATGCCAATCGTAGAGCTAACAGCCATCTCCTCCACTATTTTACGAATGTTTTTGTTGGCGGTCTTAACCGCTCCGTTGGTCCGAGGACGATAAGGAGAAGCTTTCGATGCTTGATTTTGTATTTATCTAACAAGTGTGCTACTTCCTTCTTGAAATGACTGCCATGGTCATTAATTAACTCGTGGGGCACCCCATAAAGGCAAATGATGTTCCGGGTGATGAACTTAGCTACCGCTTTGATGTCAAAGTTGCATAAGAGGTCGCTTCTACCCACTTGGTGAAGTAGTTGATTACTACTAACACAAATTCATGACCAATCGTTCCTTTAGGGGTTACTTTGCCAATAATGTCTATTCTCCAAAGCGGGAATGGCCAGGGTGATGCTAGTATTGTGAGAAATGATGGTGGTTGGTGCTATAAATTTGCATACACCCGAGACTTATGACATTTCTTAACAAACTTATGACAGTCTATCGCCATGATTGACTAATAATATCCAAGTCTCCGAATCTTCCGAACCAACATCTTACCATTCATATGGGGTCCACATTCCTCACCATGAATCTCGTCCATAATGCACTTTGCTTCATGTTGGTTGACACAAAGTAAGTTAATCATGGTGTTGGTTTTCTTATACATTTGCCCTTGATTAATAAAAATTAAGCCGCCAACATCCCGAGGGCTCGTTGGGCTCTAGGTCCGGAGTCCAAAGGATACTCTTGCTTGTCCACATATTGATAAATGTTATGCTACAAACTGTTTTGATCGGTATTAGACACTTCTAATGCGTGGATGTCCGTTGGCTAATTTCGTCGCTCTATGTGAACGAGCATGGAATGAATGTCGTTAAGGATATTAACCATGGATGCTAATTTGGCTAACGCATCCGAGAATTGGTTGTTGTCCCTCGGAAGGTAGGTGAAAGAAATATTCTTTAAATGTTTTTATAATTTGATTAGACGTGCTTGATAGAGTGCCAAGGCTTCACTACGTACCTTCCATTTTTGTGAAATATGATTAATGATAAGATTGGAGTCATCGAAAACCCCGATATTCTTGACCGCGATCTCTACAGACAGCTTCAAGTCCTGTGATGCATGCTTCATATTCTCCGGCATTATTGGTGACCTCGAAATCTAATTTGACCGAAATGGGAGTATATGCTCCCTCTTTTGAGATTAGAAGAATCCTTACTCCAAAGCTCTTCCGATTGGAAGTGTCATCGAAATACATTATCCAAAAGTCCACCTCTACTTGTAAGATATTTTCGTCCGGAAAGTCGAGGTGTTCGGATTGGGATTCAGTTATAGATAGATCGGTTAAGAATTCCGACACCAGCCTTCCTTTGATCGCTTTTTAAGGGACATACTTGTGTTTGAATTCCGACAACATAACAATCTATCTTGCTATCTTGCTTGTTGATGGTTGGTTGCTCAAGTATATACTTAATGGGATCCATAGGTGCTACCACATGTACCGTGTGGGCTAACATGTAGTGCTCGAGTTTCTGGTAGCCCAAACTAATGCTAATGATGTCTTCTATAGTGGCATTTATTTAGTCTCATAATCTAAGAACTTCTTGCTTAGATAATATATCGCATGCTTTTCTTTCCCGTCTCGTTGAACTAGCATGGCTCCTATAACTGTCTCTATCATGGTGAGGTACAAATGTAAAGGTTTTCGTGGTTGAGGTGGAACTAGCATTGGAGGGTTAGCTAAGTATTCCTTAACCTTCTCGAATGCTTGTTGGCACTCGATATCCCAAATGGGCTCGGATCCTTTCTTCAACATCTTGACAATGGGTTCATAGACCATAGTCGGCTTTAATATGAAATGACTCATGTACTGCAAACGTCCTAGGAAACCCCTATCTCCTTTTTTGTCTTCGGCAGTGGGATGGATCAACTTTAATTCCTCTAAGATCGATAACATAGCCTAACAGTTTGCTCGAGGTTACCTAGAAGGCACACTTTTTAGGGTTAAGGTCTATGTTGTAATTTCGTCTTTCGAAGAACTTCCTCAGCCGGGTAGGTGCCCTGCCTTATCATTGGACTTTATGATCATGTCATCCACATAGACTTCGGCTTCTTTATGGATAATGTCATGCAATAATGTTGTAACCAATTTTTGAGCCCAAATGGCATCACCACATAACAATACGTCTCTCACTGAGTGATGAAGGTTATCTTCTCCATGTCCTCTTCAGCCCTCCTCACCTCACTATATCCAACATAGCCGTCTATGGACGAAAGTAAAGCATGACCCATTGTATCATCTATCTATAAGGATGTCAATATGAGGCAATGGGAAATCGTCCTTAGGGCTTGCCTTGTTCACATCCCTGAAGGCAATGCACATCCGAACTCTACCGTTCTTCTTCGGAACCGATACTATACTTGCTACCCAATGAAGATAGTGAACTACTTTGATGAAACCCCACCTCTAACTGCTTTTAGACCTCTTCCTTAATCTTAAATGCCCACTCAAGTTTCATCCTTCTTAGTTTCCACTTAACTAGCTAAGCATCTTAGTAGAGTGGAATTTTATGCTCCATTATACTTGGATCTATCTTCGGCATGTCTTTGTAGAATCATGCAAAGACATCTCGTGAACTTTGTAAGGAGCAAAGTAAATTGCTTCTGCTCTTCTCGGATCTAGTGTTTTCCCGATCTTAACCACTTGGGTTTGATCCACCGATCCTAAATTAATTGTTATTGTTTCCTCTATTATTGGCGAGTTCATGGTCTTCCATAGCTTTTATTAATTCTTTAGGGATTTCTTGTTCATCATTAGAGACAAAACAATGAAAACAAGAGGAGGCAAAGAGTAAGTAGAAAGATTCACTTTATTAATCGAAGAAACAAGTACATCATACTAAAAAATAAAGGATGTAGAATTAGAAACAACAGGACTAGAAGCAATAAATGAAGAATTAAAAGCCCTAGTACTAGACTCGGGAAGGGGATGTGCTTCTAAGCTAACAGCAAATTCTTGGCCCTCTTCGGCGTCAATCCATGTAATGTGCTTGGACCCTTTATTATTGGCGACGGTGATGAATCCGGACGGATCGAACTGTGGGTATGACATGGCTCGTGAAAGTATCGAGACCGAATTCCCTTCCAAGTTTTTCTCTTGCCTGAATAGTAGACCAAAAAGAGCCAGGTTGGTCCAATCTTGTGTGGACTATCCCTCTTCGAGAAGGTAGAGTGCCTCCTTTTCTAGTATACAACAGATTATGAGAAAATCTCCTAGCTAGGTACCACGATGCCCTTCTCTTTGAGGTAATAGGGTTCAGGAAAACCATAATAGGGAAATTCGTCCCCTTCTCTTAAGAATTGGTGGTTTAGAGTATAGGGAAAAGGCTTAATAGAGCGGATCGTGTGAGGTGCGATCGTCTTAGTCCGAATCTCCCACTTGGCTTAGGCCACTTCCTTAGTAGTAGGTTGATATCCTAGCCCGAATTTGTAGTTATTAGTGGGTTCAAGGGGTGGAAAGATAGGGTGGTATGCCCTTCGGGCTACAGAGAAGACCTAGAAAGTACCCTTTCTTCCTAAGAATCGAACGGACATTAGGGTTGTCATAAGGATTGAAGTTAAGAGGTGCTTCATCCTTATCTAAGGCAACGATAGTCTCCAATCCATATAGTTCTTCGTCGTTGGCACCGTGCTTGATCTCAACCACGGATTCTTTGGAGGTGATAATAGCATAGAGATTATCCCCATTGCCGTTATAACTTGGCCTTTGATGATCATCTTAATTTTCCGATGCAAGTGTAGAGGAACTGCTTATTGATCATGCAACTAAGGGCATCCTAGGAGTAGATTGAATGTAGCCGAGATATCTAGGACTTGGAATTCAATGTTCCTTTCTACTGGCCCTATATTGATGGGTAAGGTCAACATTCCCAAGACTGTTCTCTTAGAATTATCTTAGGCTCGGAGATAGAAAGTCTGTTTAGAAAGTTGCTGCTCCCTAATTCATAACCCTCCGGTGGTCCTCCAGGAATAGACATTTACAGACTGACTCGTTGTCTACCAAGGTTAAGGAAGCAAACTTGTTAATGCAAGTTACGAGTTAAATAAAGCGCATTGTTGTGTGCAACGCCTTCTTTATAGAGGTCCTTTTGATTAAAAGTAATGGTTCCCTCCCCAATGTTAACCAATCCTACTAGTTCCTTAGGTATTATTTCGTAAGAGACCTCGATCTTACTAAGTGTGTCAATAAAAGCCTCGCCTATGTTTTTGGGAAGCGGATATAAGTTGCCAAATTGAAATGTCAACTTTTAACTTTTGAAACTGTTTTAGGATTGCATCTTCTTCCTTAGCAGTTTTAGTTTCTTTTGGGGTCTCCCGAGTCTGTTGTGGACCCGGGGTGCATTATGACGTCCGGATCTAGTAAGAAATTGGATTTCTAGACCTTTAGGTTTTCCCCAAAAGTCTTCTTCTTCTAAAGGTGGTATGCCCCGTAAGTCGTCATCATTGTCATCATTGTTATTTCTTGTTTCGTACACATCTTCTTCATCACTTATCCACAGCCCATGGACTTTCGGTTCTAAAGGAGGCAAGTTAAGAATGTTTTGGACTCACCGATGTACTATCCTCGTAGTGGGTTTAGTAAAAATAGTTAAGGTGCCGCTAAAAGGATTATTGTTATTACTTAGTTTTTGGGCAGCCTTAGGTAAAGGGAGTTGACCATTTCGAAACATACTCTCTAGTTTGTTCTTGAATGTCAAACATTTCTCGGTGTTGAGTCCTCGTGCACGATGGTATTTACAAAATATTCTCGCGTCCCGGCTTTTAGATCGTTTCGCGGTTTTTGATTCATCTCTAACCAATGGCAATTCTATCTTTCCCTTTAGCCAATAAACGGTCAAGGGCTTGTGTATAGGTGGTATCAATAAGAGTGTAATCAGTATACCTATTAAGGGCATTAACATCCGCACCCCTACTAGTATTGCTCGTATTGGAGGTTTTCTTATCTTTGGATTGATAATTACCTCAATACCCTTTCATGACTTTTGTGGTCATGGTGGACAATTCTTCTACTATCAGCATGCCATCAGCTCTAAGGGTTGAGAAGTTCATCATTGGTACGAATTTGAGATGCTAGTTGTAGGCAGGTCGAAGGTTCTTTACGATGATCCCGACTTGGTCCTTCTCGGAAGGTCTATCTACCATGTGGGCATCCTTTGCTCTCCATCTGGTGAGGAAGTGGAACACCCCAAAACACCCCCTATGAGTATTACATTGCCGAGTTCTTTACGGGAACTCCCAAGGCTCTATCAGTGTCGGTTCGGCTCTCTAACTTTAACTTAGAGGTAATAAAGGTGGTTTTCGAAAGGAATATGAGATTTCCTAAAAATTTCGACGAGTTCTGTTTGTAATATGGAATATCCCATAGGCTTAAAGCCTTAAAACCCTGCATAAAACCACAATATAACTCGACGAGCCACACGCTCGTAGCACACAACTCAACGGCCACACGCCGAAGTTCAACCAATCATGCGATAAAACTTAAAACAATCAAAAGGGTTTATGGTACATCGGTTACAACTATATGAACTAAATTACAAGTACAATATTTAGAAACATAAGAATGCACGTCAACCACTTGAGTTACTTCAACGATCAGAATCGGCAGTCAACAAGAGTCCGGAGTATGATAAGTGTAGATCATACCTTTTGAAGGTGTACCTGTAACACTCGGGAGAGAAAAATGGGAAATTTATGGGGGTGAGAGCAATAAACCACGGGCTCACCAGAAGTCTTATACCCTTAAAACAGAAATTCCTTACACATACTACTCATAATAATGAAATTGGCGAAAGCATAATAGCATAATACAAATCTATATACTTTTCGATGAAATCCCTTAAAATCATTTGCAACATAAGGATCACAACACATCAATCATTTTAAAAGCATGGTTTCACAATCACTAACAATTCCTTTTCAAACCGAATCAACCTTCTTAGCCTTTAGGGGATTCGAACTAGCACTTCATAATTTCTCATAATTTCTCTTAGTTTCTCCGATTTCTCTATGGGGCAACTGCAAATAAAAGGCTCCCGGGACCTATCTTCTAGAAAGTCTCAGATCGGGCATCCTGCCACCGCAGGATCCCCGTTAAAACCCCTCCCTCGAAGTTTCTAGCCAGGCATCCTCACGAATGAGGACCCCGGTTCGAACCCTTTGGTATGCTAAACGATCTATAGCCAGTCGATTCAAAACACTTTGCACATAATCATTCATCACATCTCGCTTAAAATAGCTTTCTTGATTTGGTTTCATACCAAGGAAGACATGACACCACGTGTCACCCTTATAAATTCATTTTCTCAAATCAGTTTGACACAATGAAAGGCATAGCACCATGTGCCATCCCTCCAAATTCAATTTCTCAATCAAATTTGCTACTTTAAAACATATTCACTTTTGAAAGGAAGTTAACAAGAAGTTGCATTCAAGGATCATTTCGCGTAAATACGGAACTCCTTTCAAAACTATTTTTGAACATCATTTAGCACAATCACTTGCACAAGTAGCCACAGCTCCGCACGGATAGTCATTCTCAGCTCCTTTTCGACTATTCCTTTCTAGATTTACCGATTTAGTAGACTTAATTCCTCTTTTCGAGCCACAATAACCACAAGTAGTGCCTCGTAACTATATCGTCCCAATTCCCTTCAATTTTGCCATCTTTGCCTCAATTTTCTCCGATTACGCCTCCACATTACTAGTCGGACTCTTCTTGCCCATACTTAGCCTTATAGCTCTTAAACTTACTTCACTAAATTTCCTTTAGCTCTATTTATCTTCTAGTTCAATTCATTCTCAAGGATGTTAAATATGCCTCTAACTCAGCTTTAACCTCACCATTCCCAACTCGCCATTTTCCTATCTCAAATCCCTATTTTATATCTCTACATTATTAACCAACTCTTGCTCGCCCATACTCGATTATATGACTCTTAATCACCTTTCGTCACTCAAATTCCGCTAGCTTCACTTACCTTCAAGTTTAGTTCAACCCGAGGATTTAACTATACTTTGAACTTAATTAACCTAACAAGTAACCTACTTTTCACTCTCATGCCTCAATTGTGCATCAATCAGTACCAACTCATTTTCTCCTTTTTCTTCCACTCGTTATTTCCCAATATTAGCAATTATCTCCCAACATCATAAATTCAACCAATCTCTAAATAATTCGCATCCGGATCGTACTTTATTGTCTTCAATTACTAATTGAAACTTCGATAGTATTCCTCGGACCTACGCAATCTAACTTTCTCATAATCTCTAGTTTCCCAATTCAACCTTAACACTTAATCGAATTTTCTCGGTTCTAATTCAGCCCTAACTACTTCCTACAACACAATCATTCTCGTATTCCCAGCAAACATTCAATATTCGCAATAAAGCAAACATTCGATATTCACGATAAATCCATTTGGGTTTCGAAATTACTAATAGTTTAGAGTATAGGACTACCCACCTCGAATTCTTGGATTTTGGGGTTGGTCTTGGGCTTCCTTACTTTCGCCTTTTTGGTCCGGGTCCCTCTTTCGGGTGATTCTCGCTCGGTTTCTCTTGGTCTTTCGCTTCCCTCTTTCCTTTTCCCGTGCCCCCTCCCCTTGGTCTTTTCCTTTCTTTTATTGTTTTGGCACATCTCTCACCACCGCTAAACAAAAATCACCTCTCCCTTCTATTGGACCTTCAAATGACTCCTTTATCCCTTCCTATACATAAAACAAGTCTATGCCTTTCCCTTTTCCCTTCCTCTTACGCTTCGTCTCCTAACTTATTTTGATGTATTGGTTACGACGATGTCTAACAACGACAAAGGTTCAGCTCAATAAAAAGAGAGGCAATTTCCTTGATTTAATTTATTCGACGACAGCCTCCAAAGGGATACTAAAGTAATACATCTGGATGTAATTAAAATTAGTGACTCACCCCTAGATTCGCGGAATAATACTCAATAATCCTCCGCTTTACAACCGCTTTTGTTAAAATCACGAGAATTACAGGAAGTCCGTGAAATTTTCTTTCTCACCTTGTTTAATCAGCTCCAAGTCTTTAAGAGTAACTAGTAAATCAGTGTTATAAGTATTGATGTAGGAACTCCTTTCATAGATAAGTCCAATTGGTGACCTTGCATGGGTCGACTACGTTATACCACTTCATTTCATCAACATCATAGGAAGATGATGTGGTAAGTGTCTTCTAGAATGTTCTTAAGAGTCATTGCTCCCGAAGTTGTGAACATGATGATGGGGATTCTCAGAACCTCTAAACTTGATATCGGGCATGGTATATTTAGGGGTAGTTTCCTTTAGGGATTGAAGTGAATCCCTTATGATCAAAATAATGATTACCGAACATGGATGACTCCCTTAATATTTATTCTATCTCATCTATGTGTGGATCAGGTTGAGGTTTGGATTCATGCTTAGGGGATTCCTATTTGACTGTTTGGAGGAGATATACTAGATAAAGGTGGAGGGCCTCGCTCTCCCTCCTCTTTTTAAGCTGTTCGCTTCCTCATCTTTCTTGCTGTCCTCAATACCTTTTAGGATAGCCTTAAGCTCACTTGATATAGATGTTATCTTCTCGTCTTGAGCATCTATGCTAGCTTCCACCCTGGTTGAGTTCTCATTAAGCAAAGAAAGAATATGAGACTATTCTAGGTTTCCGTCAATTGCAAGGGAATTCTTTCTAGGTATTGTCTTACTACGAGGAATAGACTAAACCGGTGTGGTGTACACCGACATATGTTGCACCGGTGTAGACCGCGAAGTAGAACGTAATGTAGAACGGGGAGAAGATGTGCCGGACACTTTGTTGAGGCGTTCTAACCTTTTGGAGCTTGGATTCCAACGACACTCAACTGCGGTCGACTTCCCTATTTTGTAGCCCAAAGGATGAGGATTAGGATCATGTTAAAGAATACCACTTTTCGGAGGAAGGGACTTAAGCGCAAGACCTGAAGAGATTACGAATGCTTTTATTTGGATGGAAATAAAGAATGCAAAAAAAATAAAATAAAATGGAGTGTATGCGATGATTTATGACTTACTTAGGGATGATTTTATGATTTAGCTAATGCATAATGCATGAATGATTGATCCTTAATGGAACATGCTTTTATTTTTGGCTAGATCAAATATGATAATGCATTTCCCTATGTTTGGAGTGAATTTGTTTTGTCTAAAATGCAATATGAAAATGTAAAACGGACTCACCCGATTTGAGATAAATTTATTTTGGCTAAATGAAATGCAAAACAGATTCACCCAATTTGAGATGAATTTATTTTGGCTAAATAAAAATGCAAAAACGGACTAACCTAATTTGAGATGAATTTATTTTAGCTAAATGAAAAATGCAAAACGAACTCACCTATTTTGAGATGAAATTATTTTGTCTAATGAAAATGCAAAAACGAACTCACCTAATTTTGAAATGAATTTATTTTGGCTAAATGAAAATGCAAAAATGCGAAATGATGATGCGGACAAATAACAAGGCCGAAAACAATCAAGAAACCGACTAACTAAGAGGAAAGAGGGGACCTTGGTAGGACCCTTCTGGACCGATCAGCGGTGACTACCTAGACCGCATAAAGGAAGTTTTAATATGACTCGAAAATGCAATTAATGGACCGACCTAAAAGGAAAAGGTATTTTGACTTTTCGTTAAATGCACATAATGGACCGACTCTAGGAAATTTTAAGGTACTTTATTTGCACCCATGCAAGGGCTAATCAACACTCCTCACCTATTCCTAAAGGTTCACAAGTAGAAGATTAAATCTAAAACAAAAACACTCATTTAAGCATGCAAATGAAGGCAAGGGGACCACCTAATAGTCAAAATGATCTATGGTCAAAAGAGGTTTAGACTAGGTAGGATACATGGTGACTCATAGTCCGAGGTGAAGGTTTGCTCGGGGATAGTCTAAGTCACCCTAGAAGGGGAGAGGGTGAATAAGGTGATGAAGAAAATTAAACAATGTTTGCAACAATTTAGCTCAACAACAATTCCGAGTCTAGATTGGACTTAGAAAAGTCATAACACGATTTACGTGGAAACCCTCCTGGGGCAAGCACCAAGTCAAATCCACTATTTTGAATCCATAAAATACGGAGGATTGACTCAACCAGAATTGCTCCCTTAAATAATTCCTTATAATGTTTTTCTAAACTAAGAAGTTCCCTTATCCGATCTAGTACTTCTTGACCGAGATGGTGGAGCTGAGGCGGTTTGTGCTTGAGATGGATGAGTATGCAGTGCGCTCGTGCTTGGTATGCCCGGGAAGACGTTGAAGATCCGGGTGGCGGTAGCACTCGGGATCTCTGGTAGCGGCTTAGCTCGAGTGGCCGACCCAAAACGAAGTCATCTTGAGGCTCATCCTCTTGGAAGATCACGAGAGGGGATGCTTCTTCGGGCATGACCGTTGTGGATTGTCCAACATCGGTAGGGTCTTCGACCCACTTAGACTACCATCCGAGCTTATCGGCTTTTGAAGACTCGAGACACCGCTCTATATCTTTTCGAGTCATGCAAAAGGAATCAGGTATAACGATGTCATTCATATAGAGTTTTGATTCCAAGGCATTCTCTCGTGTCTTAGAAACATACTTGAATTAAATAGTATCCTTCCTATGCGATTCGGCATTCACATATCTCTTTAATCGCTTTTTTGTTAGCGACTCGAAAAGTTGTTCTTTATTCCGAGTCCTTTCTCACTCGAGATCCGACTTGTGACTATTTACTCTATCGTTTGCATAGTCGGCATTCATAGCTCATTTCGTGCTTAGTCTATATCAAGTTCTTTCTCACTTTGATATTTCTTTGTAGAACGTGTTTCTTTTCTTAAGACTAAGTCATATGGAATTCCGAGTATCATGGATATTAGACTCGGAATATTCCATTTCCTTTCGACTCGGATAATCAATTGCGTAACTTCTAAAGATTATTTTGTTATCTCGTGTCTAACCTTGGACCAAAGTATTTTATACTTTGAGAACCAAAGTTGTTTTACTTTTGTAGCTTATTCAATCGAGGATATCTTTTCAAAACTACAAAAGTAGCCGGCTTCGAACGTCAAATCACCAGCGAGATATGGCTTTTCACCTTCCCTCGCTTTAGTCTCGGAAGATTGTGTCGAAGTCGTCCGCTTCAATATCCGGAAAAGCTGAACGCCAAGCCTAACAGTGGTTTTCACCTCGGTTTCAAGACACAACCGATGGTTTTGGGACTTCAAGAGAGTTAAACCGTTGTCCAACGTTCATATTTCAACGGATACTTTCCGAGTGACTCGGAAAGCCTTTCTCAACGGTCACGAGAGGACTCTCGGTCAGCGAGATGGAAGTAACGGCTACTCGCCTGGTCTTATCTATAAGAAGAAGCCACTTCACAAGACTTGAAGACAATGAGAACATATTGTCTATACACTTACTTGTTCAAAGTTATTGTATTTTTACTCTCAATCTTCAACTTACAACTCCCACTCTGTAATTCTTTACTTTCGAGTTGTAAGGTCTTGTACTTCGTTACAAACTCTTCTTACATTCTTTGTAAGGTCCCTTGACTAAGCTGTAAAGGTTAACTCAGCTTAGTTGTCCCTAGCTGTAAGGGTTATCTCGGCTAGGAAGTACTAGATCGAGATAAGGTAACTTCGAGTCTAGGAAAATCCGTATAGAGTTGTCTAAGGGAGCAACTCGGGTTACTGTCAAGTTCACGGTATTTTGTGGACTCAAAATAGTGGATTTGACTTCGTGTCTGGATTGACACGGGCCGTGGTTTTCTGCCCCAGGAGGGTTTCCACGTAAATATTTACGTGTTCTCTTTACGAGTTCATTCTAGACTCGGACAGACTTTAGTGCTCCTACTTCTTCGATTCATTGCTTTCGAGTCCAATCTTTTCGACCCCTTGTTTAGACTCGGATTCTGTCTTGGTCACTTTTCCGCACAAAAGTGTGTGTTTTTGCAAAGATTTTTCCATCACCCTATTCACCCCCTTCTAGGGTGACTCGGACTCTCCCCGAGCAAACCTTCAATTGGTATCGAGCCTAGCCTTTCGAAAGGATCTAACAATCCAAAGGTTTAAAGATCGGATGGCTCGAACACCGGAGAGTTCGACGAAGGTAGATCTTCCAACAGGCCACCAAAATTCAAAGGTTCAAATTTCGGTCACTGGAAGAAGCTCATGGAATGTTTCCTTATGGATCACGATGAAGAAGTTTGGGAAATCATACAACAAGGAAACTACATTCCAACAAAGACAGATGAATTCGGAATCCTTCCAAAGACAAAGGCCGAGTTCACGCCAGCAGGCAGAGAAGTTCGTAAAGAACTTCAAAGCCATGAACATCCTCATGTGCGCCATAAGCTCGGAAGAATATAATCGAGTCTCTGCTCGTGACTCGCTAAAGAGGTGTGGGACACTCTGGTCAACACCTATGAAGGTACAAGTCAGGTGAGACAAGCAAAGATTAGCCGATATCTTCACAAATATGAGCTTTTCAAAATGGAGCCAGAAGAGAACATTACTCGGATGTTCATACGCTTCACCGAGATCACCAACAATCTCAAATCTCCGGGAAAGAAGATCTCCCATGAAGAAATGTGCCGAAAAATTCTCGAAGCCTACCCAAGAGACGATGGGGTCCTAAGGTGACTCGCCATAGAAGAAGCTCGGAACCTCTCACTCTTGAAACCGGACGAGCTCATTGGAAAGCTTCGACTCATGAGATACATCCGGAAGAAGAAGATGCTGAGGGTACTTCCAAAAGGAACGTCGCACTTAAAGCCTCGGAATCTAAAGAAGCAAGTCCAAGCTCCTCCGACTCGAAGATGATCCCATGGCACTCATTGCAAGAGGCTTCAAGAAAATGATAAAGCACAAAAGATGGGACAAAAGATCAAAAGAAGAATTCTACAAAAAGGACAAGAGAGACGAAAAGGTAAGTTTTCTTCACCCTCAAAGTTATCTTTGTCTAAGAATTCTGGATGTTTTGAATGTGGCAGCAAAGACCACATAGTCAAAGACTCGTCCAAAACGAAGAAGGGACAGGAAGAAGAAAAAGGCCATGATGGCAACTTGGAGTGATGAGGAATCATCCGAAGACGACGAGGATTCAGATGACTCAAAGTGTCTAATGGCAATCACCGACTCGGAAGCCGAAAAGAGTCGGACTCGGATCACGAACTCGGATAATGAGGAAACCGATCCTCAAGAGGTAATAAACTACTTCCTCAAATTCTCCAAAGTTGATTTAGCTAAATACATCTTTACTTTGGAAGAAAAGTCCAATTCCGATTCTTCTCATTTCAAGGAACAACTTGAGTCAATCACTTCGAGAAAACTTCTTTAAAAATGAATTGGAAAACCGAGACTCACACTCGAGAGAACTCAAGACAAGTGCTCCAACTAATGAGACTGAGTCCGAGTTACTCGGAAAAGAAAATGAGCAACCGAAACGAAGCTCACTGAGTCTCAAGACCTGGTTTTGAAATTTACTCAAGGACAGAAGAACCTTGATATGCTCTTAGGTTCACGAGTGTGTCTCTTTTAGAAAAGAAGGTCTTGGTTTCAACAAGGAGGAAGAATCTAATTCTTACTCGGATTTGTTCAAAAAGGATTCCGAACCGTTAAGTTCAAAAGGCTGAGCATGGTCCCATTCACAAAAATGAAAGGAGGACTAAACCCGGACCTATTTACAAAAGGAAACCATTTTCCTCTCGTTGCAAAAGGAAAGGTTTTTAAAAGGAAAGAGACACGGACTCGGTTCCTTGAGAAGAAGAAGACTCAGAATCGGACTAAACCCAAAGTCATTCAAATCCGGGTTCCGAAGCACCTTCTTCCTCGAAAAGGACCACAGTAAGAAATGTTACTGGGTTCGTTAGAGGAAGTGAGAAGGGTTAGATTATCTCTGTTTGCGGGTCACTCGAAAAGATCAAAAGGACATTGGTACCTGGACGGTGGATGCTCACGACATATGACAGGTGACCAAGGACTCTTTTCGAGTTGGAATCATATAAAGGAGGAAAGGTGACCTTTGGTGATGACAAGCAAGGGCAAGATAGTGGGCATTGGGAAGATTGGTAATGGAAACAGATCCGGTGAGCCCAGTCTACCTTGTCAAAGGACTAAAGTACAACTTACTTAGCATCTCCTGACTTGGTGACAAAGGACAAGAGGTAAAATTCACTCAATCCAAGTGCTACATCACGAGATGAGATCACCAAAGAGATAAAACTTTCAGGTAAGAGATCGGGTAATACCTACATCATCCCTCTTTCGACCCAAGTCGAATTTATCCTGTTTAAAAGCATCTCTTCAAGATGATTCTTGGACTTGGCATCGTAGATTAGGTCATATCAGCATGCATACTATCGTAAAGCTTGCATCTCATCATCTAGTTAGAGGATTACCTAACCGTACGTTTGAGAAGGATAAAGTATGTGAAGCATGCACCGAGGGAAACAAGTCGGATCTTCATTCAAATCTCTGAAGACAGTTTCCACATCCAACGTGCTTGAATTACGCATATGGATCTATGTGGCGAAATTCCTGTAAAGAGTCTCGGAGGTAAATCTTACATACTTGTTATCATTGATGATTTTTCAAGATTTACCTGGGTGTGTTTTCTCAAGCATAAGAATGAAGCCTTCAAGGAATTCAGTAAGCTCCGTAGAAAGATTCAAGTGGAGTCCCGGACTCAGATTCAAAAGATTCGAACCGACCATGGAAGGGAGTTCGATTACTCGGAATTCTCGAGTTTTGTGACAAGAATGGAATTTCTCACAACTTCTCAGCACCCGAACTCCCCAACGGAATGGAGTAGTTGAGAGAAAGAACGGAACCTTTGAAGAAATAGCAAGGACGATGATGATTGAACACAACTTGCCTTACTATTTACAGGCGTAAGTAGTAAACACAGACCAACTACACTCTCAATCGATGCCTCATCGGACCCATTCTGAAGAAAACACCTTACGAACTCTATTAAGGGAGGAAGCCAAACATTTCCTATTTCGGACCTTTTGGATGTAAGTGTTTTGTCCACAACAATGGTAAGGATCATCCGACCAAGTTTGATGCTCGGTCGAGACGAAGGAATTTTTCTAAGTTACTCTTCTCATAGCAAAGCTTACCGTATCTTCAACAAAAGAACTAACAAAGTGGAAGAAAGTATCCACGTAGTGTTTGATGAGCTTGAACAGGAAAAACCAAGTGAATCTTCATACTCGAAGCTGAAGCTCGAAAGGATGAAGATGAAGATGAGCTTTCAAAGACTCGAAGGAGATCACTCGTAACGAGGAAGTACGGAATGAAATAACTCAAGAAGTCGCTCGGAGCGAGCAAGTCAATGGAGCCGATCACTCGGAACAAGCTTCGAAGATCAAGCTATTCAGCCCACAAACCTGGTGAATCAAAGAACTGGTAAAGCGTTCAAATTTACTTCCAGTCATCCCCAAGAAAACATAATTTCGATATCAACAGTGGGGTAAGAACTCGTTTTTCTCTTCATAATCTATGTGCATTCACTGCATTCATTTCACTAATCGAACCCAAAAATGCACTAGAAGCTCTTAATGAACCCGAATGGGTAGAGGCCATGCAAGAAGAGCTGAATCAATTTGAAAGAAACCAAGTCCGGACTCGACCAACCGACCTTCCGACCACCCGGTTATAGGAACCAAATGGGTTTTCAAAAACAAACTGGATGAGGGTGGAATAGTTGTCGAAACAAAGCTAGACTTGTAGCTCAAGGTTACAATCAAGAAGAAGGAATTGATTGTGGGGAAACCTTTGCCCCGAGTAGCTAGAATTGAAGCCATTAGAATACTTGTTGGCATTTGCATCCCGCATGCATATTAAATTATATCAAATGGATGTTAAGTGTGCCTTTCTCAATGGTTTTATTGAAGAAGAGGTCTATGTCGAGCGAGCCTCCTGGTTTTGAAAACTCGGAATTTCCAAATCATGTTTTCAAACTTCAAAAGGCTCTCTATGGTCTTAAGCAAGCCCCTAGAGCTTGGTATGAAAGACTCGAGCAGACTTCCTGGTTCAAAATAATTTTAAAAGAGGTCGGATCGACAAGACTTTATTCATAAAGACCAAAGGGAAAGATTTTCTCATTGTTCAAGTATATGTTGATGATATTATTTTCGGAGCTACTAATGAATTTACGTGCCGAGAATTTTCCGAGTTGATGAGTCAAGAGTTCCAAATGAGTATGATGGGAGAACTCAACTTCTTCCTTGGATTGTAAATCAAACAAGACATCAATCAAAATACACCAAGGAACTCGCTGAAGAAATATAAGCTTCAAGATGCAAAGCACGCATCTACTCCTATGAGCGAGCGAGTATAAAGCTCGACTCGGATGAGACGAGTAAAGCAGTAGATCGAAACTCTATCGGGGTATGATTGGATCACTGCTATATCTTACTTCAAGCAGCACTAGTATATAATGTTCGGTGTTTGCTTATGTGCACGATTTCAAGCTAATCCAAAAGAATCACATCTCACTGCGGTGAAGAGAATATTCGGATATCTTGCGAGCACTCGGAATCTAGGACTATGGTACTCCGGAGACTCGGAACCGACTCGACCGGGTACTCGGACGCAGACTATGCAGGATACAAAGTTGATCGAAAGAGAACATCCGGAGCTTGCCAATTTCTGGGTCAATCCCTAGTATCCTGGCACTCAAAGAAGCAAAACTCGGTAGCTCTATCAACTGCAGAAGCTGAATATATTGCCGCTGGAGCTTGTTGCGCTCGATTCTCTGGATAAAACAACACTTGAAGGACCTTGGACTATCTCTCAACTCAGTCCCAATCAAGTGTGATAATCAAAGCGCAATCAGTATCACTAAGAATCCTGTCCAGACACTCAAAAACAAAGCATATTGAAGTCAGGTATCACTTCTTACGCGATCACTCGAAAAGGGTGATATTACACTTGAGTTCATTCCTACTAATCTTCAATTAGCTGATATCTTTACTAAGCCTCTTGGTGAAGATCAATTCGCTTTTATTCGGAATGAGCTTGGTATGTTAAATGCTTAGTTTTGTGTTATGATTCGTGAATATTTCGTGCCTTGTGCTTTCATTGTTAATAACCATCGGTTCGATTGATCACGTGATACTTGGGCTGATCGTTATTTCGTGTTTCGAGTCACTTAGAAACTTTTCTGAGTCAAACTCGGACGTAAGAGAAATTTGGACATCAAATTTTCCGAAGCTATCTCTAGAACAAGTGGAGAGTTTTAGATTATAATTTCAAACCCGTTTTCTCTCTCTTTCTCGAGCGCTGCGATCGGATCTTAACCGCAGATTTTAAACCACCGATATCTCAACCGTTGAAGAAGAACCGTCACACCGGGCATTAATTATCGATGGACGGGCCGAGTCGAACGGAGTTACTTAACGGATAGTGAACGGGTGCGCGTACTCACTATAAATAATGACTATCCGTCTTCATCTCGGTATTCTAAAACTCCTTCCCTCTCAAACGAAACCCTCTCGCGGAAGCATACTACGTGAATAGTGTTCCCCGATCGTCCGCGACATCGAAGAAGCTCTCTCTCTCTCGTAAGTTTTTCAACCGCTCATCTCTCTTTCTTCTACCATTTTCGCTTTCTTCTCTTCTACACCTCCTTCTCTTTCCTTTTTTCTCTCGAAAAGTTTCATATTTTCTTCTCTCACCATGCCTAAAAGAGGAAACCATCCCGACTTTCGGGTTTCTTCATCCTCTAAGAAGCCTCGCACCAACAAGCCGTAAAGCTCAACCCCTTCTAAACCCGTTGTCACCCAAGCATCTTGCGTCTGGACGACAAGTTCTTCCCAACAACCAAATTCTCCTGGTTGTCCAATATCCAAACCACCGGAGTCTACCCTTTCTTGTGCTTCAGCGAGTTCATCTATCCCGAACTTGTTTCGAGTTTTATACTCATCTCACCCACTCCGAAAATGTTCTAACCTCTCGGGTTCGGAACATTACTGTTCAGTATCAACACCTCCCTCCTTCACCGTCCTGTTCAAAGTCTCTTCTCTCTTCTTGAACAAGCAACCCTATCCCCTTCATCGAAGTCGCCGACGACTTCTTTGAAAAGTACGCTAAAGAATTCCCCGGGTCCGGAAAGAACCTTTTACGTGACTCGGTTGAAGTCGAAGCCGGACTTCGTGTTTCCTGCCGATGAGAACCTTCTTCTCACGAGCATTCTAGCAAGGAGAACCCCAACTCCAAGCACCTCAAAGCCCTCTTCGATATCCCGGAGGGATACGAAGTCGACCTCTTCCCTCCATCATTGAGCAAATGGCCACTGTGCCAGCTCAACTCAGAGTAAGAAGAACACCTCCCTTCCTTTCGGTGCTCTTCTCACTCTTGTATTCAAACAATTCCAAGTTCCTCTTCCTCTCGACCCTAACGCGGTGTCCGAGGCGGCCATTGTGGTCGGCAAGAAGGAACTCCGAGGGTACGGATACCGGAAACTAACCCCGGTGTCCGGGTTCACAACTCGGAGCCGAGGCCTCCTTCTCCACCTCGGACTTAGAAATCCACCCCTCTTTCTCTTCCCTCTTCACCTGGTGGTGCCTCCACCTCCGGTGCTTCCAAAACTCTCTCTCGCCCTCTTGTCTCCTGTCTTCATGGACAAGATCACCTCTGTGTCCTCCGACTTCGGAGACATGCTCGGGGTTTCAAGTTCGTTCTTCGTGGTCCGACCATCAACCAAAAGACTGGTCGGTCCCAAATCCGAGAGCAGCAATCTCTCGTTCTTGAGATGAGAGAGCTGGTTAAGGAGCGAAGGAGCCGGCCGAGCTCCTCGAGAGCGACGGTCCAAGGCGGCTCGAGACCCGGATGACTCGGACCCATCCGAGGCGTCTTCGAGCCCGAGCCCGACCTCCTCGGAGAGCGAGGATGACGAGGAAGAAGCTACGGATGCAGCGGAGGACGCCGAGGAACTCGCGGTCAAGCAGGCCCTTCCGGGCAAAGGGAAGAAGAGGCCGTGGCAACCGCTCCCCAAGCTCAAATTGTCTGTACTCGGCTCGGACAGCGAGTCCGAGTGGGTCGAAGATCTCGCTCCTCCAGCCGAGTCGGCCAGAGCAGCCCCTCCAGCCCTCGAGGTCCCAAGGGAAGAACCTCTCGATCCACTATCTCCGGTCGGCCCCTCGTAGCCGCGCCCTGCGAACTATTCCGGTTCTCCCTTCGCCGCGCTCAAGCACATCGTCAAGGTCTTATCGGCGCCGGCGCACCTCCGCCTCTACTCGTAAATCCCCACCTTCCTAGTTGGAGCCATGCACCGAGTCACGATTCCTCGGTGTCTCCGAATTTCGCTTCAAAATTTTCTTTTGTCCGGACAACTTATGTGTATTACTTGTTCTTTTCTCCTTTCTTTTTGGTTCTTGTTTTTGCTTGAAAGGCAAGGGGAGAAAATGTAGTCGAAACTGGTTGTCTTGTTTAGGGGAGTTTTTTTTTTTATCGCCCTTGTAAATTTTTAATGGATTAATGCATTTCATTATTTCGAGTTCTTTCTTTTACGAGTTAATGAGTTAAAGCATACTTTATCTTGCTCGATATATTGTACATCACTCGATCTATTCAATATGCCTTATCTTTTTATCAAACTACTCAGAATCAATCTATTTTCTTCTAACAAAGTTTCGTTTAAGTTTGGAATGCCTTTCATCAAAAAGGGGAGATTGAAGACTCGGACATCGCTCTATATCTTTCCGAGTCATGCAAAAGGAATCGGGTATAACGATGTCATTCATATAGAGTTTTGATTCCAAGGCATTCTCTCGTGTCTTAGAAACATACTTGAATTAAATAGTATCCTTCCTATGCGATTCGGCATTCACATATCTCTTTAATCGCTTTTTTGTTAGCGACTCGTAAAAGTTGTTCTTTATTCCGAGTCCTTTCTCACTCAGAATCCGACTTGTGACTATTTACTCTATCGTTTGCATAGTCAGCATTCATAGCTCATTTCGTGCTTAGTCTATATCAAGTTCTTTCTCACTTTGATATTTGCTTTGTAGAACGTGTTTCTTTTCTTAAGACTAAGTCATATGGAATTACGAGTATCATGGATATTAGACTCGGAATATTCCATTTCCTTTCGACTCAAATAATCAATTGCGTAACTTCTAAAGATTATTTTGTTATCCGTGTCTAACCTTGGACCAAAGTATTTTATACTTTGAGAACCAAAGTTGTTTTACTTTTGTAGGTTATTCAATCGAGGATATCTTTTCAAAACTACAAAAGTAGCCGAGCCTGAACGTCAAATTACCAGCGAGATATGGCTTTTCACCTTCCCCGCTTTAGTCTCGGAAGATTGTGTCGAAGTCATGCCGCTTCAATATCCGGAAAACTGGAACGCCAAGCCTAACGAGTGGTTTTCACCTCGGTTTTCAAGACACAACCGATGGTTTTGGGACTTCCAAGAGAGTTAAACCGTTGTCCAACGTTCATATTTCAACGGATACTTTCGAGTGACTCGTAAAGCCTTTCTCAACGGTCACGAGAGGACTCTCGGTCAGTAGATGGAAGTAACGGCTACTCTGCCTGGTCTTATCTATAAGAAGAAGCCACTTCACAAGACTTGAAGACAGCGAGAACATATTGTCTATACACTTACTTGTTCAAAGTTATTGTATTTTTACTCTCAATCTTCAACTTACAACTCCCACTCTGTAATTCTTTACTTTACGAGTTGTAAGGTCTTGTACTTCGTTACAAACTCTTCTTACATTCTTTGTAAGGTCCCTTGACTAAGCGGTAAAGGTTAACTCGGCTTAGTTGTCCCTAGCTGTAAGGGTTATCTCAGCTAGGAAGTACTAGATCGAGATAAGGTAACTTCGAGTCTAGGAAAATCTGTATAGAGTTGTCTAAGGGAGCAACTCGGGTTACATCAAGTTCACGGTATTTTGTGGACTCAAAATAGTGGATTTGACTTCGTGTCTGGATTGACACGGGCCGTGGTTTTCTGCCCAGGAGGGTTTCCACGTAAATATTTACGTGTTCTCTTTCGAGTTCATTCTAGACTCGAGACGGCTTTAGTGCTCCTACTTCTTCGATTCATTGCTTTCGAGTCCAATCTTTTCGACCCCTTGTTTAGACTCGGATTCTGTCTTGGTCACTTTTCCGCACAAAAGTGTGTGTTTTGCAAAGATTTTTCCATCACCCTATTCACCCCCTCTAGGGTGACTCGGACTCTCTCCGAGCAAACCTTCGGCTTTGGTTGAGGATCTTCGAGCACCTTGTCCCTCAGCCTTCTTCCTTCTTCTCTTCTTCTTCCTTCTGCTCCTCTTCTTCCTCTTCCTCCTTCTCTTCCTCCTTTTCCTCGAAATAGTTGCTTCAACCCTAGCTTCCTCTTCTTCTTCGCCTCTTCGGAGGGAGACTTGGCGAGGCTCGAGGACTCCTCGGACGTATCCGAGCCGCTTGGGTCCCGAGCATCCTTGGTCCGCCTTTCGTGAAGGAGCTCGAGTTGCTCCTGTTGCTCCTTGACCAGGCTCTTCATTTCGAGGAGCACATCTTGTTGCTTTCAAATCCGAGATTGGACCATCTTCCGGTTGATGGTCATGGTCCGAAGGACAGTTTTGAAGGAGCGAAGAGTGTCCCAAATTTCTACGGACACGAGAGGAGAGCTTGTCTATAAGGGCTGTAGACAAGGCGGCAGTGGCTTGGGGAGGAGGACCTGAGGTAGAAGCACCACTAGGTTGAGGAAGGAGAGATAAGTAAGTCTCGAGTCCGAGTCCGAGGAGGGGGTGAAGGTGGCCTTAGTTCCGACCGGTAGACCTAGACACTAGGTTTGGTTTCCCGATACCCATATCCAAGAAGTTCCTTCCCGCCAACAACAATGGTAGCCTCGGACACTCGCATTTGGAGTCCGAGGGGAGGGAACCTTAAACCACTTGAAAACTACGGTTAGAAGGACTCCGAAGGAAGAGGAGAATTTTTCTTTGACTAAGTCGGCGCAGATTGCCATTTGCTCAATGATAGCTGGGAAGAGGTCTACATCGTAGCCCTCGACGATATCGAGCAAAGCTTTAAGAATCTTTAAGTTAGGATTTCTTCCGTGACTCAAGGACTTCCTTGGCGTATTTTTCAAAGAACTCATCCGCAATCTCGTTAAAAGGGATGGGATTGCAGTTGAGAAAGAGAGAGGAAACTTTGAAAAGACGATTGAGGAGGGAAAGTTTTATGCGCACAAGCGTGTCGCGTAACTCTTGAGGCGATGACTCCTCAAAGCGGGAAAGATTAAAGTAGAACTCAGCAACGAGTTCCGGATAAATAAACTCACTGAAGCAAAGGAAGTTGTAGACTTCGAGTGGTTTTGATGTGATTTAACCATGAGAAGGATGTGGTTGGGAAGAACTTGTCATCCAACGTGAGGTGTTGGGTGACGAAGATTTTGGAGGGGTTAGAAGGACCCTCTTGATTTTGCTTGGTTCTAGGTTTCTTGGTTGCAGACCCTAGAAAGTCTTGGGCTGAACATCTTTTAGGCATGATCGATGATTTTGAAGTAAAAGAGAGTGAGCTAGAGAGAGACTGTGGGTAAGAGAATACTGAGAGATTTGTGTGCGAGACCGAGTGCACGAGAGATTAGGTTAGCAGAGAGTAAAGTAGTGAAATGAAGGAAAAGGGATGCTATTTATAACGAAAGGAATATCCTTCAGAATTCATTCCGACCTAATCCTCTAACAGTCACCTCGGACAAGTGTGACGTTTCTGTCTCCAACGGTTAGAATTCCAGTGTCTTTCTCCCAACGGCTAGTTCACTAATCGATATGCGCGGTAGAGAGAGAGAAAAAGAAATTTTAAAAGAAATTTCTAAAATTCTCCACTAGTCTAGAGATGATTTCGAAGTTTGAAATCCATTTTTCTCAAATACCGAGTCCGACTCGAGTATAGTTTTCGAGTGACTCGTAAAGCGCAAACATATAATAACTCCTAGCTCGGTTTCACTAGTCAACTGAACCAATTGTTATTAAGACAAAGAAAGAAAACATATAACACATAATCATACAAGACAATTTTACTTAGAAAATCACATAATCATGCATTAATCATTCCAAGTTTATTCTTAATAAAACAAAACCGATCCTCACTAAGTGGCTTAGTGAAAATATCAGCTAACCGAAATTTCATAGGAATGAATTCAAATTCAATATCACCTTTCTCAAAATGGTCTCTCGAGAAAATGATACCCGACCTCAATATGCTTTGTCTATGAGTGCTTGAACTGGATTCTTAGTGATGCTTATTGCACTCTAATTATCATACTTGATTGGAATTGATTTGAATGAAAGTCCAAGATCTTTCAAGTGTTGCTTGATCCATAAAATCTGAGCACAACATGCTCCAGCTGCAATGTACTCAGCTTCAGCAGTTGATAGAGCAACCGAGTTTTGCTTCTTTGAGTGCCAACATATAAGGGATTGGCCCAAAAATTGGCATGCTCCTGATGTGTTATTTCTATCAACTTTGTATCCATCATAGTCAGCATATGAGTATACGAGTGATGGTCGGTTCGAGTCTCTTGAGAACCATATACCTAAATTCCGAGTCCCTGCGAAATATCTAAAGATTCTCTTCACCATAATGAGATTTTATTCTTTTGGATTAGCTTGGAATCTTGCACATAGACATACAATAAACATAATATCTGGTCTACTGGATGTGAGATATAGCAGAGATCCAATCATACCTCGATAGAGTTTCGATCTACTACTTTACCTTTTTCGTCCGAGTCCAGTTTCATGCTGCTACTCATTGGTGTTCGCTGCATGTTTTGCATCTTGAAGCTTATACATCTTCAGCAACTCCTTGGTATACTTAGGTTGATAGACATAGATGCCATATTTACCTTGTCTAATTTGTAGATAAAGAAAGAAATTGAGCTCTCCCATCATGCTCATTTCGAATTCCTGTCTCATCAACTCGGAAAAATCTCGACAGAGATTTTCATTAGTACGTTCAATAATTATATCATCAACATAAATCTGAGCAATAAGAAAGTCTTTCCCCTTGGTTTTTATGAAAAGCGTTTTGTCAATTTGATCTCTTTTGAAATCATTTTCAACCATGAAATTGCTAAGTCTTTCATACCAAGCTCTGTGAGCTTGTTTAAGACCATAAAGAGCCTTTTGCCACTTGAAAACATGATTTGGAAATTCTAAGTTTCAAATCCAGGGAGTTGATCAACATAGACTTCCTCTTGAATGAAACCATTCAGAAAAGCACATTTGACATCCATTTGGTACAACTTAATATTCATGCTTGATGCAAATGCTAAGAGGATTTTAATTGCTTCTATCCTAGCAACTGGTGCAAAGGTTTCCCCATAATCAATCCCTTCTTCTTGATTGTAACCTTGAGCCATAAGTCTAGCCTTATTTCTAACTACCAACCCATCCTCATCCAGTTTGTTCTTGAAAACCCATTTGGTTCCTATAATCGGGTGGTCGGAAGGTCGTTTGGTCAAAGTCCATACTTGGTTTCTCTCAAATTGATTAAGTTCCTCTTGCATGGCCTCTACCCATTCAGGTTCATTTAGGGCCTCTAATGCATTTCTTGGTTCATTTAATGATATGAATGCAGTGAATGCACATAGATTTTGCAAAGAAGAACGAGTTCTTACACAACTGTTGATGTCGGATAAAATATTCTCAAGTGGGTGGCTCGAAGCATATTTGAATGCTCTACCTGTTCTTTGGTTCGACAGATTTGTTGGTTGAGTCGGCTGATCTTCGATGATCCGATCCGACTCGGCTTACTCATCTGTTTGATCTTCGATATTCGAGCTAGCTCTTGAGCTGGTTCGATCCGAGTCATGATGTTTTGAGCTGCTTTCTTTTGACTCTATCTAAGCTCGGCTTCGGTTACATCATCTACATCTCGACCGAGTTTCGGATCTGAGAACTTTGACTCACTTTGTTTTCCCTTATCAATCTCATCAAACACAACGTGGATGCTTTCTTCCACTTTGTTAGTTCTTTTATTGGAAACACGATATGTTTTACTATGAGATGAATAACCTAGAAAGATACCTTCATCTAACCGAGCATCAAACTTGGTCGGGTGATCATTAGCATTATTATGAACATAGCACTTACAACCAAAGGGTTTGAAGTATGAGATGTTAGGTTTCTTTCCCTTGTAGAGCTCGTATGGAGTTTTCTTCAAGATGGGTTGATGAGGCATCCGTTCGGTGTGTAGTTCGCTGTGTTGATCGCCTCGGCCCAGAAATAGTAAGGTAGATCGTGTTCAATCATCATCGTCCTTCCTATTTCTTCAAGAGTTCGGTTCTTTCTCTCCACTACCCCATTCTTTTGAGGGGTTACTGTGTGCTGAGAATTTGTGAGAAATACCATTCTTATCGCAAAACTCTGCAAATTCCGAGTAATCGAACTCCCTTCCATGGTCAATTTGAATTCTTCCGATCCGAGTCCGAGACTCGACTTGAATTTTCTGCAGAGCTTGCTGAACTCTTTGAAAGCTTAATTTTTGTGCTTAAGAAAACAAACCCAAGTAAATCGTAAGTAGTCATCAACAATCACAAGTACATATGATTTACCTCCGAGACTCTTTACGGGGATTTCACCACATAAATCCATATGCAACATTTCAAGCACTTTGGATGTGGAAACAGTTTCAGAGATTTGAAGGATGATCCGACTGTTTCCCTTTTGTGCATGCTTCACGATTTTATCTTTCTTAAATGCACAGTTAGATAAACCTCCAACTAAACCATGAGATGCAAGCTTTTTGGTGGTATGCATTCTAACATGACCTAGTCTATGATGCCATGTCCAAGAATCATTATGCAAAGATGCTTTTAAACAAGATAAATTCCGACTTGGATTAGAAAGAGGAATAGTGTAAGTATTACCCGAGAGCTTAGTCTCTTTGGTAATTGCATCGGAAATATAGAAATTTGCCTAAGTGAACCTTACCTCTTAATCCTTATTTCACAATTGAGAGATGTTGAGTAGATTGTACTTTAATCTCTTCACAAGATAGACTGGGCTGACCAAGTTTTCTCCTTTTCCAATCTTGCCTATTCCATCTATCTTGCCCTTACTATCATATCCAAACCGACTTTACCGCTTTGTAATCTTCCAAGTCGGAAAAGAGTCTTGAATCTCAAGACATGTGGCATGAGCATCCACTGTCTAAGTACCAATGACCTTTTGTTCTTTTACGAGTTACTGCAAGTTAGAAACACATTGAGTCATCGAATTGTCGAGAATCCTCGATGTACTGAATTGTCAAAATCGACTCGATTCGACTTCTAAGTTTGTTAGTGCCATCGGACACTTTGAGTCATCAGAATCTTCATCTTCTTCAGATGAGTCTTCATCACTCCATGTGGCCATCATAGCCTTCTTCTTCTTTCTATCCCTCTTTCTCTTTGGACGAGTCTTTGATTATATGATATTTGCTTGCCACACTCAAAACAGCGAGAGTTCTTAGTTAAAGATAACTTTGAAGGGGAGGAGTATTTACCTTTATTGTCCTTCTTATCTTTCTTATAGAACTCTTCCTTTGGCCTCGTCTCCCATTTCTTGTGCTTCATCATTCTTTTGAAGCCTTGAGCAATGAGTGCCATGGGGTCTTCTTCGAATCTAAGGAACTCGGACTTTTTCCTCTACTTTACGAGGCTTTCACAACAATGTTCTTTTTAGTGCTGACATCGGCATCCTCTTTTTCCGAGATGGATTTCATGGGTAAGTAGCTTCCCAATCGGTTCGTCCGGCTTAAGTTGAGAGAGGTTCCGAGCTTCCTCGATAGCTGTCACCTTGGGACCCCATCTTCTCTTTGGTAGAGTTCTTAGAATTTTTCTGCACATTTTCTCATGGCAAATCCTTCTACCTAGAGATTTGAGATTGTTTGTAATCTTAGTGAAGCGTATAAACATCTTAGTGATGTTTTCTTCGGCTCCATTTTGAACAGCTCATATTTGTGAATATATTGATTTATCTTCGCCTGTTTCACTTAGCTTGTTCCTTCATATGTGTTGACAACATTGTCCCACACATCTTTAGCTAGGTCACGGATCGACACTCTGTTGTACTCTTCCGAGCTGATATCACACTTCAAAATGTTCATCGCTTTGAAGTTCTTTCCGAACTTTTCTAACTCCTCATCGGTGTACTCCAACTTCTCTTTAGGCACAGGTCTTGTATCTTCCATCTTCATTGGAATGTAATTGCCTTCTTGGATGATGTTCCAAACATCTTCATCGTTGTCTAGCAGAAAGCATTCCATTAGCTTCTTCCGAGTGCATGAAGTTTGATCCTTTGAACTTTGGTGGTCCGGTAGAAGATCTTCCTTCATCGAACTCTCCAATATTTTGAGCCATCTGATCTTTAAAGCTTTGGACTATTAGATCCTTTCCGAAAGGCTAGGCTCGATACCAATTGAAGGTTTGCTCTTAGAGAGTCTTAGTCACCCTAGAGAAGGGGTGAATAGGGTGATGAGGAAATTTTATCAAACTTAGAAACTTTAAGCTTGAAAGGAATGAATAAGATAATCCGAGTCTAGATTGAACTCGGAAAAGTATAACTCAAAGATACGTGGAAACCATCTTAGGGCAAAAAACCACAGACAGTGCTAGTCCAAGCACCAAGTCAAATCCACTATTTTGAATCCATAAAATACAACGGATCGACTTAACCGAATTGCTCCCTTAGACAATTCCTTACATTGTTTTCCTAGACTCGAAGTTCCCTTATCCGATCTAGTACTTCTTAACCGAGGTAACCTTTATAGGTAGGGACAAGCTGAGCTGAGTTAACCCTTATAGCTAAGTCAAGGGACCTTACTTAGAAATTAAGAAGAGTATGTGACTGATTACAAGACTTTACAACTCGGAAAAGTATTAAATACGAGACTTGGATTTATAAGAAGAAGATTGAATGAGTATTGTACTAAGAGATATAGTTTCAGCAATGAGTTCAGCAATCTTCAAGTCTTGTGAAGTGGCTTCTATTTATGGATGACCAAGCAGATTAGCCATTGTGACTGAATTCCGAATAGAACTCCTTCTTGACCGTTGTAACGGTTCTTCGAGTCGCTCGAAAAGATCCGATTATATGTAAACGTTATGCAACGGCTCTTGGCTCCTAAAGTTGCTCTAGTTAGCTGGTGATGTCCGAAAAGTAGGGTGGAAACTACCGTTGAGCTTAGCGTTGCAGTTTTCTAGTTTTGAAACAGACAACCCCGACACAACGTCCGAGCCTTGTTCGAAGTAGAAAAGCCTTATCTCGCTGGTGATTGACGACTTGAAGCCGGTTACTTTTGTAATTCAAAAATGAGATAACGTCGTTTGAATAACCTACAAAAGATAATCATTTTGGTTCTCAAAGTATAAAATACTTTGGTCCAAGATTAGGCACGAGATAATAATTTAATTAAGACAATTAAGTGCATAATTATCTTAGGCCTAGAAGAGTGGAATTTTTGAGTTTAATATTCATTATACTCAAATTCCATCGAGTTAGTCCTTAGGAAAGATCAAGTTATAGGTGAAAACATTAGAGTAAAAAGACTTGATCTGGACAAATAACTCTCAAATAAATAAACTCGACTTAGAAATAGGAATTAACACTCGTAATTCACTTTGCTTTGAAATACATAGTCGAAGTCGGATAAAAAGTGTCACAAAGATTATTTGAACATGCGATAAATCTGAGTGGTGTTTGAGTGACTCAAAAGGTCAATGTGAAAAGATAAATGAGAATGTGTTTTACGAGTCGATCGAAACGAATGAAAACTTATACAGGAGTTTCTATAACACTCAAAATGACTTATAATCAAAACTTAGTAGGGATGAGGTTTGTACCTAAGTCTTTATGTAATACTCAGAATTATCTAGATTCGAGTCCGACTCTTCATAACTGTTAAGGCTAGAGTTGAGTTTTCCAGTTTTGGAAAAAAACAACCCCGACATGGTGTCCGAGCCATGTCCGAAGTAACTAAAACTTGTCTGCTTGGTGATGAACGGCTAGAAGCCGGTTGCTTTTGTATTTCAAAAATAAGTTAGCCTCATTTGGATAACCTACAAAAGCAAACCACATTGGTTCTCAAAGTATAAAATACTTTGGTCTAAGATTAGGCATAGATAATAATTAAATTAGAGTAATTAAATGTTTAATTATCTTTGGCCTAAAAGAGTGGAATTTTCCGAGTCTAATATTCAATATACTCAAATTCCATCTGAGTCAATCCCAAGGATGATGAAGTAGAGAGAGTAAAATATTAGAGTATAACAACTTGATTTGGTCAAATATTTCTCAAGGAAATAAACCGACCTAGAAATAGGAATTAACGTTATAATTCTCTTTGTGTTGAGATACGGAATCGGTGCTCGGAATAAGCGTGTTAGAGAAATTATTTGAGCATGCGATAGTTCCGAGTGATGTCCGAGTGAGTCCGAAACATCGGTGTAGGACATATGTAATAAGGCGCTTTACGAGTCGGTCATAACATAATGAAAACTTAGACAAGAGTTTCTATAGTGCTCGGAATGACTTAAAATCAAAACTTAAGATAGATAGGATTTATACCGAGTCTTTATGTAATTCTCGGAATGACTTAGAGTTAAAAACCGAGTCTTCACTAGGATTTAGTCTTCCATGTGGGGCATGATAAGAAAAATTCTAGAATCCTCTATTTCTAACGCGTGCTATGAGAGAAGAGGTACTGCCTCCATTGGCAATCAAGCTTAGCTAGGCCCGCCTGGGACGAGTAGGAGCCTCTTACCGAAGTGTTAACAAGGGGTAAAATAAATTTTTCCTATGGACCAACAACAGTAATAAACTATGAAGTTTGCTCTTGGAGAGTCTAAATCACCCTAGAGGGGATGTGAATAGTGTGATGAGGAAACTTGCTTTAAAATTAAAACAGATATGAATGCAGGGTGAGCATTGAAGGTTTGCTTGGGAGAGTCCGAATCACCCTAGAGGGGGTGAATAGGGTGATGGAAGTTTTTTTTTCGTTGACAATCAAACTCTTTTGCCCAAGAAGAAACGCAAATGGATTCCGAGTTAAAAGCGAGGTCGAAAAGGTTGAACTCGAATTGCGGAACGAGTAATAAAGCGAAGCTTTGAAACTGTCCGAGTCTAGAATGAACTCGGAAAGCAAAGAGACAAGAAATACGTGGAAACCCTCCTGGGGCAGAAAACCACGGACCGTGCTAGTCCAAGTATGAAGTCAAATCCACTATTTTGAGTCCACAAAATACCGTAGACTCGACCGAACTCGAGTTGCTCCCTTAGACAACTCTATACAAGTTTTCCTAGACTCAAAAACTCCCTTATCTCGATCTAGTACTTCCTAACCGAGATAACCCTTACAGCTTAGGGACAACTAAGCTGAGTTAACCTTTACGGCTTAGTCAAGGGAGTCAAGGGACCTTACTCGGAAAGTAAGAAAGTGTTTGTAACTAAGTACAAGACCTTACAACTCGAAAGTAATGAATTACATATTAGGAGTTGTAAGTAGAAGATTGAGAATGAATACAATGACTTTGCTTAAGTACGTGTATTAACAATAGGTTCGACAATCTTCAAGTCTTGAAAGTCGGCTTCTATTTATGGATGACCAGGCAGAGTAGCTGTGATCTCCTTCTGCTGATTGAAAGACCTTTGTGACCGTTGAAAAGAGCTTTCGAGTCACTCGGAAAGTATCCGTTGTGATATGAACATTGGGCAACGGTTTAATTCTCTTGAAATCCCAAAACCACTAGCGGTGTCTTGAAGGATAATCTGGAAACCACCGTTAAGCTTGGCGTTTCAGTTTTCCAGATTTAGAAACAGACAGCCCCGACACAATCTTCCGGGACTGGGACGGAGAAGAGGAAAAGCCATGTCTGCTTGGTGATTTGACGTTTTGAAGCCAGGTTACTTTTGTATTTCGAAAAGTGAATCCTCGTTTGAATAACCTACAAAAGTAAATCAAGTTTTGGTTCTCAAAGTATAAAGTACTTTGGTCCACGATTAGACATAGATGATAGAATAATTAAGATAATTAAGCAACTAATTATCTCGAGTCGGAAAGTGAGTGGAATTTTCCGAGTCTAATATCTATGAGACTCAAAATTCCATCGAGTTAGTCTAAGCGAAGAATCAAGTTGCATAACGAATATCGAGTGAAATAACTTGATATAGACTAAGCACAATTCAGACTAGAATCACTGATTCCAACTATGTAGAACTTAAAACAAGATGTCGGACCTGAGTGTGATAAAGCGAAATACTAGTCAATTCGGAATGCGATATATCTAAAGGACGACGGACTTAGAATTGAGTGAGACAAGCATATCCGTTTTCCGAGTCACACAGAGACAAGCGAGAATACGAAAAGTAAGTTCTATATCACTTAGAAAATGTACTTTATTACTTCACAAAAGTTTCTAAGGATCGAGAGAATGCCTTGGAATCAAAACTCCATACTTAAGAAGTTCTTATACCTGATTCCTTCGATACAACTCGGAAATGTGTTGGGCGAGTGTCCGAGTCTTGAGTGAGCAGAGCAGGTCCCTAAATTCGGAGGTCACAGAGCTGATTTTGTCCAAGAAAACGGGGGACAAAATAGCAGAGAGAGATTTGGAAGCACTCGAGGTGGAAGCACCAACAGGTGGGGCGAGGAGAGAGAGAGGGGTTGCTTTCGAGTCCGAGGCGGAGAAGGAGGCCTCGGCTACGAGTTGTGCACCCGGACACCAGGTTGTGTTTCCTGGTATCCGTACCCCGGAGTTCCTTCTTGCTAACAATAATGGCAGCCTCGGACACGGCGTTGGGGTCCGAGGGAGAGGAACCTTGAATTGTTTGAAGACAAGGGTGAGAAGAGCACCGAAGGGAAGAGAGGTGTTCTTCTTACTTTGGAGTTGAGCTGGCACAACTGCCATCCGCTCAATTATAGAGGGGAAGAGGTCTACTTCGTAGCCCTCAAGAATGTCAAAAAGGGATTTGAGGTGCTTGGAGTTGGGGTTCTCCTTGCTAGAATGCTTGAGAGAAAAAGGTTCTCATTAGCGAAAGCACGAAGGCGTGCTTCGACTTCAACCGAGTCACCGAAAAGTTTTTCCGTGACTCGGGGAACTCTTTAGTGTATTTTTCAAAGAAGTCGTCGGCGACTTCGGTGAAGGGAATGGGGTTGCTGTTCAAGAAAAGAGAGGAAACCTTGAACAGGCGGTGGAGGAGAGAGATGTTGATGCGAACAGATCACATTTTAAACTCTAGAGGTTAGGACACCCTCGGAGAAAGTGAGGTGAGTGTAAAACTCGAAATGAGTTCGGGATAGATGAACTCGCTGAAGCAAAGAAATTTATATGCTCTGGTGGTTTGAATGTGTGCCAACCAAGAGAATTTGGTTGTAGGGAAGAACTTGTCGTCCAGCAGCGAGATCTTTGGGTGACAATGGGTTTTGAGGGGTTGAGCTTTCGGGTTTTTGGTGCGAGGCTTTCTGGAGGAGGAGGAGACCTGAAAGTCTGGATGATTACCTCTCTTAGGCATTTTAAATAAGAGAAAGAAAGATGAAACGTGTGAAGAAGCAAAGAGAAGAGTAGGTAGACGAGATCAAAAGAAAAAGGAGTAGAAGAAAAGATTGAGAGCGAGCGACCTTACTTGAGATGATCTTCATGTCGCTTGAAGAGGACCGAGAGCAACCTGTAGACGTAGAAATCTTTCGTGAGAAGTTTTGTGTATGAGAGACAGATGAAATGTAGAGTGACGAGGAGAAGGAGAATAGTTGCTATTTAAAGAATAAGAATCGTCCTTCACCGTGACGTTAATTGTAACTCCATTTGGCTCCCGCTCTTTCAAAAGTCACCTCGGACTGGTGTGACGGTTCTCTTCTCAACGGTTAAGATTCTAGCGAGTTAGAGATCCACGGCTAGCGTTTGATCACAGCACCCAAGAGAGAGAGAGAAAAGATTTTGAAAATATATTACGAACTTCTCCACTGATCTAGAGATGTATTCGAGAGAATTTGAAGTCCAATTTTTCTTGACGTTCGAGTATGACTCGAATGGTTTCGAGTGACTCAAAAATTAGAAATAATTAACAACTACTAACCCGAGTATCACTGGATCAACAGAGCTAATGGTTATTAATAGATTGAAAACACATAACACATAATCATGCAATGAGATTATCACAAAGATAGCACATAATTATGCATTTAACATACCTAGCTCATTCCGAATAAAACAAAACTGATCTTCACCAAGAGGCTTAGTAAAGATATCAGCTAATTGAAGATTAGTAGGAATGAATTCAAATTCAATATCACCTTTCTTAGAATGGTCTCGTAAGAAGTGATATCCGACCTCAATATGCTTTGTCTTTGAGTCTTGAACTGGATTCTTTGTTATGCTGATTGCACTCCGATTGTCACACTTGATTGGAACTTATTTGAAACATAGTCCAAGATCCCTCAAGTGTTGCTTTATCCATAAGATCCGAGCGCAACATGCTCCAGCCGCAATATACTCGGCTTTAGCGATTGATAGAGCCACCGAGTTACTGCTTCTTTGAGTGCCAAGATATTAGGGAATGACCCGGAAATTGGCAAGCTCCGGAAGTGCTCTTTCGATCAACTTTGTATCCAGCGTAGTCTGCATCTAAGTATCCGGTGAGAGTCGGTTCCGAGTCTCTTGAGTACCATAGACCTAAGTTACGAGTTCTGCAAGATATCCGAATATTCTCTTCACCGCGAGTGAGATGTGATTCTTTTGGATTAGCTTGAAATCTTGCGCATAAACAAACACTGAACATTATATCGAGCCGGCTGGAAGTAAGAAATAGCAAAGATCCAATCATACCTCGATAGAGTTTCGATCTATTGCTTTACCTTTCTCGTCCGAGTCAAGCTTTATACTACTTGCTCATGGGTGTAGATGCATGCTTTGCATCTTGAAGTTTGTATTTCTTCAGCAGCTCCTTGGTATACTTGGATTGATGGACGTAGATTCCATCTTTGTCTTGTTTGATTTGTAAACCAAGGAAGAAATTGAGTTCTCCCATCATACTCATTTGGAATTCCTGACTCATCAACTCGGAAAATTCTCGGCACGAGATATTCATTAGTAGCTCCAAAGATAATATCATCGACATAGATTTGAACAATAAGGAAATCTTTCCCTTTGGTTTTTATAAAGAGAGTCTTGTCGATCTGACCTCTTTTGAAATCATTTTGAACTAAGAAATTGCTCGAGTATTTCATACCAAGCTCGAGGGGCTTGTTTAAGACCATAGAGAGCCTTTTGAAGTTTGAAAACATGATCCGGAAAATCTGAGTTTTCAAAACCCGGAGGCTGCTCGACATAGACTTCCTCTTCAATAAAACCATTGAGAAAAGCACACTTAACATCCATTTGATATAATTTAATATGCATGCTTTGGATGCAAATGCCAACGATATTCTAATAGCTTCGATTCGGCAACAGGTGCAAAGGTCTCCCCACAATCAATTCCTTCTTCTTGATTGTAACCTTGAGCCACAAGTCTAGCCTTGTTTCGACTACCGCTCCACCCTCATCCAGTTTGTTCTTGAAAACCCATTTGGTTCCTATAACTGGGTGGTCGGAAGGTCGGTTGGTCGAGTCCGGACTTGGTTTCTTTCGAATTGATTGAGTTCCTCTTGCATGGCCTCTACCCATTCCGGTTCATTAAGGCCCTCTAGTGCATTTTGGGTTCGAGTTAATGAGATGAATGCAGTAAATGCACATAGGTTTTGAAGAGAGGAACGAGTTCTTACCCCACTTGTTGATATCGGATATTATGTTTTCTAGTGGAGGACTAGAAGAAAACTTGAACGCTTTACTGTTCTCCGATTCACAAGATTTGTGGGCTGAACTACCTGATCTCGAAGCTTGTTCCGAGTGGTCTTCTTCATTAGCTCGTTCGTTACGAGCGGACTCTTGAGTTGTCTCGTTCGAGTCACTTCGTTACGAGCTGGTTGAGTTTGAGTCTTTGTGGGTTCGGTTTCATCATCTTCTTTGCGAGCTTCAAGTCCGAGTATGAGGACTCGCTTGGTTTCTCCTGTTCAAGCTCATCAAACACAACGTGGATGCTCTCTTCTACTTTGTTAGTTTTCTTATTGAAAATGCGATAAGCTTTCTTTGTGAGAAGAATAACCCAGAAAAATACCTTCTTCGACCGAGCATCAAACTTGGTCGGGTGATCCTTACCATTGTTGTGAACGAAGCACTTACATCCAAATGGTTGGAAGTAGGAAATATTTGGTTTCTTCCCTTTGTAGAGCTTATAAGGTGTTTTCTTCAAAATGGGTCCGATGAGGCATCTATTTAGAGTGTAGTTGGTCTGTGTTGACTGCCTCGGCCCAGAAATAGTAAGGTAAGTTGTGCTCAATCATCATTGTCCTTGCTATTTCTTCAAGGGTTCTGTTTTTCTCTCCATTACTCCATTTCGTTGAGGAGTTCTTGGTGCTTGAGAAATTGTGAGAGATGCCATTTTTGTCACAAAACTCCGAGAATTCGAGTAGTCGAACTCCCTTCCATGGTCGGTTCGAATTCTCCGGATCCGAGTCCGAGACTCAACTTGAATCTTTCTACGAGCTTGCTGAACTCCTTGAATGCTTCATTTTTGTGCTTAAAAAACACACCCGGGTAAATCGTGAATAATCATCAATAATAACAAATATATATGATTTGCCTCAGAGGCTCTTAACGAGGATTTCACCACATAAGTCCATATGCGATAGCTCAAGCACTTTGGATGTGGAAACTGTCTTCAGAGATTTGAATGATGATCCGACTTGTTTCCCTCTTGTGCATGCTTCACACACTTTATCTTTCTCAAAAACACGATTAGGTAAACCTCTAACCAAACCATGAGATGCTAATTTTCTGATAGTATGCATGCTAATATGGCCTAATCTACGATGCCATGTCCAAGAGTCATCATGAAGAGATGCTTTTAAGCAAGATAAATTTTGACTCGGGTCGGAAAGAGGAATAATATAAGTATTACCTGATCGTTTACTCGAAAGGTTGATCTCCTTGGTGGTAACATCAGAAATGTAACAATTAGTCCGAGTGAATCTTACCTCTTGACCTTTATCGCACGGTTGAGAGATGCTTGAGCAGATTGTACTTTAATCCTTTGACAAGGTAGATTGGACTAACCAGATTGCATCCTTTTCCAATCTTGCCTATCCCAACTATCTTGCCTTTGATGTCATCTCCAAAAGTGACCTTTCCTCCTTTATGTTTTTCTAACTCGGAGAAGAGTCCGGCGTCTCCGACATATGACGTGAACATCCACTTGTCAAGGTACCGAGTGTCCCTTTGATATCTTCTAAGTGACCTGCAAAGCAGAGAAAGTCTAACCCTTCTCACTTCCTCTAACGAACCCGAGTAACATTCTTTCTTGTGGTCCTTTTACGAGGAAGAAGGTTTTTCGAAACCCGATTTGAATGACTTTGGGTTTGGTCTGATTTTGAGTCTTCCTTGCGAGAACTGAATCTGTGTTTCTTTCTTTTTGAAAACCTTTCCTTTTGAAACTGGAGAGAATGGTTTCTTTTTGTAAAGCTGTTACGGGCTTAGTCCTCCCTTCATTTTTGTGAATGGGACCATGCTTAGCTTTCCTGAACTTTACGAGTTCCGGAATCCTTTTTGAATAGTTCCGAGTAGGAATTGGATTCCTCTTCTTTGTTGAAACCAAGACCTTCTTTTATGAAGGAAACACATTGAGATCCTAAGAGCATATCAAGGTTTTTCCGACCTTGAGTAAATTTTAAAACCGAGATCTTGAGACTTAGTGAGCTTCTACCTTAGTTGCTCATTTTTTTTTTTAGTAACTCGGACTCGGTCTCATTGGATTGAGCACTAGTCTTGAGGTCTCCGAGTGTAAGTCTCAGTTTTTCCAATTCATTTTTAAAGAGATACTCTCGGATGAAATCGACTCAAGTTGTTCTTTGAAACGAGAAGAGTAAGAATTGGACTTTTCTTCCAAAGTAAAAATATATCTAGCTAAATCGGCTTTGGAGAACTTGAGAAAGTAATCAATTACCTCTTGAGGATTTGTTTCCTCATTGTCCGAGTCTGAGTCTAATTCTCTTTAAGCTTCGAGTCGAGATTGCCATCGGACATTTTGAGTCATCCGACTCCTCATCATCTTCGATGAGTCCTCATCGCTCCATGTTGCCATCATAGCCTTTTTCTTCTTTCTGTCCCTTTTTCTTTTCGGACAGTCTTTGACTATGTGGTCTTTGCTTCCACACTCAAAGCATCCAGAATTCTTAGATAAAGATAACTTTGAAGGAGAAGAATATTTACCTTTTCTATCTCTCTTATCTTTCTCGTAGAATTCTTCTTTTGGCCTTTTGTCCCATCTTTTGTGCTTCATTATTCTCTTAAAGCCTCTTGAAATGAGTGCCATGGGATCTTCTTCCGAGTCGGAGGAGCTCAGATATGCTTCTTTGGATTCACGAGGCTTTTAGTGCTATGTTCTTTTTGGTACTGCCCTCAGCATCATCCTCTTCTAAGTGAATTTCATGAGTGAGAAGCTTTCCAATAAGTCTGGTTTGGCTTTAGGAGTGAGAGTTCCGGGCCTCCTCTATGGCAGTCACCTTGGGACCCCATCTTCTCTTGGGTAGACTTCGAGTCTCTTTCTGCACATTTCCTTGTGTGAAATCTTCTTACCCAGTGACTTGAGATTGTTGGTAATCTTAGTAAATCGAATGAACATCCGGGTGATGTTTTCTTCCGGCTCCATCTTAAACAACTCATATTTATAAAGATACTCGCTGATCTTCGCTTGTCCGACCTGGCTAGTGCCTTCCTAAGTGTTGACAAGAGTGTCCCACAGTTCTTTTGCTTGAGTCACGAGCGGACACTCGATTGTATTCCTCTAAGTTGATAGCGCACATTAGGAGGTTCATGGCCTTGAACTTCTTTCGAACTTCTCGCTTCGCCTGGAGTAAACTCGGCCTTTGTTTTGGGAATGATTCTGAATTCTTCTATCTTCATTGGAATGTAGTTTCCATTTTGTATGATGTCCCGGACATCTTCATCATGATCCATGAGGAAACATTCCATAAGTTTCTTCCGAGTGCTCGAAGTTTAATCCTTTGAATTTTGGTGGTCTGCTGGAAGATCTTCCTTCATCGAACTCTCCGTTGTTCCGAGCCATTTGATTTTTAGACCTTTGGATGGTTAGATCCTTTACGAAAGGCTAGGCTCGATACCAATTGAAGGTTTGCTCGGGGAGAGTCCGAGTCACCCTAGAGGGGGTGAATAGGGTGATGGAAGTTTTTCGTTGACAATCAAACTCTTTTGCCCAAGAAGAAAAGCAAATGGATTCCGAGTCAAAAGCAAGGTCGAAAAGGTTGAACACGAATTGCGGAACGAGTAATAAAGCGAAGCTTTGAAACCGTCCGAGTCTAGAATGAACTCAAAAGCAAAGAGACAAGAAAAACGTGGAAACCCTCATGGGGCGAGAAAACCACGGACCGTGCTAGTCCAAGCATGAAGTCAAATCCACTATTTTGAGTCCACAAAATACCATAGACTGACTGAACTCGAGTTGCTCCCTTAGACAACTCCTTACAAGTTTTCCTAGACTCGAAATTCCCTTATCCGATCTAGTACTTCCTAGCTGAGATAACCCTTACAGCTATGGACAACTAAGTTGAGTTAACCTTTATAGCTTAGTCAAGGGACCTTACTCGAAAGTAAGAAAGTGTTTGTAACTAAGTACAAGACCTTACAACTCAGAAAGTAATGAATTACATATTAGGAGTTGTAAGTAGAAGATTGAGAATGAATACAATGACTTTGCTTAAGTACGTGTATTAACAATAGGTTCGACAATCTTCAAGTCTTGAAAGTCGGCTTCTATTTATGGATGACCAGGCAGAGTAGCTGTTATCTCCTTCTGCTGATTGAGAGACCTTTGTGACCGTTGAAAAGAGCTTTACGAGTCACTCGGAAAGTATCCGTTGTGATATGAACATTGGGCAACGGTTTAATTCTCTTGAAATCCCAAAACCACTAGCGGTGTCTTGAAGGATAATCTGGAAACCACCGTTAAGCTTGGCGTTTCGGTTTTCCAGATTTAGAAACAGACAGACCACGACACAATCTTACGGGACTGGGACGAGAGAAGAGGAAAAGCCATGTCTCGCTGGTGATTTGACGTTTTGAAGCCGGTTACTTTTGTATTTCGAAAAGTGAATCCTCGTTTGAATAACCTATAAAAGTAAATCAAGTTTTGGTTCTCAAAGTATAAAGTACTTTGGTCCACGATTAGACACGAGATGATAGAATAATTAAGATAATTAAGCAACTAATTATCCGAGTCGGAAAGTGAGTGGAATTTTCGAGTCTAATATCTATGAGACTCAAAATTCCATCGAGTTAGTCTAAGCGAAGAATCAAGTTGCATAACGAATATCGAGTGAAATAACTTGATATAGACTAAGCACAATTCGGACTAGAATCACTGATTCCAACTACGTAGAACTTAAAACAAGATGTCGGACACTGAGTGTGATAAAGCGAAATACTAGTCAATTCGAATGCGATATATCTAAAGGACAACGGACTTAGAATTGAGTGAGACAAGCATATCTGTTTTACGAGTCACACAGAGACAAGCGAGAATACGAAAAGTAAGTTCTATATCACTTAGAAAATGTACTTTATTACTTCACAAAAGTTTCTAAGGATCGAGAGAATGCCTTGGAATCAAAACTCCATACTTAAGAAGTTCTTATACCTGATTCCTTCGATACAACTCAGAAATGTGTTGGGCGAGTGTCCGAGTCTTCAAGCATGAAGCAAGGTTAAACTCGGAAAAGCATAAACTCGGATTTTAGTAATCGGTGAAGAAACCGACTAAACGGAATTCAAAGCTGTCCGAGTCTAGAATGTACTCGGAAAAGTGATAACTCGGAAAATACGTGGAAACCCTCCCGGGGCAGAAAACCACGGATTGTGCTAATCCAAGCACGAAGTCGAATCCACTATTTTGACTCCACAAAATACAATGAACTGACTTGACCCGAGTTGCTCCCTTAGACAACTCCTTACAAGTTTTTCCTAGACTCGAAATTACCTTATACGATCTAATACTTCCTAACCGAGATCACCCTTACGAGTTAGGGACAACTTAGCTGAGTTAACCCTTATAGTTCGATCAAGGGACCTTACTTAGAGAGTAAGAAAGAAAGTGTTTGTAATCGAGTATAAGACCTTACAACTCGAAAAGTTATTAAATACAAAATTGGAGTTATAAGTAGAAGATTGAGAATGAATACAATGACTTTTTACTCAAGTATGTAAATTAACAATAGATTCGGCAATCTTCAAGTCTTGAAAGTTAGCTTCTATATATAGATGACCAAGCAACTTAGCCGTTGTGTCCATCTTCCGACTGGAGGTCCTTTGTGACCGTTGTAAAGGATTTTACGAGTCACTCGGAAAATATCCGTTGAGATATGAACGTTGAGCAACGGTTCTTGACTCCTTTGGAAGTCCCAAAACCACCTGGTAGTGTCTTTAAAAATAAGGTGGAAATCACCTTTGAGCTTGGTGTTGCAGATTTCCAATTTTGGAAACGGACAATCCCGACATAGTGTCCGGGGCTAGGTCGGAGGTGGAAAAAGCCTTGTGTCTCTGGTGATTTGACGTTTTGAAGCCGGTTACTTTTGCGGTTCAAAAATTAGGATAGCCTCATTTGAATAACCTACAAAAGTAAATCGGTTTGGTTTTCAAAGTATAAAATACTTTGGTCCAAGATTAGACACGAGATAATAACATAATTAAGATGATTAAATGGCTAATTATCTTCGTTAGAAAAGGAATGGAATTTTCTTAGTCTAATATCCGTGATACTCAAAATTTCATATGAGTCGATCTAAAAGAGAATCAAGTCAAGTAGAAAATCGAGTAAGCAAACTTGATCTAGACCGAACAAGGTTCAAACAAGATAAGCTGACTTGGAATAGAGAATTAATATTGTAATTCCTGGAACATGAAGTCGAGACCTAAGTTTATGTGTGTGAATACGAGTGTTTGAACATGCAATAATTCGAGTGTTTTTAACTCAAAGCCGAGTTAGTACAAGTATGCTTTCCGAGTCGATCGAGTCACACATACATATATGAAATATTTTCTATAACACTCGGAGGAAATGCTATATCACTTAGAAAACTTTCTAAGGTACATAAAATAACTTGAAATCAAAACTCTATGAGAGAAGAAGTCTTATACCCGATTTCTTGATGAAACTCGGAAAAGTGTAAGTATAAAGTCCGAGTCTTCAAACTATGTTCAAAAGTTGCTAAATGCAGGATGCATATTGCAAATACATTATTAAAAAACACTACTCAAATTTTCAAGTTTTGTCCTCTTAATAAATGATTTATCCCCAGTGGAGTCACCACTTTAGAAACCATGGCCTCGGCACCGCCCGAAACGAGCTGGGTTGGATCGAACTTCCTCTCAAGGGGTTTGGGCGTTAGAGTTTTTGCAATTTTTAAAGAATGGTTTAGGATTTTGAAGATGGCTTTGAAAATGGGGATTCATCTCTTATTTAGAGTTCGAATTTTATTAAATCAAGTTAAAAACGAATTAAATTAAATTGATTGGCAGTTTCATTAATTATTTTATTTTGAAAATTATTTTCAGAATTCTCATAATGTTATTTTTTAACTAAAAAATTTTTAAAAAAAATAGGGTTTCACATCCGTCCCGTGGCTTTAGGGTGAAACCGCTGTGAAAACACCGGTTTAGACCCAAGTCACAACTACTAGACACCCGGTCTTGAGTCGACCTAACGGTCAGGGTACTGGCCATGAGCCATGGCTGAACAAATCAGCTTCGGCCTTTAGCCTAGCGAGCAGATTTAGAAGCCCTAAATTTTGTACCTGCCGTAAAAAACGAAAATGCAATTGAATAGAAATAAAGCATAAGGAGGAGTCGCCGATCGGTTTTAGGAAAGAAAAACTAACAAAAACAAAACAAATGCTCTCTCAATCTTAGTATGGAAAAAATAAAATTGAAAGAGGCTAAAAGTGACTCCATCGATTTAGAACCGAGAATCGATTCGAAGGCGATGGTACATAGGGAAAACCCTTTCGTTCCTCCCATCCGAAGACGGCCATTACTAGTTTGAGTAGTGAATTATAATAACGTACTAAACACAAGCACACTACATGCTAAATGAAATTAAAGCAACCGAAAATGAATGAAAGTAATAAAAAGAAAATAAAAGGAAAGTGGTAAAGAAAATAAAAGCGAAAGAAAAGAAAGTGAGAAACTTTAATGATTACATCGGGCCAGGAGGAAATAAAAGTGATACAATTCTTTTCCGAATACGGAAAGCAATAAAAAGCATAAAATATATAATCGTTTGAAGGCCAAATCAATGCCTTCGGGTTTTCCCACCTGCCGATCCGGATCTCCGTATCGAATCCGGTGATGCAACGGTGATGAATCAAGAAAAGGGGGCTTTTTACGAGTTTTAATAAGGTAAGTTTGTAGGGAATAGGAGAGATTATTGAATGAATGCAAAAACATTGGAATAGCTGAATATTCATTAGCTCTTAGAAAAAATTCAATTGCGATGTTCGATAAAAGGAATGTTTGAGGATACTTTTCAGTAGAGTAAAGCTTAGGAGAAGTAGTTCTCAACTTAGTTCAACAACGTAACGTTAAGGAAATAAACCAGATCAAAATAAGAGCCAAGGCTCTATATTTATAGGGTGACGTCTAGGTCACAAATGACCTAGGGTTTGCCCTCGGTCAGCCATCCAAGGCTGAGCAGAAATGGCAACAAAAACCAGGCCACGAGTAAAGGGATATGACCGGATAGAACTGGATAGAATCCCGGTCGAGGGCGCCGGCCACCCGGGGTACTTAGGGTTTTGTGCCCTTCCATGCTACAAAGGAAGTCTCCTGGCCAAAAATATAGTGTTCCACTTAAGAAATCCGAGTAGGGCGCCGGTCATATGACATCGTCTTGAGGGAGAAAGCTCCTAGTCTCGGGCGGACTGTCTTGGAGCTTAAACGTAGCACTTTGGTACTTGTTATCATGAAATGCAACGTCTAACATCATCTTGAGGTCTTCAACTCCATGTCTAATTGGACAAAAGTAAAACATAGCACTGGATCATGTTGTCTCTAGAGGCTTGGCCCGAGCTTGGACTGTTCCAAAGAAAAAGAATTTTTGGATCGATCCAAGGCAAAAGGCTATTTATTTAATGTTGGGGGTTCTTTATGGTTTATTGACTTCCATTGCACCAATCAAATTCAATCCATGATCCAAATACTCAAACAGGACTCGGGATTTCATCATCGGACCGCAATATAAAATATATAATTAAAGGAGATAAGGGATGACACTTTTAGGTGTCTACAGCGTCGAGAGGGTGTTCCCGGGATCCACCCTAGGGGGCTCATCTTTTGCAGGATTTGCAGCTGCCATGTGGAATCCATGCGCTCGAGCTACGCCGTTGCAACCAGAGCGAGTAAATCCTTTCTCTCCGAATCATCATCCACATCATCACACCCGTTTTCTTTCGAAAATAATAATAATAATAATAATAATAATAATAATAATAATAATAATAATAATAATAATAATAATAATAATAATAATAATAATAATAATAATTAATTATTATTATTATTATTATTATTATTATTATTATTATTATTATTACTACTACTACTACTACTAGTACTAAGAAATTATTGTAGTTGATCTTAAGAAATTATTAACTAAGAAAGTTGAGAAAATTTTTAATAATACTGAGAAAATTATTACATTTCACATCCATAACAGTATCACGTATCTACATACACAAAAATAAATGAGTTCGAGTAAGTCAAAACTCATAATAAAAAAATATGTAAGTATATTACAATTTTAATAGTCAATTACAAATTCACTTCTAAATTTTTTCTTACTCAAAATAGTATATAATAAAAAAACAACCTATAAAATTACAATAATCCCTAAAATTACAACTCTAAAATTTCTTTTCCTTATCCAAAACAAAAGTAAGAAGGATGAATCTACGACAAATATCTCATTCTAGTTATTGAAATCAATATTGTCAAGAACTTGATTGTTACAAGGACCTAATTTGTTTAATCATTATCACAAATTCTCCACTGCCACCTCTCTAAAAGAAAGGGAGGAAGTGCTTGAATAAGTGCTAATCGCGTCTCTGTAATGATAATAAAAATATGTGATGATAACCCAAAAGTCAAATAAGGATACATTTAGTTAATGAAGACTCGGATTCTAACTCTTAGTCATTCCGAGTACTACATGAAAACTCGGATATAAATCTCATCCCTCCTAAGTTTTGATTTCAAGTCATTTTGAGTGTTATAGAAGCTCTTGTATAAGTTTTCATTCGTTTCGATCGACTTAGAAAGCACATTCTTTTATATCTTCTACATGATGTTTCTAACTCACTCGGACATCACTCGGAACTAGTGCATATTCAAATAATTTCTCTAACTCTTTTATTATGAGTTCCGATCTGTATATTTCAATGTCAAGTGAATTACAGTGTTAATTCCTTTTTCTAAGTCGGTTTGTCTGTTTGAGAATTATTTGTCTAGATCAAGTCGTTATACTACGATGATTCTACTCTTTTTAACTTGATCATTCTCGGGATTGACTCGATGGAATTTGAGTATATTGAAAATTAGACTCGGAAAATTCCACTCTTCTTGGCCTAAGATAATTATACATTTAATTGTCTTAATTAAATTATTATCTCGTGCCTAATTTTAGACCAAAGTAGGTTATTCAAACGAGGTTATCTCCTTTTGAATTACAAAAGTAGCCGGCTTCTACCTATCAATCACCAGCAGACAAGCTTTATCTACCTCCGAACAGGGGCTCAAACGTCGTGTCGGGGTTGTACTGTTTCCAAAACTAGAAAACTCCAATGCTAGGCTCAATGGTGGTTTCCACCTTACTTTTCAAACATCACCGGTTGACTGGAATACCTTTTGGAGTGAAGAGCCGTTGCACAACGTTCAAATCCCAACGGATCTTTTTGAGTGACTCGGAAGAGCCGTTACAACGGTCGATAAAGACTTCGTTCGGAACCAAGACACAATGATCACTCTGCTTGGTCATCTATAAATAGAAGCCACTTCACAAGACTTAGAGATTCGTTGGAATTATTGTTGAAACACTTTACTTAAGCGAAAGTCATTGTTTTCATATTCAATCTTCTATTTACAATTTCCGACTTGTAATTAATATTTTCCGAGTTGTAAATCCTGGGTCTTCCAGAAGGATATTTGGGGTGAAACCTTCTCTTTCAAAAAAAAAAAAAAAGGAAAAACCCCGACCTCTCGGATATGCCCTTGAGCCTTAGGCCTTAGGGCGGGGTATCCCGAGCCACTATTTGCCACTCGAACGTCACCCAAAAAGTAGAGTAATCTTGTAATTAGTTACATACTTCTCTTACTTTACGAGTAAGGTCCCTTGATTAAGCTGTAAGCGTTAACTCAACTCACTTGTCCCTAGATGTAAAGGTTATCTCAGCTAGGAAGTACAAGATCGGATAAGGGAACTTCGAGTCTAGGAAAACATTGTAAGGAATTGTCTAAGGGAGAAACTACGGCGAGTCGGTACTTTATATTTTGAGGATTAAAAATAGTTGATTTAACTTGGTCCTTGGATTAGCACTCGTCCGTGGTTTTCCGCCCCGGGAGGGTTTCCACTTATTTCGAGTCCAATCTAGAGTCGGACTCAGTTGTTTATCCTTTTCAAGCGAAAAGTTGCTAAGTTTCCTTAAATTTCCTCATCACCCTATTCACCCCCTCTAGGGTGTCTTATACTCTTCGGGAGCAAACCTTTAATTGGTATCGAGCCATCCTTTCAAGAAAGTATCGAACAATCCAAAGGTCTAAAGATCGGATAGCCCGGAACATTGGAGAGTTCGATGAAGGAAGGTCTTCCAGCAGACCACCAAAGTTTAAAGGATCAAACTTCGTGCACTAGAAGAAACCGATGGAGTGCTTTCTGTTGGACAATGATGAAGATGTCCGGAACATCATCCAAGAAGGCAACTACATACCAATGAAGATGGAAGGAACAAGATCCGTGCCTAAAGAAAAATTTGAGTACACCAATGAAGAGTCGAGAAGTTCGAAAGAACTTCAAAGCAATGAACATTCGATGCGTGCTATCAGCTCGGAAGAGTACAACAGAGTGTCGGCCGTGACACGGCCAAAGATGTGTGGGACACTCTTGTCAACACATACGAAGGAACAAGCCAAGTGAAACAGGCAAAGATAAGCCGAGTATCTTCACAAATATGAGTTGTTCAAGATGAAGCCGGAAGAAAACATCACTCGGATGTTTATTCGCTTCACCGAGATCACAAACAATCTCAAATCTCTGGGTAGTAAAATTTCTCACGAGGAAATGTGCAAAAAAATTCTGAGAAGTCTACCAAAGAGAAGATGGGGTCCTAAGGTGACAACCATCAAGGAAGTTCGGAACCTCTCTCAACTAAAGCCGGACAAACCGATTGGGAAGCCGCTTACCCATGAAATTCACCTGGAAGAAGAGGATACCAAGGTTAGCACCAAAAAGAACATTGCACTCGAAGGCCTCACGAAAGTAGAGGGGAAAGTCCGAGTTCCTCGGACTCAAAAGAGGATCCAATGGCACTCATTGCTCAAGGCTTCAAAAGAATGATGAAGCAAACAAAATGGGAAAAGAGGCCAAAGGAAGAGTTCTACAAGAAAGATAAGAAGGACAAAAAAGGTAAATATTCTTCCCCTTCAAAGTTATCTTTAACTAAGAAGTTTGGCATGTTTTGAATGTGCCAGACAAAGATCACATAGTCAAGGACTTGTCCAAAGAGAAAGAAGGACAGAAAGGAGAAGAAAGCTATGATGGCCACATGGAATGATGATGACTCATTTGAAGAAGATGATGATTCTGATGACTCAAAGTGTTTGATGGCACTAACAGACTCACAAGCTGAATTTGAGTCGATTCTAACAACTCGATACATCGAGGAGACAAGTCCTCGGGAGGTAATTGAATACTTTCACAAGTTCTCCAAAGTTGATTTGGCTAAATATATTTACACTTTGGAAGAAAATTCCAATTCTAATTCTTCTCGGTTCAAAGAACAACTTGAGTCTCTTACTTCGAGAGCAATTGTTTGAAAAATGAATTGGAAAAACTAAGACTAACTCCGAAAGAACTCAAGACTAGTAGTCAAGATAATGAGACCGAGTCCGAGTCACTCAAAAAGAAAATGAGCATCTAAAAGAAAGCTCAATGAGTCTCAAGAGCTCATTTTGAAATTTACTCAAGGTCAAAAAACCTTGACATGCTTTTAAGCTCTCAGTGTGTCTCCTTCAGGAAATAAGGACTTGCTTTTAACGAAGAGGAAGAATCTAATTCCTACTCAAATCTTTTTAAAAAGGATTCCAAAGCCGTGAAGTTCGGGAAGGCTGAGCATGGTCCTATTCATGAGAATGAAAAGAGGACTGAGCACGGACAAGTTTACAGGAGAAAGCCTTCTCCACCTATTTACAAAAGAAAAGATTTTCAAAAGAAAGACACACAAACTCGGTTCTCTAGAAAGAAGACTTAAAATAACACCAAACCCAAAGTTATTCAAATCTAGGTTCCCTAGAGTCTTCTTCCTTAGAAAAGGACCAGAGTAAAAGGGAGTTACTAGGTTCGCAAGAGGAAGTGAGAAAGGTTAGTGTGTTTCTTACTTGTAGGTAACTCGAGAAAAGGACGAAAGGTCATCGGTATTTAGACAAGTGGATGCTTGCACCACATGTCGGAGAGTCAAGACTCTTTTCCGAGTTAGAAGATTTTAAAGGAGGTAAAGTCACTTTTGGAGATGACAGTAAGGGCAAGATAGTTGGAATTGGCTAGATTGGAAAAGGAGACAACTTGATCATCCCGATCTGTCTTGTCAAGGGACTAAAGTACAATATGCTCAAGCATCTCTCGGTTGTGTGACAAAGGTCAAGAGGTAAGATTCACTCGGACTAACTGTTATATTTCCGATGCAGCTACCAAAGAAACTAAGCTCTCAAGTAAGAGGTCAGGTAATACCTATACTATTCCTCTTTCGATCCAAGTCGAATTTATCTTGTTTAAAAGCATCATTGCATAATGATTCTTGGACATGGCATCTTAGACTAGGTCATGTTAGCATGCACAATATCGAAAGCTTGCATCTTACGGTTTAGTTAGGGGTTTACCTAACTTTGCATTTAAGAAAGATAAAATCTGTGAAGAATGCACAAAAGGGAAACAAGTTAGATCATCCTTCGAACCTCTCAAAACTGTTTCCACATCCAAGGTGCTTGAATTGCTCCATATGGATTTATGTGGTGAAATCTTTGTGAAAAGCCTCGGAGGTAAATCATATGTAGTTGTGATTGTTGATGATTACTCATGATTTACCTAGGTTTGTTTTCTTAAGAACAAAAATAAAGCTTTCAAAGAGTTCAGCAAGCTCTGCAGGAAAATTCAAATGGAGTCTCATACTCGATTAGAAGAATTCAAATTGACCATAGAAGGGAGTTCGACTGCTCGGAATTTATAGAGTTTTGTGACAAGAATGGTATCTCTCACAACTTCTCAGCACCCGGAACTCCTAAATAGAACGGAGTAGTGGAGACAAAGAATCGAACTCTTAAAGAAATAGGAAGGACGATGATGATTGAAAATGATCTACCTTACTATTTCTTGGTCGAGGCGATCAACACAACGAAACTACACACCGAACGGATGCATCATTAGACCCATCTTGAAGAAAACTCCATATGAGCTTTACAAGGGAAAAAAGCCCAACATCTCATATTTCGGACCATTTGGATGAAAGTGCTTTGTTCACAATAACGGTAAGGATCACTCGACCAAGTTTGATGCTAGGTTAGATGAAGGTATCTTTCCGGGTTACTCATCTCACAAGTAAAGCTTATCGTGTTTTTAACAAAAGAACTAACAAAGTGGAAGAAAGTATCCACATTGTGTTTGATGAGATTTATCAGGGTAATACAAGTCAACCTTCGTAGATCCGAAACTCGGTCGAGATGAAGATGATCTTGCTGAAGCTAAGCTCGGGAAGAGTCGAAGAAAGCAACTCGGAATGAGGCGACTCGAACATCATGACTCGATTGAACCTGCTAAAGAGCCACCTCGAATCATCGAAGAACAAGCGAATGAGCAAACTTAATAAGCTTAAACTATCGAAGATCAGCCAGTTCAACCAACAAACTTGGTGAACCAGAGAACAAGTAGAGCATTTAAATATGCTTCAAGCCACCCACTCGAGAACATTCATGTCCGACATTAACAAGTGGGGTAAGAACTCGTTCTTCTTTACATAATCTATGTGCCTTCACTACATTCATATCATTAATAGAACCCAAAAATGCACTAGAGGCCTTAAATGAACCTGAATGGGTAGAGGCCATGCAAGAAGAACTTAATCAATTTTAGAGAAACCAAGTCCGGACTTTAACCAAACGACCTTCTAACCACTTGGTTATAGGAACCAAATGGGTTTCCAAAAACAAACTGGATAAGGATGGGTTGGTAGTCGAAATAAGACTAAACTTGTGGCTCAAGGATACAATCAAGCAAAAGGGATTGATTATAGGGAAACCTTTGAAACGAGTTGCGAGGATCGAAGCAATTAGAATCCTTTTGGCATTTGCATCAAGCATGAATATTAAATTGTATCAAATGGATGTCAAATGTGCCTTTCGAATGGCTTTATTCAAGAGGAAGTCTATGTTGAGCAACCCCTGTATTTGAAAACTTAGAATTTTCAAATCATGTTTTCAAATTGCAAAAGGTTCTATATGGTCTTAAACAAGCTCCCGGAGCTTGGTATGAAAGACCGAGCAATTTCTTGGTTGAAAATGATTTCAAAAGAGGTTAGATTGACAAAACTCTTTTTATAAAAACCAAGGGGAAAGATTTCCTTATGGCTCAAATTTATGTTGATGATATTATTTTTGGAGCTACTAATGAAAATCTCTGTCGAGAGTTTTCCGAGTTAATGAGACAGGAGTTCCAAATGAGCATGATGGGAGAGCTCAATTTCTTTACTTGGTCTACAAATCGGAAAAGATAAAGGTGGCATCTATGTCCATCAATCTAAGTATACCAAGGAGTTGTTGAAGAAGTACAAGCTTCAAGATGTGAAACACGCAACAACACCCATGAGTAGTAGTATGAAACTGGACTAAGATGAAAAAGATGCTGACTATGCTTGGTTACAAGGTTGATAGAAAGAGCACATCATGAGCATGCCAATTTCTGGGTCAATCCCTCATATATTGGCACTCAAAGACGCAAAACTCGGTTGCTCTATCAACTGCTGAAGCTTAGTACATTGCGAGTTGGAGCTTGCTGTGCTTAGATTCTATGGATCAAGCAACACTTGAAGGATCTTGGACTTTCATTCAAATCTATCCCAATCAAGTGTGACAGTCGAGTGCAATCAACATCACTAAGAATCCAATTCAGCACTCAAAGACAAAGCATATTGAGGTCATGTATCATTTTCCGGAGACCATTCTGAGAAAGGTGATATTGAACTTGAATTCATTCCTACGAAATTTCGAGTTAGCTGATATTTTCACTTAGCCACTTAGTGAGGATAAGTTTTGTTTTATTAGGAATGAGCTTGGAATGATTAATGCATAATTATGTGTTCGTATAAGTGAATTTTTCTTACATGATTATGTGTTAAATGTTTTTCTTTGCCTTAATAACAAATGGTTTAGTTGACCAAGTGAAACTGGGTTAGGAGTTATTAGGTCTCCGAGTGTTCCGAGTCACTCGGAAACCATACTGAGTCGGACTCGATCTTTGAGCAAAATGGTCATCAATCTTACGAAATCATCTCTAGATAAATGGAGAATTTCAAAAAAAAATTTGTAAATCTTTATTCTCTCTCTCTCTCTCTCTCTGTCTCTGTTGCGTGCATCGATCGGAGCAAACTAGTCATTGAAAGAAAGTCGCTAGAATTCTAACTGTTGGAGAGCGAAACGTCACACTTGTCCGAGGCGGCTGTTGGAGGTTCGAGTCGGATCGAAGGTTGAAGGACATTTCGTTTGCTATAAATAGCACCTCTTTATCTTCATTTTGCTACTTTACTCATTGCTTATATACTCTCTAAGCATTCTTACTCTCACTCTCTGCATTCTAAGCTCTCTCATTCTCTCTCTCTCTCTCTCTCTCTCTCTCTCTCTCTCTCTCTCTCGATCGATCGATCGAGTTCGTTCAGTCCTCTTCAAAAATTTCTCTCCATGCCTAAAAGGGGTTCTACCTAAGATTTTCTAGGGTCTGCTACCAAGAAACCCCGCACCAAAACACCTCAAGAGGGTACCTCTAACCCCTCTAAAGTTTTTCGTCACCCAACACCTAACGTTGGATGACAAATTTTTCCCAACCACCTTATTTTCGTTATTGCAACACTTCAAAACCACGAGGAGTATACAATTTTCTATGCTTTAGTGAGTTTATCTATCCCGAACTCGTTACGAAGTTCTACTCTAACATGTCTTACTCGAGGGTGTCATCACCTCACGAATTCAAGACAAGGTTGTTCGTATCATCCTCTATCTCCTACACGGAATTTTCAAAGTCTCTTCTCTATTCTTGAACTGCAATCCCATCCCCTTCACGGAGATTGCAGATGAGTTCTTTGAGAAATACGCCAAGGAGGTCCCCGAGTCACACAAAAATTTCTCTATGACACAAATAAAGACCGAGGCAAGGTTACTCTGTTTTCGTTGATGAGAACTTTCTTTTCTTATCACTCTAGCAAGGAGAATCCCAACTCCAAAATCCTCAAAGTTCTTTTTGACATTGTATAGGGCTACGATGTAGACCTCTTCCCGACCATCCTTGAGCAAATGGCTTCGTGCCAGCTCTATCCAAAAAGTCTTCTCCTTTCCCCTTCGGAGCCCTTCTAACTCGTTGTTTTTAAACAGTTTAAGGTTCCCCTCCCCGAGATCCAAATGCAGTGTCCGAGGCTACCATATTGGTAGGTAGGAAGGAGCTTCGAGCTACGGATATCGGAAACCAAGTCCGGTGTCTAGGTCCACGAGTCCGAGTTAAAGCCCCCTTCACCCCTTCTCACTCAAACTTAGATTCCTTTACCACTCCCTCTTCCTTCAGGTGGTCCATCCACTTCTAACCCAACTTCGCAGCTGATCGCTGCTTTGTCTACTATCTTAATAGACAAACTCTTCTCTGTGTTTGAAGAACTTTTGGGCACTCTCCGCTCTCTCAAGACCATCCTTCAAAGTCTAGTGATCAACCAAAAGAAGGCCTAGTCTCGGATTCGGGAGCAATAGGATCTCGCTCATCGTGATGAAGGGAATCATCAAGGAGCAACACGAGCAAGTCCAACTCCTCCAAGAACGTAGATCTAAGGTTGCCTAGGACCTAGAAAGTTCGAGATACTTCGAGGAGTCCTCCAGCCCGACCAAGTCTCCCTCGGCTGAGGTTGAAGAAGAAGAAGCCGCAACCGAAGCGGCTCAGCTGAAGAGGAGAAGGAGGAAGCAAAGGAGGAAAAGAAGGAACAAGAGAAGAAAGAGGAGAAGGAGGAAGAAGAAAAAGAGAAAGAGGAAGCAACTCGGACAGAGGGACAAGGTGCTATAGTCCCCGAACCAAAACTTATCAGCTTAGATGATAGTCCGAATGGGTCGAAGACGCTACGGACATTGGTCGATCCACGGTTGTCAAGTCATAAACATTGTCTTCTAGGAGGATGAGCCCGAGGATGATATGGCCCTGGGTTAGACGACTGCAGAGCAGCCGTTGCTCGACATCCGTGTGTTGCCGCCACCACGATCATCAACTTCATCTCAAGCTAACCAGCGCCGAGTGCACTACTCGTTCCTCCACCTCAGCACCGCAAGCCCCCTCCAACCCCCCAATTTTAGTTTATTTTTCTTTATTTTCTTTTGTCCAACATCAAGTGTACCTACTATTTTTTCTTCCCTACTTTTGATGAAATGCAATGGGGAGAAATATAGAAAATTGATGTTGTTGTGTTTAGGGGATCTCACCCTCTTTTTTTTTTTATGAATGAATGAATTTTGTCTTACTTAACAGACTTATTTCTAAGTTAATTCTTTCTAAGTTCGATCTCTCATATCATTTTTTTTTCGTTGTAATATAATCTGTTCATTTCTCTGTTCGATATGTTATCCGCATAATCGTTATAAGTAATGATAGTATCTGCAATGCATTTTCTAAGTATTAAATATTTCTCAATCATTTACTTCCTGCTTCCGATATGTTCACGCTTACTCGAGAATGAAAACTCATGTTTTACACTAACAAGTTTCTATCTAAGTATGGAATGTCGTTCATCAAAGGGGGAGATTGAAGACTCGGATTCTAACTCTTAGTCATTCCAAGTACTACATGAAGACTCAGGTATAAACCTCATCCCTCCTAAGTTTTAATTTCAAGTCATTCTAAGTATCATAGAAGCTCTTGTATAAGTTTTCATTCGTTTCGATTGACTCGTAAAACACATTCTTGTATATCTTCTACACCGATGTTTCGACTCACTCGGATATCACTCGGAACTAGTGCATGTTCAAATAATTTCTCTAACTCTTTTATTATGAGTTCCGATCTGCATATTTCAACGCAAAGTGAATTACGAGTGTTAATCCCTTTTTCTAAGTCTGTTTGTGTGTTTGAGAATTATTTGTCCGGATCAAGTCGTTATACTCGATGATTCTACTCTTTTTAACTTGATCATTCTTGGGTTTGACTCGATGGAATTTGAGTATATTGAATATTAGACTCGGAAAATTCCACTCTTCTAGGTCTAAGATAATTGTGCACTTAATTGTCTTAATTAAATTAATATCAAGACACAATGGTTACTGTGCTTGGTCATCTATAAATAGAAGGCACTTCACCGGACTTGAAGATTGTTGGAATTATTGTTGAAACACTTTACTTAAGCGAAAGTCATCGTTTTCATATTCAATCTTCTATTTATAACTCGCGACTTGATATTAATATGTTCCGAGTTGTAAAGTCTTGTAATCAGTTACATACTACTCTAACTTCGAATAAGGTCCCTTGACTAAGCTGTAAGGGTTAACTCGGCTCAGTTCTCCCTAAGCTGTAAAGGTTATCTTAATTAGGAAGTACTAGATCGGATAAGGGAACTTCGAGTCTAGGAAAACATTCTAAGGAATTATCTAAGGGAGCAACTCTGGTAGAGTCAATCCGTTGTATTTTGAGGATTCAAAATAGTGGATTTGACTTTATGCTTGGATTAGCACTGTCCGTGGTTTTCTCGCCCCGGGAGGGTTTCCACATATTTACGAGTGTATATTTCGAGCCCAATCTAGACTTAGACTCAATTGTTTATCCTTTTCGGGTGAAAAGTTTCTAAGTTTCCTTAAATTTTCTCATCACCCTATTCACCCCCTCTAGGGTGTCGTAGAGTTTCTAGGAGCAAACCTTCGATTAAGGATTATTGGATTTCAATATCCCGAATTTGGGCCATATTCCTCATAATATCCCAAACTATTGATTGACACCATAGCATCCCCATCTTTAACACTAATATTTTTTAATATCCAATACTTTCAAAAAGAAGTGATCGGTATCCCGAAATTAGAGAAATTAAGGTTTGTTTTTCAAAATATTGGATATTAAAAAATATTAGTGTTAAAGATGGGGATGTTATGGAGTCAATCAATAGTTTGAGATATTATGAGCAACATGACCTAAAGTTTCGGGTATTAAAATCCAATAATCTTTAATCAAACAGATAGTAACCACTTATGTAATGGTACTATTTTAGCGAACTAGTAATAATTATCTTAGCACCTCGACCTATTAGTATTCTCCTCATGTTCTTAAATACCAGCCTTACAAATGTGAGTCCAACTCAAATATTATCTATTTTAAAAATAAAAAATACCAAAGGGTCAACATTGAGAGCAAAATTTCACCCAATGTGGGTAATTCCAGAGTTATAGCGACATTTGGGACATGAATTAACCTCTATTACTTATTTGATTTTACATGCTCACTATCTTCTTCCATTACTTGGTTTTGGACAACCCTCAACCATACCTTAACCCAACTATAAGTATCACGGTTAGGCAAAGGGTTTATACCTCCTGAATGTACAATTTTTCCCTATCCTTACTACCAAAAACCACAAACAAACAAAACAAAGAAAAAGAAAGACGACAATACTTGTTCGTAAATTATGTTACAGATTCTATATAGAACAAAGCTGCACTTATACACTTTAATATTCTTCACGAAGTTAATAGAATATGTAAAACTCTAAAATATTTCACCAATTTCTCCTTCATCTTCACTATCTTCGATTCAATACCAAAACCAACTACTAAATTCTCCACCTGGAACCATAGCTATATCTTCTCTTCCATTGCAATAATCTACAATAGAGAGAGGAAAGAGGAGCTGATAGGAAGATATGCGACGAATTTAGATGAGATAGAAAGAAGGCATAAAGCACGGGCACCATTCCTATCAAGAAATAACCAAAACCACAATCACTACCCTTTTTGCCTTCTCTTAAAAAAAATAATATAAATTTTAAAAAATGGTGTTTGAGAGTGAAGGGGAGAAATTACTCATTTTACTACTCATTAGAAAGGTAAAGAGGGAAATAAGAAAAACACTAACACCGATAAAAGATAGTCAACTCGTATACAATCCAAGGAACAAAAAATTACTAAACCTAGAATGCAATGCAAGACAAGAGAACACTAAAAAACAAGGGGTAAGGCTTAGAATATACTTAAAAAAATCATCTTAAACCTATTCAAATTAAGAAGTAGTACATAAAATCATTTCCAATAACCTCATCAATTTCACAAATACTCAACCAATGCACATAAGTTGCTTGGAGCCATCATAGAGTCAACACGTGCGTGCATGGTCATCATGGGGAGTTTAATTTATGTTAAATATAATATATTAACTCAACTTTAAGCAAATTTATATATTAAATGATCATATTATATTATAGGTAGTTATTACTATAATCAATGATTGGGTTATAAATGAAAAAAATTACTAATAGATAACTTGTTGCATTGGCAAGAAGAGGATTATAATTATAATTTTTGTATCACCATAAGAATAATTTTTTAAATTGATAATTAAAATTAATTCTTAGATTACAAAATTTATTGATTATCTCAATGAATGAAAAAATGTGCTAATAGATGATAGGCGTTGTTGGCAAAAAGATAATTGTAATTATAATTTCTTTTATCACCATAAGAATAATTTTAAAATTGATGAAAATTTTCTTTCTTTTTAAAATTTGAGGAAAAACTATTATTAAGATTGTGTTATCACATAAAAAAGTGAACAGTCCATTTATAAAAAAAAAAATTATTTTGGATAAATTTTATTATTTATTTATTTAATTATTTACATTAGCGACTTATATTTAATGGGCAAACAAGTTTTATGGTTGAAATTGCACTAACCTGCTATAACCATCAATTGCAATATTTGGCCAATATAAAAAGATTACTATTACATGTTGTAACTGCAACTACTACCCATCGGTTAGGTAAACCCTAACTCTTTGAAATGGATGTTTTAGATGTTTTGGTATCTAGATGGGCGAAATCACACCATGGTAATGATCTTAGTGCTATGCGAAAATCATTTAATTTGTTGTTTCGTTGGGAATCACGATTCTGTAAAGGCTTTGCGATTACACTATGTTGAACCTGATTTGGTGGATGAGAAAAGATTGTTACTTGTCATTGACGTTGATTTAGAGGAGGAAATTGCTTTCTAGAAAACCTCCTTGACGTCCTATGCCTAAGTTGAAATTTTTGAGGGAGTTTATTTAGAAGCATTGGAGCTTTGTTCCTAGGCCCAAACTTTTGTGTCTTCCATCTAGATTGTAAGTGTTTAGATTTAGGTGTGTTGAGGATATGGAGATTGTATTGAGGGGTGGTCCTTGGGTGGTTGTCAATCATTCGCCGATACTCGAAACCATGGACTACTTCGTTTAAATTTGATAAAGCCCGGGTCAACCCTCCGAGTTAACGGTGACCGGCGCCGCGTACAAGGCTTTGCTATGCTCAAAGCGTTGCGTTTCGTCATCGGCATCCAACGAAGACAACGAACTACGAGTCATCCGTATGACGTCCTATGGCCAGCGCCGTGTTTCATGATCGAAGTAACAAAACACCGTGTTTTGCTCCAAGAAGTCCAACCGAGACGCGGAGCTTATCTTCACAAAATGGCATCAATGAGTCCGGCGCCATACACAAGGCCCAATTGCACCTGAAACGCTACGTTTTGCTTAGAGTTTAGCTACAACATGGAAAAGGCTGAAGGACCGTACGACGCCATTTATGTCTAGCGCCACGGTCCACGACTCAAATCCGGAATCTGGTTCAATCTTGTTTTTAGTCCGATTTTTGTGATTTTCAGCCAGTTCTGTTCATTTTGGACGACTGTTTAAGAATTAACCCTATGTCATTTGTGACCTAATCTTCTCCTATGATAGAGAGCTTAGGCACTCATTCGCATAGAGTCGATTCCTATGCCTCTTGCTACTAAAGCTAAACTACGAGCTACTCGAATGCACTCTCTAGTATTCCGATCTCTTGGTTTCTTTTTAGCCTATTGCCATTATCCTCCCTATTCTACTATGTTCAATCCCTAATATCGCTTTAACCACGCACATTTCCTTACTCATCTTCACAAAAAAAAATCACAAAAAGCCCCTTTCAATTCACCACCATCGCACTTTCGGATCTAGTTCAAGATCTACATCGGCAAGTGGGGCAACCTGAGGGTGCCAATTTGGCCTTACAACGGTCTATTCAATTTCATTATTTATTGTTTTGGTATTGTTGAGGAAAGTTGTATCGCATTTAGTTCCACCCCACCCAATGTAACTTTTATTTTCGCTTTCGTTTCTTTTCGCTTTTCTATTCTTTCTTTATTGTTTTTATTTATTGCTTTTCATATCTCGCTTTTACTAATTTTTGTTAGCATGCTTTGTTTGCTTATAATTTCATATCTAATTATGATGTGTGCTTGTTTTTAAAGCATTCTCTAAACTCACCTCTCAAACTAGTAAAGGTCATCTTTTGACTGGACGGAACGAAAGAAGCTTATCCTTATGTTTTGTATCCTTACCCTAGAACTAGGATTCTCGGTTCTAGACCGATGGAGTAAATTTTAAACCTTTTCCAAACTTAGTTTTTCCATACTAAGATTGGAAGAGTATTTCTTTATTTTAATTTTGTTAGTTTTTCCTCTTAAAACCGATTGGCGACTATTTTTGATTTATTTCTCTTAATCGCTTCTTGGCTTTTCTAAATGAAAAAAAAAAAAAGGTTTTGGATCTCGCCAACCAGGCTAGCAGCCGAGACAGATCACCTCAATCACGACCCCGACCGGCGCCGGCTTTTGTCGGCGCCGGCTTTTGTCGGCACTAGACGGTCGATGGGAAGGGCTTCGGTTCAAGCTGGTCTTTTCACACTGGTTTGACCCTAAAGCCATGCGACAGAATCTAATAAACCCTAATTTTTTTAATTTTTAGTCATGAAATAACATCCCAAGATTTCTAAAAATAATTTCTAAAATAAAATGATTAATAAAACCGCCATTCAATTTTACTTAATTCATTTTAATTCAGCCTGCTAAACTCGAAAATCTTAATAAGAGATTCATCCCCACTTTTAAAAAATCAATCTTCAAAACTCAAGTCATTTCCATCTTCAAAAGAGAAAATCCCGCCAATTCAAGAGGAAACTAGGGTCCGCAAGGTACGCACACCGTGCTTAAGACAACGGATCTGCCGTGAATGTTTGTCCTTTGAGGATCTGCCAAAGGTTGGGCATTAGAGAACAACTCTCTAAACAGACTATTCATCTCTAAGCCTATGATAATTCTAAAAGGACTTTACCAATTAATGTGGGACCCGTGGTGAAAAACATTGACTTCCAAGTCCTAGACATTCCAGCTACCTTTAATTTTCTTCTAAGATGCCTTTGGTTACATGACCATCGGGTAGTGCCCTCTACGCTGCACCGGAAAGTTAAGACGATAATCAAAGGTTAGGTCATAGCCATCAATGGGGACAACCTTTATGCCACCATCACCTTTGAAGAATCTGTCATCGAAATTGAACACGACATTGATGACGAAGAACTTTACAGGTTTGAGACTGTCGCCGCTTTAGATAAGGATGAAGCATCTCTCAACTTCAATCCTTATGATAACCCTAATGTCGACTTGATGCTAAGGAAAAAGGGGTATTTTCTAGGCCTAGTGTAGGAACCACGGCCGGCGGATCGAAATGAGCTTCCCCATGAATGGTTGGCATTAGGGTTTAGAAAGCTTTAAAGAATGATTTTAGAGTTTTTGAAGATGGTTTTGAAATGTGGGAATGAACCTTTTATTAAGATTTTCGAATTTTATTAAATCCGATTTAAAGCAAATTATGCAAAGTTTTAATGGCGATTTTATTAATTATTTGATTTTTAGAAATTATTTTGAGAAGTCCCGAGATATTATTTCTTAACCGAAAAATAAAGAAAGTAGGGTTTTTATTTCTGCCGTGAGGCTCTAGGGCCAAACTAGTGTGAAAGCACCGGTTTGGACCCGAGCTCGCCTACTTACCACATAGTGAAGGCGGTAGCCTGCACCTAGTGGTGGTCGGACCGGCCAAAGGCTAAGGCTGAGACGGTTAGTCTCGGCCTCCGGCCTCGGCTTAGTAGATCCAGTACCCCTTTTTCACTATTCAGTCAAAAAGAGCCGGAAGCGATTGGAAGAGGAATAAAGCAAAAGAGGAATTGCTAGTCAGCTTTGAAGAGAAAAAACTAACAAAAACAAAATAAATGCTCTCTCAATCTTAGTATGGGAAAAATAAGACTCAAAGAGGCTAAAAATGACTCCATCAGTCTTTGAACCAAGAATCGGATTCGGGGACGACGCCGAGGGTACGAAATGTAGGGATAAACCCTTCCATTCCGCCCGTCCGAAGACGAGACATTACTAGTTTGAGTAGTGAATTAAAGTAATACAACAAAAGCAAGCAAGCAACATGCAATGAGAATTAAAAGCAACCAAACATAACAGAAAGCGATAAAAGCAAAAGTAAAGAAAGCGGTAAAGGAAAAATGAAAAGCGAAGCGAAAGAAAAACGAAGAAGGAAAAGAAAGCAAGAAATCTAAAAGAATTACATTGGGTGGGGAGGAATTAAAAGCGATACATCTCGCATCCATGATACGGAAAGCGATAAAAGCATAAAAATAAATAATTAAACCGTTGAAGAATGAATTTGTGCCCTTAGGTTGTCCCACCTATTGATCTAGATCTCGAATATGGATTTAGTGATGTGACGGTGGTGGATTAAAAGGGATTTTTGTGAATTTTGAGTGTAGTTAGGCAAAGGAGATGTATGAATGATGGAGGCTTTTTGGTTCGGATGTAGTTGGAATGAGGAATAAAATGGGAAGAGGCTGAAAAGGGACTAAGAGATTATAATACGTAATGGAGTATTCGGTAGCTCTTAGGCAAATTTCAGCAGAGTAATCCAGCGAGCATGATGCTAAGGCGAAAGCCATTTCGAAATGAGAGCCAAGGCTCTCTATTTATAGGGAAATATTAGGTCAAGGAAATATCCTAGGGTTTGCTCGGCCAACCATCCAAAAGCAGCACCAAAATCGGGCCAAGATATCCCGAGATTGAACTAGATAAAGGAGTCTCCGGGTAAAACGCTGCGTTTCACTTAAAATTTTGGGGTGGCGGAGCCGGTCATAGTAGTTTTCCAAAATGGAAGTTTCCATTTATTATAGGTTTCCATTTTTGGTTGGTTTCTATTTTTGGCATGTTTCATTTTTACTGCAGGATGCGTGCTCCTAGTCTCGTGTGGACTGTCTTAGAGCCAAAACGCAGCACTTTGATGCTTGTGATCATGAAATGTAGCGTCTAACGTCATATTGAGGTCTTCATCTCCTCGTTTGGTTGGACTGAAGTGAAATGCAATATTCTAAGCCTAGATTTCCCGATACGCAGCACTGGACTCCGTTGTCTCCGGAGGCTTGGCCCATCTTGGATCGTCTAAAAGAAAAAGGGATTTTTGGATCGATCTAAGGCAAAAGGCTATTTATTTGGTGTTGGGGGTTCTTTGTGGTTTACTAGCTTCGTTGCACCAATCAAACACAACCCAAGATCCAAATCCTCAAACAAGACTCAGGATTTCATCATTGGGCCAACAATATAAAAAACACGAAAAGGATGACACTTTTAGGTGTCTACACCTACCTGCAGGCTGGAGGGCATATCACCCAATTTTTCTACCCCTTGAACCCACCAACAACTATAGTTCGGGCTAGGCTATCAACCTATTCTTAAGGAAATAGCTCAAGCCAAGTGGGAAATTTAAACTAGGAAGACTACACTATACACATCCCGTTCAATCAAGCCTTTTCCTCATACCCTAAATTGGTAGTTCCTGAAAGAAAGAGACGACTTCCCCTACTATGGCTTTCCCGAGCCTTACTACCTCAAAGAGAAGGGCATTCAGGTATCCAGGTTGGGAAATTTTTAATGACTTCCATGTACTTGGAAAAGGAGGCACCCTACCCCCTCGAAGAGTGACAGTCCACACCAGGCTGGACCAATTTGGCTAGGAGCAATATCCTCGGTCTACTATTCGGACATGATAAGAACCTAGAGGGGAATTCGGTCTCGATGCTGTATCGGGCCATGTCGTATCCGCAGTTCCATTCATCTAGATTCATTGCCGACGTCGACACCGAAGGGTCCAAGCATATTACTTTGATCAATGCTTGAGGAGGGCCAAGAATTTGCTATTAGATTAGGAGAGCATCCCATTCTTGAGTCTAGCACAAGGGCTTTTATTTCGCATTTACGTTTACGTTTCGTTGGTTCATCTTTTAGTTACTGTTATTTCGACTCTACAATTTCTATTTACGAATCCGATGTACTCATTTGCTCATTCAATAAGACGAACCTTTTTACTTACTCCTTGCCTTCTCCTATTTTTAATTGTTTTTCCTCTAATGATGAATAAGGAATCCCTAAAGAATTAATAAAAGCTATGGAAGATGAGAAAAATCGCTCACCAATAATAGAGGAAACAATAAAAATTAATCTAGGATCGGTTGATCAACCCTAAAATGTCAAAATTGGGAAAACACTTAATCCGGAAGAGCAAAAACAATTCGGTTTGCTCCTTACGGAATTCATAGATGTCTATGCATGGTCTTACAAAGACATGTCGGGGATAGATCCAAGTATAGCAGAACATATAATTCCACTTTATGAAGATGCCAAGCTAGTTAAGTAGAAGCTCGGGAGGATGAAACCTGAATGAGCACCGAAAATCAAGGAAGAGGTTCAAAAACGGTTAGAAGGAGGTTTATCAAAGTAGTCCACTACCCTCGGTGGGTAGCAAATGTAGTCCCGATCCCAAAGAAAGATGGTAGGGTCCGGATGTGCGTCGACTTCAAGGATTTGAATAACGCGAGCCCTAAAGACGATTTCCGTTGCCCATATCGACATCCTCGTAAATAATGTAGCGGGATACGCCTTACTCTAGTTTATAAACTACTATGCTGGGTACAATAAGCTGAAAATGGCCGAGGAAGACATGGAGAAGACGACCTTCATCACTCAATGGGGGACTTACTATTATGTGGTGTTGTCATTTTGGACTTAAGAATATAGGAGCTACGAGATCGAGGGCGGTCACAACATTACTCGCACGACATGATCCACAAGGAAGTCGAGGTCTATGTAGACGACATGATCATCAAGTCCAAGGAAAGGGCAAGGCACTTACCTAGCCTTAGAAAATTCCTTAAAAGACTAAGAAAATACAATATGCACCTTAACCCTCAAAAGTGTGCCTTTGGGGTAACCATAGGAAAGCTGTTAGGTTATGTTATTAGTCTTAGAGGAATTGAAGTTCATCCATCTAAAATCAAAGCTATTCAAGAGATTCGCCACCCAAGATGGAGAAGGAAATACTAGGCTTTCTAGACATTTACGAGTATATTAGTCGTTTCATATCAAAGCCGACTGCAGTCCGTGAACCCATTTTCAAGCGAGTTGAAGAGAAAGTTTGAGCCTTTTTGGGATGATGAATTCCAAAAGCATTTAAAAAGGTTAAGGAATATCCGGCAAATCCACCGGTGTTACTTCTACCCCAACCAGGGAAGCCTTTACTCCTTTACCTCGCTACAATAGAAATTGCGATGGAAGCCATGCTAGCTCAACGAGATGGAAATAAAGAGTACACGGTATATTATCTAAGTAAGAAATTCTTTGATTACGAGACTAGATACACGCCATTAGAGAAGACATCATTGGCATTAGTCTAGGCTACCAAGAAGCTCAGGCGAGTACATGTTGGCCTACACGGTATCCGTGGTAGTACCAACGAATCCCATTAAGTCCATTCTTGAGCAACCAACCATCGGGAGCAAAAATAGCTAAATGGACCGTTATGCTTGTCGAGTTTGAACTCAAGTATGTCCCTCGAAAGTAATCAAAGGAAGGGTAGTGCTGGAATTCCTAGCCGATCTACACTGTAACTAAATCGCAACTCGAACACCTCGACTTCCTAGATGAAAACATCTTACAAGTAGAGGTGGATATGTGAACCATGTACTTTGACGGCGCTTCCAATCGAAGGGCTTTGGAGTAGGCATCTTTGTAGTCTCACCGGAGGGAGAGCATACTCCCATTTCAGTCAAGCTAGATTTTAAGGTCACCAACAACGCCGTGGAATATGAAGCATGCATCATGGGACTTCAAGCTACTATAGAGATCGGACCCAAGAACATCATGGTTTTCGATGACTCCGGTCGATCATTAATGAGATCCCACAAAAGTGGAAGGTACGCAGTGAAGCCTTGGCACCCTACTAGGCACATTTGATAGAATTAACAAAACACTTTGAAAGTATTTCATATACCTACCTTCCTAGGGATGACAACCAATTTGCGGATGCTTTAGCTAAATTGGCATCCATGATTAATATTTGTAGCGACATTCATTCAATGCCCCTTCAAATAGAACGACAGAGTCAACTCTGTGCACGTATACACACTCGAAGTGTCTAGACCGACCAAACCAGTTGGTACCATGACATTTATCGATATCCGGAAAAACAAGACTACCCATTGTATTCCACGCCTAGAGCCCAATGAGCCATCCGGATGCTGGCAACTAAATTCTTTATCAACCAAGGACAGGTTGTACAAGAAAACCAACATAGGAATAAGCTTACTTTGTGTCAACCAACACAAAGCACAGCGCATCATGAATGAAATTCATGGCGGGAATATAGCCCCCACATGAATAGAAGAATGTTGGTTCGGAAAATTCAGATATTAAAATACTATCGGTCGACCATGGCAGTAGATCGCCATGAATTTGTTAAGAAGTACCACAAGTTTCGGTGTATGCAAACTTACAGCACCACCTACCATCTTTTCTCATGACACTTGCATCGCCTTGGCTATTCTCGGTTTAGGGAATTGACATCATCGACAAAGTGACCCCTAAAAGGAACAGGTGGTCACAAATTTGTGTTAGTAGTGATTGACTACTTTACTATGTGGGAAGAAGAAGCCTCCTATGTGACCTTGACGACAAAACATGTGGCTAGGTTCATTGCCGTAATATCATTTGTTGGTATGGGGTGCCCCATGAACCGATCGGGGACCATGGTAGCCACTTCAAGAAAGACGTAGCAGTGAGACCTACTTGGAAAAATATAAGATTAAACATCATAAATCTTCTCCTTATTTCCCTCAAACCAACGGAGTAGTCGAGGCCGCTAACAAAAATATTCGTAAAATAGGGCGAAGATGGTCAGTCGACTATAAAGATTGACCGACAAGTTTCCCATCGCTTTATGGGGCTACAGAACTTCATCGGAACCTCCATGAGAACAACACCCTACTCCCTAGTGTATGGCATGAAAGCGAGTCCTTTCAATAGAAATCATCATTCCTTCATTGTGAATCATTGCAAAAAGTCATATTCTCGAAGCGAGAATGGGCTAAGGCATGCCACGAAGAGTTAGTGTTGTTGGACAAAAGGCGCTTAAATGCCTTACATATTGTCCAAATATACTAGACACGTATATCAAGGACATTTAACAAGAAAGTAAAGGCTCGAAATCTGCAGGTTGGGGATTTGGTCCTTAAGGAGATTAGAGCACCAATTCAGGATCCCCGAAGAAAGTTTAGGCCTAACCGCCAAGGCCCATTTGTACTTAGTTAAATATCGCCAGCAGGAGCGGTAACATTGATCGATTTGGATGGTGAATAAATTTTTAGTATAAAAACTTGGATTAACTAAAGAAATACTATGTGTTAACACATTACTAAACGGTCTTTATAATAGGCTAAGCCCAACCCAACTAGGTCGTGCTTGTAGGCGCGCCGACCACCAACAATGGCGGAATGGTCGGGCTAAGCAATCCCTCCGGCCATGTTTAATTGTTATTTTCGACGGTCCAATTAGACGGTCTACTTGTTTAATTAATTCTTTAATTATTTTTTAAGGATGGACCAATTAGGCGGTCCAAAATTTTCATTTATTATTCTAGGTGAGTGATAAAAATACATGAATCATAAAAGTGAGTATAAAACTTAGTTTTTACTTTTATTAATAGAAAGGTAAGCCTACTACTTAACAGAATACATAGATAATAAAAGGAAAATGAAACAAGCATATTACATGGATAAATAAACTGTTCTAAAGAGGCAAAACTAAATTCCTAAATTTTACTTTCTCTCTAAAAATTTAGCTCTAGTCGATATTTACTTTCTTCCCTTTCGGATCGCTAGACTCGGTTGCATCCTCCCGTGTGTATTTCTTTACCTCTTCAATCCTGCGGGCCCTCCTCTCTTCAGCTTCTTTAGCCTCGGCTTTCCTCCTGCGTGCTCGTTCATCAATTTAGGGCTTTATTTCGTGTATTTGAAGCGATGCTACAGCAAGAACAACTCCTTTAGGATCCCGTTCTAAGGCCTTTAGTGCTTTCGACCCTTGGAGTCTACCTCTGTTCTCCATTATAGCTAATATTCGAAACCGTAGTGGTACGTTCATCTACGAGGTTTTAGCAACTTCAGCAGGTTCATCCAATACTTAAGCCATGTTGAAACCTGCCTTGAGCTGCCAAAACATGCGAACAGTTCAAGGGTAATAGGCCAAACACAATCCAAATAAGGAATCGCTTGTTCTCATCTCATTTGCCATAATACACAGTTAGGAAAATAGTACGTACTGGTTTTAAGCCCTAGCAAACGTGCAAAAGGATGCTTGCTCAGTGTGTGTCCTAAATTGGGACACTTTCCAATGCTTAATATACCATGTAACGAGTGTTATGGTTTCTAAGCCAAGCCTCCCACCATGAAGCGAGGATGATTAGTAACCACACTCGCTCACTTTCTTTGACAAAGCTGTGTAGCCGGTACAAGTCCACATCTGCAGGAGCCTGAACCAATTGAAGGTGCTCCATCAACTACATCTACATACTTTTATTTTCGTATTTGTTTCTTTTCGCTTTTCTTTTCTTTCTTTATTGCTTTCATTTATCGCTTTTCATATCTGTTTTGAATGCTTTTAGTTAGCATGCTTTGTTTGCTTTTAATTTTGTATCTAATCATGCTTTGTGTGCTTATTTTTAATGCATTATCTAAACTCACCTCTCAAACTAGTGAAGGTCATCTATTGACGGGCGGAACAGAAGAGCATATCCCTATGTTTCGTACCCTCGACCCTGAATTTGGATTCTCAATTCTAGACCAATGGAGTCAATTTTAAACCTCTTTCGTACTTAGTTTTCTCATACAAAGATTGGAAGTGTATTTCTTTATTTTATTTTTGTTAGTTTTTACTCTTAAAACTTATTGGCGACTCTATTTTCTAATTTATTTCTCTTAATCTACTTCTCGGCTTTTCTAACTGAAAATTAAAAAAAGGTTTTTGGATCTGCCAGCCAGGCTAGTGGCCGAGGCTGATCACCTCGATCACGACCCACGGTCAATGCCACCCACTATACAGTGCTGGTTTTCGTCGACTCGGACGGTCGATGGGTAGGGCTTGGTCTAAGCTGGTGTTTCCACACCGGTTTGGCCCAAAAGACCTATGGCAAAATCTAATAAAGCCTAATTTGTTTTATTTTTCAGTCATGAAATAATAGCGCGAGATTTCTAAAAATAATTTCTAAAATAAAATGATTAATAAAACCGCCATTCAATCTTAATTTATTTTAAATCAGCCTACCAAACTCAAAAATCTTAATTAAGAGATTTATCCTCACTTTTAAAAAATCAATCTTCAAAACTCAAGTCATTTCCATCTTCAAAAGAGAAAATTCCGCCAATTCGTGGGAAACTCGGGCCCGTTGGGTACGCGGACCATGGTTCCTACATCAACCACAAGGCTTAGTAAGGTTGCTAGTATAGGTGGTCAACCTTTCTTTACTGATTGAAGCACTCGTAGTTAAGGAACATATTACTTATGCTACGGTGTTTATTGAGGTGGATATGTCTCCGAATCTACCTAAATTCATACCTATACAGGACCCCTTTGGTACTCGAATTGTCCAAGAATTACATTAGGAGTGGGCGCCATTTTATTGTCATAAATGCAAAAACTTGGCCATTTTGCAGAAGCTTATAATAATGTTCGAACTAAGCGGGTTTGGGTACCTAAGGAGCATCAGCATGGAGTGATGAGGATTCTACGCCTGCACAATCTATGGTCTTTTCCTGCACAATATGTTATCGAGGAGAAGGTCATTCGGTCTAGTAATGGAGACTTATCTATCTAAATTAGTAAAGGTGATTGGATCTTCACCTGTTGTTGGCAAGTCCTCTTTGGTACGTCTAATTGCTAAGAAATATGCTATAGCTAGAAGTAATACCCCTAATAGGGAAATTTTGAAACTCTTAACCAATTTTGAAGTTTTGGAGGGTGGTGGCAAGAGATATGAATTTACTAAAGGAGTAAACATGAGTAAGCATGATAAGGCTCACAGAATGGATAGGTTCTTTTGTTCGTTTGGCTAGTGTGTGATTTTCTTGATTTGAAATATTAGGGATTGTGATGCCTAAACTAAAAGAAATACTAAGAAAATATTTGATTAATATATGTGATTTATTTATGTACATGTTTACTTGTTGATGGATCAATTTAAACGGAAATGATATGAAGAATGAGCTTAGTAAAATATTTATTTGACCTACAAGTATGCTTGGAATAAATAAGAAGGAACTATTGATCCTAAAATAAGCACCAATATATTGCTTTCCAACCAAAAAGGAAGAGGAGGAGAAAATGTAGGGGACTTCATCTTCTTCAACCTCATTTGTTTAAAGATTTAACCTTCGTTGTTGAGTATCGTCGGTAAGGTTAGAGTCAAGACAAAGGTAGAGGAGTAGAAGGAAGGTTCAAAAATACAACAAACAATAAAAACTCAGCTCTAATCGTATTCATTAAGGTGGATTTCCTTCTCTTCCACACTATATATTACTTTCCAACCAAAATGAATTTTATATGTGTGCTTGTGGACCTACGTTAAATGCATAAAACTTCAAAGGATTGTTACATACATGTGTTTTGGAGAAGCGCATTGATATATTTATATGTTAGAAAAAGTTAGAAAAGAAGATAATGGAAACATAAACATCACTATCCACTTAGTTGAACTTCTCTTTGTTATTGTAATTTTCATGAATAGACTTAAGTATTTGCCAAACATGTTTAAATAATTGTAGAGTTATGATTTTCTTGAGACTTTGAAGTAGGCTAGTAATTTATATCTATGGTTGATGATTTTGGTAAATGGTGAGTGAAAATTTTAACTCGAGTTGCTCAATTCATGTTTACTAATCGGTTACCCTTACATGAGTGTTTAATTATTATTTTTGAGCTAAAGCTGTATTGTTATGATACTTAGAAGATTGGAAATTTCTAAAATAAACCGCTCACATATATCCCCTAAAAGAAAAAAAGTATGCAAAAGAAAATAGAATTTAAAAAAAAAAAAAAGGAGTTTTGGAGCCACTCGCCACCCAGACACGAGTGCCGTCACAAGGAGTGGGGCAGGCCATGGCGGCCAGCAACGGCTAAAATGGCTAGAAACACCCACCACGGGTGCTCCTACGAGGCTATGAAGCGAGTCCACAGTGGCCGCCAAAAGCCCCTAGTAGGCGTGGGGAGGCCCATGGTAACCTCTAGAGCCAAGCATTGACTCCCATTAGGCGTGGGGAGGTCCGTAGTGGCCTCAAAGCAATCTTGGACCCCCACAACCCGCGAGTCCTGTCGAAGGATACTTGTGAGCCTCGTATTTTGTGTCGAAAGCGAGTTTAAATCTTTAAAGTATGATATTGGGCCTCAACGAGCATTTTAATATGAATATTTACCAAATATAATACTAATATTCACTGAATATAATTTGGTTACTCACCATGTATTATGCAAATACTCAATAAACATAATATGAATGCTTACCAAATTTTTGTCAGCTATTTATTATAAATTTAATTTAATTGAACAGAGCATATTCAATAAAAATATAAAAGTGAAAGTAAATTGTAAGCTTATTCTTATCAAAAGAAATTGATGGGAGGTACCCATATTATATCAAAACTATTTAAAGGGTAGATCATTCTTCAAAATATATTTAAAAGTTGTCTACATTTTGTTAAAATTATTTGTATGGTTTTTTCTAGTTATTTTTTAAATTTTCAATAAAATATAAGAAAATGACGAAAAATATCCTCATCTTTTTCATTTCCTCTCTCCTCCATTTTTTGATTCTTTATTATTTTATTCTTCCTCTTTCTCTCTCCTTTTCTTCCCCCTTCCCCGATAGTTAAAAGGACCATACTCCCTCTTTCTTTTACCCTTTATGTTAACTCAAAATTTGACCACAAATTATCAATGGAAAAGGATCCAATCTTCGATTATCATAATGATAGATATTCACCATCCTCTCAGTTAATATCCTCAAAATGTTTTCTCTAGAGTTGAAGAAATTGAACTAATTTTCCTCTGTCTTATTAATATTTGGCCATGAATGCAACCCCAACACCAGTAAACCTCTTCTAGCAGGAGTGGTGGTAAAAGCAGCCACAACCGATGATGGTGACAACCCAACTACAAGGGAACCCGGCCAGCGGTGGCCACGACATGGTGGGCACCATCATTACAGTTGTGGCGGCGATTGCGGTGCTCATAATCATAGCCGACATGATTAGGAGGCTTTACAGCTCGAAGTCATCATCATCATGACATAAGAACAATGTCATTATGAGAAGGAGAAAGAGAAGCAAGAAGATGATGAAGAATTAGAAATGTAGGACAGTGAAAACAAAAGAAGATAAAGGGTAATTTTTTTTATTTTTTAATAATTCGTCGAAAATTAATAAAAAAATAACTTGAAAAAACTCTATAAATAGTTTCCACAAAATATACACAACTTTTATTTACATTCTTAAAATGATGCCTTTTTAAATAGTTTCTACATAATATGGAGTACCTCCGAGCAATTTTTTGTATTCTCATATTATATGCACCGATTCAAAAGAAAAACGAAATAATTAAATATAAATGATGCACACTAAACATGATACTGATTTAAAATGAACATAACAATGATGCACACTATAATATTTTTCTTATACACTACAAGTAATTCACAGTGAACATGATATTGATGCACACATACTGATACACACCACATATTTTTCTTATACAAATTGATGTGTATCACTATTATGTGCAATGTAAATAGAATCATATTCAATGTCCATTTATTATATATTTGGTGATTAGTCATACTATATAAGTAAAATTATTTTTCTTACTTCACTTTTTTACATTTTTGTTCAATATATTGGTGACTTTATAATTTTTTTATGAAGATTATTATATAATATAAATGAATATTAGCATCATATATAGCGAGTGAATTAATTATATTTAGTAAGTATTAGCATTATATTTGGTCAGCATTCCTACTATATTGAGTATTAGTACCATATATAGTGAGCAATTGAATTAAGAAAAAGGGTTTGTACTATATCTACTACTACAAGAATTATTTTTTACTACGGTTCAAAACAAACTTTTACTACGATTGCAAGACATATAGTCTATGTTCGCGTAATAGTAGATAAGTATCTTTGACTACGAGTTATAAACCGTACTAAAAGAATACCTTTTACTACGGTTCCTTTGGGAGAACCGTAGTAAAAAGTAAGGCATGTTACTACGATTTTCCCAAAAACCATAGTGAAAAGCTTGGTTTTCCAAGCCTATTACTACGGTTCTCATATTGAATCATTGGAAAAGGTCCGGTAAAACTAGGCCTTTGACTATGGTTCTCTGGGAACCATTGTGAAAGGCCTAATTTGTCAGGCCAACACTAGGGTTATCCGAGAGAACCTTATTAAAAGGTTGTTTTTTCAAAGAGATTTTTAATTTTTGTATTTGTCATTCATCAACCTCCTGCATATATATACACATTTACATTTTGTTCTGAAGCAATAAAAAATAGAGGTCTTTGCAACATAATTCAAAGTACCATCCGAAATCATTCATTTCAACAAATATAAAGTTATTCACAATCACAAAATTACCAATCAAATGTGAAAACATACACAAGTGTGTATATATATATATAAAAGATTTGTTTAAAAGTTTATACACAAACTTCATCCATCCCTCTCCGAGCTCATCTATTGCAGCACTGTGTATAAGGCACGGCGGGCTTCTATCCGAGGAAAATACTCGGTTAATGATGTAAAAGTAATTTTACGTCAACTGCAAATACAAAAAAAAAAAAGTTCTCGATCAATTCAATTTTTTTAAACAATAATATAATCAAGGGTGGTTAAAAGTACCGGTTTCGGATTGGTTTTAAGATCATCAAGATTCAACGAGTATCGCAATTTCCTTTCATGTATTGTAAAATGTAGAAGGCACACTCCATGTGTATACAACATTCATTCAACAAGTATACCAATTAGTCGAAATAAAAATATGCATAATATGTCTTAACAATTCACACCTCGACAACATATCCGAAATAAGAAAAACAAATGACATCAAGTAACACAATGACCAATCCTTAAGAGAAAACTTAACTTTGAAGAATCCTAGAGAAAAGCGAAACAGTTTCCCATAAAATTTCAATATTTTCCTGGGATAATAGCCCTCATCCAAAACAACAAACATAAATAATATTAACTCACTCAATGGCTACATGTCGGAGCTCCACAACAACCCAAAGTATATACACGTTTTATTCAACAAGTACACCAATTAGTCGTAAGAAAATCATACATTACATATCCATGACATATGCACATATCCAAATTATATACACGCCAATCATATATCATAGCAACTCATACCTCGACCACATATCCAAATTATATACACAATTCACTCAAAATCCACACACCGAGTTGCACGACAACCATTCATTCAAACTTAAACTTAGTTGAAAGACAAAACTAAACTTTCAAGTATACAACATTTATTCAACAATTATACTGTAGACACATAAAAAGTTTCATCCCTTTTGTCTTTTGTTTGTTTTTGTTAGTCCGCTGATGAAATCCCGGTCCCATTTGCGACCTCGGATCACGGTTGGAGTCCGATTCGCGTGACGTAAGCCGATAAACCACAAAAACCCATTAACACCACAAAACTAGCCTTTTTGCTTGGGTTAGCCCACAAACCCCTTTTCTTTCGGTCGAACCAAGCCCGAGTCGGGCTCCCAACCAGGAGATAGGACCGCGTTGCGTTTCAACTTAAATTGCGCATTAAACGCAACGTTTTGCTCCATCAAGTCAACATCAAGATTTGACAGGCGCCACGTTTTCAGCATCATTTCGCCAAAACACCACATTTTGTTCCTAGTGACCAATTGAGGCACGGAACCCGAGACGTCCGTACGACATCGTTTTGACAGCGCTGTGTTTTGAGCATTGCCTCGCCAAAACATTGTGTTTGGTCCCAACGTCCAACTCGGGCACGGAAACAAAGACATCCTTACGACACCGTATGAGGCCGATGCCGGCCTTCTCGACTCCCTAGGCGGGATTTTCGATTCAAAAGATTTTATCCAATTTATCCCCTTTATCCACGTAGGAAAATCCGAGCACGGTTAAGCTGCTTGGACGAGCTGAATTGCTTCTTTTAGGTTATTTGTGTGACCGAACTTTGCCTCTATAAATAGAGGGCCTAACCCCTCATTATAATAATGTCCAATGCCTAAGCAATACGCTACTAAATTTAAGTTAAGAGTTATTGAATGCTACACCTATATTCCGATCTCTTAGCTCATTTTCGACTAATCGTCATTACTTTACCAAATATCCCCTACTTTTCACACTACTCTACCTCCAGGAATTTCACAAAATAGCCTCTCTCAATTTCGCTTTCCCGCCGTCATGCTTCCAGATTCGGTTCGTGAACTAAGTCGATAGAGTGGGACAACCTCGAGGGTATCAGATTAACATTCACTCTCTTTTACGGTTTATTTATTTTATGTTTTTAATGCTTTATTGTGGATCAAAATGTAATTGCATTTAATTCCTCCCCACCCATTGTAACTTTTATTTTTCTTGCTTTCCTTTTTCGTTTTCTTCTATCGCTTTCTTTATCGCTTTCCTATTTGCTTTTACTTGTTTTCCTCACATGCCTTATTTGATTTAATTTCCACACTTCTCATGTTGTATGCTTGATTGAAAACACACTTTTTAAACTCACAATTAAAATTAGTGAAAATTGTTTGTTGAAGGGCGGAATGGAGGGCTTATCCCTACATTTCGTACCTTCATCCCCGAACACCGGATTATCGGTTCTAGACCGATGGAGTCACTTTTTAAAACTTCTTTTAAACTTCTTTTGCCCCATACTAAGGTTGGAAGAGTATTTTGTTTATTTTTGGTTAGGTTTGATTCCTAAAATTGACAAGCGACTCTCCCTTTTCTATTTTATTTCTCCTAATTGCATATCGGCATTTTTATTTAAAAATGGTTAACATTAATTTATTTCATGACAGTCGAGGCTATAGACCGAGACCGACTACTCGATCTCGACCTATAGCCGATGTCGGTGACCAGGAGGACGCCGGCTCTCACCGGCACCATCCGGTGGTCGTGCTTGGCCTTTGGTCAAACAAGTGTTATCACACCTTTTTTGCCCAAAAGCTTTGCTGCAAAATATAAATTGTATTTTCCCCCTTTTCTTTAGTTATGAAATAATATCCCGAGACCTTCTAAATATTAATTTCTAAAATAAATTATTCATAAATATTGCTAATCAATGTTTTATTTAAAATCATTTCAAAAGTCAAATTACAAAAATTGGAAATCTCAATAAGCCGACATTCAATTTATATTTTCAAAGACACTCCCACTTTCAAAAATTAAATTACACACTCCCACTTTCAAAAATTAACTTTCAAAAAGAATCTTCAAAGACAAAAGAGAGCCGACATTCGTGAGGAAACTCGGTTTTCCGGATCCCTTATGGTGGCCGGGCCGTGGTTCCTACTATGGCGACTACCACAGGGATGTATCACTTATTAAGAGGTAAAGAATTCAAAATTAAATTGGAAGTTTTTTTAATGTGTTTTACATTAAGCAAGTTGCATTTAGGCAGCCTTGGACATACTTACTTTTAATTTGGACCATAGGCTTTACCCATAATAATATTTTTCGGAAGAGATATTAACATTTACCTCCCTCGAGTTATTTGGAAATCATTTATAAACCCTTCATGTATTGATATTTATTTTTACCCACCCTGGATTTAGAGATAAAAAATATTTAATATAAAAAAATGACGAATGGCTAATCGGAATCGTAAAAGGACAAGTTTGTCCCTTATTTTTAAAATACAATGACTTTTTACCCCCATAAGTAGAAAGAGCACACATATCGTAAAAGGGCAATTGTGGCATTATACATCTTTTTTCATGCCACATCAGCACATATATCATATTTGGATATTGTTTATTATTAATAAAAAAGTGAACGCATCATTCAAATATTAATTATTTTGGTCGGGGTGGGTAAAAATAAATAACAATACTGGATGATTTATAAATAATTTCTAAATAGCTCAAGTGAAGTAAATGTTAATATCTCTTTTTGGAAAAGCTCAAACAACTAACCCAATGGGCCCACTTATGCTTAATTATTGGGAAAGTGGTTATTCTCCACTCATAACATGTTTTTCTTGGTTTTTAACGAGAGGCACCAAGAATTCATGTTATTTCCTGTCATGTACCCCATGGAGGACTAAATTCTCGAACTATGAGACAACATGTATCCGACCTAGATCTATCCCTCTGTTTGACCGTAGATCCTTGGTTGTCTAGGTTGTGCTCCTTCTTCATTTGCATGCTTGAATGAATATGGTTGTTTTTATTATTTAACCTTTTTCTTGTGATTCTTTAGCGGTTTAGCCATGTTTAGTAAATAATCCTTGCATGGGTGTAAAATAAAATAAATAATGAACCTTCTTGAGTTGGTCCATTTTCGCAATTAGCCAAATTCTAAATTAATCTTAAATTAGGTGAGTTTAGTTTTTACATTAGCCAAAACTAAAAACCATCTCAATTAAGGTCATTCCATTCATTTTATTTTCGCATTAGCCAAAATTAAAATCATCTCAATAAAGATGAGTCCTTTCATTTTATTTTTATATTAGCCAAATTTTAAATTCATCTTTGAAAACTCGGACTACGAATCTAGATCATTACGAGTACTACATAAAGACTCGAGTACAAACCTTATCCCTACTAAGTTTTTATTACAAGCCATTACGAGTGCTATAGAAACTCCTGTATAAGTTTTCATTCGTTTCTAACCGACTCGGAAAACACATTCTTGTTTATCTTTTCACATTGACGTTTCGAGTCACTCGGACACTACTCGGACTTATCGCATGTTCAAATAATCTCTCTAACACTTTTTATCTAAGTTCGACTTGTGTATTTAAAAGCAAAGTGAATTACCGTGTTAATTCATCTCTCTAAGTCGGTTTATATGTTTGAGAATTATTTGTCCGGATCAAGTACCTATACTCGATGTTTTCACACATAACTTGATCTTTCTTAGGACTCACTCGATGGAATTTAAGTATAATGAATATTAGACTTAGAAAATTGCATTCTTCAATGGCTAAGATAATTATGCACTTAATTGTCTTAATTAAATTTTTGAATGAAGTTATCTCATTTTTTAATTACAAAAGTATTTTATACTTTGAGAACTAAAATGATTTACTTTTGTAGGTTATTCAAATAAGGCTATCTCATTTTTGAATTACAAAAGTAACCGACTTCAAGCTCTCAATCACCAAGCAAACAAGGCTTTTCTACTTCGAATAAGGCTTAGTCGTCGTGTCGGGGTTGTCTGTTTCCAAAACTAGAAAACTTCAATGTTAAGCTCAATAGTGATTTACACCTTACTTTTCGGACATCGCCAGTGACTGGAGCAACTTTAGGAGTCAAGAACCGTTGTATAATGTTCACATCTCAACGGATCTTTTACGAGTGATTCACAAGAATCGTTACAATGGTCAAGAAGGACTTCTATTGAGAAATCGGTCACAACGGCTAATCTGCTTGGTCATCTATAAATAGAAGCCACTTCACAAGACTTGAAGATTGCTTGAACACATTGCTGAAACTATATCTCTTATTACAATACTTATTCAATCTTCCTCTTACAACTCCCAACTTGTAATTCATACTTTTGAGTTGTAAAGTGTTGTGATCGATTATATACTCTTCTTAATTTTTAGTAAGGTCCCTTGACTAAGTTGTAAGGGTTAACTCAGCTCAATTGTCCCTAGCTATAAAGGTTACCTCGGTTAGGAAGTACTAGATCGAGATAAGGGAACTTCGAGTCTAGTTAAACACTCGTAAGGAATTATCTAAGGGAGCAATTCCGGTTAAGTCGATCCGTTGCATTTTGTGGATTCAAAATAGTGGATTTGACTTGGTGCTTGGACTAGCAATGCCTGTGGTTTTACTGCCCAGGAGGGTTTCCATGTATATCCGAGTCATACTTTTACGAGTTCAATCTAGACTCGGATTATCTTGTTCATTCCTTTCAATCTTAAAATTTCTAAGTTTGATAAAATTTCCTCATCACCCTATTCACCCCTCCCCCTCTAGGGTGACAAATACTCTCCAAGAGCAAACCTTCAATTGGTATTAGAGCCTAGCCTTTCGGAAAGGATCTAATAGTCCAAAGGTTTAAAAATCATATGGCTCGGAACAACGGAGAATTCGATGAAGGAAGATCTTCCACCGGACCACCAAAGTTCAAAGGATCAAAATTCGTGCACTTTGGAAGAAGCTAATGGAATGCCTTACGGTAGACAACAATGAAGATGTTTGGAACATCATCTAAGAAGACAATTACATTCTAATGAAGATGGAAGATACAAGATCTATGCCTAAAGAGAAGTTCGAGTATACTAATGAGGAGTCAAAAAGTTCGAAAAAACTTCAAAGTGATGAACATTCGATGTGTGCTATCGGCTCGGAAGAGTACAATAGAGTGTCGGCTGTGACACAACTAAAGATGTGTGGGACACTTTTATCAACACATATGCGAGGAACAAGCCAAGTGAAACAATTGAAGATAAGTCAATATCTTCACAAATATGAGCTGTTCAAAATGGAGTCGAAGAAAACATCACTCGGATGTTTATACGCTTCACCGAGATGACAAACAATCTCAAATCTCTAGGTAGAAGGATTTCCCATGAGGAAATGTGCGAGAAAAATTCGAGAAGTCTACCAAAGATAAGATGGGGTTCCAAGGTGACAGCTATCGAGGAAGCTCGGAACCTCTCTCAACTTAAGCCGGATGAGCTGATGAGGAAGCTACTTACCCATGAAATCCATCCGGAAGAAGAGGATGCCGAGGTTAGCACTAAAAATAACATTGCGTCGAAAACCTAGAAAGCGAGAGGAAAAGTCCGAATTCCTTAGATTCGGAAGAAGACCCCATGGCACTCATTGTTTGAGGTTTCAAAAGAATGATGAAGCACAAGAAATGGGAGAAGAGGCCAAAGGAAGAGTTCTATAAGAAAGATAAGAAGGACAGAAAAGGTAAATACTCCTCCCCTTTAAAGTTATCTTTAACTAAGAACTCTGATCTGTTTTAAGTGTAGCGACAAAGACCATATAGTCAAAGACTGTCCAAAGAGAAAGAGGGGCAGAAAGAAGAAGAAGGCTATGATGGCCACATGGAGTGATGAAGACTCATCTAAAGAAGATGAAGATTACGTTGACTCAAAGTGTCCGATGGCACTAATAGACTCGAAGCTCAATCCGAGTCGGATTCGACAATTTAAACACTAAGGAGACAAATCCTTAGGAGGTAATTAAATACTTTCTTAAGTTCTCCAAAGTTGATTTAGCAAAATATATTTATGCTTTGGAAGAAAAGTCCAATTTTGATTCTTCTCAATTCAAAAACAACTTGACTCTATTATTTCTAAAAGCAATGGTTTAAAAAATGAATTGGAAAAGCTGAGACTAACTCTGAAAGAACTCAAGACTAGTACTCAAGCCAATGAGGCTGAGTCCGAGTTAGTCGAGAGAGAAAATGAGCATCCGAAAAGAAAGCTCAATGAGTCTCAAGAGCTTGTTTTGAAATTCACTCAAGGTCGGAAAAACCATGACATGCTTTTAGGTTCTCGGTGTGTCTCCTTCGGGAAAGAAGGACTTGGCTTTAACGAAGAGGAGGAATCTAATTCCTACTCAAATCTTTTCAAGAAAGATTCCAGAGCTGTGATGTTCGGGAAGGCTGAGCATGGTCCTATTCATAAAAATGAAAGAAAGAATCAGCCCGGATCGGTTTACGAAGAAAACCTTCTCCGCCTATTTATAAAAGAAAAGATTTTCAAAAGAAAGATACACGGACTCGGTTTTCTAAAATAAAGACTTAGAATGAGACCAAACCCAAAGTCATTCAAATTTGGGTACCCAAGAGTCTTCTTCTTCAGAAAAGGACCATAGTAAAGGGAGTTACTTGGGTTCGTTAGAGGAAGTGAGAAGGGTTAGTGTGTTTCTAACTTGCGGGTAACTCGAAAAGGACAAAAGGTCATTGGTACTTAGACGGTGGATGCTCACGCCACATGTCCGGAGATTCAAGACTCTTTTCTAAGTTAGAAGATTATAAAGGAGGCAAAGTCACTTTTGGAGATGATAGTAAGGGCAAGATAGTCGGAATAGGAAAGATTGGGAAAGGAGACAGCTTGGTCGGCCCGATCTATCTTGTCAAGGGATTAAAGTACAATCTACTCGAGCATCTCCAAATTGTGTGACCAGGGTCAAGAGATAAGGTTCACTCGGACAAATTGCTATATTTCTGAAGCAACTACCAAAGAGACTAAGCTCTCGGGTAAGAGATGAGGTAATACTTACACTATTCCTCTTTCGATCCAAGTCGAATTTATCTTATTTAAAAGCATCTTTGCTTGATGATTCTTGGACATGGCATCGTAGACTAGGTCATGTTAGCATGCATACAATCAAAAAGCTTGCATCTCATGGTTTAGTTAGAGGTTTACCTAGCTGTGCGTTTAAGAAAAATAAAATGCGTGAAGCATGCACAAAAGGGAAACAGTCGATTATCCTCCAAATCTCTCAAAGCTTGTTTCCACATCCAAAGTGCTTGAAATGTTGCATATAGATTTATGTGGTGAAATCCCTGTAAAGAGTCTCGGAGGTAAATCATATGTACTTGTGATTGTTGATGACTACTCACGATTTACTTGGGTTTTTTTTCTTAAGCACAAAAATGAAGCTTTCAAAGAGTTCAACAAGCTCTACAGGAAAATTCAAGTCGAGTCTCGGACTCGGATCGGAAGAATTTAAGCCCGACCATGGAAGGGAGTTCGATTACTTAGAATTTGCATAGTTACGCGAATAAGAATAGTATTTCTCACAACTTCTTAGCACCCGGAACCCCTCAACGGAATGGGGCAGTGGAGAGAAAGAACCGAACTCTCGAAGAAATAGAAAGGACGATGATGATTGAACATAATCTACCTTACTATTTCTAGGTCGAGAGCGATCAACACAGCGAAGTACACACTAAACAGATGCCTCATCGGACCCATCTTGAAGAAAACTCCATACGACCTCTAGAAGGGAAAGAAACCTAACATCTCGTACTTCAAGCCCTTCGGATGTAAGTGCTATGGTCACAATAATGGTAAGGACCACCGACCAAGTTTGATGCTCGATCGAGATGAAGGTATCTTTACGGGTTATTCATCTCATAGTAAAGCATATCATGTTTTCAATAAAAGAACCAACAAAGTGGAAGAGAGCATCCATGTTGTGTTTGATGAGATTGACCAGGGAAAACCAAGTGAGTCAACGTTCTTAGATCCGAAACTCAGCCGAGATGTAAATGATCTTACTAAAGCTGAGCTCGAGACAAAGGCAAAAGAAAGCAACTCATAATGAGGCAGCTCGGAACATCATGACTCAAACTAAACCAGCTCAAGAGACAACTTAGAATGCTAAAGATCAAATAGATGAGCAAACTCGGTCGGATCGGATCATTGAAGATCGATCGGTTCAACTAACAAATCTAATGAACCAGAGAACAGGTAGAGCATTCAAATACGTTTCGAGCCACCCACTTGAGAATATTTTGTCCGACATCAACAGTGGGGTAAGAACTCACTCTTCTTTATAAATCTATGTGCATTCACTGCATTCATATCATTAACTCGAACCTAGAAATGCACTAGAGGCCCTAAATGAACCTAAATGGGTAAAGGCCATGCAAGAGGAACTTAATCAATTTGAGAGAAACCAAGTCTAGACTTTGACCAAACGACCTTCGACGACCTAGTTATAGGAGCCAAATGGGTTTTCAAGAACAAACTGGATGAGGATGGGTTGGTACTCGAAATAAGGCGAGACTTGTGGCTCAAGGTTACAATTAAGAAGAAGGGATTGATTGTGGGGAAACCTTTGCACCAGTTGCTAGGATAGAAGCAATTAGAATTCTCTTGGCATTTGCATCAAGCATGAATATTACGTTGTACCAAATGGATGTGAAATGTGCTTTTCGAATGGTTTCATTCAAGAGGAAGTCTATGTTGAGCAACCCCTACATTTGAAAACTTAGAATTTCCAAATCATGTTTTAAGTTGTAAAAGACTTTTTATGGTCTTAAACAAGCTCCCGGAGCTTGGTATGAAAGAGCTGAGCGGTTTCTTGGTTGAAAATGATTTCAAAAGAGGCCAGATTGACAAACCTCTTTTCATAAAAACAAAGGGAAAGACTTTCTTATTGCTCGATTTATGTTGATGATATAAATTTTGGAGCTACTAATGAAAATCTCTATAGAGATTTTTCGAGTTAATGAGACAGGAATTCCAAATGAGCATGATGGGAGAGGTCCATTTCTTTGTTGGTCTATAAATCGAGACAAGATAAACATGGCATTTATGTTCATCAATCTAAGTATACCAAGGAGTTGCTAAAGAAGTACAAGCTTCAAGATGCAAAACATGCAGCAACACCAAGAGTAGCGACATGAAACTAGACTCGGACGAAAAAGGTAAAGCAATAGATCAAAAACTCTATCGAGGTATGATTAGATCTCTGCTATATCTCACATCTAGTAGGCCAAACATTATGTTTAGTGTATGTACGTGTGCAAGATTCCAAGCTAATCCAAAAGAATCACATCGGTATAGAGAATCTTTAGATATCTTGCGGGGACTCGGAATTTAGGCCTATGGTTCTCAAGAGACTCGAAGCCGACCCTCACTTGGATACTCAAATGCTGACTATGCTGGATACAAAGTTAATACAAAGAGCACATCAGGAGCATGCCCATTTACGGGTCAATCCCTTATATCTTTGACACTCAAATAAGAAAAATTCAGTTGCTTTATCAACTGCTGAAGCTGAGTACATTGCAAGCTGGAGCGTGTTGTGCTCATATTCTATGGGTCAAGTAATACTTAAAAGATCTTGGACTTTCATTCAAATCAATACCAATCAAGTGTGATAATCGAGTGCAATCAGCATCACTAACAATCCGAGTTCGGCACTCAAAGACAAAGCATTTTAAGGTCAAGTATGATTTTCCGAGAGACCATTACGAGAAAGGTGATATTGAACTTAAATTCATTCCTACAAAATTTCGGTTAGCTGATATTTTCACTAAGCCACTTAGTGAGGATCGGTTTTGTTTTATTAGGAATGAACTTGAAATGATTAATGCATGATTATGTGATTTTTTAAGCGAAATTGTCTTGCATGATTATTTGTTATATGTCTTCTTCTTTGTCCTAATAACAATTGGTTCGGTTGACTCGGTGACACTGAGCTAGGAGTTATATATGTTTGCGCTTTACGAGTCACTTAGAAACTATCTTTGAGTCACTCGAAACCATCTCTAGATTAGTGAAGAATTTCAAAATTTTCTTTTAAAATTTCTCTTTTTCTCTCTCTTTACCTCACACACCGATCAACGAACTAGCCATTAGGAGAAAGACACTAGAATTCTAACAATTTGAGACAGAACATCACACCTGTCCGAGGCGACCGTTGGAGGTTTAGGTCAAACCGAATCTCGAAGGACATTCCTTTCACTATAAATAGCTTCCCTTTTCCTTTATTTCGCTACTTTACTCTCTGCTAACCTAATATCTCGCTCACTCACTCTCGCACACAAAGCTATCGGTACTCTCTTACACCCTCTCTTTCTCTTTCTCATTTCTTCGAGCTCACTCTCTTTTACTTCAAAACCTCAACCATGCCTAAAAGAGGTTCAGCCCAAGACTTTCTAGAGTGCGGAACCAAGAAACCTATAACCAAGCAAACTCAAGAGGGTCCTTCTAACCCCTCCAAAATCTTCGTCACCCAACTCCTCACGTTGGATGACAAGTTCTTCCCAACCACATCCTTCTCGTGGTTGAATCACATCAAAACCACTTGGAGTCTACAACTTCCTTTGCTTCGGTGAGTTTATTTACCTAGAACTCATTACTGATTTCTATTCTAATCTTTCTGCTCCGAGGGTGTCATCACCTCAAGAGTTCACAACACAGATTGTGCGCATAAACCTTTCCCCCTTCCATCGTCTTTTCAAAGTTTCCTCTATCTTCCTCAGCTGAAATCCCATCCCTTTCAACGAGATTGCGGATGAGTTCTTTGAAAAATACGCCAAGGAAGTCCACTGAGTCATGGAAGAATTTCTCGGTGATTCGAGATGAAGGCGAGACCGGACTTCTCTATTTTCTCCTGTTGAGAACTTTCTTCTCTCATCATTCAAGCAAAGAGAATCCTAACTCAAAGATTCTCAAAGCTTTGTTCGATATTCTCGAGGGCTACGATGTAGACCTCTTCCCAGCTATCATTGAGAAGATGGCCCTTTGTGCCGGCTCGGTTAAAAAAACTCTCCTCTTCCCTTCGGAGACTTTCTAGCTGTAGTTTTTAAGCGGTTTAAGGTTCCCCTCCCCTCAAACCCAAATGCGAGTGTACGAGGCTACCATCATTGTTGGCAAGAAGGAACTTCTTGGACACGGGTACTAGGAAACCAAGCATGATGTGCGGGTCCACGGGTCGAGAGTGAGGCCACCTTCGACCCCTCCTCGGACTCGGACTCGGACTCATATGTCTCTCCCTCCTCCACCTGGTGGTGCTTCCACCTCAAGTCCTCCTCCCAAGCCACTACCGCCTTGTCTACATCCACGATAGATAAGCTCTTCTCCGTGTCCGCGAAGTCGGGACACCCTTCGCTCCTTCAAAGCCGTCCTTCGGACCATGACCATCAACCGGAAGACGGTCCAATCTCATATTCGAGAGCAATAGGATGTTCTCCTCGAAATGAAGAGCACGGTTAAGGAGCAACAAGAGCAATAACTTGAGCTCTTCCGCGAAAAGCGGACCAAGGCTGCTCGGGACCCGGAGAGCTCGGATACGTGCGAGAAGGTCCTTGAGCCACGCCAAGTCTCCCTCCGGAGAGGTAGAAGAAGAAGAGGAAGTTGCGGTTGAAGCGGCTCTTTACGAGGAGAAGGAGGAAGAGGAGGAACAGAAGAAGAAGGAAGAAGGCGAGGGAGAAGGTGCTGACGTTCCTCGACCCGAGCGATCGGCTCGGACGGTAGTCCGAATGGCTCGGAAGACCACTGCGGATGTTGGACAATCCACAACGGTCAAGCTTGAAGAAGCACCCACCTCTGTGGTCTTCCAAGAGGATGAGCCTCTGGATCACTTAGTTACGGGTCGGCCACTCATAGGCGAGCCACTACTAGGAGATCCCAGTCTTGCCGCTGCCCGGATCTTCAACACCATCCCAAGCATATCGGCACGGGCGCACTACACGCTTATCCACCTCGGCACAAACCACCCCAACTCCACCATCTTAATTTCTTTTCTTTTGTTTTTTCTTTTTTTTTTTTTGTCTAGACATCAAGCTGTTTTATTTTGATGTGTTCTTCCCTTTTTTGTTTTTTTTTTTTTTGTCTTTGAAAGGCGAGGGGAAAACAATAGAAAAATTGTTGTTGTCTTGTTTAGGGGAGTTCTCTCACTCTTTTTCCTTGTATTTTTTTCTGTTTTGTGAATATATGAATGAAGTTTTTTTTAGAGCACAATTCTTTACGAGTTCACTCTTTACGAGTTTTAATCCCTTATCTATTTGTTTTTCTACGATATATATGTTCACATTATTCTTTCTTTCGCTCCGATATAGATGAGTTATCCGCGAAATATTCTAAGTAGTGATAGTATTTGAAATGTTCTAAGTATGAATCGCTTCACTCACTATTTCGTACTCGGATATGTTCTACTCGATAAGAATGAAAACTCATGTCTTTCACTAACAAAGTTTCTATCCGAGTATGGAATGCCTTTCATTAAAAGGGGAAGATTGAAGACTCGGACTACGAATCTAGATCAATCCGAGTACTACATAAAGACTACGGTACAAATCTCATCCCTACTAAGTTTCGATTACAAGCCATTACGAGTGCTATAGAGACTCCTGTATAAGTTTTCATTCGTTTCGATCGACTCGGAAAACACATTCTCATTTATCTTTTCACGTTGACGTTTCGAGTCACTCGGACACCCCTCGGACTTATTGCATGTTCAAATAATCTCTCTAAAACTTTTTATCTAAGTTCCATTGTGTATTTTAAAGCAAAGTGAACTACCATATTAATTCATCTCTCTAAGTCGGTTTATATGTTTGCGAATTATTTGTCTAGATCAAGTACCTATACTATGATGTTTTCACATATAACTTGATCTTTCTTAGGACTCACTCTTATGGAATTTAAGTATAATGAATATTAGACTCAGAAAATTCCATTCTTTTAGGAGCTAAGATAATTATGCACTTAATTGTCTTAATTAAATTATTATCTATTCCTAATCTTGTACCAAGTATTTTATACTTTGAGAACCAAGATGACTTACTTTTGTTGGTTATTCAAATGAGGTTATCTCATTTTTGAATTACAAAAGTACCAGACATCCAGACTCTCAATTACCAGCGAGACAAGGCTTTTCTACTTCTAAACAAGGCTCAGTCACTATGTCGGGGTTGTCTATTTCCAAAGCTGGAAAACTTCAATGTTAAGCTCAACAGTGGTTTCCACCTTACTTTTCGAGACATCGCCGGTTGACTGGAGCAACTTTAGGAGCCAAGAGCCGTGGCATAACGTTCATATCTCAACAGATCTTTTTGAGTGACTCACAAGAACCATTACAACGGTCAAGAAGGACTTCGTTGAGAAATCGATCACAACGGCTAATCTGCTTGGTCATCTATAAATAGAAGCCACTTCACAAGACTTGAAGATTGCTTGAACACATTGCTTTGAAACTATATCTCTTATTACAATACTTATTCAATCATCCTCTTACAACTCCCGACTTGTAATTCATACTTTACGAGTTGTAAAGTCTTGTGATCGAGTCACATACTCTTCTTAATTTTTGAGTAAGGTGCCTTGAGCGAGCTGTAAGGGTTAACTTAGCTCGGTTGTCCCTAGCTGTAAATGTTACCTCGGTTAGGAAGTACTAGATCAAATAAGGGAACTTCTGAGTCTAGGAAAACACTGTAAGAAATTGTCTAAAGGAGCAATTCGGTTAAGTCGATCCGTTGTATTTTGTGGATTCAAAATAGTGGATTTCACTTGGTGCTTGGACTAACACTCGTCCGTGATTTTCTCGCCTCGGGAGGGTTTCCACGTATGTTTGAGTTATACTTTTCTAAGTTCAATCTAGACTCAAATTATCTTGTTCATTCCTTTCAAGCTTAAAAGTTTCTAAATTTGATAAAATTTCCTCATCACTCTATTCACCCCCTCTAGGGTGACTAAGACTCTAAAAGAGCAAACCTTCAATCTTAAATTAGATGAGTACATTTTTTTTGCATTAGCCAAAATTAAAAATCATCTTAATTAAGGTGAGTCTATTCATTACATTTTTTACATTAGCCAAAATTAAAATAATATCAATTAAGGTGAGTCCATTCATTTCATTATTACATTAGCTAAAATTAAATTTATCTCAATTAGGTGAGTCCTTTTGTGTATTAGCCAAATTAAATTCATCTCCGATTAGGAGAGTCTTCTATTTGCATCTAACCAAAGTCAAAATTCATCTTAACTAGGAGAGTTCATATTTTTACATTTAGCCAAAGACAAATTCATCCCTATTTAGGAGAATCTTTTATTTCCATTTAGTCAAAGACAAATTCATCCCTAATTAAAAGAGTCTTTATTTGCATTTAGCCAAAGTCAAATTTATCTCAAATTAGGAAAGTCTTTGTTTACACTTAGCCAAATCAAACTCATTCCAATCTAAGGGATTCCATGTGCATCATTACATTTCATTATGATCATTCTTTATGTGTATCCAAGTAAAAGCATGTCGTTCTCCTTTCTCTTAGGATCGAGTCATTCCTTCGGTCAAGCACTTAAGCCCCATCTTTCCTAAAAATTATTACACAAGCCAGCCCTAAGCACCTACTCTTTTGGGACTTAGGATAGGGAATCCTACTCAAATTGGGAATCCTAGCACGAAATGACTAGTAAATAAGAAGTCTAATTCAAAATCGGCATGGACGACACCAATACGTCCTACATCAACACGTACCACACCAGATACGACCGACATCTTTATTAATAACACTAGTATCCCGCCCAAGGTCAAAGCACAACCTTCCTCCAAAAATGGCCAACAAGCCAGAGCAAATTCCCGTCATGACCTTGTGCAAGGAGTCTATTGCAAAGATAGAAGTTAAGATTGAGGCCCGGGATTAAAAAACATTGATCAATGGCAAACCATTGACCTCATACTCAAAGAAGCTGGAGAAGAAATCAAAGTCTAATCGGGAAAGAAAAAGAAGAAGAGCCTCAACCTTAGCCTCAACCTAAGCCTCAGTATTATCCACAAGTAGATCGAATAGAAAAGCTTATGCGTGAGTCTTTCATGTTCAATGAATACTACCTGGCCTAGGGATTCACTTCAATTCCTTAAGGCAAATTGTCCCTAAAATTCACTATTCCTAGCATCAAGTTCCACAGGACTAAAAACCCTCACCACCACGTGAGGAACTTTATAGGGGCAATGACCTTAAAGAATGTACCGAAGGACACATACCATGTCATCTTCCCATGGACATTTAACAAAGACGTCATGAAGTGGTACAATGTCTGTTGACCCACATAAGGTCACAAACTGGAAGGATCTTTGCCGGGAGTTCTTACATCAACACTCCTACAATACTGATTTACCGGTCATTCTTCGGGACCTAGAGTTGATCAACCAAGGAGACAAGGACTTCACCGACTTCCTTACTTGCTGAAGGGCAAAGGCTTCCCGCATGACCGATCGACCCTCGAAAAAGATAAGGTTAGATTAATCATCAAAAACCCGAAACCCGCCTATCAGCAACATTTGAAGTTCTTATCTTTCATGGACTTGAAAACACTTCGAGATGCCGGCATGCTTATAGACATCCAGGTAAGCTTCAACCAGCTGAAAGATCATCCAATGAGCCCATCACTCATCAAGGATGCTAATAAAGTGTGCATTTCCTTTTTCATATCCAATTCTATGTCTATTTCCTTTTCTTGTTTCCAAAAAAACCCCAAATCAATTTTTCCTTTTAAACTACGAAGATCTTATTTCCGCTATAGCCGATACATAGGAAGCCCATGAGGTCTAGCCCCAATCCAAATCTTTTCCCCAATTTCTCCAATTTCTAAATTCAAAACCACTTTGTCATAACCAAATGAGCAAAAATCATTAAGAAGCATGCCATTTTTATTCGGCACCAAACCTTCAGGTCTACGGTTCACTTGTTCACCAGCAGCACATTACGGTTGAAACGACTCATTTTTTTCGGCTATACTTTAGAAGTAGGGGCTAAAATTGTAATTTTTGTCTTTGTCTTTTCTGAAACTTTTTGCATCATCTTTATAAAAGAATACATTTTTGCTTAAAATAGAGTTCATTCCCTTTGCATGAGTCAAACTCTTAAAAATACAAAAATTAATGACAAAGCACCTTACAAAGGAATTATTCAATCAAACACTATCCATCAAATCGGCATTAAGAAGGATATTGGCACAAGCACCCAAGAAGAACATTGGGGCTCATGATCGAAAAGGTCATATAACAACTCCAAGAATTCTCGGGAAGAGGCACCAATCTTTTACCATGCAAATGAAGGAGATATTAGCACACGTACTAAAAAGCTCAAAATTAGAATGAGGCACATAACCTCATTAAAACTTCATGTCTTCAAGTAAGACAAATATCCGTCCCTATTCAGACGAAAGAGGATAGACGTCGAGCTTCAGGCCCAATAGCGGCCAAGGTTCAAACAACCCCGTCGAGCTTCAAGCCCAATAATAGTCAAGGTTCGGACAACCCTGTCGAGTTTCGGGCCCAACAACGTCAAAATTTAGACATCCCTAGTCGAATCTCGGACCCAATAGTGGTCAATGTTTAGACACCCGGTTGAGTCTCGGACCCAACGGTGGTCAAGGTTCGAACAACCCCCATCGAGCTTCGGACCCAATCATGGTCAACATTCGAGACATTACTCCGTCACACTTCGGGCCCAACAATGGTCAAGGTTCGAGACAGCACACCACGACTTCAAGATCTCCTCATAGCCAAGTCAAGGAAGCACATTTGAAAAGTGATCTAGTTACAAATTATCTTCAGGTAACACTTGAAACTATTTACATTTGATTATTATTTTTAGTTTTAGCGAAGCTTTAGACCAACAAAGGTCAAGTTTAAGCACACCAATCCGAGTTTTAGGTCTTTAATTAGCTAAGTGTAGGAATCAGCCACCCGGACTTCGGACTCCATTAGTCAAGTCTAGTAGGCTCCCCTGTTAGAGCCCAAGTCAAGAGACAACTAATTCCGGACGCATTGATTCAATCGGCATCCAAAGTAATAGTTAAGTACCCCATAGTGTCTACTTTGACCTTCGTCTTTCAAACTCGGTCAAAGTGGGGGCTAACTCGTAGACACCTAAAAAGTGTCATCCCTTTTCTCTTTTTTGTTTTTATTAGCCCGGTGATGAAATCCCAGTCCTGTTTGTGAACTCATATCACATTCGAAGTCCGGTTGGTGTGACGAAGCGTGTAAACCAAAAAGAACCCATTAACACCACAAAACTAGCCTTTTTGCTTAGGCCGACCAACAAACCCATTTTCTTTCGGTCGAACCAAGCTCGGATCGGCACCCAACCAGGAGACGAGGTCGGAGTTGCATTCCATGTTAAGCTGCACATTAAAGTAGCTTTTTGCTCTAGTGTTCCGACTTATCACGGGATCCAAATGTCCATATGACATTACATTAACCGGCAGCATGTTTTCGAGCATCATTTCGCCAAAATGTCGCATTTTGTTCTTAGTGACCAACCGACGCACGGAACGCGAGATGTCCATACGACACCGTTTTGACTTGTCGCCATGTTTTGAGTATTACCTCATGAAAATGTTGCGTTTGGTCCCAACGTCCAAATGAGGCATGGAAACCAAGACTTTGGTATGACACCGTATGAGGCTGGCTCCGGTCTTCTTAGCTCCCAGGAGGGATTCACGATTCAGAAAATTTTATCTACTTTATTCCCTTTATCCACGCCAAAAATCAGGGTCGGGTTCAGTTGCTTGGATGGTTGAATTACTTCTTTTATGTCATTTTTGGGACCTAGCTTTGCCTCTATAAATAGAGGGCCTAACCCCTCATTTTAATAATGGCCAATGCTTAAGCAATACGGTGTTGAATTTAAGCTAAGAGCTACTGAATACTACACCTGTATTTTGATCTCTTGGCTCATTTTCGGCTAATCATCATTGCATTACCATACATCATCTACTTTTCACACTCGTTCTACCTCCACAAATTCCTCAAAATAGCCTTTCTCAATCTCGCTTGTCGCCATCACGCTTCCAAATTCGGTTCGTGAACCAAGTCGGCAACAGGGACAACATGAGGGCATTGGATCAACCTTCGCTGTCTATTACGGTTTATTTATTTTGGACTTTTAATGCTTTACGTGTTATAGATCGAGTTTAATCACATTTAATTCGTCCTCGCCCGCTACAATTTTTTATTTTTCTTTCTTTCCTTTTCGTTTTCTTTTATCGCTCTCCTATTAATTAGCTTTTACTATTTTCCTCACATGCCTTGTTTGATTTAATTTCCACATTGTGCATGTTGCATTCTTGATTGAAAACACACTACTTGAATTAGTAAAGTTTGTTCGTTGACGAGGCGGAATGGAGGGCTTATTCCTACATTTCGTACCTTCACCCTCGAACACGGATTCTCTATTCTAGACCGATGGAGTCACTTTTTCAAACCTCTTTCAAGCTTATTTTCCCTATACTAAGATTGGAAGAGTATTCTTTTATTTTTGATAGCTTTTATTCCTAAAGCTGAATGGCGACTCTCCCTTTTCTATTTTATTTCTACTAATCGGATCTCGGCATTTCGATTCAAAAATGATCAAAATGGATTTATTTTATGACAACCGAGGCTATAGACCGAGGCCGACTCCTCGGTCTTGGCCTATAGCTGGCGCCGATGACCGGATGGTGCTGGCTCTCACTAGCACGGCCGGTGGTCGGCTTGGCTTTTGGTCCAAATCGGTGTTATCAAACCTTTTGGCCTAAAAGCCTTGCGGCAAAATGTAAATTATATTTTTTCACTTTTCTTAAATTATGAAAAAATATCACGAGACCTTCTAAAAATTAATTTCTAAAATAAATTATTAATAAAAATCCCTAATCCCTTATTTTTTAAAAATCACTAGTTTTTGCAGGCGCTAAAGCATGGGATATATTAATATATAGAAATATTAAAGAGAAATTTTTATAATTTAATAGGCGAAATTTCAATGATATAGTTGTTATATCAAAAAACAAATTCTAAATGACATAAAAATATTTTGTAATAATAATTTTTAAAAAATAATTTTAGAAATAAAAAATTACGTAAATCCTAATTATGAATAAAGTAATAAAATATCCTCTCAATATTATTACTATTTATTCTATAACTCATAATAGAATGCATAATATTTATTTTATAAAAATAATGCCCAATAATGCAAAAATAATACTTAGGGAAAAAAGTCTCATGATATGAGCCAAAAATCTAATCGGCTAACTATATATTTTTGAAATTCTAAATGATATATTAAAATGCTTGTATATATAAACCAAAAATCTAATCATCACATAATATATATATATATATATATATATATATATATATATATATATATATATATATATATATATATATATATATATATATATTATAACCTATTAAAATCAAGGTTGTTAGAATTGATATCTTAGTTAAAATCGATTTGGGGGATGGTTAAAATCAGAATCATAGAATTAGATCGATGATCATAAGATTGTAATATTTATTTGTAATAATAAAATTATTTTTTATAAAAATAAAAATATTTGTAACATTCATAATTATTTATAAAAATCCAGTGCAACTATACTCTGTCGAAAATTTTGATACAAAATATAATTATCTGTAGCTACTTTATAAATTTTATTTAGAATTATGGAATTAAATTCTAATGAATCGAGGATCGTAGAATCGTAGAATAATTTTACAATTCTACCATATATTTTTGAATTAAATTAGGATCATAAGATTTCAATGAATCGTAGAATCGTAGGATTGTTATATCCGGATCGAGAGTTTAATAACCGTCATTAAAATGTTGATACATATGAGTATAAATTATCAATAATAGGCTAGCATATATCATTACAATACTAACACACAAAACTTCACTTTTACCTTCCCAATAAGATGAATAGATATTTACCTTGAAAATAATCCATTTAAAATTATAGAATTTATAAGCATACAGTTTATAACAATACATAAGGAGTACATTTCTATTAAAGTTTTCATATATATAAATATTATAACTTGGTATCAAATGAATGTGTAGTCTTCCAACATTGTAAAAACTAAAAACTTTAAGGAGTACATATAATTCAACCATCATAAGATTCAATTATTTAAAATCTACAATAAAGTTTGAAGACTTATATTTTTATTGGTAATTAAAATCGCTAATAAATAATAAAATAATATAATCATGCATTGATAAAAGCTTGTGGCCTGAAACGGATTATGGGCATGTTCGACTTTACATGAAAAACATAATCTATTTATGTTTATGTTCGTTTATGTTCTTTTATGTTCTTTTATTTTTTTATTTTTTATGTTCGTTTATGTTCTTTTATGTTCTTTTAAGTTCGTTTATGTTCATTTATGTTTGTTTATGTTCGTTTATGTTCGTTCTTTTTTATTTTAATAACTCATTTCTGTTTGTTTATGATCATTTTTGTTCGTCTATGTTCGTTTTTGCTTTTTTATGTTTAGTTACTGTTCTTTTATGTTTGTTTATGTTCATTTTTGTTTATGTTTATGTGCGTTTTGTATGTAAGTTCAAACAGACCCTATATCCTCGGTCAAACAAAAACACATTGATGAATGTCAAATATTAACTAATGGCTTGTTTGAAATTACATACAAAACGCACATAAACATAAACATAAACATAAATAAATATAAACGAACATAAATGTACATAAAAGAGCGAGAAATTAATATAAAAGAGCAGAAACGAACATAAACGACCATAAACGAACATAAAAGAATATAAACGAATTGAAATGAGTTGTTAAAATAAGAAACGAACGAACATAAATGAATATAAACGAACATAAAAGAGCATAAACAAACATAAATGAACATAAAAGAACATAAACGAACAGAAATGAGTTGTTAAAATAAGAAACGAACGAACATAAATGAACATAAACGAACATAAAAGAACATAAACAAACATAAATGAACATAAAAGAACATAAATGAACATAAAAGAACATAAACGAACATAAAAGAACATAAACAAACATAAACATAAATAGATTCCGTTTTTCATGTAAATTTGAACAGGCCCAAAAGAGCATAAACGAACATAAACGAACATAAAAGAACATAAACGAAAAGAAATGAGTGTTAAAAAAAGAAACAAACGAACACAAATAAACATAAATGAATATAAAAGAATATAAACGAACATTAAAAAACATAAACGAACATAAAAAAACATTAAAAAAGATAAACGAACATAAAAGAACATAAAAGAACATAAACGAACATAAACATAAATAGATTCTGTTTTTCATGTAACTTCGAACAGGCCCTAAAGATTAGACAATAATGTCCCATTAACAATTTTCTTTTTACGTCCATTGATTTATTTGGAGAGAAATATAAGGAATATTAAATTTTTAGAATATAAAAGTATATCAAAAGTTGGAAATACTCATAAAAAAACCAAAAAATGGAAATAAAAAAACTTTTAATCAAAATATTCACTTATAAAAATTGAAATATTTAAATATAATGATGAGACAATATACAACATCATGATCATGTTTATCAGAAATTTTATATCCACTTAAATACTATCTTGTGGGGTTTCTTGTCATGGCATGATAATGATATGAAATATGAAAGAAAAAGAAAAGATTATAATTCCAAGTTGTATTAAAAGATATAATACCTTCTAATTAAAACAATATTTAATTTGAGCTAAAATAAATAATTTTTATACACAAAGAGATTTCATCCCTACAATAGCCTAATTAATATGTAGAGATTAAGAGATGAATATGATTATACTACTATATTTAAATGGAGAACTAATTTAAAGTTAAAAAAATTAATTTGGAAGGAAAATGAAATCTAAGGGCTAATTAGAAGAAAAAATTATCTATGTTATATATTTATAAAGGAATCAATTTTTAAATTTTTTTATCACAGACTAATTTTTAAATTAGATTTAATTTTATTTAAGTGATAATTTTGAACTTGATAACTGCATAATTATTGCTAGCCATATAATATTTTCAATGGTTATTTTTTTTATAAATAAATATTTATAATAATATTTAGTAAAAGTGTACTAATAAATGCTTAGAAATTTTAGTAAATAAATGCTTAGTAATATATATATATATATATATATATATATATATATATATATATATATATATAATCTTTCCATAAATTATATTTTAGATATTTTTGATAAAATAAAAATAATTTATTTTGAATTTCAAAAGGATAGAAAAAGGAGGGAAGCAATTTGAGAGGGGTAATTCAGGCGGGATTCAATGTGTTGCAAATAAGAATTCAAAAAAACATTTCAATTATAGTATTAGATTTCAAAAGTCAAATTACGAAAATTAGAAATCTCAATAAGAAACACACTCCCACTTTCCAAATTAACTTTCAAAAAGAATCTTCAAAAAGCGAAGAAAGCTTACATTTATAGGGAAACTCGGTCCCATTGATTCCCTTACGGAGGGACGGGCTGTGGCTCCTACATATACCAATTAATCTGAAGAAAAATATGCATTAGAGAACAAATCATACCATTACCATTGCTTCAAACACGTCGTCGGGTGAGCTTGCTTTCTCGCTCGGCGATGTCTAGTCTGCGAATTGATCCTCCCAATCATGTAACTCTTCCAAGTTGGGTGTCGGGATGCCCTTCTTGGTGAAGTATTCCATGAATAGGCCCACCACTTTCTCTTCCACCTCGGCCGCCACTTGCTCTTTCACTTGAGGAATCAATTGTGAAATGATTGCCTCGATCTCGACTTGGCTGGAAAACACGGAGCACTTCTTTTATCCCCAAAGTGCTCAATGATCTGGATGCTCATCTCTTTTAGCGCCAACGTTAACTTGTGTTTCCTATCGGCGCTATCATCTACTTCAGAAGTTGAGTAATGTTGTGACAAATACTCCTCTAAGAAGGAAAAAAATGGCATTAGATAATTCCCACTAACCAATAAGTAGATGAAAGTAATAATCATTCATGAAACTCACAATTTGTTAAACAACGACTTCGGTTTCTTTTGTCATGAAGGTGTCATCTTTCCTCTTTCTTACTTCGACCCATGACTCGCCCCTCATACTAGTATGCGAAGGTTCTATGATGGCACCTTCACCGGCTTCATCTCAAAGTTGTCCAAGCTTCTACTTGAACAAACTTTTATTCACCGTTGTGCATCCCCTATATGGCATTGTATGGGGATACATATAAAACTTAATTCTCTTACGGTTGGCTTCACCTAGGGCTGCATAAGTAAATATTTGAAAAAGAGAATAAAATATGGTACTCTAATCTTTTAATATGGTAAAAGAAATGGTATTTTCATAATTACACATTGATATTCAAAAGCTTTATGAGTGAAATTAAATATAATTCAGAGTACTACTTTTACCTATTTATTTTACTAGTGCAATTTAAATGAAATAAAAGGCAATTCTTGAGTGTATTTATTTTACTACTTTTACCTATTTATTAACATCTATACCCCTCGTACTATGCTCTGCTAATCATTTTTCTACCCATGTCGTATTGAAAATTATTTTCAACCCCCCGACATTTGTAGCATATTACAATTGTAGTCAAATTTAGGGTTTAAAGTTGACTGGAATAGTTAAAAGACGAAAATACCCTTGCTTTATTTTCACTTAGTCTCTCTCGCTCTCCTCCCCTAAACTCTCTGTTTTTATTTCATTCAACTCATTCTCCTCCCCTTAGCCCGACACCCCCCTCTCTCTCTCGAGTCTCTCTATTTTCCTTCCTCAAAATCTCCTCGTCAACCAAAAACCAAAAACCCTTTCTCTCTCGTTTTCCTTCCTCAAAACTCCTCTTTGTGTTGCCGTTGCAGCCTCTACCCTCTTCTTCTCCAGCTTTGGGCACAGGCCATTGTTAACCATCGCTGCACCCGTGGCCGCCTGGCTGAGTCTTTGCCCGAGATGGTGGCTGCCTGCTGAGTCTTTGCCCGAGATGGTGGCTGCCGAAGAAGCGGTTTCCGATTAGGAGAGGGAGAAATCGTTGAGGAGCATGTGAGCTTCGCACCCGGATGATGTTGAAGCTCTTAAATCTCTAATGGAGGTCAAGATTAAGAATCGAAGCTACCAAGCCGGCTGAGGTCATAAACAGTGTTGATTGAACTTGAGCCTCGATGAGAGTCGATTGCCATTCGAGAGCCCACATGTATAGCTACATGGGAGAGTCGGAATTGGCAAAAGTGGCATTTGAAGACATCTTGGAGAAGGACTCTCTTTGATTGGAGGCATATCACTGGGCTTGTGATGGCCGCTTTCACAAGGTAAAAGGTCTAGCAAGGAGTTAAACGAGGCGTCAAGAGGAGTCGTGGAGGCATTGAGTAGTGTAAGAAAGAGAAAAGAAGGAAGAGATCAGTGGATTTTGAGCTACCGATTGCGTAGGTTCTGTGTTATCGAAGGGAATTATAATGAGGCATCAAGATTCAGTAGAAATAAAAACAAGAGTTTACTTTGGATGAGAGACTCGTGAAAATAATCGCAAGGGTAATTTCGCCTTTTAACTATTCCTAGCCAACTTTAAACCCTAAGTTTGACTAACAATTGTAATATTGCTACTAACGTTAGGGGGTTGAAAATAATTTTCAATGTATTACGGTAAAAATGATCGCAAAGATAGTACGAAAGTAATTAGTGTTAATAATCCACTTTTTTTAAAGGCTTGTATTGTATTTCCTCTAGTTCGACCACTTTTCTATTTCCATGATGGAAAGTGAAAACGATATCATATAATAGTCCAGCAATGTGAATTGAA